>CM053409.1:23632666-23697360 GCA_028644305.1 Xerus rutilus | reverse complement strand
AAAAAAAAATCTATAGAGTTGTCTGTACATCATCACTAATTCCAGAATGTTTTCATTAAGAAACCTTAATTGGGGAATGATATTGGGTAAATTATATTGTTATATTGTGTATATGTTCTTATATATACATCTACATAACAGTGAATCCCACCATTATGTGTGACTATAATGCACCAATAAAATATGGAAAAAATAATTTCATGAAGAACCAGTTAGAAGAAATATTATGATCATTAACAGTCACTATTCACTTCCTTCACTCTCATGCCTGGCATCCACTAATTGACCTTTTGTCTCTAATGATTTGCCTATTCTTAGGTTTCATATGAATGAAAAAACGTATGTACCCTTTTGTGTTTGGCATCTTTCACTGAGCATAATGCTTTCAAGATTCATCTGTGTTTTAGCATGTGTCAGTATTTCATTTCTTTTTATGAATGATAATATTCTGTTGTATGAACTTACCATATTTTGTTTATCCATTCACCAGTGTGGATATTTGGATTGTTTTTATTTTTCACTATTATGAATAATTTTCCTGTGAGCATTCATGTGCAAGTTTTTGTGTAGATGTATGTTTTCAGTTATTTTGGGTATGTGTTAAAAGGTGGATTTGCTTTTCTTTTCCCCATTGAATCGTCTTGACATCCTTGTTGAAAATCATTTGACCATTTATACAGGGATTTATTTATGGGCTTTCTATTCTGTTTCATTAGTCTGTATGTCTTTATGTCAATTTCATAATGTCTTGTTTACTGTAAGTTTTAGTAAATTTTAAAATCAGAAAGTTGACCATTCATATTTCTTCTTTTGTGAAATGTCTGTTCAGTTCCTTTGCCCATTTATTGATTGGATTATTTGTTTCTTTGGTGTTAAATATTTTAAGCTCTTTGTATATCTTGGAAATTAATGCTCTTTCTGAGATGTGGACGGCAAAAATTTCCTCCCATTCTGTAGGCTCTCTGTTTACATTCTTAGTTGTTTCAATTGCAGTAAAGAAGCTTTTTAGTTTGATACCATTTCATTTATTGATTCTTGATTTTACACCTTGTGCTTAAGGAGTCTTGTTGAGGAAGTTGGCTCCTAAGCCAACATGATGGAAAGTTGGGCCTACATTTTCTTCTAGTAGGTGTAGGTCTAATGCCTAGGTCCTTGATCCACTTTGACTTTTGTGCAAGGTGAGAAGTAGAGGTTTATTTTATTCTACTACATATGGAACAACATCTCTAGCAATTAGAGAAATGAAAATTAAAACTACAGTGAGATTTCATCTCACTCCAGTCAGAATGGCAGTCATCAAGAATACAAGTAACAATAAATGTTCACGAGAATGTGGGGAGAAAAGACACATAGCTGGTGGGACTGCAAATTGGTGCAACCACTCTGGAAAGCAGTATGGAGATTCCTTAGAAAACTTGGAATGGAACTACCATTTGACCCATTTATCCCATTCCTCAGTATATATCCAAAGGACTTAAAATCAGCATACTGCAGTGATGTAGTCATGTCAATGTTTATAGTGGCTCAATTCACAATAGCAAAGCTATGGAACCAGCATAGGTGCCCTACAATGGAAGAATGGATAAAGAAAATGTGGTATATGCAGTATATATGCACAAAGGAATATTACTCAGCCATAAAGAAGAATGAATTTATGGCATTTGCCATTAAATGGAGGGAACTGGAGTGGAACTTATCATGCTAAGTGAAATGAGGCCCCCCCTGCCCCCCAAACAAAACAAAACAAAAACAAAGGACGAATGTTCTCTTTGATATGTAGATGTTAACACAATAAAGGGGCTGGAGGGAAGAATAGAAGTTCATTGGATTAGTTAAAGGGGAATGAAAAGAAAGGGGAGATGGGAATAGGAAAGACAGTAGAATGAATCAGGTATAACTTTCCTATGTTCATATATGAATACATGACCAGTGAAACTCCACATTATGTACAGTCACAAGAATGAGATCCTAATTAGTGTTGGCCTAAGAGAGGCCATCTTCCCAAGTTCCACCATCATACGGCCTGCTAAGTTGCTGAAGTTGGCTTTGAATTTATGATTCTCCTGCCTCAGTCTCCAGTTTTAGTTCTTTGTAATAGAAACTTAAGTTGTTGTAAAGCATGTGACCCCAGCTGCTCCAACTGCAAATGTCAAGTCCTTCCCTATTGGAATCTCACCAGGGAAGTAAACTTACCCCTTCCCCCTCTCCACCTGCTCTATAGAATGTGAGGCTGCTGCTCTCTCTTTTTTTTTGGTACCAGGGATTGAACTCAGGTGTGCTCAACCACTGAGCCCTATTTTGTGTTTTTTATGTAGAGATAGAGTCTCACTGAGTTGCTTAGTGCCTCGCGGTTGCTGAGGCTGGCTTTGAACTCGCGATTCTCCTGTCTCAGCCTCCCAAAGTGCTGGGATTACAGGCATGTGCCACCACGCCTGGCTGAGGCTGCTGCTCTCTTGAGATACAGAGACAACCTGCCAGCCCCCTGGCATTAAAATTGACTCTATGAGACTTCTATGTGTCTGGATGGTCTGTCTTCCCTGGTGGTCTTTCAATTAGAATATTATATTCTATTTATGTATAATATGTCAAAATACATTCTACTGTCATGTGTATCTAAAAAGAACAAATAAAATAAAAAAATAGTCATAAAACAATAAAATCCAGAAATTGAGTCCTCTAATTTTGTTCTTATTTTTCAAGGTTGTTTTGGCTATTAACACCTTTGGAGATTTCATCTGCCTTTTAGGATGAATTTTTCTGTTTCTGCAAAGAACATTGTTGGGATTTTCATAGGGATTGCACATTGAATCTGTAGCTTTGTGCCATACTGTAATATTAACAATGTTAAGTCCTCTTATCCTTATGTTTATTTAGGTATTCTGTAATTTCTTTCAGCAGTGTACATATTTTTCAGCTTTTTTTGTTAAATTTATACCATACCAAATTTTTATATCTTTTGATATTGTAAAGGGGAGTGTTTTATTTATTTTTAGGGTTTTTCCTTGTTCTTGTATAAATATGCAGTTGATTTTTGTTTTTCTATTCTGCTATTTTGATTAATTATTTTTTTGGTACCATAAAATTTAGTTTCTCTACATAAGATCATATGATTAGGGGCTGGGACTGTAGCTCAGTGGTAGAGCGCTTGCCCCGCATGCGTGAGTCACTGGGTTCGATCCTCAGCACCACATATAAATAAGTAAATAAAATAAAGATATTGTATCCATCTACAACTAAAAAAATTTTAAAAAAAGATCATATGATTAGTACACAAAGATTTTAAAAATGTATCAAAATATTTAATGAAAATATATAAAGATACTGATTGGTGATAGCCAAAGGTACCTACTACTGCCAACTCCCATAAATATTCTAAAGTTTGTACTTCAGGAAGAAGAAAAATGATCCAATAAAGAAGCTAAAAGTTACATATGAACAGCCAAATGGCAGACATATATAGAGGAAGGTATGGGTGAAGGGATGTGTAGTGTCCATGTCCTCTTTGGTGCATGATCCTACAGGGGTGCATGTCCATGTCCTCTTTGATGCATGATCCTTCCAGCTACCTGGAAGCTCCTAATTTTACTTTTCCTTACCAATTTGGACACCTTTTTTTTCTTGCCTAGTTATTTTGACCAAAATTTTCAGTATTATGTTGAATAGAAATGGCAAAAGTGTACATCCTTCTTTTGTGACTAATCTTTGTAGGAAAACTTTTAGTTTCAAAATTAAATGTGTTAGCTCTGTTTTTTTTTTGTACCAGGGATTGAACCCAGGTGTGCTTAACCACTGAGCCACATTCTCAGCCCCTTTTAATATTTGATTTAGAGACAGAGTCTTGCTGAGTTGCTTAGGGCCTGCTAAGTTGCTGAAGTTAGCTTTGAATTTGTGATTCTCCTGCCTCAGCCTCCAGAACCATGGGTATTATAGGCATGAGCCATCATGCCTAGCTTAGCTGTGATTTTTCCTATGTGGTTTTTGTTATGTTGAGGCCTTCTATTCCTAATTTGTTGCCTTTTTAAAAATCATTAAAGGGTGTTGAATTTTGTTAAATGCTTTTTATTCATTGAGATGATCTAGCTCTTTTCCTTCCTTTGTTAGTGTGGTATATCACTTTGATTGTTTTTCATACGTTGAACCTTATCTTGAATATTCCAGGAATAAAGTTTACTTGTGTTATGGTTTGGATGTGAAGTGTCCTCCTGAAGCTCCTGTGTGGGACAATGCAAGAACATTCAGAGTTGAAATCACTGGGTTTTGAGACCCTTAACCCAATCAGTGCATTAATCCCCTTATGGTATTAACTGAGTGGTAACTGAAGGTGGGTAGGGTGTGGCTGGAAGAGGTGGGTCATTGGGGGGTGTACCTTTGGGATATATATTTGGTGAGCTGAGCCTAGTCTTTCTCTCTGCTTCTTCATGGTCATGTGAGTCGCTTCCCTCCACTACACTCTTCCACCTTGATCCCCAAGGAATGGAGCCTGCTGTCTATGGATTGAGACCTCTGAAACTGTAAGCCCCCAAATAAGCTTTTCCTCCTCTACAGTTTTTTCTGGTCAGGTCCTTTTCACCTCAGCAGCAAAAAAGCTGACTAAAACAACTTGGTCATATTGTGTAATCCATTTTATATGTTGCTGAATTATGTTTGATGCAGAAATCCTCAACAAAATGCTAGTAATATTCATGATGCATATTGGTCTGTAATTTTCTTGTTAAGTCTTTGGCTTTGGCTTTGGTATCAGAGCACTATTGGCATAGGAGTTAGGAAATGTTTCCTTCATTTTTGGGAAGTTTGTGAAGATCTGATGTTCTTTAAATGTTTGGTAGGTTTCACCATTGAAGGCATTGGATCCAGAGCTATTCCCCTCCATGGAGGTTTTTGATGATTAATTCAGTCTTTTTTTTTAATGGATAATGGTTATGTTTATATTTTTTTTCATTATGATTCTATATTGGTAGGTTTTGTGTTTCTAAAAGTTTATTTCATCTAAGTTATACCCAGTTGTTGGTATAGAGTTGTGTTTTTGTAGTACTCTTTTTTTTTTTTATAATTTTTTTTTTAGTTGTAGATGGACACAATGTCTTTATTTTACTGCTTCGTACATGGTGCTGAGGATTGAACCCAGGGCCTCACGCCTGTGAGGCAAGCGCTCTACTGCTGAGCCACAGTCCCAGCCCCTCGTAGTACTCTTTTTAATAATGCCTTTTTATTGTAGTAAAAACATAGAACATAAGAATTATCCTCAACCATTTTTAAATGTACAGTTTGGTAATGTTAAGCATATTCACATTGTTGGGAGCCAGAGCTATATATTTTTTTTAATCTTGCAAAATTGAAATTATGTGCTCATGAAACACCACTTCTCCTTTCCTATTTTCCTGCATTCCCTAATAACCACCATTTCCCTCCTTTTTTTATCAATGAATCTGACTACATCAGATAGCTCATATAGGTGATATCATACAATATTTATCTTTTTGTGAATAACTTATTTTATTTAGCATAATGCGCTCAGGGTTCATTTATGTTCCAACATAAAATAGAATTTCCTTTCATAGATGAATAATTTTTTATTGTGTTTATACCATATTTTCTTTATCCTTTACCTGTCCCTGGAATTTGGGTTCCTTCCCTCTCTCTATTTCTTTCTACTAGGGATTGAACCTAGGAGTGCTCTACCTGTGAACTATATCCCTATCTCTTTATATTTTGAGACATGATCTTGCTAAGTTGCTGAGGCTGGCCTCAAACCTGTGATCCTCCTGCCTCAACTCCCGAGTAGCTAAGATTACAGGTATGTGCTACCATGCCCAACTATTTCTAACTCTTGATTGTGTTAATAGTGCTGGCAAGAACCTGAGATTTGGCTTCCAATATTTTTTGGAGTGGTATTATGGTTTATATGTTATTTTTAAAAAAATTTTTCTAGTTGTTGGTTGACCTTTTTTCATTTATTTGTATGTGGTGCTGAGGATCGAACCCAGTGCCTCCCACATGCAAGGCAATCACTCTACCACTGAGCCACAATCCCAGCCCCTTTATTTTTATTTTTTGAGGTACTTTAATATGGTTTTCCATAGGAGTGGCACAGTTTTACAGTCCCACCAATAGAACACAAGAGTTCTAATTTCTTCATATGTTTGTCAACTCTTGTTATTTTCCAGTTTTGTGATGGTAGCCATTTATCCTCATGAGTGTAAAGTGCCATCTCATTGCAGCTTTGACAATTTGATAAGACATGCTGAACTTCTTTCTATATGCTTGTTGGCTATTTGTATTCCATCTTTAGATTTGCTCATATAAAATATTTAGTTATTAACATATATTAGTTGAGCAGCTTAATGGGAAATACTGTGGTATCATATATGCATATGTCCTGCATTGATCATGCCCATTCACCCTTCTTTAATCTCCCCCTTCCTTTACTTCCCTCTCTCCCTGGTCCTCTTCCCAGATTCACATAGTCCCCCTTCTACTTTCAGATCAACTGTTTTTTTTTTAAAGTTTCTACACAGGAGAGAAAACATGCTGTACTTGTTTTTCTATGTCTGCCTTATTTTGTTTAACATCATATCCTTTAATTTCATCCATTTTCTTGCTGAGAGGATTTCATTATTTTTTTTTGAAAAATATTTTCATTTGTAGATGGACAAAATACCTTTTTATTTTATTTGTTTATTATGTGGTGCTGAGGATCGAACCCAGTGCCTCACAGGTCGTAGGTAAGTGCTCTACCACTGAGCCATGACTCTAGCCCCCAGTATTTCATTATTCTTTATGGCTAAATAATTCTCTATTGTATATATATATTTTCTATTTCTATTCATCTGTTGATAGACATCTAGGCTGATTCCATGTCTTAGCTATTGTGAATAATGCTGCAGTAAATATAGGTATGCAGATATCTCTTGTATGCTGACTTTATTTCCTTTGGATAATTACCCATGAGTGAGATAGTTGGATCATACGGTAGTTCTGTTTTTAGATTTTGAGAAACTTCATACTGTTTTCTATAGTGGCTATACTGATTTTCATTTCCACCAACAATGTATAATTGTTACTTTTTCTTCATATCCTCTCTATAGTATTTATTGTTTTTTGATTTTTGATAGGAGTCATTCTTAACTAGGTTGCGGCGAAATCTCACTACAGTTTTGATTTGCACTTTCTTGATGGATAATGATATTGAGCATTTAAAAATATGTTTATAGATCTTTTGCATTTCTTTTGAGATGTGTCTGTTCAGATCATTTGATGATTTGTTGATTGGATAACTTTTTTTGAGTTCTGTATATATTCTGGATATTAATCTTTCCTCAGATAAATGACTGACAAAGATTTTTTCTCATTCTGTAGATTGTCTATTGACTCTATTGTTCCCTTTGCTGTGAAGAAGCTTTTTAATGTGATATAATCCCATTTGTCTAGCCTTTGTTTCCTGTGCTTTTGTTATTTTATTTATTTTTTAAATTTAATTTATTTATTCTACTTAGGTCTACATGATAGCAAAATGCATTTTGATTCATTGTACACAGATGGAGCACAACTTTTCATTTCTTTGGTTGTATGTGATATAGAATCACATCATATATGCAGTCATACATGAAGCTAGGGCTATGATGTCCATCTCATTTCACCATCTTTACTGCCCCCCCCACCTTACACCATCCCCTTTGACCAAAGCTCCTCCATTTCTTCCCATATCCCCTTCCCTTATCAACATCCACTTATCAAAGAGAACATTCAGCATTTGATTTTGGGATTGGCTTACTCCACTTTGCATGATATTCTCCATCTCCATCCATTTACCTGCACATGCCATAATTTTGTTCTCTTTTATTGCTGAGTATATATACCATAGTTTCTTTACCCATTCATCTATTGAAGGGCATCTAGGTTGGCTCCACAGTTTAGCTATTGTGAATTGAGCTGCTACAAACATTGATGTGGCTGTGTCACTGTAGTATGCTGTTTTTAAGTCCTTTGTGTATAGACCGAGGAGTGGGATAACTGGGTCAAATGGTGGTACCATTCCAAGTTTTCTAAGGAATCTCCATACTTCCAATCTTCCCAGACTGGTTGTACCAATTTTCAGTCCCACCGGCAATATATGAACGTGCCTTTTCCCCCACATCCTCACCAGCACTTATTGTTGTTTGTTTGTTTGTTTTTTGGTACTGGAGATTGAACTCAGGGGCACTCGACCACTGAGCCACGTGCCCAGCCCTATTTTGTGTTTTATGTAGAGACAGGGTCTCACTGAGTTGCTTAGCGTCTCTCTGTTGCTGAGGCTGGCTTTGAACTGGCGATTCTCCTGTGTCAGCCTCCCTAAGTGCTGGGATTACAAGTTTGCGCCACTGCGCCCAGCTTGTTGTTTGTATTCTTGATAATTGCTATTCTGACTGGTGTGAGAGGAAATCTTAGAGTAGTTTTGATTTGCATTTCTCTAATTGTTAGAGATGTTGAACATTTTTTCATATGTCTGTTGATCGATTGTATACCTTCTTCTGAGAAGTGTCTGTTCAGCTCCTTAGCCCATTTATTGACTGAGTTGTTTGTTGTTTTGGTGTTAAGGTTTTTGAGTCTTTCTATATCCTGGAGATCAGTGCTCTGTCAGATGTGCGTGTGGCAAAAATTTGTTCCCAGAATGTAGGCTCTTTGTTCACTTCATTGATTGTTTCTTTTGCTGAGAAGTAGCTTTTTAGTTTGAATCCATCCCATTTATTGATTCTTGATTTTACTTCTTGTGCTATAGGACTCTTGTTAAGGAAGTAAGGTCCTAATCCAACATGATGAAGATTTGGGCCTACTTTTTCTTCTGTTAGGTGCAGGGTCTCTGGTCTAATTCCCAGATCCTTGATCCACTTTGAGTTGAATTTTGTGCATGGTGAGAGATAGGAGTTTAGTTTCATTTCGCTGCCTATGGATTTCCAGTTTTCCCAGCACCATTTGTTGAAGAGGCTATCTTTTCTCCAATGTAGGTGTTTGGCACCTTTGCCTAGAATGAGATAACTGTATTCATGTGGGTTTGTCTCTGTGTCCTGGGTTCTGTATCATTGGTGTACATGTCTATTTTGGTGCTGGTACCATGCCATTTTTGTTACTATAGCTTTGTAATATAGTTTAAGATCTGGTATTGTGATGCCTCCTGCTTCACTCTTCTTCCTAGGATTGTTTTGGCTATTCTGGGTCTCTTATTCTTCCAAATGAATTTCATGATTGCCTTTTCTATTTCTATAAGGAATTCCATTGGGATTTTAATTGGTATCGCATTGAATCTGTATAGCACACTTTTGGGTAGTATGGCCTTTTTGACAATATTGATTCTGCCTATCCAAGAGCATGGGAAGTCTTTCCATCTTCTAAGGTCTTCTTCAATTTCTTTCTTTAGTGTTCTGTAGGTTTCACTGTAAAGGTCTTTTACCTCTTTTGTTAAATTGATTCCCAAATATTTCATTTTTTTGAGGCTACTGTGAATGGGTAGTTTTTCTAATTTCTCTTTCAGAGATGTATAGAAATCACTGATGTATAGAAATGCAATTGATTTATGGGTGTTGATTTTATATCCTGCTACTTTACTGAATTCATATATTAATTCTAGAAGTTTTCTGGTGGAATTTTTGGATCCTCTAACTATAGAATCATGTCATTGGCAAATAATGATAATTTGAGTTCTTCTTTTCCTATTTGTATCCCTTTAAATTCTTTCGTCTAATTGTTCTGGCTAGTGTTTCAGGGACTATGTTGAATAGCGGTGGTGAAAGAGGGCATCCCTGTCTTGTTCCCGTTTTTAGAGGGAATGCTTCCAGTTTTTCTCCTTTTAGGATTATGATGGCCTTGGGTTTAGCATGGATAGCTTTTACAAAGTTGAAGTATGTTCCTCCTATCCCTTTTCTAGTGTTTTGAACATAAAAGGGTGCTGTATTTTGTCAAATGCCTTCTGTGCATCAATTGGTAAAATCATATGATTCTTGTCTTTAAGCCTATTGATGTGATGGATTACGTTAATTGATTTCCATATGTTGAACCAACCTTGTATCCCTGGAATGAACCCCACTTGATTATGGTACACAGTTTTAAAAATGTTTTTGTATGCGATTTGCCAGAATTTCACTGAGAATTTTTGCATCTATGTTCATCAGGGCTATTGGTCTGAAACTTTCTTTGTTTGATGTGTCTCTGGTTTTGGAATCAAGGTGATACTCACCTCATAGAATAAGTTTGGAAGGATTTCCTTTTCTATTTTGTGAAATAGTTTGAGGAGTATTGGTATTAATTCTTCACTGTAGGTCTTTTAGAACTAAGCTGAGAATCTGTCTGGTCTCGGGCTTTCCTTGGTTGGTAGACTTTTGATGGCGTCTGTTATTTCCTTGCCTGAAATTGATCTGTTTAAGTTGCGTATGTCCTTCTGGTTCATTCTGGGTGGGTCACACGCTTCTAGAAATTTGTCGGTGTCTTCAGGGTTTTCTGTTTTAACTGGAGTATAAATTTTCAAAATAGTTTCTAATTATCCTCTGTATTTCATTAGTGTCTGTCATGATGTTTCCTTTTTCATCACGAATTTTAGTAATTTGGGTTTTCTCTCTTCTTCTTTTCGTTAGGGTGGCTAAGGGTTTGTCAATTTTATTTATTTTTTCAAAAAACCAGCCTTTTGTCAAATTTTTGAACTGTTTCTTTTGTTTCAATTCCATTGATTTCAGCCCTGATTTTAATTATTTCCTATCTTCCACTTCTTTGGGTGTTTGTTGGTTCCTCTTTTTCTAGGGCTTTGAGATGTAGTGTCAAGTCATTTATTTGTTGACTTTTTCTTCTTTTAATGAATGAGCTTAATGCAATGAACTTTCCTCTTAGCACTGCCTTCATGGTGTCCCAGAGATTTTGATATGTTGTTTCGGAGTTTTCATTTACCTATAGGAATGTTTTTATCTCTTCCCTGATGTCTTCTGTTATCCATGCATCATTCAATAGGGTATTATTTAGTCTCCGTGTGTTGGAGTAGATTCTATTTTTTAATCTGTCATTGATTTCTAATTTTATTCCATTGTGGTCAGATAGGATGCAAGGTAGTATCTCTATTTTTTGTATTTGCTAAGACTTGCCCTGTGGCATAACATATGATCTATTTTGGAGAAGGATCCATGTGCTGCTGAGAAAAAAGTGTATTCAATTGTTGATGGATGGAATACTCTATATATGTCTGTTAAGTCTAAATTATTGTTTCATTGAGTTCTGTGGTTTCTTTGTTTAGTTTTTGTTTGGAAGATCTATCCAGTGGTTAGAGAGCTGTGTTAAAGTCACCAAGTATCATCGTTATGGTCTATTTGATTCTTATAGTTGAGAAGGGTTTGTTTGATATACATAGATGCCCCATTGCTTGGGGCATTGGTATGTATGATTGTTATGTCTGGTTGATGTATAATTCCCTTAAGAAGTATGAAATGTCCTTTCACTAACTTTGGTTTGAAGTCCACTTTATCTGATATGAGGATGGAAACCCCTGCTTGTTTACGCTGTCCATGTGAGCCATACGTTTTTTTCCCACTCTTTCAGTTTGTGGATGTGTTTTCCTGTGAGATGAGTCTCTTGAAGGCGGCATATTGTTGGGTCCTTTTTAAATCCAGTCTGTCAGTCTATGTCTTTTTTTAAATATTTATTTTTTAGTTTTAGGTGGACAGAATTTATTTTATTCTTATGTGGTGCTGAGGATAGAACCCAGTGCCTCACGTGTGCTAGGTGAGCACTCTACCACTGAGCCATAACCCCAGCCCCAGTCTGTGTCTTTTAATTGATGAGTTTAGGCCATTCACATTCAGGGTTATTATTGAAATATGATTTGTAATCGCAGTCATTTTGGTTTATTTGTGATTTTTACCTTGACTTGGTTTCTCCTTTGATTGGCCTTTCCTTTAGTGTAGTTCCTCTTTTTGTATATTTTCATTGTTGGTTATTATTTCCTCCTCTGGAATATTTTGCTGAGAATGCTGTGTAGTGCAGGCTTTCTTGCTGTTAAATTCTTTTAACTTTTGTTTATCATGGAAGGTTTTTATTTCATCACCAAATCTGAAGCTCAGTTTTGCTGGCTATAAGATTCTTGGTTGGCATCCACTTTCTTTCAGAGCTTTGGTATATGTTCCATGATCTCCTGGCTTTTAGGGTCTGGGTTGACAAATCTGTTGAGATCCAAATTGGTCTCCCCCCTATATGTAATCGGATTCCTCTCTCTTGCGGCCTTTAAAATTCTACCCTTATTCCCTATGTTGGGCATTTTCATTGTAATGTGCCTTGGTGTAGATCTGTTGTAAATTTGTACATTTGGTGTCCTGTAAGCCTCTTGTATTTGATTTTCCAATTCATTTTTCATGTTTGGGAAATATTCTGGTATTATTTCATTGAAGAGATTGTGCCTCCCTTTGGTTTGAAATTCTGTTGCTGCCTTCTATCCCGATAAATCTTAGATTTGTTCTTTTGATGCTATCCCATAATTCTTGGGTGTTCTGTTCATGGTTTCTTACCATCTTCACTGTGTGGTCAACTTTATTATCAAGATTGTATGTTTTGTCTTCATTATCTGAGGTTCTGTCTTCCAGGTGATCTAGTCTGCTGGTGATGCTTTTTATTGAGTTTTTTATTTGGTTTATTGTTTCCTTCATTTCAAGAATTTCTGATTTTTTTTCACAATCTCTAGCTCTTTCTTAAAGCAATCTTTTGCTACCTGTATTTGCTTCCTTATCTTTTTGTTGGTATGATCGATGGTTGCCTTTATTTGCTCTCTTATTTCTTTGTTGGAGTGATCAATTTTTGCCTGTGTTTGCTTGCTTAAAATCATTCTTTGTTTTGCAGATCATTTCAATTATGTACATTCTGAATTCCTTCTCTGGCATTTCATCAACTGTGCTGTCAATGGATTCTGTTATTGTAGTATCTTGGTTTATTTGGGGTACTTTCTTCTCCTGTTTTTTCATGTTGATTATGTATCTTCCTTTCTTGCAATGCCGATCTGAGGTATTGTGGTTTCTTTCCTATAATCTTGTAGTGACCCTACAGATTACCTGTATCTCACCTTGGAGTTCACTTCTAGTCCCCAGCAGCTGTCCCCAGATGGATACTACTGCCACTAAAGATGGTGGCGGCTGTAGTGGAGGTAACTCATGATGTCAGTGGGAGTGGCCCAAGATGGATGCAAACACTTTCAGAGATGGGGCTAAAAGGGTTGGACTTACAATGGCTTTGGGCTGATTGATCGGAGATGCAGCACTTTGGCGGCCACTGCCTCCAGGCCCTGTCTGTTGACCCAAGGTAGAGGCTGCTACATGAGAAGAACTATGGGGATGGCTGCAGCGTACAAGATGGATACAGGAAGGGAGCAACAGTGTGGATCCTCACTCTATGCAGTGGTGGACCTGGGCCTGGGGTCTTACACAGACCTGCGAAGGCCGTCCTAGGCCTGGTTTTGGCCTGGACTCCCTCAGGGGTTCCAGGTGGTGGGTCTGGCCCTGGGCCTGGGCTCTTACGGATCGGCAGGGACTCTGACACTGAACTGAGGCTGTCCTGGGCCTCAGCCTCAGGGGTCCCCGGAGGCAGTCCTTCCTCTGGGTCTGGGTTCCTCTGTGACTGGCAGCTAGCAGTCTCTGGTCTGCCCTTGGCTGGGCTCCCAGGGTGGTCCCTGAAGGTGGTCCTGGGCCTTGGCCTGTGCTCCCTTTTGTTGGCAGGGGCCCTGGTGAGGAACTGGGAGCAGTCTCCGGCCTCTTTAGGCCTGTTCTCCTGCATTGGTCCTCGGAGGCAGTCCTTTGCCTGGGTCTGGGTTTTCTGTGTTTGGTGGGTAGTAGTCTTGGGTCTGACCTTGTGCAGGCTCTCGCGGAGGTCCCTGAAGGTGGTCCTGGGCCTTGGCCTGTGCCTATTTCTTGTGCTTTTGGAGTCCTATCCAGGAAATCATTGAATGTGTTAGTATCTTGAATTCTTTCCCCTACTTTTCTTTATTAGTTACATAATTTCAGATCTGCCATTTAGGTCTATGACCCATTTTGAATTGATTTGTCTATAGATTAGGAGGTAGAGGTCAAATTTTAGTCTTCTGCATGTGGGTATCTACTTTTCCCAGCACCATTTGTTGAAGAGGCTGTCCTTTAACTAATGTATATTTTTGACACCTCTCTTAGGAATGAGTTGGTGGAAGACTAGTGGCTTTATTTCTGGGATCTCTATTCTGTTGGCAGGTGATGGAAACTGTAGGAGGTGGGACCTCGTTGGAGGAAGTAGGTCACAGGGAATGTGCTGTGGAAGGATATTTCTTGCGTCAGGCTTTTTTCCCCCTTCTCTGTTTCCTGGCTGCCATGAGCTGAGTAGCCTCCCTCTGCCACACCTTTCTGCTAGGATGTTCTGTTTTACCTCAGGCTCAGATCAAGGAAGTCAGCTGAAAGCTTGAACTGTGAGCCAAAATAAATATTGCCTCCTCCAAGTTGTTTGTGTCAGGTATTTTGGTCAGAGGAATAAAAGGTGTGATCATGTTTTTTACAGGGCTTTTATCATGAAGTGATAGTGAAATTTATTGAAAGCTTTTTCTGCAACTATTAAGATGACATGATTCTTTTTTGTTTGTTTGTTTGTTTTTTTGGTACCAGGGATATAACTCAGGGGTACTTGGCCACTGAGTCATATCCCCAGCCCGATTTTGTGTTTTATTTATTACTGAGTTGCTTAGTGCCTCACGATTGCTGAGGTTGGCTTTGAACTTGCGATTCTCCTGTCTCAGCCTCCCAAAGTGCTGCAATTATAGGCATGTGCCACCGCGCCTTGCAAAATGATATGATTCTTATCCTTTATTTTATTTGTGTTGTATTGTATTTATTGATTGGCTTATGTTGAACAAACCTTGCATCCCAGGAATGAAGCCAACTTGATCATGGTGTATGATCTTTTTAATGTGTTATTGGATTGAATTTGTAGGTACTTTGTTGAGAATTTTCACATCTGTGTTCATTGGTGATATTGGTATGTAGATTTCTCTGTTTTTTTGTTATTCTTTTCAGGATTTGATAGTAATGCTGGCTTCATTGAATTTGCTAGGGTTCCTGTCCTTTCAATGTTATGGAAGTTTGAAGAGCACTAGCATGAATTCTTTAAAAGTTTGGCAAATTTAGCAATGAATCCATCTGCCCCTGGGCTTTTCTTTCAGGAGGTTTTAAATTATGCATTTAATCTCATTGTCTGTTTAGGTTTTAATATCCTTTTGGTTCAACTTTGATAGTTCATATGTGTAGAAATTTATCCATTTCTTCCATATTTTCCATTTTAGTAACATGTAGTTTTTCAAAATATTCCCTTAGGATCCTTTTGATTTCTGTGGTATCAGTTGTAATGTCTCCTTTTTCAATTCTAACTGTATTTCAGTCTTCCTTTTTTTTCCTTTTGAATAGTCTTGCTAACGATTGATCAATTTTGTTTATCGATATTTTTACAGAACCAACTGTATTTTATTGATCCTTTATATTCTTTTAGTCTATATTTATTTCTCTCTGATATTTTATGTTTCTTTCCTTCTGCTGGTATTGGTTTGTTCTTGTTTTTCTGAGACTTTGAGATGCATCGTAAGGTACTTTTTTTTGGATGCCTCTATGTTTTTTGGATATAGACACTCATTGTTATAAACTTCCCTCTTAGAACTGCTTTTGCTGTGTCCCATAGGTTTTGGTGTATTGTGATTGCATTTTTTTATTTTTTTATTTTTTTAAATCTTTTTTTTTTATTAATGTGCTATTATTATTTTTTTTATATCTTTATTCATTTTATGTGGTGCTGAGGATTGAACCCAGTGCCTCACGTACGCGAGGCAAGCGCTCAACCACTGAGCCATAACCCCAGCCCCTTGTGATTGCATTTTTATTTGGTTCAAGGAATTTTAAAATTCCCATCTGACTTCTTCAGTAACCCACTGTTATTCAAAAGTGTGTTTTTCTATCTCTACGCATTTGTATAATTTCTCTTGCTTTTGACTTTCTTGGTCAAAAGAATTGTGATGCCTCCTGTTTCACTCTTCCTTCTATCCTTAGTTTCTCCAGTGGTTTTTTTTTTTTTTTTTTTTTTTAATTTGGGCACTAAGGATTGAACTCAGGGGCACTCAACAGAGTCACATTACCAGCCCTATTTTGTATTTTATTTAGAGACAGGGTCTCACTGAGTTGCTTAGTACTTTGCTATTGCTGAGGCTGGCTTTGAACTTGCAATCCTCATGTCTCAGCCTCTTGAGCCTGTGGGATTACAGGTGTGCGCCACCACTCCCAGCCCTCCAGTGTTTTTAACATGAATGGATCCTGGATTTTGTCAAAAGCTTTTCTTGTATCTATTGAGATAGTCATGTAATTTTTGTCCTTAATTATGTTTACATAATGAATACTTTTATTGATTTGTGTATATTGAACCAACCTTTACATCTCTGAGATGAAAACAGTTTGATCATGGTGTACAATCTTTTAATGTGTTTTTGAATGTGGATTGATAATATTTTATTAAAGATTTTTACATATGTTCTCAGTAGGGATGCTGGACTATAGTTTTCTTTCCTTCATGCATTCTTACCTGGTTTTAGTATCAGGATGATACTGGCTTCATAGAATGAATTTGGGAGTATTCCCTCCCTTTTTGTCTCAAGGAATAATTTGAGGAGGATAGGCATTATTTCTCCTAAAGCTCAAGAAATAAAATCAAGAATCAATAAGTGGGATAATCTCAAATTAAAAAACCTGTTCATAGCAAAGGAAGCAAGAGCATGAGAGAGCCTACAGAATGGGATAAAATCTTTACTAACTACTCTTCTGACAGGGGATCACTATCCAGAATATATAAAGAACTCAAAGCTGGATGCAGTGGCACATGCCTGTAATCCTAGCACTTTGGTTGGCTGAGACAGAAGAATCACGAGTTCAAAGCCAGCCTCAGCAATAGCGAGGCACTAAGCAACTCAGTGAGACTTTGTCTCTACATAAAACACAAAATAGGGCTAGGGATGTGGCTCAGTGGTCAAGTACCCCTGAGTTCAATCCCCAGGATCCCCCCCCCCCCAAAAAAAAGAACTCAAAAAGCTTAACATCAAAAAACCCCTAAATATTGAATAAATGGGCACATGAACTAAACACATTTCTCCAAAGAAGGAATACAAATGGACAACAAATACATAAAAAAAGTTCAACATTCTTAGCACCTAGGCAAATGCAAATCAAAACTACACTGATATTTAATCTCACTTGATTTAAACAGCAATCATTAAGAATACAAATAATAATAATTGTTGGTGAGGATGTTATGCATATATTGTTGATGGAGCTACAAATTAATATAGTCACTTTGGAAAGCAGTATGGTGATTCCTCAAAAGACTAGAATTGGAACCATTATATGACCCAGCTGTCCTACTCTTTCATACTTATCCAAAAGAACTAAAATCAGCATACTGTAGCAATACATGCATAGTTTCACAATAGCCAAGTTATAGCTTACATGTCTTCAACAGATGAATGGATAAAGAAAATGTGGCATATATACATGGTGGGATTTTAAGCAGCCAAAAAGAAGAATGAAATGGACTGGAGTTGTAGCTCAATGGTAGCATGATTGCCTGGTATGTGTGAGGCACTGAGTTTGAGTTTCAAGACCACGTATAAATAAATAAAATAAAGATCCATTGACAACTAAAAAAAGAATGAAATGACATTTACTGGCAAGCAGATGGAACATCATGCTAAGTGCAGTAAGCCAAACTTAGTGGTCGAATGTTTTCTCTAATATGTGTTAACTAGAGAGAAATAAAGAACTTAGAAAAGGTGAGAGGATGAGGTAGAGTGTTCAGTTCCTTAGCCCATTTATTAATTAGGTTATTTTTGGTGTTAAGTTTTTTCAGTTCTTTATATATCCTGGAGATTAATGCTCTATTTGAGGTGCAATTGGTAAAAATTTTCTCCCATTCTGTATCTTTCTTCATATTCTTGATTATTTCCTTTGCTGTGAAGAAGCTTTGTAGTTTGAGTCCATCTCATGTATTGCTTCTTGATTTTACTTCTTGTGCTTTAGGAGTCTTCTTAAGGAACTCAGTTCCTAAGCCAACATTGTGGAGATATAGGCATCTTTTTTCTTGCAGTAGGTGCAAGGTGTCTATTCCATTGCCTAGGTCTTTGATCTACTTTGATTTTTGTGCAGGGTAAGGGATGGGTTTAATTTCATTTTGCTACATATTACCAGTTTTTCAGTACCATTTATTGAAGAGACTGTCTTTCCTCCAATATATATTTTTGGCATCTTGGTCTAGTATGAGATAACTGTATTTATGTGGATTTGTCTCTGTGTCTTCTATTCTGCATGATTGGTCTACATTTCTGTTTTGGCACCAATACCATGCCATTTTTGCTACTGTAGCTCTGTAGTATAATTTAAGGTCCGGAATTGTGATGCCTCCTGTTTCACTCTTCTTGTGAAGGATTGCTTTGGCTATTCTGGGCCTCTTATTTTTCCAAATGAATTTCATGACTGCTTTTTCTAGTTCTGTGAAGAATGTCATTGGGATTTTGATAGCAATTGCATTAAATCTGTATAGTTCTTTTGGTAGTATGGCCATTTTGACAATGTTAATTCTGCCTATCCAAGAGCATGAGAGATCTTTCCATCTTCTGAGGTCTTCTTCAATTTCTTTCTTTAGTGTTCTGTATTTTTCATTGTAGAGGTCTTTCACCTCTTTTATTAGCTTGATATACACATTGGAATATTACTCAGCCTTAAAGAAGAATGAAAATATGGCATTTGGTGGCAAATGGATGGAGCTAGAGAGTATCATGCTAAGCGAAACAAACCATGCCTTTATTCCCCAGTGATGGCTTAAAACCTCCCCCCTTTTGTATATAGATCTTTAAAATGTAACTTTCTTAAGCTTGTTCCTAGATGTTTAGCTTTTTTTAGTTGTTGTAAGTGGAATCTTTTCTATCACTGTATTTTTATTGATTGCACATATTTATTTGTGTGTATATACACAACCTTACTCCTATTTTTATTGTATTTTTTCTAGTTTATTTTCTTGGGTTTTTCTGAGAATGCAAAATAACCTATTAAATAGTGATTATAGTTTTCCTTTTTTTCCACATTTGGTTTTAATAAAAAGCGTCTTTCTTAGTGTTTACCTTCTCTTAAATAATCTTACATGATTTGAAATATTTTGAATTCCATAATTACAGACAAGATCATCAGTGAATTACCTTCTTTTCGCTTTCTTCACTTTGTTTTTTTCTTTCTTGTGTGTGCCATTCTGCATTGTAAGAACATTTGTATTCTGTCATGCTACTCTCTGTGGTTGTTTTATTCAGTGCTCAATGCCAGGTCTTTATGAAGTTTCCTCAAAACTTTATCATGTGTTTGCTTAAGAAGGGACCATGAACAAGATATTGCCTGAGTTTTTGGTTGTTCATAAATGTTTGCAGCATTTGTAGTTCATACTGTAAAGACATCTCAGCTACGTAGAATATGCTTCACTTATACTTTCATATCTTTATAATATTCTCTACTGTCTTACGGTTGAAAGTTGATATGAAATATGAGAGTATCATGATTGTAATGCCATTTAAAAAATTTGTGAAGTCTAGTAAATTTTCTAGTTGTTATGTTTTGTATTGAGCATTCTGTATCTGGGTTCTTGGCACAAAGTAAATCTTTTAGTTTCCCACAGGAAGACCTTCCAGAATTATATCTGTACAGTTTTATTTCCCAGGGTTGCTTAACCACTGAGCCACATCCCCAGCCCTTTTTTATTTTTTATTTAGAAACAGGGTCTTATTAAGTTGCTTAGGGTCTCATTAAGTTGTTAAGTTGCTGAACTTGCGATCCCCCTGCCAGCCTCCTGCTGCTGGGATTACAGGTGGGCACAATTGCACCCAGCTTAATCATACATTTTGTCTGTTATACTCTTACTTGTTTTTTTGTTTTAAATGATTCAGTTTAGGTATTTTCTGTTGATTCTATCTTCAAGTTTTCCACCACATTTGCCAAAGACCCTGTCACCTTATTACCTGAGATCTGAGGAGTTCCCAGAGGGAGGACCTCAACTCAAGATAAGTTGGATCGTTGGCATATGTGATGGAAAAGAATATCAGCATGTACCAGATACACAAATAAAGGTTCCTCCAGGAAAGCAGAGACTTATTCAAGGAAGAATGCAGACTACCTTGAGAGTGAGAAGCTTTGGGGTAAAAGCAAGGAACACACATTCAAAGGAGAAGGTGGGCTATCTCTAGAGGGAGAAACAGAAACACCTTGGTGTGGGGTGTTAAAATTTATAGAGGTACACTTGCTAGGGGCTGGACTGGAGGTGGAGCCAGGGTAGATTTATACAATGTTATGCCAGTTTTTCTAGTTCTTGTGCATTAATTGCCCTCATGTTAAATTCTTTTGAATTGTTTATCTCATATTTCATCTACTTCAATACCTTTGAAGTCAGTTGCTGGCAAATTATGAATCTTAGGAAGTGTCATGTAAACATGACACTTTTCTCATATTTTTTGTATTTCTGTGTTGAGATTTGCTTATCTTTTTGGTTAGATTTCTCTTCCACTTTTGTGTGAGAGCCTTTTTTAGATCATAATCTTCTCTTGAGACTGTGTCCTCAGATACTGGATTGTTGAGTATATCTCTAAGTGGGTTTCATAGTAGTTTCCCTGCTATTACTTTGGTGGTACTTCAATCAGCTTTGTGTAACTGTTACCAAAAGACATGACAAGAACAACAATTTAATTATGCCTCATATATTAAAAGTGTACCTAAACAATGAAAAAACATTATTATACACTCTTTATCCAAAGAATGCAATCACACATTTGGCTGATGTGAGAAAAGATATAACTGTTGTCCAAATCTGAATCATTATCTATATATTTTTAATATTTATTTATTTTTGTTGTAGATGGACAGCATGCCTTTATTTTATTTGTTTATTTTTATGTGGTGCTAAGGATCAGACTGCTAGGTGAGTGCTTTGCCACTGAACTACAGCCCAAGCCCTCTTTATATAATTTTGAAGAAAACATGATGGCATAAATATGAACAGTGGTAAAATAGGAATAATTTATTTTGGCTCAGTTCAGAGGTTCCATCCATGGTTGGCTAACTACATAGCTCTATGCCCACGATGAGGCAGAGCATCATGGCCAATGGCATGGCAGAGGAAAGCAGCTAAAACCATGGCAACTGGGAAGCAGAGAGAGACAAAGAGATATCTACTCACCAGAGACAAAATATAAGCCCGATAGGTACACTCTCAATTACCTACTTCTTCCAGTCACACCCTGTCTATCTGTAATTATCATCCAGTTAATCCATATCAGTGAATTAACCCACTGATTAGGTTAAAGCTGTCACAATCATTTTACCTCTAAACATTCTTGCATTGTCTTACACATGAGCTTTTGGGGACACCTCATATCTAAACCATAACAGGTGGTAACTACTGTACTTTGACAGTTTGTACTGTGTGTGTCTGATGATCCCACTTTCTTTTTTTTAAAAAATTTTTTAGTTATAAATGGACACAATATATTTATTTATTTATTTTTATGTGGTGCTGAGGATTGAACCCAGTGCCTCACATGTGCAAGGCAAGTGCTCTGCCACTGAGCCCCAGCCCCAGCCCTGATCCCATTTTCTTTGTGGGTGTCAGAAGAGTGCGGTCTTTCTAGTGAATCAGGCAATTGTGTTGTGAAAAGTAGAGTATATCAGGTATACCCCCTGTGATTACCCCTCTAGTTTTGTTCACACTGTATATCTTAAGTGCATATGAGAGCAGTCTATGTTGAATCCCCTTGTAGGTGTGATATCTATAGGGTTTGTGTTGTTTCTCTCTGCTATTGCTGTGAGAGTGGATGACCAGTTGTAGGATGTCAGCCCTTCATGCCCGCTTGTGCCTACTTGGGGCCTGGTCATTGTCTGGGAGTTTTATCTCTCCTATTATTTGTGTTAAAGTATTTGCTGAAATTTTAGCAGGGTTGGATTGTGTGTGGCTCAAAGTATGCTATCTCTTAGCAGGGATAGGAGTGTAGTTTATCAGCAGCATGTCTACCTCATGAAGTTGAGATGTTGCTCTGGTTTCTCCACACCTAGCAGAAAGGTGGAAATGAACTACAGCAACAATGAAGAGCAACAAACCAAGTGCGTCTACCATATACCATAAAAATACCATAAAGAAGGGGAAAAGATAAAAAGGAAACAAAATAAAAAGAGAACATAAGAGAATATATTGAGAGAAGAAAAGAGTAATAACAGCAACAAAACTCAAACAACTTCCCCTCCAAAATCCCCCAAAATCAAACAAAACAAGAATAATAAGAAAAAGAATGATTAATAAAAAAGAGAAAAAAGGGAAAAAGATACACTCCCCCATACACACACACACACACACACACACACACACACCCATCCCCATCCCCCAGTCAACAAGTTAAAAAAGTCGTAATAAAAAATTGTCTGAGCTGGGATTGTAGCTTAGCGGTAGAGCGCTTGCCTTGCATGTGTGAGGCCCTGGGTTCGATCCTCAGCACCACATACAAAGCAATAAAATAAAGACATTGTGTCCATCTACAACTAAAAAAAAAATTAAAAAAAAAGAATTAAAAAAATTGTCTGCTGTGAGGTGATTGAAACTGTGGACAAGAATGGATTTTCACAACCTATGCCAATATGCACTTCTTTCTTTATCTTCTTGGGCTGTGATCCCCTTAGATAGAGCAAGGCCTGGGAGTTATTAATCTCTTACTCCTTTTGTGTTGCTCAGCAGGCTGCCTGATGGGTGGCCTGAGACTGAAACTGGTTGAAATGACTCAACTTTCCTGCTTACTAGTTTAAGGTAGCATGGAATAGGAAGTACCGACTACTGAAGTGTGTTCTGGATGGATTAGCTGTATGCCCCACTCTGAACAGTACATTCTATCCAATGGATTGTTTTCCAGACAGATTCTGTTGACACACCTTTAGGACTGGACCAGTGCCTATCTCTGCAATGCATCTGAATCTTGGTTGCTTCCCAAGAATTCTGCTGTTGAGGTAGATCAATAAAACATCCTGGGTATAGTGCAAATGGCAGGTCCCACATACTCCACCACTGATGATTGGCCTTCTGAGGCCTTGTCCCCACATGTAATCATGCATACCTATGTAGTTTCCTGACCTGAGCAACCAGATTAAAAAGGGCTGCACCTCTTTTGTATCTCTGACATGAATCTCACTGCATATAATATCTGTGCTCTAAGGCTGTGCTGGACCACCTGCTAGGTGCCAGCTGAAACAGTGTGGCCATGTTTCTGCAGTCTCCAGGGTTCCCACAGCAGCAAGCTTAGTTACAACCTCCACAGCATGACTCCCTGCCACATCTTTCTGCTCAGAAAATGCCTAGCATTTCTCAAACACCAGCCCACTGTGTAGCTCCTGGATAAACCAAGTTCAGACTGTCTTTCTGTTCTACATGTGTTCCTGTGCCACATTTGTCCATTACATTTTCTCTTTGTGTTACTCTTCCTAGTGTTATCACTGTTGCAGGTGTGGTGCTGATGTACTCTTTGTTGCCCTTTGTTCCAAAGACCAGAATTTCTGGGTTTTTCCAAGTCTCTAAATATTCATATTGAATTCTGTCAGTCACCTACCTCACTGGGTAACTTTTCTCTGGCTACTTTGATTCTGAGCCATGGGACAGCTAGAAAGTGCAGTTTATTTTTACTCTGCCATCTTGGGTCTCCTGTTTTTTCTTGATGTGTGTCAATTTTTGTCTCATCTTTTGTTGTTCTAACTTCTCTTTCCTGTGATGGCATATGACCAAATATGTGCAACACAAACATGACTATCTCAGTTCCTAATGGGATTAAGATGATTAGTCCCTTCTTTAAATATAGAGAAAGGAAAACACTCTCTGTTGGAAGATTACAGGATACTTCAGCTTTGTGGTTCTTTTTCAAAGAGGTTTCATTATGGTTTTTAAAAATTAAAGATGAAATGCTCATAACTTTTATCTGCACTACTCCAATAGTGATGAATAGTTCTTGTCTTTTGATAAGTATTGCTGCTTTTTTCAACCATCTTTCATTCAGTGTCTTTTTATCAATGCTGTTCCACTTTTGAAAAATCTTTAATTGAGGTATAATTGACATAAAATAAATTGCACATATTTGGAGTATACAATTTGATATATTTTGAAATATGTATATACCATGACACCATCACCACAATCAAGGTAACAAATACATCATTTACTTTTAAGTTTCCTAGTTCCCTTTGTAATCCTTCTCTTCTGTCCCCTGCCTCACCTATTCTTTTGCAAACCCTACTATACTTTGTGTCACTACAAATTGATTTACATCTTCTAGTATTCTATACATGTGGAATCATACAGCATGTATTTAATTTTTTTAATACTTTTTTTTAGTTGTAGATGGGCACAATATCTTTATTTTATTTTATTTATTTTTATGTGGTGCTGAGGATCAAACCCAGTGCCTCCTGCAAGCAAGGCAGGCGCTCTACCACTGAGCCACAGTCCCAGCCCTGTATTTAATTTTTTTTAAATATTTTTTTTAGTTATAGATGGACACAATATCTTCATTTTATTTATTTATTTTTATGTGGTGCTGAGGATCGAACCCAGTGCCTCATGCATGCTATGCAAGTATTCTACCACTGAGCAACAACCTCAGCCCCTTGTATTTAATTTTTGATCTTCTTCTTTTATTTAAAATACTTATTTTGAAATTCATTCACATCATATATATCAATAGTTTTTATTTTATTGCTGAGTTGTACTAACTTACAGAAAGGCACAAGTATTTCCTAGAACAAGAGATACCCATGGTCAGCTGCTTTGATCCAGTGTGAATGGTGGGAGAAGGTAAGAACCTGCCACAGACAGGGTAGAGAAACCAACTGAACTTTTTATGAACTTTTAATTGACAGAATCTCCAGGACTCCCCGTCACAAAATGAGTTTGTACCACTGCCAGTTATTTTACATTGGGCCTTCACTGAGTATGGAATGAAAATGTGTCTGAGAATGAGGCAGAGCAGAAGGATTGTGAGGAACCCCTTGAGATTGATGGGGTCTTCACTGAGTTCCTGGCTGTGATGTGCCAGAGGTTGAGGATAAGGCAGTCAAGATCCTCTTGGGATATGTTTTAATTACTATGTTTATGCATAGTAATAGCCTCCTGAAAACTGGAAACTGGGTAAGAGGGTAAAGAATGATTTCTTGAGATACAGAAAGCCAGGGATCTTGAAAAGTCCAGCAGCTTCTCTGTAGTCTGTGTGTAAGCAGAGCTAGAATTTTAAGTGGTTTTGTTAAAGTATTGAAGAAGTGCCCTAACTCAGGCCAATCTGCAAACTGGAAGAGGTTCCCTCTCCTTTTTTGCTCCAGGCAAATAATCATGATTTACATAGAACAAAAAGATGCCTAGAATTCATTATGGAGTTTGTCAGGGTCTGAGAACAAGGTCAGTATATATAAAATCTTTTTTATATTTTTATGTTTCTCTAATGAACAGTTGGTAAAATTACATATTTCACAATAGCATTAAATATATGGACTAGAGAAAAATATAATGAAATGTGTAGCATGTGTAGAAGCTGAACATAGTAATACAGTATTGAGGAATTAGAGCTCTAAATAAGTTGCAAGGTTGGAAGACTCAATACTGTAATCCCAATCAGCATCCTGGCAGGCCTTTATTTTGTTGTTGTGGAATTTGGTAAGCTGATTCTAAGATTTATATGGATTAGAATAGTCAGAATAGGTTTTAAAAAGAATAATGTCAGAGAGCTTATGCTCTGATATTGAAACTTTCTGTGAAGCTATAGTAATCAAGGTAGAATGGTATTGGTGAATACTGATAGACATATTGATGAGTGAAACAAAACAAAGAACATACATTTATAACTTAATTTTGACAAAGATGCCAGTGTAATTCAGTGGGAAATAGGTACATTTTTATTAAATAGTGTGAGAACTTCATATTCATGTGGAAAAATGAATGTTGATTTCTACCCCATACTGTGCACAAAAACTAATGTGAAATATTCCAGAGACTAAAAAATTCCCCTTGTTTCTGCATTTTTGAAATCACTTTGCTTTAGATGTATCTCCTGTATACAAAATATAGATAGGTCTTGTTCTGTGAGCTAGACTGACCTTTTTTTCTTTTTTTGGTACTGGGGATTGAACTCGGGGCACTTGACTACTAAGCCACATCCCCAGCCCTATTTTGTGTTTTATTCAGAGACAGGATCTCACTGAGTTGCTTAGCACCTCACTGTTGCTGAGGATGGCTTTGAACTTGCAATTTTCTCCTGTCTCAGCCTCCCAAAGTGCTGTGATTACAGGTGTACGTCACTGTGCCCGGCTCCATTTTGGTTTTTTAATGGATAAGTAAAATTCATTCACATGTGTATACAAGTATGCTCTCAACCCTGTCATTTAAAAAAAATTACTATGCAAATTATATTTATCTTTGTTCACATCTTTTTTTGTGCTTTTATTTTTCAAATTTTTAGATATTTAAGAAGGCTTATATTTTTGTCAAACTGTGTTAATCTTTTTCAAATTAAAAAAAGAGAAAAATATAGTAACTTTTTTCCAAATATCTGTAATAGCCTGGTTTTTATTTGACTATTTACTATGTGCTTGACTACTTTTCAGAGTTATACTTTGACTTTTACATATTAGTCATTGGATTATAAGCTAATTTAGTTTTCTTCCTTTCTCTTTCTCTTCTCATATTTAGTTGTATTATTTGTATTTTGTTAGAATAAATAACATTTATGTATCATCTTCACCCTCATATTTACCTGTTTTATTTGATATACAATTAAATGTGTTAATTTCAATATCTTTTTTATTGACAAACTTTCTCCAATTAGCTCTTGTTTAGATGAGGCTCATCCTTTGATATGTTGCTCAAGAAGAGGAGACATGGGTAAATAAATCCCTGGTTTCTTCTATGTTTAAAATTTAAAAAAAAGTCTTTAAACTTAAAAGACAGCTTGGCTGACTGGACATTAAAATCCTTGATTCATACTTCATTATGAAGTTACGAAAACTGCTTTATTGTTGTCTTATTTTTGAGAATTATGATTTTGGTTTAATTTGCTTGCTGCCTTATTTGATTTTCTTGCCTGGATGCTTTGAGGATTTTTTCTTAATCTTCACTAAAGACTTTTTTCTTTATTTTCACCAGTTCATTAGATTTGCTAGGTTATGTCTCAGAGTTTTCATTGTGGACCAAATTTTCCAGGTTGGACCATTACAATATACAGATTCTGGTTATCTTTTAAGAAAACATTCTTAAATTATAGTGGGTTTTAAACTACTATTTTTAAAATTTAATTGACAAAAGTTGTATGTATTTGTGATGTGCAACAGATTTTGAAATATTGACCAAATTACATTGTTCTATCATGTGAATGTATGAATATGTAACAACAAACCCCACTATTACATATAATTATATATGTGTAAATTAAAATATGGAAAAAAGAATAAATACCAAAAGACCTAAAAACCACACATACTGTAGAATGGCTGAATCAATCTAATTAACATATGTATTACCACACATTCTTCTTCTCTTTTTGTGAGAGCACTCAAAAATTATTCTCTTAGCAATTTTTAAGTATATAGTACATTGTTATTAACTAGTATCATATTGTGCAGTTGATCTCTTGAACTTATTTCTCTTGTGTCTCCCTCCCCCCATTACTTCCTGCTCCCTCTGCTGGTAACCAGTATTCTTTTTCTACTTTCATAGGTTTTCCTTTTTCAGATTTCACATAAATGAGATCATATGATATTTGTTTTTCTATGCCTAGCTTATTCACTTAATATACTGTGTTCTAGGTTCATCTATGTATTGCCAATGTCAGGACTTCCTTCTTTTCATTATGTATATAAACCAAATTTTATCTTTCCATTTATCTGTTGATAGATAGGTTAATTCCACATCTTGGCTACTGTGAATAATGTTGTTGTGAACATGTGAGTGCAGATATTTCTTTAACATGCTTGTTTCATTTCCTTTGAATATATACCCAGCAGTGAGATGGCTGAATCTCATGATGTTCTAACTAGTTTTTTTTTGAGGAATCTCTGTACTGTATTGCCACAATGGGTGGGCTGGTTTACATTCTTACCAGTGTGTAACAATTCTACATCCTTGCCAACAGTCCTTATCTTTTGTCTTTTTTTTTTTTTGTGGTACTAGGGATTGAACTCAGGGGCACTCGACCACTGAGCCACATCGCCAGCCCTATTTTGTGCTTTATGTAGAGACAGGGTCTCACTGAGTTGCTTAGCACCTTGCTATTGCTGAGGCTGGCTTTGAACTCATGATCCTCCTGTCTCAGCCTCCCAAAGTGCTGGGATTACAGGTGTGTGCCACTATGCCTGGCTCTTTGGTCTTTTTGATAAAAGCCATTTAGACAGGTGTCAGTGGACATCTCATTATGAGTTTAATTTGCATTTCCCTGACAATTAGTGACAGAGCATTATTCATGTATCTATTTGCCATTTGTCTGTCTTCTTTTGAGAAATGTATATTCAATTCCTTTGTCCATTTTTATTTTTATATGTTAATTTTTTTTGAGATAGGATCTTCTTATGTTGCCCAGGCTGGTCTCAAATTCTTGGGTTCAGGTGATTCTTCCACCTCAGTCTCCCAAGTAGTTGGAATTATAGGCCTGTGCCACCATTTTAAAATTAGGTTGTTTTCTTGCACATGAGTTGTTTATGTATTAACTCCTTATCAAATCAAATGTTTATTGGTTTACAAATATTTTCTCCTTTTTTTTTTTTTTTGTACAGGGGATTGAACTCAAGGGTACTCGACTACTGAGCCACATCCCCAGACCTGTTGTATGTTTTATTTTGAGATAGAGTCTCACTGAGTTCCTTAGTGCCTCAGTATTTCTGAGGCTGGCTTTGAACTCGCAATTCTCCTGTCTCAGCCTCCCAAAGTGTTGGGGTTATAGGCGTGCGCCACTGCACCTGGCTTCTCCTATTTTGAAGGTTATCTTTTCATATTTTTTTTTTTTGGTATTGAGAATTGAACCCAAGGGTACTTTAAGACCAAGCAACATCCCCAACCCTTTTTATTTTGAGATATGGTCTCCCTTAGTTACTTAGAACCTTTCTAATTTGCTGAGGCTGGCCTTGAACTTATTATCCTGCTGCCTTAGGCTCCTGAGTTGCCGAGATTAGAGGTGTGCACCACTGTGCCTGATTCTTCACACACTTTGTTTCCTTTGTGGTGCAGAATCTTTTTATTTTGATGTAATCCCATTTGTCTATTTTGTATTTCATTGCTTGTGTTTTTGAGGTCATGTAAAAAAATCAAACCTGGTGCGGTGGCACATGCCTGTAATACTAGCACTTTGGGAGGCTGAGACAGGAAAACTGCAAGTTCAAAGCCAGTCTCCTCAACGGTGAGGCGCTAAGCAACTCAGTGAGACCTTGTCTCTAAATAAAACACAAAACAGGGCTGGGGATGTGGCTCAGTGGTTGAGTATCCCTGAGTTCAATCCCTGGTGCCAAAAAAACCAAAAAATCATTGTACAGACCAATGCTATGGAGATTTTTTTCATATTTTTTTGTAGTGAATTTTACAGTTTCAGCTCTTACATTCAAATATTTAATCTATTTTGAGTTGATTTTTGTATATGGTTTGAGATAATGTTGTAATTTCATTTTTTAAAACATGAATAGCCAGTTTCTCCAACACCATTTATTTAAGAGAGTTATTTCTCCTGTGTGTACTATTGGCATCTTTGTCAAAAATCAATTGATCCTGATGTTAGGCTGCTGCTTCACTAGTGACCTGCCTGGTCCAGTGCACAGCTTTGCAGCAGGCTCTGATCCAACTGGCTCAGGCAGCTGGCCCCCCATGGACATTGCCAGCTGCTTTGCTGCCAGCCCAAAACTTAGCTTGCCCCATACACCATTTCTCTGCCAGACCAGTCTGGCCCAGCACACAGCTTCACTACTGGCCTGCAGGACCCAGCTCCTTGTCCTGATACTTCAGACTGAGGCCACCTGGGACCCTGAACGTGGAAGAGACTCAGCTTTCCCCACAGGCTGCTTCATTGCTAGACCTGCCTGGCCCACCACACAGCTTCACTTCTGGCCAGTAGGACCCAACGCCCAGCACTGATCCACCAGGCTCAGGCCAGCTGGGTCCCTGGATGAGGTCAGCTGCTTCCTGCCTACTCACAAGTCAGCTTCACCAGCATGCCCACAGCCCAACCTGCCTACACCAATCTCCCAAGAAGGGAAATTGGGAAGTCTTAAACTCCAACCTTAGTTTGGTGAACAACACAATAAAAAGGAAGGACACTATAACCCATAGCCCATACTCCCACACTTAGTTCAAACCTCAAGAAGAAAGGAAAAAAGAAAATCTGGTGGACATAGAGAGTGAACATGTACTCTGTTTTGTCCACCATAGTGGAAATGACTCCTTAATTTCTTAACATTTCACTAAGATTTTTTTTTTGGTGTGTGTTCGTTGTTGTAGTTCTGTTTTTGCTTTTTGTTTTGGGTTTTCTCTATTGGATTTTTGTTTTATTTGAATGTGATCTGATTGATTCATGGACTCCTACACATACTCATATTTGTTTCTCTCTTTTCATTTCTAGCCTTCTTTATCCTTTCTTTAATTTTTCTTTGATGGTATTATTTTCCCATGCTCTGTATTTTGAGAGTTAGGATTTTTGATTAGCATTTTGGTTTTGTATCATCTTTGCCATTACTCTGTGTCCTTTGTTTCCGTCTCTCCTCTTTGCATTGTTGATACTCAATTTCATCGTCTCTCTCCTTCTTTATATTCTTCTATTTTGTTCCCCTTTCACATTAACAATATATCCCAAGTTATCACTGCATCTGCCCTGTTCAGCCCTTGAAATTGCAAACACTTTTCTACCCTCCAATCTCTTTTTCTTTCCTCATACTCAACTCTATCCTTAAGATTTCTTTTCTTTCTTTTTTCTTTTTTTAATTTGGCTACCATGGATTGAACTCAGGGGCACTCAACCATTGAGCTACTTCTCCAGCCCTATTTTGTATTTTATTTAGAGATAGAGTCTCACTGAGTTGCTTAGCACCTTGATTTTTCTGAGGCTGGTCCTCCTGACTCAGCCTCCCAAGCTGCTGAGATTACAGGCATGCACCACACCCAGACTTAAGACTTCTTAATACTAATCAAGGTATATAACATCCACTCCTACTACCAGTGTTATAGAAATAATATAGTGGAAGTCATAGACAACACCTATTGTTAGATTTTTAAGCCAGACATAATGCATGATTATATACTGTTTTTACTGATAATAATTGATGATCCTACTATTTCTACATATTATATCATTTAACACTAGATATAAAGATAGGAACTAAGGACCTAGTGTGCTGCTATATACTGTTTGCATAGATTGTTGCTATCATTGGTCCCCCCGCCCCCCAATCTGTGAAGTACTAGTAACATAGAGGGACACTATACACTCATAAGGTGGAAACTCTACAACATCAGATCCACCCAGAAAGAAGGGTAGACACACAAACAATATGAAAAAGCCCAAGAACAAACCATTGCAGATAACACAAAATATCTCAATAGTAGAATCCATTGACATCATAGTGGAGGAATGTCAGAGATGGAATTCAGAGTTCACAGTTAAACTGATCTACAAGGTAAAAGATGATGTAAAATAGAAATCAGAGAGAAAATACAAGAAATCAAAGATCATTTCAATAAGGAGATAGAGATGCTGATGAAGAATCAGCCAGAAATCCTTGAAATGAAGGAATCGATAAACCAAATTAAAAATTTATTAGAAAGCATCACCAAGATTAGATCACTTGGAAGACAGAATTTCATGCAATGAATAAAAAAATACGTAATTTGAAAATAAAGTTGACCATGGAGAAAATATGTTAAAAGAACATGAACAGAACTTCCAAGATATATGGGATAACATGAAAAGACCAAACTTAAGATTTATCAGGATGCATGAAGGCTCAGAGATACAAACCAAAGGAATGAACTGATTTTGCGGTGAAATAATATCAGAAAATTTCCCATACCTAAAGAATGAAATGGAAAATCAAATATAAGAGGCTTAAGGAACCCAAACATACAAAATTATAAGACCCACACCAAGGCACATTATTGTGAAAATGCCTAACATCCAGAATAAGGATAGAATTTTAAAGGCTGCCAGATAAAAGCAATAGGTAACATTTACAGGGAAACCAATTCAGATCTCAGTTGATTTCTCAACCCAGACCCTCAAAGCTAGGAGGTCTTGGATTATACACTAAGCTCTGAAAGAAAATGGATGCCAAACAAGAATACCCAGCAAAATGAAGCTTCAGGATTAAAGATGAAATGAAAACCTTCCATGATAAACAAAAGTAAAAGAATTCACAAATACAAGCCCTGCTGTACAAAACATACTCAATAAAATATTTCATGAAAAAGAACTGAAAAATAAAATTGAAAAACTGCAAAGGGAGGAACTACACTAGAAAACCGTCAGTCAAAGGAGAAATTAATTAAAAACCAGAAATAAAATGACAGAGAATAGAAATAATATCTCAATATTAACACTGAATGTTCTTGTCCTAAACTCATCCATCATAAGACACAGACTGGCAGGTTGGATTAAAAACAAGTCCCCAAAATACCCCCAAGAGACTTATCTCATAAGCAAAGTCATCCACAGATTGAAGGTGAAAGGATGAGAAAACTACATCACTCACATGGATCTTGGAAACAAGCAGGGATTTCTATCCTTAGATCAAGTGGATTTCAAGCCAAAGTTAATCAGAAGGGACAAAGAAGGACACTTCATACTGCTTAAAGGAATTATACATCAAAAAAGCCTAAAAACTGTAAATATTTATGTCTCACACAGTGGAGCATCTGTGTACATAAAAAAAAAACCCTTTTCAATTTCAAGAATCAAATAAACCACAAACACAATAATACTAAGTGACTTCTTTTACCACTGGATTTATCTTTCAAACAAGAACTAAATAAATAAAGAAGCTATAGAACTAAAGAAGCTATAGAACTAAAAAAAATGGGATTAATAATATAGACTTAACAGACATGTATAGAATATTTCATCCATCAAAGATGGAATACAGTTTCTTCTCAGCAGCACATGGATCCTTCTCTAAAATAGACCATATCTTAGGTCACAAAGCAACTCTAGGAAATACAAAAAATAGAGAAAATACCTTGCATTCTATCAGATCATAAAGGGATGAAATTAGAAATCAATGATAAAAAATAGAAGCTACTCTAACACCAGCAGACTAAACAGCATATTATTGAATGACCAATGGATAGCAGAAGAAATCAGGGATGAAATAAAAAAAAATACTTGAGGTAAATGATAATAGTGACATAACTTATCAAAACCTCCGAGACAATATGAAGGCAATTCCAAGAGGAAAGTTTATTGCACTGAATGCATTCTTTAGAAGAATAGGAAGTTACCAAATAAATAACCTAAAAATTACATATCAAAGCCCTAGAAAAAGATGAACAAATCACCAAAAGAAGAAGACAGGAAATAATAAAAATCAGAGCCAAAATCAATCAAATTGAAACAAAAATATTCAAAAACTTGATAAAACAAAAAGTTGGTGCTTTGAAAAAATAAACAAAGTTCATAAACCCTTAGCCAATCTAATGAATAAAGACAAAACTCAAATCACTAAAATTTGTGATGTAAAAGGGAATATTATCACAGACACTACTGAAATACAGATGATAATCACACACTACTTTGAAAATCTATATTGCAATAAAATAGAAAATCTTGAAGTTTTTGACAAATTTTTAGAGATATATGATCTACCCATACTGAATCAGGAGGACATAGAAAATTTAAACAGATCAATTTCAAGCAGTGAAATTGAAGACTTCATCAGAAGCCTACCAAACTAAAAAAAACCCAGGACCAGATGAATTCTCAGCTGACTTCTACCGGAACTTCAAAGAAGAACTCACACCAATCCTCCTCAGATTATTTCATGAAATAGAAAAGGAGGGAACCCTTCCAAACTCATTCTGTGAATCTAGTGTCACCCTGATACCAAACCAAAGACACGTCAAAGAAAGAAAACTTCAGACCAATATCCCTGATGAACATTGATTCAAAAATTCTCAAATACTGGAAAAACACATACAAAAACACATTAAAAAGATAGTGTGCCATGATCAACTGGGGTTCATTCCAGGGATGCAAGGCTTGTTCAACATATGGAAATCAATAAATGTAATTCACCACATCAATAGACTTACAAGAATATACACGATTACCTCAATGGATGCAGAAAAAGCATTTGACAAAATTCAGCATCTATTCATACTCAAAACACTGGAAAAACTAGAGAGAGTAGAAACATACCTCAACATTATAAAAGCTATATATGCTAAACCCAAGGCCAACACCATTCTAAATGGAGAAAAATTGAAAGCATTCCCTCTAAAATCTGGAACAAGACAGGGATGCCCTCTTATACCACTCCTATTCAACATAGTCCTTGAAAGCCTAGCCAGAGCAATTATACAAAAGAAAGCAGTTAAAGAGATACAAATAAGAAGAGCTCAAACTATCCCTATTTGCAGATGACATGATTGTATATTTAGAAGATCCCAAGAACATTGCCAAAAAGTTTCTTGAACTCATAAAGGAGGTCAGCAAAGTAGCAGGATATAATTTTTTTCAGAGCTAGGATTTAGTTTATTAAAATTAATTTTATTTTTTACACAAATGGAGCACAACTTTTCATTTCTCTGGTTGTACATGATGTAGAGTCACACCATTTGTTCAAGCATACCTATACATAGGGTAATAATGTATGTCTCATTCCACCATCTTCCTCCCGTTTCCCTCCCACTCCTTTGCTTAATCTAAAGTTCCTCCATTCTTCCCTTGCCCTTCCCCCCTCATTATGGATCAGCATTCACTTACCAGAGAAAACATTTGGCCTTTGACTTTTTGGATTTGCTTACTCTGCATAGCATGATATTCTCCAACTCTGTCCATTTATCTGTAAATGCCATAATTTCATTCTTCTTTAAGGCTGAGTGATACTCCTTGTGTATATATACCACAGTTTATTTTATCCATTCATCTACTGAAGGGCATATAGGTTGTTTGCACAGTTTAGCTATTGTGAATTGAGCTGTTATAAACTTTGAGGTGGCTGCATCACTATAGCAGTTTCTGAACTAGTTTCTTTAGTTCTTTGGATATAGACTGAGGAGTGGGATGGCTGGGAAAATGGTGGTTCCATTCCAAGTTTTCTAAGGAATCTCCATGCTTTCCAAAGTGGTCATACCATTTTGCAATCCAAACAGCAATGAATCAGTGTACCTTTTCCTCCACATCCTCGCCAGCACTGTTGTTGCTTGAATTCTTGAAAATAGCCATTCTGACTGGAGCAAGATGAAATCTTAGTTTTGATTTGCATTTTTCTAATTGCTAGAGGTGTTGAACATTTTTTCATATATTTGTCGATCAGTTGTGTATCTTTTTCTGAGAAGTGTCTGCTCATTTCCATAGCCCATTTATTGATTGGGTTGTTTGATTTTTTGGTGTTAAGTTTTTTGAGTCTTTGTATATACTGGAGATTAGTACTCTATCTGATATGTGTGTGGTAAAAATTTGTTCCCAGAACGTAGGCTCTATGTTCACCTCATTGATTGTTTCTTTAGCTGAGAAGAAGCTTTTTAGTTTGAATCCATCCCATTTATTGATTCTTGATTTTATTTCTTGTGCTTTAGGAATCTTGTTAAGGAAGTCAGGTCCTAAGGTGATGTGATGAAGATTTGAGCCTTTTTCTTCTGTTAGGTGCAGGGTCTCTGGTCTAATTCCTAGGTCCTGATCCACTTTTGAGTTGAGATTTGTATAGGGTGAGAGAGGTTTAATTTTATTTTGCTGCTTATGGATTTCCATTTTTCCCAGCACTGTTTGTTGAAGAGGCTATTTTTTCTCCAATGTATGTTTCAGTGCCTTTATCTAGTATGAGGTAACTGTATGTGGGTTTGTTTCTGTGTCCTGTGTTCTGTACCATTGGTCTACATGTCTATTTTTGTGCCATTATCATACCATTTTTGATACCCTAGGTCTGTAGTACAATTTAAAGTCTTGTTATGCCTCCTGCTTCGCTTCTCTTGCTAAAGATTGTTCGGATATTCTGGGTCTCTTATATTTCCAGATTGCTCTCTTATTTTTTTGTGATTGCTTTATCTGTATCTATGAGGAATGTTACTGGGATTTTTGTTTCTCAGTTGTTAAAAAATTTATTTATTCTGATTAGGTTTACATGACAGCAGAATGCATTTTGATTCATTGTACACAAATGGAGTACAACTTTTCACTTCTCTGGTTGTACACAATATAGAGTTACACCATATGTGCAGTCATACATGAACCTAGGGCACTGTTGTCCATTGCATCCCACATCTTTCCTGCCCCCATGTCCCACCTCCTCCCTTCCCTTTTGTCCAAAGTTTCTCCATTCTTCCCATGCCCCCTCCCATGTTATGGATCAGCATCCACTTATCAGAGAGAACATTTGGTCTTTGGTTTTTGGGATTGGCTTACTTTGCTTAGCATGTTGTTCTCCAGCTCCATCCACTTACCTGAAAATGCCATAATTTTATTCTCTTTTAATGCTGAGTAATATTCCATTGTGTATTGATTTTTCTATTTCTATAAGGAATGATGTTGGGATTTTAATTGGAATTTCATTGAATCTGTATATTGCTGGGTAGCATGGCCATTTTGATGATATTGATTCTGCCTATCCAAGAGCATGGTAGATCTTTCCATCTTCTAAGATCATCTTCAGTTTCTTTCTTTAGTGTTCTGTAGTTTTCATTGTAGAGATCTTTAACTTTTTTTAAATTGATTTATTTTTTTGGCGCTGTGAATGGGGTAGTTTTTCTAATTTCCTTTTCAGAAGATTCATCACTGATGTATAGAAGTGCGTTTGATTTATGGGTATTGATTTTGTATCCTGCCACTTTGCTGAATTCATTTGTTAGTTCTAGAAGTTTTCTGGTGGGATTTTTTGGATCCTCTAAGTAAAGAATCATGTCATCAGTAAATAATGATAGTTTAACTTCTTCTTTTCCTAGTTGTATCCCTTTAATTTTTTCTGTCTGTCTAACAGCTCTGGCTAGTGTTTCAAGGACTATGTTGAATGAAAGTGGTGAAAGGACATTTCTGTATTGTTTTCGTTTTTAGAGGGAATTCTTCCAGTTTTTCCCCATTGAGGATGATGTTGGCATTTGGTTTTACATATAGAGCGTTTACAAAGTTGAGATATGTTCCTCCTATCCCTTTTCTAGTGTTTTGAACATAAAAGGGTGCTGTATTTTGTCAAATGCCTTCTGTGCATCAATTGACAAAATCATATGATTCTTGTCTTTAAGTCTGTTGATGTGATGGATTATGTTAATTGATTTCCATATGTTGAACCAACCTTGTATCCCTGGAATGAACCCCACTTGATCATGGTGCACAGTATTTTTAATATTTCTGTATGCAACTTGCCAGAATTTCATTGAGAGTTTTTGTATCTGTGTTCATCAGGGCTATTGGTCTGAAACTTTCTTTGTTTGATGTGTCTCTGGTTTTGGAATCAAGATGATACTCACCTCATAGAATAAGTTTGGAAGAGTTCCCTCATTTTCTGTTTCATGGAATAATTTGAGGAGTATTGGTGTTAATTCTTTTTTGAAGGTCTTGTAGAACTCGGCTCAGAATCCATCTGGTTTTGGTTGATAAGCTTTTGATGGTGTCTTCTATTTCCTTACTTGAAATTGATCTGTTTAAGTTGTGTATGTCCTCCTGATTCAGGTGGGCAGATCATATGCTCCTAGAAATTTGTCAGAGTCTTTGAGATTTTATATTTTACTGGAGTATAGATTTTCAAAATAATATCTAATTATCTTCTATATTTCAATAGTGTCTGTTGTGATATTTCCCTTTTCATCTTGAATTGTAATTTGACTTTTCTCTCTCCTTTTCATTAGGGTAGCTAAGGGTTTATCAATTTTATTTATTTTTTCAAAAAACCAGCTTTTTGTTTTGTCAATTTTTTGAATTGTTTCTTTTGTTTTAATTTCATTGGTTTCAGCCCTGATTTTAATTATTTCCTGTCTTCAACTTCTTTTTTTTTTTTAAAAATATTATTTTAGTTGTCAATGTACCTTTATTTTTATTTATTTATACGTGGTGCTGAGAATCGAACCCAGTACCTCACACGTGCGAGGCAAACTCACTACCATTGAGCCACAACCCCAGCCCCTGTCTTCGACTTCTTTTGGTGTTGATTTGTTCTTCTTTTTCTAGACCTTTGAGATGTAATGTCAGGTTGTTTATTTGTTGACTTCTTCTTCTTTTAATGAATGAGCTTAATGCAATGAACTTTCCTCTTAACACAGCCTTCATAGTGTCCCAGGGATTTTGATATGTTGTATCAGAGTTCTCATTTACCTCTAAGAATTGTTTTTTTATCTCATCCCTGATGTCTACTGTTAGCCAAGGGTCATTCAATGGCATATTATTTAGTGTCCATGTGTTGGAGTAGTTTCTATCTTTTAATCTGCTATTGATTTCTAATTTCATTCCATGATGGTCTGATAGAATGCAGAGTAGTATCTGTATTTTTTGTATTTGCTAAGACTTGCTTTGTGGCATAACATATGGTCTCTTTTAGAAGATCCATGTGCTGCTGAGAAAAATGTGTATTCACTTGTTGATGGATGAAATATTCTATATATGTCTGTTAATTCTAAATTATTGATTGTTATATTGAATTCTAAGATTTCTTTGTTTAGTTTTGTTTGTGATATTTTTCCAGTGGTGAGAGAGGTGTGTTAAAGTCACCCAGTATTATTGTGTTGTGGTCTATCTGTTTCTTGAAATTGAGAAGGATTTGTTTGATATACATGGATTCTTCATTGTTTGGGGCATAGATATTTATGATTGTTATGTCTTCTTGATGTATGGTTCCTTTAAGCAGTATGAAATGTCCTTCTTTATCCCTTCTGACTATCTTTGGTTTGAAGTCTACTTTATCTGATAATGAGGATGGAGACCCTTGCTTGTTTACATGGTCCATTTCAGTGGTATGTTTTTTTCCCATCCTTTCACTTTCAGTCTGTGGACGTCTTTTTCTATGAGATAAGTCTTTTGAAGACAACATATTGTTGGGTCTTTTTTAAAATCCAACCTGCCAGTCTATGTCTTCTGATTGATGAGTTTAGACCCTTCACATTTAGAGTTATTATTGAAATATGGTTTGTATTCCTGGTCATTTTGGTTTACTTTTGGTTTTTAACTTGATTTGGTTTCTCCTTTGATTGGCTTTTCCTTTAGTGTAGACCCTCCCTTTGCTGATTTTCATTGTTGTTTTTTATTTCCTCCTCATGAAATATTTTGCCGAGAATGTTCTCTAGTGCAGACTTTCTCATTGCAAATTCTTTTAACTTTTGTTTATCATGGAAGATTTTTATTTTGTCATCAAATTGGAAGCTTAATTTTGCTGGCTATAAGATTCTTGGCTGGCACTCATTTTCTTTTAGAGCTTGGTATATGTTATCCCAGGATCTCCTGGTTTGAGGGTCTAGGTTGAGAAATCTGAAATCTGAATTGATTTCCTCCTGCATGTAATCTGTACCTTCTCTCTTGCAGCTTTTAAAATTCTATCCTTATTGTGTCTGGTAGGCATTTTCATTATAATGTGCCTTTGTGTGACTCTGTTGTAGTTTTGTACATTTGGTGTCCTGTAAGCCTCTTGTATTTGATATTTAAATTCATTCTTAATATTTGGGAAATTTTCTGATATTTTTTTCATTGAAGAGATTGTGCATTCCTTTGGTTTGTATCTCTGTGCCTTCCTCTCTCCTGATAATTCTTTAATTTGGTCTTTTGATATTATGCTGTAATTCTTGGATATTTGTTCATGGTTTTTTACCATCTTCATTGTGTGGTTGACTTTATTTTCAAGATTATATATTTTGTCTTCATTGTCTGAGGTTCTATCTTTCAAGTTATCTAGTCTGTTGGTGATGCTTTCTATTGAATTCTTATTTGGTTTATTGTTTCCTTCATTTCAGAGATTTCTGCTTGGTTTATTTCAAAGTCTCTGTCTTTATCTTGAAGTAATCTTTTGCTCCTTGTATTTATTCTGTTATCTCTTTGTTGGAGTGATCAGTTGTTGCTTGTATTTGCTCTCTAATCTCTCTGTTGGATTGATCAATTATTGCCTGTAATTGCTGTCATATTATTCTGTGCTTCACAGATCATTTTAATTATGTATGTTTTGATCTCTTCCTCTGATATTTCATCTATTGTGCTGTCAGTGGATTCTATTATTGGAGCACCTTGGTTTGTTTGAGGCATTTTCTTCCCTTGTTTTTTCATGTTGTTTATGTCTTCCTCTCTAGCAGTGCCAATCTGAGATGTTACAGTTTCTACCATATAATCTTGTTGTGTCCCTGCAAGTTATAAATACCTCATCTCTGGTATAACTGGGCCTGCAGGGACTTCAGGGATGATCTTCCTGGTCCTGGCTGTTGACTCTTGATGGAAGTAGGCAGATACAGCCACTGGTTGGTAGATGGGGGGCTGCAATGCAGTGTGCGGTTGGTCTCCTCCTTTATACGTGCGTGTTTGGTCTCCTCTGTGTATGGTTGGTCCACAGTCTTTATCCTATAGGCTTATAGATTCCCTACAGGGTTTCAATACCTCTTCTTTAAGGGGGAAACCAATATTAACAGATCTGAATACAAGCAATATATAGTTTTAAACTAAGTAGCTCCTAGTAGGACATTTACAGGTTTGTCACAATATGCAGAAATTATGAGTTTAGTTAGTATCTACTACATAAACAATAGGTTTGTAAAAAGGTCTAACGTTTCTGCTGGTGGACTAAAGGGAACCAGGAGAGGGGTGTAGGATGAGATGTTAGGGGAGGTAGGAAGTGAAGATATAGAGTTATTAGATCCTAGAAGTTATGAAAGAGGAATCCAACAGAAGTTGGCTAGTAGTAGAAAAGAGAGAAAGAAGACTTTGGGAAGTCAAGTAGGAAGAAAATAGAGTACAAGAAACATGGAAACAAAAATTAAGAAAAATAAAACATGTAAAAATAGAAGATACAAGACTATATAATACAACTGTAATATACTAATCAGATATCCTAGTCCTCAGTAGCCTAATGCATAAAGAATGCTTGGTTCCACAAATGCTGGGGATATGAGGAAAAGAGCGAGAGAGAGAAAAGAAGAAAATGAAAGGAAGAAAAGAAAAAAAAAGAAAATAAAAGGGATAATAGAGGAAAGAAAAAAAGTCTCAAGGTAAATAAAAAGAATTGCTTCCCTTTCTCATCCAGTAGGTGGGATTGTCTCTTGTTTACTGGTATCTCTCCACTCAGGTCCAAGATGACCACAAAGGATTCCCATAAGGGAGGCGTCTGCTTTCAGAGATAGGGTATAAGGTGTGGCTGGGTGGTGGCATTGGGCGATGTGTTCAGAGATGCAGCTCTGTGGCATGCTGTGCAGAAGTAGAAGGTTGGCTTCAGATCCTGTCCAGTGTCCCCAGGTGTAGGTGAACAGAGGATACATACTGGTAGATGAAGGTCCATATAAGATCAGCAGCCAGGAATCCCGCGTGAGAGTGACGGTTAGGGGTCTTGCGTGGGTAGGTGGGCGCTGGAGCAAGGGGTCCTGTGCAGGAGTAGATTCTTCTCCAGCGATCAGTCAGGGCCCTGCGTGGGTGAGCGGCTGGGGTCTTGCACAAATGCTGGAGCCTGGTAACCGGCATGGGCACACAACTGGAATTCCTGTGTGGAGGCAGCTGTCGGGGGTCCTCTAATAACTCGCAAACAGTATTTTCACTGCATCAATCCTCAGTCCTGGAGAAACTAGGAATGCTGCGTCTGTCTAGGCCACCTTCTTGGATCCCTTTTGTCATTGGGATTTTGATTGGAATTGCATTAAATCTGTATGACACTTTTGGTAATATGGTCATTTTTACAATATTAATTCTGCCTATCCAAGAACAAGGGAGATCTTTCCATCTTCTAAGATCTTCTTTAATTTCTTTCTTTAGTGTTCTGTAGTTTTTATTGTAGAGGACTTTCACCTCATTTGTTAGGTTGATTCCCAAGTATTTTATTTAATTTTTTGCGGCTCTTGTGAATGGAGTTATTTTCCTAATTTCTCTTTCAGAAGATTTGTCACTGATGTGCAGAAATGCATTTGATTTATGGGTATTGATTTTATATCCTGCTACTTTGCTGAATTCATTTATTAGTTCTAGAAGTTTTCTGGTGGAATTTTTTGGATACTCTAAGTATAGAATCATGTTATCAGCAAATAGTGAAAGTTTGAGTTCTTTTCCTATTTGTATACATTTAATTTCTTTTGTCTAATTGCTCTGGCTCGAGTTTCAAGGACTATGTTGAATAGAAGTGGTGAAAGAGGGCATCCCTGTCTTGTTCCAGTTTTTAGATGGAATGCTTTCAGTTTTTCTCTATTTAGAATGATGTTGACCTTGGGCTTAGCATAGATAGCTTTTACAATGTTGAGAAGTGTTTCTACTATCCCTAGTTTTTTTTAGTGTTCTGAACATGAAGGGGTGCTGTATTTTGTCAAATGGTTTTTCTGAATCTATTGAGATAATCAATCTGTTCACTGAAATAATATCAGAAAACCTGAAGAATGAATTGGAAAATCAAATACAAGAGGCTTACAGGACACCAAGGCACATTATAATGAAAATGCCTAGCATGCGAATAAGGATAGAATTTTAAAGGCCACAAGAGAAATGAATCAGATTACATATAGAGGGAGACCAATTTGGATCTCAGGAGATTTCTCAACACAGACCCTCAAAACTAGGAAATCCTGGAACAACATATACCAAGCTCTGAAAGAAAATGGATGCCAACTAAGAATCCTATATCCATCAAAATTAAGTTTTATATTTGATGACAAAATAAAAACCTTCCATACTAAACAAACATTAAAAGAATTTACAACTAGAAAGCCTGCACTACAGAACATTCTTGGCAAAATATTCCATGAGGAGGAAATGAAAAATAACAATGAAAATCAGCAAAGGGAGGAACTACACTAAAGGAAAAGCCAATCAAAGGAGAAAACAAGTCAAGTGAAAAACCAAAAATAATCCAAAATGACGGGGAATACAAGGCATGTCTTAATAATAATGCTGAATGTTGATGGCCTAAACTCATCAATAAAAAGACATAGACTGGCAGATTGTATTAAAAAGACCCAATAATATGCTGCATTCAAGAGACTCATCTTTTATGAAAAGACATCCACAGACTGAAAGTGAAAGGTTGGGAAAAAATATACCCCTCACATGGACTGTATCAACAAGCAGCAGGTTCCATCCTCGTATCAGATAAAGTAGATTTTAAGCCAAAGTTATTCAGAAGGGATAAAGAAGGACATTTCATACTGCTTAAGGGAATCATACATCAGCAAGACATAACAATTGTAACTATATAGGCCCCAAATAATGGAGCATTTGCGTACATCAGACAAACTCTTCGCAATTTCAAGAATCAAATAGACCACAACACAATAATACTGGGTGACTTTAACACATTTCTTTCACCATAGATCCTCCAAACAAAAACTAAACAAAGAAATTACAAAACTCAATAATACAATCAATAAATTAGACTTAACAGACATATATAGAATATTTCATCCATCAATGAGTGAATACACTTTCTTCTTAGCAGCACATGGATCTTTCTCTAAAATAGATCTTATATTATGCTACAAAGTGACTCTTAGCAAATATTAAAAACTAGAGGTACTACTCTGCATTCTATCAAATCATAATGGAATGAAATTAGAAATCAATGATTAAATAAAACATAGAGCTAGGATTGTAGCTCAGTGGTAGAACGCTTGCCTAGCATGTGTGAGGCACAGAGTTTGATCCTCAGCACCATATGAAATAAATAAATAAAGGTAATGTGTCTATCTATAACTAAAAAATATTTTAAAAAATAGAAGCTACTCCAACACCTGGAGACTAAATAACATGCTGTTGAATGAACAATGGATAGCAGAAGATATCAGAGTTGAGATTAAAAATTCTTAGAGGTAAATGAGAACTCTGATACAACATATCAAAATCTCAATGATCAATGGGACACAGTGAAGGCAGTGCTAAGAAAAAAGTTCATTGCATTGAGTTCATTCCTTAACAAAATAAGAAGCCAAGAAATAAATGGCCTTACATCTCAAAGCTCTAGAAAAAGAAGAACAAATCAACACCAAAAGAAGTAGAAGATAGGAAATAATTAAAATCGGAGCTGAAATCAATGAAATTGAAACAAAAAAAACAATTGAAAAAATTGGCAAAACAAAACGTTGGTTCTTTGAAAAAATAAAGTTGAAAAACCCTTAGCTACACTAATGAAGAGAAAGAGAGAGAACTCAAATTATTAAAATTCATGACAAAAAGGAAATATCATTACAGACATTATTGAAATACATAAGATAATTAGAAACTTTTGAAAATTTATACTTCAATAAAAAAGAAAATTTTAAAGACATCAAACTTCTAGAGTCATATGATCTACCCAAACTGAATCAGAAGGATATACACAATTTATACAGGTGAGTTTCAAGCAAGGAAATAGAAGATGCCATCAAAAGCCAACCAACCAAAATAAATCCAGGGCCAGATGGATTTCCAGCCACGTTCTATAGGACCTTCAAAGAAGAACTAATACCAATATTCCTCAAATTATTCCATGAAATAAAGAAAGAGGGAACCCTTCTAAACTCATTCTATGAGGCCAGTATCACTTTGATACCAAACCAGACAAAGACACATTTAGGAAAGAAAACTTCAGACCAATATCCCTAATGAACATAGATGCAAGATCTCTCAATAAAATTCTGGCAAATTGAATACAAAAACATATTAAAAAGATAGTGCACCATGATCAAGTGGGATTCATCCCAGAGATGCAAGGTTGTTTTAACATATGTAAATCAATAAACATAATTCATCACATCAGTAGACTTAAGGATATAAAATTCACAACCATAAATCAATTATATTCCTGTACAACAATGAGGAATCAGGTGAAAGAGAAATCAGGAAAACTATCACATTCACAATAGCCCCCTAAAATAAAAATAGAATACTTGAGAATCAGTTTAACAAAAGAAATGAAAGACCTCTACAGTGAACACTATAGAATACTAAAGAAAGAAATTGAAGAAGACCTAGAAAATGGAAAGATCTTCCATGTTCTTGGAGAGGCAGAATTAATATTGTCAAAATGGTCATATTACCAGAAGTGCTGTAAGAGTTAATGCAATTCCTATTAAAATACCAATAACATTCTTCATAGAAACAAATTATGAAATTTATTTTGAAAAATAAGAGGCCCAGAATAGCCAAACAATCTTTAGCAAGAGAAGTGAAGCAGAAAGCATCACAATACCAGACCTTAAATTATACTACAGAGTAACAAAAATGGCATGGTTTTGGAACCAAAACAGCCACGTAGACCAATGATACAGAATAGAAGACAGAGAGACATACCCACATAAAAACAGTTACCGCATACTAGACAAAGGTGCCAAAAACACACACTGGACAAAAGATAGCCTCTTGAACAAATGGTCCTGGGAAAACTGGAAATCCAAATGTAACTAAATGAAATCAGACCCCTATCTCTCACCCTGCACTAAACTCAAAGTGGATCAGGGTACCTAGGAATTAGACCAGAGATCCTGCACTTCCTAGAAGAAAAAGTAGGCCCAGCCCTACATCATGTTGGCTTAGGAACAGACTTCATCAACAAGACTCCTAAAATGCAAGAATTTAAAACCAAGAATCAGTAAATGGAATGGCATCAAACTAAAAAGCTTTTTCACAATGAAGGAAACAATAAAACAACATGAACAGAGAGCCTACAGCATGGGAGAAAATCTTTGCCACCTGCACCTCAGAACATTAGTCTTCAGAATATACCAAGAACTCAACAAACTTAACACCAAAACCCCCCAAATAACCCAATTAATAAATGGGCAAAGGAACTGAACAAGCACTTCATGGAAGAAGAAACACAAATGGTCAAAAATGTACGAAAAAATGTTCAATATCTCTAGCAATTAGAGAAATGCAAATGAAAACTACAATGAGATTCCATTTCCAGTCAGAATGGCAATTTCCAAGAATACAAGGAACAATATATGTGGGCAATGGTATGGGGCAAAAAGGTTTACTCATACATTGCTGGTGAAATTGCACATGGGTGCAACCACTCTGGAAAGCTATGGAGATTCAGAGTTAATGTAATTCTTATTAAAATCTCACTATAGAGATTCCTTAGAAAACTTGGAATGCATCCATCATATGGGAATCAACAAACATAATTCATCACATCAATAGACTTAAGGATATAAAATTAACAACCATAAATTAATTATATCCCACTCCTTGGTTTATACTCAAAGGACTAAAAATCAGCATACTACAGTCACTCAGCCACACAATTTTTATAGCAACTCAGTTCACAATAGCCAAGCTATGGAACCAACCTAAGTGCCTTTCAACAGGTGAATGGATAAAGAAAATATAGTATATTTACACAATGGAATATTACTCAGCCATAAAGAAGAATGAAATTATGGCATTTGCTGGTAAATGGATAAAACTAAAAGCTATCATGCTAAGTGAAATAAGCCAATCTCACAAAACCAAAGACTGAATATTGTCTCTAATATGTGGATACTAACCCACAACAAGGTAGGGTAAGGAGGGGCAGAACAGAAGGTTGCTCGATTAGACAAAGGGGAATGAAGGGAAGGGAGGGGAGATGAGAATAGGAAAGACAATAGAATGAATCAGACATAACTTTCCCTTGCTTATGTATGAACACAGGACCAGTGTATCTTCACATTATATACAACCATAAGAACGGGATTCTAATTGGAATAGGATGTACTTCAGGTCTGTATAATATGTCAAAATACACTCTATTGTCATGTATATCTAAAAATAACAAATAAAAATATCAATAGATCCTAAGTATGTGAATTCATTTCTGAGCTCACTCTTCATTTTTTATTCATTCATAATAGTTATAAGTAACATTAGGATTTATTTTGACCTAATTATAAACGCATGGAGTTTGCTTCCATTCAGTTCCCAGTACTTACCTTTGTCTTTCCCATTCACCCTCCCCCATTCCCTTTTTTGTACACTACTGATCTTTATATTTATTTACATTTTCTTAAAAAATTAGTATTTTGTGGATATACGTAAGGATGAGATTTGCTGTTATATATTCATATATAACCCAAATGTTGAGACCGTGCAGATTATTTAAGAGATATAGGATAACTTTAAAAGGCCAAATTTTAAGATTTAATTGGCTAGATGAAGGCTCTGAAATACGAACTAAAGAAATGCACTATCTTTTCAATGAAATAATATCAGAAAATTTCTTAAACTTTAAGAAATGGAAAAATCAAATACTGGAGAAATACAGGACTCCAAATACACAAAATTACAATGGAGCCACTACAAGGCACATTATTATGAAAATGCCTAACACATAGAATAAGGATAGAACTTTAAAATCTGTTAGAGAAAAATGACTGAAAACATTTAGAGGTAAAGCATGCTGGATCTGAACTTCTTTCTCAACCAAGACCCTAAAAGCTAGGATGTCTTAGAATAATAGGAGATCTTAGAATAATAGATGCCAAGCTCTGAAAGAAAATTGATGCCAGTAAAGAATACTATATTCAGCAAAATTAAACTTAAGAATTGAAGATGAATTGAAAAATTTCATGGTAAACAAAAGTTAAAATAATTCAAAACTAGAACTCTTACACCATAAAAAATAGTCAATAAAATATTTCATGAAAAAAATAAAAAACAAACTGAAAACCAGCAAATGGGGGAACTATGCTAGAATAGTCAATCTAAGGAGAATCAAATTCTATTTAAACACTAGACATAAAATCAGAGGAAGTAAATTCATCTCTCATTTATAACATTGAATATCTTAACACTTTAGTGTGAAGTCATAGTCTAGCAGATTGGATTAAAAAACAAGACCCATCCTAGCACTTTGGGAGGCGAGACAGGAGAATCATGAGTTCAAAGCCAGCCTTAGCAATAGCGAGGAGCTAAGCAACTCAGTGAGACCCTGTCTCTACATAAAACACAAAATAGGGCTGGGGATGGGCTCAGTGAATGAGTACCCATGAGTTCAAACCCTGGTACCAAAACCAAAGCAAAACAAAACCCCTCCAAAACAAGACCCAACAATATACTTTCTCCAAGAGAGACTCACCTCATAGTCAAAGACCTCCACAAGGTGAAGGTGAAAGAATGGGGGAAAGATCATTCACATGAGTCTTGTAAAAAAGCAGAGATTTCTAGCCTCAAATCAGGTCATGTGGACTTTAAGCCAATGTTAATCAGAGGAAACCAAGAAGGTCATTTTATATTGCTTAAGGTAATCATGCAATAATAAGAAATAATGGTCCCAAATATTTATGCTTCAAAGAATGGTGCATCTATGTACATCAAACAAAGCCCTCTCAATATCTAGAATCACATAGACCATGACACAATAATATTGGGTGATGTTAACATGCCTCTCTCATCACTGGATAAATGTTCCAAACAAAAACTATAAATAAAGGAGCTAGAGCACTAAAAATATAATTAATGATTTAGACTTAACATATATATATAAAATATTTTGTTCCTCAAGGACTGAATACACTTTTTTCTCTGTAGCATATGGAACATTTTCTAAAATATACCACATTTTAGGTCATGATGCATATCTTATCAAATAGAAAAAAACCAGAGATAATACCTTGTATTTAGCAAATCATAATGGAATGAAATTAGAAATTAATGGTAAGAAAAAAATAGAACCCACTCTAAAATCTGGAGGCAAAATAATACACTTTTGAATGATGAATGAATAGCAGAAGAAATTAGGAGAAATAAAAAATGCAGGTAAATAAGAATAGTGATACAACATATCAAAATCTCTGGGAGATTATGAAGGTGGTTCTAAGAAGCTAGTTCATAGCAGTGAGTTTATACTTAATAGAAGGATAACAAATAAGTAGGCTTCTTTTCCTATTTGTATCTATTTAATTTCTTTCTTTTGTATAATTGCTCTGGGTAGGCTTTTAAGGACTATATTAAATAGGAGTGGCAAAAGAGGGCATCCCTGTCTTGTTCCAGGTTTTAGAGGGAATGCTTTCAATTTTCCTCCATTTAGAATGATGTTGGCCTTGGGCTTAGCATATATAGCTTTTATAATGTTGAGGTATGTTTCTGCTCTCTCTAGTTTTTTTAGTGTTTTGAGTATGAATAGATGCTGAATTTTGTCAAATGCTTTTTCCGCATCCATTCAGGTAATCAAGTGATTCTTGTCTGTAAGTCTATTGATGTGGTGCATTACATTTATTGATTTCCATATGTTGAACAAGCCTTGCATCCCTGGAATGAACCCCAGTTGATCATGGTACACTATCTTTTTAATGTGTTTTTGTATGTGTTTTTCAAGTATTTTATTGAGAATTTTTTTAAAAAAAAATATTTTTAGTTGTTGATGAATCTTTATTTTATTCATTTATTATTTATATGTGGTGCTGAGGATCGAACCCAGTGCCTCACACATGCTAGGCAAGCGCTCTACCACCAAGCTACAGCCCCAGCCCCTATTGAGAATTTTTGAATCAATATTCATCAGGGATGGTGGTCTGAAGTTTTCTTTCTTTGATGTGTCTTTGTCTGGTTTTGGTATCAGGGTGACACTAGATTTATAGAATGAATTTGGAAGGGTTCCCTCCTTTTCTATCTTATGGAATAATTTGAGGAGTATTGGCATAAGTTCTTCTTTGAAGGTCTTGTGGAATTTGGCTGAGAATCTGTTTGGTTCTGGGCTTCTCTTTGTTGGTAGGCTTCTGATGGAGTGTTCAATTTCATTGCTTGAAATTGATCTGTTTACATTTTCTATGTCCTCTTGATTCAAATTGGGTAGGTCATATATCTCCAGAAATTTGTTGATGACTTCAAGACTTTCTATTTTATTGGATTTATAGATTTTCAGAGTAGCTTCTGAGTATTGTTTGTTTTTCAGTGGTGGTGGTGGTGTTATTCCTTTTTCATCACAAATTTTAGTAATTTGGGTTTTTTATGTCTCTTTTTCTCCTTTAGCTTGGCTAAGGGCTTATGAATGTTGTTTATTTTTTCAAAGAACCATTTTTGTTTTGTTGATTTTTTTGAATTTTTTTCAGTTACATTGATTTTGGCTCTCATTTTTATTATTTCCTGTCCTCTACTGCTTGTAATGTTGGTTTATTGCTCTTTTTATAGGGCTTTGAGTTGTAAAATTAGGTTGTCTGTTGATTTTCTGTTCTTCTAATGAATAAGCTCAATGCAATGAACTTTCCTTTTAGAACTGCCTTCATAATGTCCCAGAGATTTTGATATGCTGTGTCACAATTTTCATTTACCTATAAGTATTTTTTAATTTCATCCCTGATTTCTTCACATCCATTTTTTGTTCAATACTGTATTATTTAGTCTTCATGTGTTAGTGTAGCTTTTATTTTTTATTTTATCATTAATTTCTAATTTTATTCCATTGTGATATAATAAAATGGGAAGTATTATCTCTATTGTCTTGTATTTGCTAAGAATTGCTTTGTGGCTTATGATATGGTCTGTTTTAGAGAAGGATCCATGTGTTGCTGAGAAGAAAGTGTATTTGTTGATGGATGAAATGTTCTATATATGTCTTTTAAGTCTAAATTATTGTATTTTTTAGCTTATACTTTTAAATTTAGTTTTTGTTTTGAAGACAAAAACATAGTGATTGGTGAGAGGCATGTTGAAGTCACCCACTATTACTGTGTTGTGATGTATTTGATTATTGAGATGTGAAGAGTTTTTTTGATGTATGTATATGCTCCATTTTTGGAGCATAGTTAAGATTGTTATGTCTTGTTGATGTTGAGTTTCCTTAAACAATATGAAATGGCCTTCTTTGTCCCTTCTGATTAATTTTGACTTCAAGTCCACTTTATCAGATATGATGCTAATTTGGATGTCTTTGCCTATGAGGTGAGTCTCTCAGAGAGTATATTGTTGGGTCTTGTTTTTAATCCAATTTTCCTGCTTATGTCTTTTGATTGATGAGTTTGGCCATTTACATTCACTGTTATTGCTGAGAAATGATTCTTACTCCCTGTCATTTTGAATTATTTCTGGTTTTTAATTTGGAATAGCTTATCTCTTGAATGACTATTCTTCTAGTGTAGTTCCTCCCTTTTCTGGTTTTCATTTTTATTTTTCATTTCTTCTTCATGAAATGTTTTGTTGGAATGTTTTGTAGTACAGGCTTTAAAATTTTGAATTCTTTTAACTTTGTTTATCATGATGGTTTTTATTTCATCATTAAATCTGAACCTTAGTTTTTTAGGGTGTAGTATTCTTGGTTGGCATCCATTTTCTTTGAGACCTCTGTATATGTTATTCCATGATATCCCATTTTTAAGTGTCTGGGTTGAAAAATCAGCTTAGATCTGAATTGGTTTTCCTGTAATTATGACTTGATGATTTTCCCTGCAGCCTGTAGAATTCTGTCCTTATTCTGGATGTTAGGCATTTTAAGAATAATGTGACTTGGTGTGAGTCTCTTGCAAATTTGTATATTTGAGGACCTGTATTCTTCCTGTATTTGATTTTCCATTTTGTTTTGAAGATTTGGGAGTTTTTCAGACCTTATTTCATTGAAAAGATTATGCATTCCTTTGGTTTGTATCTCTGAGCCTTTATCCTGATGAATCCTGTTTGATCTTTTCATGATAATAGGATATTTTTTCTTGGAAGTTCTATTCTTGGTCTCTTAACATCTTTTCTCCGTGATCAATTTTATTTTCAAGATTATGCATTTTGTCCTCATTGCCTGAGACTCTATCTTCTTATTGGTTTAGCCTGCTGGTGATACTTTTCAATGAGTTTTTGATTTGGTTTATTGATATCTTCATTACCAAAATTTCTGCTTGCTTTTTTTTTTCTTCAGAATCTCTTATCTCTTTATTGAAGTGATCTTTTGATACCTGTATTTTATCCCTTACATTGTCCTTTATCACACAGATCAGTTTAACTAGCATTCTAAAGTCCTTCTCTGACATTTCTTCCACTATGGTGTCAATGGATTTTGTTTTTGACATATTTTGGTTTGTTTGAGGTGATTTGGTTTCTTGCTTTTTCATGCTGTTTGTATTTCTACCCATCTAACTGTTGGTTTTGAGGCAGTAGGGTTTCTACCTTATGGAATTATAGTGTTCTGAGGGTTTACAGTACCTCATAGTTTATGTGGACACAGATAATAATACAACCAATGGAAACAGTTTACTACTTTATACCCAATAGTTCTTGCAATGAAATTTACAATGTTGTTACAATACTCAGAAATGGTAAGATTAGTTATTGTACATGGTAAAAACAGTAAGTTTACTTAAAGGTTTACAATTTCACATGATGACCAGGTATAGAAGAGACATGATGTAGAATGTGATGATTGTGAGGGAGCAGGAGAAAAAATAGAGGTAAAAAAATTAAAGAGTGAAGGAGAGAACAATGGAGATAAACTATTAGTGGAGGAAAAGAGAAGGTTGAGGAAAACCAGTAAGTGAGGAAAAAAATGTAAAAAATAAAAATAAAAATCCAATAAAAAATAGAAAATAAAAATTAAAAGAATAATAAAAGGAAAAAATACAGAAATAAAAATTTACAAGAACAATATCAATATATACTAACCAAACATCTTTGTCCTGAAAACATTGATCAATGAAAAATAACTGCCTTCAAATAAAATGGTAGAAATGAGAAAAATATGGATGTATGAATATGTATAAATATCCAACTAAAAATAGAGTTCTTTAAGAGGAAAAGAAGAAGAGATGGCACAGTAGAGAAGGATTTGTAGATTCAGTAAGTGAGTGGAGTATATGTAGAGGCAACGTAGGATGTGTTTATAAGGGAAGAACAAAAATAAGTAGAAGTAAAAGAATTAAAGGAAGAATGAGAGAGCTAGAGAGAAATAGGTTTGGCTGTTGGCAAGAAAAATAAGGGAAGTAGAAGAATGGGAGAACAGTTGTGAAAGAGTCAGTAGGAAGTCAATCCAAAATATACTAATCAAAAACCTAAATTTCAAAAACAAATAGAGCACAAAAAATAGCTACCTTCAAGGAATGCTAAAAACTAAAAAATGCAGAAACAAATATGTATATGTACAAATGTATAAATGTCCATTATTTGTCAGTCAGTATACATTCAATAACAAATTAAAACATAACAAAACCAAAAACAAAATAGCAAAATAGTCAATGAGAATTTTTTCCCACTGTTTGCGCCAAACTGTCTTCCTGTTTCTCAGCTTCCCTTCTCAGAGGGATGGTTTGAGGAGCTGTGGAACATGCTTGCAGCTTGACTTCCTGGGTATTGTCTTTGGCATCTGTCTGATGAGTTGCTGCAAGTGAAGCTCCCAGGTGTGGGAATTTGGTCTGGTATTACTCCAGGTGTTTTATTAATGTGGGAAGTTTTTGTGTGTTAATGAATCCATGCACTTCTAGGATCGTATCCCACTATTCTCTGGAGGGCACCACTTGTGAGAAGGGGGAGCCAGTACTTCACTGATTCTGTTTTTCAGGGATACTGCATTTTTTTAGCTTCTCAAGGAATGGGCTCAGTCTCTCTGCCCTGTTTAGTTTCTCCCTACTGGTGGTCCTGTGTGCTGCTGGCTGCTGGTTCAATGGAGGGGGGCCAGTGAGAAGGAGGGGATGTGGGCTTTTCTCTGGCCTCTCTGATCTGTATTACCCCAGCCAAATCTGTTGTTTCAGGTGGTTAAATTCTTTTTTTTTTTTTTTTTTTTTTGAGTATCAGGGATTGAGGGGCATTCAACCATTGAGCCACATGCCCAGCCCTATCTTGTGTTTTATTTAGAGACAGGAATTTGCTGAGTTGCTTAGCACCTCTACTTTGCTGAGGTGGCTTTGAACTCGTGATCCTCCTGCCTCCCAAGCCTCTGGGATTATAGGCATGCACCACCAAGCCTGGATTAGGTGATTAAATTCTAAGAGCAAATGAAATTTATTGTTGATTAATGGTTGAACAGAGTATAATAATTTCTGCAGAATACTTGCTGATGAATAATACCATAGGTTTTAAACATCTTCCATTTTCATAAGCTTTGTGAATTTGCCTAATCAATCCTTTTTCTGTTCCTTGTATATTTTTACCACTATTAGCTATAACATCTCTTAATGGAGACCATGTTAGTTCATGTTGAATTAATGTTGTCTCAACGCATACACTCATTTCAGACTTGGCAGTACTCCTGAGTATGACTGAGCAGTATTAGTAATTATCTTGTTGATGTCAAAGAAAATCATTTAAATTCGTTTGCCTTTTTTTAAAAAAGCATATAATTTGTTGGTTTTTAGTATAACCGAAAGGTTATATGAGCTTTCACCTTTATCTAATTTCAGAACACTATTATCACCTTAGAATGACTCCTCTTCTATGCCCTGACAATCATTGACAGTCAGTAATCTACTTTCTGTGCATGGATTTGCCTATTCTGGATATTTCATATATGAAATCATACAAAATGTGGCCTTTCATGTCTGTTCTTTAACTTAGCATAGATTTTCAGTGTTTATCCATCTTCTAGTGGCAGTTCTTCAAAAAACTGAACATCATTTAAGAACTTCAGTTAAGAATACCACTTAATTCTTTTTCTGGATGAATAATATTCCATTGTATAGATAATATCACATTTTATTCATCCATTCATCAGTTGATGGACATGTGGGTTGTTTCCATTGTTTGGTTATTGTTTTAGTCAGTTTTTTTTTTTGCCACTGTGACCAAAGGACATGACACAATTTCAGAGAAGGAAAAGTTTATATGGGGCTCATGGTTTCAGAGGTCTCAGTCTGTAGACAGCTGACATTTTTGCTCTGGACTTGAAGTGAACATCATGGTGGAAGGGCATGGAGAGAAAAGCAGCTCAGGACATGACAAACAGGAAGGAGGGGGGGGAAATGGGTGGGGGCAAGGGGAGAGAGAAGGAGAGGGAGAGAAAGAACTCCCCTCATTACATAAAAAATATGAACCCCATGGACACTCCCCCAGCATTTCTCCTCCTGCCATACCCTACTTACTTATGGTTATTACCCACTTTATCTCATCAGTGGATTAATTCACTGATTAGGTTAATAATCATAACCCAGTCATTTCACCTCTGATGTGTTTTGTGTTATCTCACATATGTGCTTTTGGGGGATACCTCATATCTAAACTATAATAGCTGTTATGAATAATTATGTTTTAGACATCTATGTACAACTTTTTGTGTGAGTATGTTTTCAGTTTGCTTGGGCACATACCTAGGAGTGGAAATGGTGGTTATATGGTAATGATGTTCAGATTTTTTAAGAACTGCCAAAATGTTTTCTTCAGGATATACACTATGTATAATAGCCAAACTGTGAGAGCAACCCAAGCATCTGTTGGCAGATGAATGGGTAAACAAAATGTGGTATATGAATGCAGTGGAATATTGTTCTGCATTAAAAAGGAAGAAAAATTTGACATGTTACAACATTTGTGTACCTTGAAGACAGTATGCTAAATAAAAGAAACCATTTACAAGAAGAAATTTTTGTTGTTTCCACAATTATGATGTTTCTAGAGTACTCAAATTCAGAGACAGAAAATAGAAAACTGGTTGTCAGGGCTAGGGTGAGAGTTAAATGGGGAGTTAGAGTTTAATGGGTGTAGAGTTTGAGAGTTTTGAATTCCCACCAGCAACACATCTTCTCTTACTTGTTAGTCAGATTTTTGTCACTGTGACCAAAATACCAGACAAGAAAAACTTAGAGGAGGAAAAGTTTAGTTTGAGATCACAGTTTCAGAGGTCTCAGTCCATGATTGGTCGACTCTTGCTCTGGGCCTGAGGTGAGGCAAAACATCATGGCAGGATGGTATGGCAGAGGAAAGCTGTTCTGTTCAGGGCAACCAGGAAGGAAAGAGAGCTTGAGGAGCCAGGGACAAAATCTATAATTCTCAAGGCACACCCCCAGTGACTCACCTCCTTTAGTCACACCCGACCTGTCTATAGTTATCATTCAGTACAATAGTTTTTTCAAATTATTAATCTATCAAATGGGTTAATCCACTGATTGGGTTTACAGCTCTCATAATCTAATAATTTCACCTCCTGCATTAGCGTAGGAGCTTTTGGGGGATACTTCACATCCAGACCATAACAACTTATATTTTTGTTGTTAGTCTTTTTGATTATAGTCATCCTAGTAGATGTGAAGTGGTATCTTTTGGTTTTGATTAATGGCTAATGACGTTAAACATCTTTTCATGTGTTTTTTGTTCATTGTATATCACCTTTGGAAGAAGTTCAAATCTTTTGTTTTAAAATTTAGTTGTTTTTTGATTGTTATGTTGTAAAAGTTCCTTATGTATTCCATATACAATTCCCTTATAAAATATATTGTTTACCAATATTTTTGCTATTCCATGAGTTGTTAGTTTACTTTCTTGATCCTTTGTAGCACAATAATTTTTAATTTTGATGAATTCCAACCTCTTGGTATCATGTCTAAAAAACCATGGCCTTATTCAAGGTTGTATAGTTTTTATTTCTATTTTTCCTCAAGAATTTTATTGATTATTGTTATATATGATGTTAATTGTTATATATGATGGGAAGTCAAAGTCCAGTTTCATTCTTTCACCTGCGGATATGCAGTTGTCCTGGAACGTTTGTTGAAAAGATTGTCCTTTCCCCATAGAATTGTCTTGGCATCCTTGTTGAAAATCAATTGACCATAAATGTGAAGCCCTCTCCTCTCAATTTTCTTTCACTAACTTATAGGTCTATCTATATTTCAGTACCAAAGTATCCTTACTATTGTATCTTTATAGTGATTTTGAGATTGGAAAGTGTGGATCTTCCAGATTTGTTCTTTTCCAATATTTTTTGGCTATCCGGAGTGTTTTCTTTTTTTATTGTGTTAAATACATATAAAATCAAACGTACCACTTAACCTTTTGTGAAAATGTGAAGTTTTGTAGCTCTAAGTAGATTCACATTGTTTTATAGTCATCCCCATCATTTATATCTAGATTTTTTCATCTTCCTCATCTGAAGCTTTGTACCTGGTAAACCCTAACTTCCTATTTCACTCTCTTCCTGGCTCTGGCAACCACCATCTATTTTCTATCTTTATGAATTTGAGTACTCTAGGAATATCATAATAGTGGAAACATACAAAAAGTTTTTCTTGTTACCGGTTTCTTGTACTTGGTATATTGTCTTCAATGTTGGTTTGTTTAGTTGTACTCCTTGTTTCATGATCTGGATCTCCCCACCTCCAGATTAACTTTTAGCTAGAACCTCCAGGGTAATGAATAGAAGTAGTAATGTGTCAGTTTTTTTCCTTGTAAAGGGAGAATAGTATTCCATGGTATGTTTTGTTTATCCATTCATCTGTCAATGAACGATTAGGTTGCTTTCACCTTTTGGCTATTGTATATAATCCTGCTGTCAGCATGGGTGTACAAATAACTGTTTATGACCCTGCTGTCCTTGTTGTGGGTATAGACCCAGAATTAGAATTGCTGGTAATTAATTCTGTGTTTGATTTTTTTTGGAAGAATCACTGTACTGTTACTTATAGTAGCTGTTTCATTTTACATTCCCATCAGCAATACTCAAAACTTCTAATTTTCTGTGTTTTCATTAGCATTTATTATTTACTTTATTTTCTCTTTTTGATAATGGCCATCCTAAAGGATGTGAAGTGGCATCTCATTTTGGCTTTGATTTGCATTTCTCTAACCATTCATGATGTTATATACATCTTTTTATATGCTTTATGGCCATTTGTATTTGTTATTTGGAGAAGGGTCTCTACAAGTCTTTGCCCAATTTTAAACCAGTTTGCTGTGGATTTGTCGGAACTTAGTGTCTTATCAGGTATATGATTTTCAAATATATATTTTTTTCTGATTCTGTGGGTTGCCTTTGATAGGTCCTTTGAGACACAAAAGTTTTCAATTTTGATGAAGTTGAACTTACCTATTTTTTCTTTTATTTTGGCTTCTGTTTGTGGTTTTGTATCCAAGGAACCATGCAAAATCCCAGAACCATGAAGCTTTTTCTGTATACTTTCTTCTAGGAGATATATAGATATATATATATCTTCTAGGAGATATATAGTTTTAGCTCTTACTTTTATGTGTTCGAGCTATCTTGAGTTTAAAAAATCATTTTGTTGTTTATTTTTTTTACGTGGTGATGGTGACTGAACCCAAGGCCTCATGTATGCTAGGCAAGTGCTTTATCACTTTATCTCCCCAGTCTTATATGTTGAAAGTTTTTAAATGTGATGTGATATAAGAGCCTGACTTTATTCTTTTGAACATGGAATCTAGGTTTCAACTCTCATTTCTACATTGAATGGTCCTGGCACATTTGTTGAAAATCAATTGACCATGTATATAGAACTTTATTTCTGGGATCACAACTAATTTTTATATACAGTTTATATTCTGTAACTTTGCTGAAGTAGTTTACTATTTCTAATAATTTCATGTAGATTCTATGGTGTTTTTTTAAAAAAATCATATTGTCTTCAAGTAGAGATAGTTTTACTTCCCATTTTTTGATCTGGATCTATTCCCCTTCCCACCCTGCTTAACCCCTGGTGGGAAACTCCAGTATAATGAATAGAAGTAGCAAGAGGAGGCATCTTGCTTCCTATAGAGAAGGTATTCAGTCTTTTCCCATTAAGTATGATGTTACCTGTGGATTGAGGAAGTTACTTTCTCTTTTTTTCAAATTATGAAAGAATATTTGATTTTGTCAAGTGCTACTTTTGTATCCATTGAAATAATCATGTGACTTTTTATCTTTTATTAGTTATTACATTAACTAATTGTTATATCTTAAGCCAGCTTTACCTTCTTGGAATAATTCCACTTGGTTATGTGTAATCATTTTTTAAAAAATATTTTGTTTAGTTGTAGATGAACACAATATCTTTATTTATTTTATGTGGTGCTGAGGATCGAACCCAGTGCCTCACGTATGCGAGGCAAGCGCTCAACCGCTGAGCCATAACCCCAGCCCCATGTGTAATCATTTTTATATATTATAGGGTTTGGTTTGCTAGTGTACTAGGAGGATTTTTGTGCTTGTATCCATAAAGCATATTATCTGTGGAGTTTTTTTTTCCTTATCTTTGGTTTGTTTTCACACGAGAGTAAGTCATCGCTCTGTCTGTGGGTTCTACCTCCACACATTCAATGAACTGTTGATGTAAAAAAAATTTTTGAAAGTGCATTTGTACTCAACATGTCCAGACCCTTTCTTGTCATTTTCCTCTCAACAACATAACTATTTCAGAGTGTGTATGGTGGATTACATGTTATAATTTAGAGATAATTAAAAGTATACAGGAGAATATATATAGGATATATGTAAATTCTTTGCCATCTACAGATTTGGTATTTGCTAAGGTTCTTGGACCAATGCTCCATAAATACGGAGAAACAGCTGTATTTTAGTTGAAAAGTTTTAGTGTTACTTCTTTATTTACATGTTTGGTAGAATTAATCAGTATAGCCATTTGATCTTGGACTTTCCTTTGTGGGAAGCTTTGTGATTATTATTTCACTCTCTTGTTAGAGACTAATTCACATTTTTCTGTTTCCTCTGGAGTCAGTTTTGGTCATGTGTCTTTCCAGAAATTTATCCATTTTGTGTAGCTTTTATAATTTGTTGGCATACAGTTGTTCAAATTTTACCCTTATAATTCCCTTATGATATTTAAAAATTTTCTAATATTGTTAATGTTTCCTCTTTCTCTCCTGATATGAGTAATTCAAGTCTTCTATTTTTCTAGGTCAGTTTAGTTAAAAAGTCAGTATTAATGTTCTTGATATTCTCAGAGAACCAATTTTTGGTTTCATTGATTTCTTTGTCTCATTTTCTAATTGACTGTGGATGTTAGTTTGTAAGTTCATAACTCTTAGAGTAACCGTGGTAAAATGTGAATTGCTTTGAACAAGTTTTTATTCTGTAGCACATTTATTTGCTCCTGTCAAACAATTTAATATCTATAAGGGGCTTTCTTTGGTTAAAAAATGAGCCACTTAAAAATTTACTTTTGTTGCAATCTTATTTTAATTTTTGCATAGAAGTTATGTGATGGGATATTCTTTTAAAAGTTTTTGTTTTATGATGAGTAGTTTCTTGTGAGTTGGGAATGTTGTGCCAAGTACCTAGTCTGGAATTGTTGATATATATTGTATTCTTTTAGCACAGTTTAAGTGTTATTGCATAATAAATAGGAAGTTAGAAGCATTGCAGAAATGGTATATTTACCCTGTAGTCAAAATAGTAAGCACAATATGAAGCAAATAAAAGTTGTAACTAGTTTTTTTGTCTATCCCATAAAAATTGAATCATGCTGTTTTTAATGTTTATAATCTTATTTTTCTGCTTAACATAGTTTGAAAAAATTATAAATATTTGCAGAATTAAAAATATGTCTTTTTCTTAATATGTTATGTTTCAGAGGTCTTCACTCTTGTTTTGCCACTGATAAATTTCTTAATTACTTGAAATTAAAGATAGTACCAGTCTAAAAGAATAACAAAGAGCATACACATGGTTATTTTAAAGCTGGCACTTGACTTAGTTAACTTCTAATGTATCTGACAGACACAAGGGGGAAAAGAGCCAAACGGTGTATTAACTAATAGGTTTATTCTATGTGATATGTTTACAAATAGAATACAGGTCTGAAAATAAACATGATTATAGGGAGAAAACTGTACTCTCTTTCAAGCTCCCTATTCTTCTAGTGAGAATAACTTGTTTTTCTTTCCTTCCCTTTCTGCAGTAATTTTTTAAGAAAATTGTTTGAAAATCACTCTAGAAGGAAGATGGAAAGTTTGTGTAGGTTTTCTGAATATACATGAAACACTAATTTTTAACAGTGAAGGCTGTTGTTAATGTTCTTTATTGGGGGTGTGGGTACCGGGGATTGAACTCAGGGGCACTCAACCACTGAGCCATATCCTCAGCCCTGTTTTTTATCTTTTATTTAGAGACAGGGTTTCACTGAATTGCTTAGCGCCATGCTTTTGCTGAGGCTGGCTTTGAACTCAGGATCCTCCTGCCTCAGCCTCCTGAGCCGTTGGCATTACAGGTGTGCACCACCACACCCAGCTAGTTTTAATGTTCTTGTCAGTCATTGACAAAGGTTAAGGAGACAGGCATTATAAATACTCTTGGGACTGAAATTTAATAGCAGTTGATTTTAATATTTTAATAAATTTAAATTTAAATTTAATATTTTAATATTAATAGTTAAATTTAATATTTTAATACTAAAATATTCTCTATAAAGAATATTTTAGTAGAACTGGTGATGTTAAATTCTCAAGCATTCATGCAATTTTTTGTAGTTTTACTCATGTGCCATGCTTAGAGCTATGTACTTTGACTTTAGCATTTGTAGATAGCTATATCATTGTTAATTTGTGGGTGCTTGCCAGGATTTGAGACTATGGAACTGATCTTTTCTCTTTGCACTCTACAGTAAAGGGACCAGTTCAGTAAATAGAAAGATTTATAAATTTTGGGAGTTTGGGTGGGATCACATAGAATCTAATGATCAGTTTGGGGGGAGTTCATATTTTTACAGGACTGAATTTTCCAATTCATCAATATGGTGTATTCTTTCATTTATTACCTTTTTAATGTCTTTAACTGTTACAATATTTTATGTAGAGTTTCTTCTATATGACTTTGTAGAAGTATTTCTAGCTCCTTGGCATTTTTGGTATTATTATAAGTGGCATATTTTAAAAATGTTTCATTTTATAATTGTTAGTATGTAGACTTAAAAAAATCAGCTGGTATCTAGTGACTTTACTATCTCCATATATTTGTTATGAGTGTCTGTCCAGATTCTTTTGGATTTTTTTGTCTACACAGTCAGACCTGCAGATAATGACAGTTTTATTTCTTCATTTCCAATCATTATACCTTTTATTCCATTTTTGCCTTACTTACACTGACTGGCTTGGCAGTACAATGTTGAATAGAAATGGTAATAGTGTACAGCTTGTTCTTGTTCCTAACATTAGTGACAGAATGTTCAGTATTTTACCAATATGTATGATGTTTGTTACATACATCCTGTAGCTACCCTTCACTGGATTAAAGTTGTTCCTGTCTATTCTTACTATTTTGAGTTTTTGTGAAGAGTGAGTGTTGAATTTTATTAAATGCCATCTTTCTTTCTTTTTTTTTTTTTTGGTACCAGGGATTGAACTCAGGGGCACTCGACCCCTGAGCCACATCCCCAGCCCTATTTTTGTGTTTTATGTAGAGACAGGGTCTCACTGAGTTGCTTAGCACCTTGCCATTGCTGAGGCTGGCTTTGAACTCGTGATTCTCCTGTCTCAGCCTCCCTGAGTGCTGGGATTACAGGCTTGAGCCACCGCGCCCGGCTGCCATCTTTCTTATACAGGGATAATCATATGATATTTTTCCTTTATTGATATTATTGAACCTATCTTGCATGCCTAGAATAGACCCAATTTGGTTATGATCCATCATTTTATACATAGTAGGATGTGATTAAATTTTTATTCTTTTAAAAAAATTTTAACATTTATGTTCATGGGAGATATTTGCTTGTATTTTTCCTTTCTTAGAATGTTCATGTTAGCTTTTGCTATTACATTGAGTGGAAAATGAAATTCTTTTTTCCTATCTTAGAGTTTGTGATTGGTGTTATTTCTTTAGATATTTGAACAAATTCACTGGTAAATTCATCAGGATCTGGCATTTCCTTTGTGAGAAGATTTTAATTACATGTTCACTTTGAACTAAGACTATTTGAGTTTTTAACTTCTCTACCGGGTTTTTTTTTTTTTTTCCCAAATATGTTGCTAAGGTTCAAATCCAGGGCCTCACACATGCTAGGCAAGGTCTCTACCACTGAGCCACAACTGTACCCCTCTACCAGTTTTTATGTTTTGTCTTTATAAATTTGTTCATCTTTTCTAAAATTTCCAGTTAGTTGATAAGTTTTTTTATAGTATCATTTTATAAAATTTTTAATGTTTTGTTAGTCATATATTTTCTTTTTTCCCCCTTAATCAGTCTTCAATGTCAATGTTTTCAAAGAACTAAATTTAGATTATAATGCTTGATTGATGGTAGTGAAAGTTTTTTTTAAGACTGTGACATGGGGGGCGGTTCCAAGATGGCGGCCTAGACAGTCCACTCTGCGCTAGGCTCTCAGGGACCAAGGCTGGAAGTGGTGGAGGCGCCGTTTTCCAGCCAGCTTCCTGGCATCATTCTGCGGCTCATCATCCCACGTAGGAATTTCGCTCATGGGTGTGTGTGTGTGTGTGTGTGTGTGTGTGAGTACAGGATCACTGGGAGGCAGCGGTAGCCGGGAGGCGTGACTTCGGCGCTGGCTGGAGAAATGCAGTTGCAGCCCGGGCCTCGGCCCAGAGCTTAGGCTCTCCGAGACCGAGATTGGAAGTAGCAGGGTGCCATTTTCCAACCAGTTTCTTGGCAGCTGTCTGTGGCATACCGCCCCACGAGTCTCGCTTGTGTGTGTGAGCGCAGGGCCACCGGGAGACAGCAGTAGCTGGGAGGTGTGACTTCGGCGCCGGCTGGCAGAAAGCAGTTGCAGCTGGGGGCCTCGGCCCAGGGCTCAGGCTCTCCGAGACCAAGACTGGAAGTAGCAGGGTGCCATTTTCCAACCAGTTTCTTGGCAGCCCTCTGCGGCTCACCGCCCCACGCAAGAGTCTAGCTCACGCGTGTGTGAGCGCAGGGTCACCAGGAGACAGCGGTAGCCGCAGTGGCGTGACTTCGGCACCAGCTGGAGGAGTGGAGTTGTGGTGGGGCATCTGGCCCAGGGCTCCAGCCTGGAGTTTACCCCGGGCGTGCCGGGCCTGCTTCCGCACAGGGTGCCTGGCCCCAGCGCCCACCCAACCGCGAGAGACTGCTAGCAGTTGCTACTGTGGACCGACCGTCTCCTGAGCTGAACCCCAGCTGTTGTTCTTTGTGGACCACCTTCTAACACGGTGGAACTTCCTGCACACCAGGGGGCGCAGGTGAACACCTGAGAGCAAACCTTGGCCACGGTGGAACAGTGACTCCACCAGCGGACCAGAGTTTCACCTTGGCCTGGGACCAGCACCAAGGATACCAGCCGGGAAAGTCCAGCAAACAACGGACAACGCCACCTACTGGAGGAGAGGTAACGAAACCCTGCAGGGAAACTATAACTATATAGAAGTCAAAACTGTAACACCTTGGATCAGCAGAGCTAGAAGGAAAGACACACAAACATCAAAGAAAACAAGGGAAGAAAGTGACTCAAACAAACCAAGATACTACACTACTAGAATCCATGGTCTGTACAGCAGGAGGAATGACAGAACA
>CM053409.1:23614670-23632166 GCA_028644305.1 Xerus rutilus | reverse complement strand
TGGAATTGGAAAGCATTATGCTAAGTGAAATAAGCCAATCCCAAAAAACCAAATGCCGGATGGTCTCTCTGATTGGTGGATGCTGATGAATAAGGGAGGTGAGAATGGGAAACATAAGAGAAATGGAGGAACACTGGACGCGACATGGGGGATGTGGGGGGCAGGAAAAGGGAATGGGTATAGTAAAGATGGTTGATTGAGATCGTCATCACTACCCTTGGTGCATGTATGAAAACACAATTGGTGTAACTTTATCTGGTTTGCAACCAGAGAAATGGAAAAACTGAGCCCTATGTATGTGCTATGACTTGAAATGCAATTAAATAAACTAATAAAAAAAAAAAGACTGTGACATGGCTATTTGGTATTTATATTCTTACGTACATTTTGGAATCAATTTGTCAGTTTCTTAAAAATAAAGACATAAGATTTTTATTATTATCTATAGCTGTTCTATCAATTAAGCATTATATGTTCCATCTATCAAGCATTATAATCTAAAATTTAGTTCTTTGAAAACATTAATATTGAAGACTGATCAAGGGGGGAAAAAAGAAAAAAATAGGACTAGCAACATTAAAAATTTTATAAAATGGTACTATACGAAACTTATCAACTAATTGGAAATTTTAGAAAAGATTAACAAATTTATAAGGACACCATGCATTTTAATGTATAATCAAGCTTATTTTGTGATTTTTAAAAAAATTGTTTTATGTCTATTTATAGTAGTTAGGATGTTCCAAGTGTTAGTTTTCTTTTAAAAATAATGGGTGTATATTTGCCCCAAAGTAGGTCATGCTGAGGGAGAATCTATTTACAGAAATGTTTTCATACATGCACATATGCACATACCACTCAGGAATAATTTTGCTATACTGTATAATGAAGTCATTGTCCTGAACTACTTAATATTACCTTTCAAAATATAGTAACTAAGTTGGAAGAGTGTCACAAATTAGAAAGAATTAGTAAGGAAGGGAGACTGTATATTTAAGAAACCATAGTGCTTAATTCAGTGACCCTAACCCTATGAGATTTAAAAATGCTAATATATGTGTTTATTCTTGCTTTTCTAGTGATATGCAGCTTTCGGGGATCTGTTCCTCAAGGATTAATCTTAGAAATAGGAGAAACAGTCCAGATTCTTGAAAAATGTGAAGGTAAGTGTGTAGCTATAAAGCTCATAAATCATTCTGACAATATTATGTGTTTATTTTGTGTTAGATTATAAACACTCTTTTTTTTAGGGGGTGGGGATTCTGGGGATTGAACTCAGTGGTACACAACCACTTAGCTACACTCCCAGCCCTAATTTTTGTATTTTATTTAAAGACAGGATCTCACTGAGTTGCTGAGTGCCTCACTTTTCCTGAGGCTGGCTTTGAACTCATGATCCTCCTGCCTCAGCTAAGCAATCTCTTTGAAGCCATAATTGATCACATTAATAAATACTGTTATAAAATGCTTCCTGCTGTATGCTTAGCAGAAAGATTTGAGTTTTTTTTCTTCTTTAATCTAGTAGTGCCAATTATATAATTAATTGTTGGTTGTCAGACATTATATAAATATATATTTATTTATTTTGGTACCAGGGATTGAACCTAGGTGTGCTTTACCAATGAACCACATACCAACCCTTTTTTATGCTTTATTTAGAGACAGAGTCTCATTGAGTTGCTCAGGTCCTTGCTAAGTTACTGAGGCTGGCTTTGAACTTGTGATCCTCCTGACTCAGTTCTCGAGGCACTGGGATTACAGGTGTTTTCCACTGTGCCTGGCTGTCAGAACATGTTTTTTACATTCTGTGTGAAAGGATTATTTCTGATTTCCTACAAATCTTCTACCTATCCTTATATGCATTTGAATAAATTGTAAAAAGTTCATTTTTGTGTTTCTGTCTGTTGACTAGGTGTCTTTAGCTATAATTGGACAAAAAGTATACACCAGTGAAGTTTCGTTTGACTACTATCCACTTCTGTGGCATATATGGGTACTTATACCATAAAATCTATGCAGTCTTGAAATTTATTATGTTCTTCAAAATTGTGCCCAGAATTCAGCAAGATTTATGGGAAAAATAAAGATAGGGAGAATCATCCAAAATCAGAGCATTAATGAAAACAAAGTTAATACCATGGGAAATAACTTGCTTAGTCTAGTGTGGCAGGCAGTTCAGCATGAGTAGAAGCCACCTCATATTATGTAATGGAGAGCAACTGTTGTGATGTGAGCATGGAGATAATACATATGAAAGTGGAGCTCTGATAAAGTTGGGGTACTGTTTTAAGATGGTATAAAGGTAAGTGCAATCTCCCATGACCCAGGGACCAAATAAATTTAGGAGTGCACTTTTCTGAAAGAGAGTTTTAGTGCAGCACTTTTTTACAATTTTCTTAAAACAGAAGCATAAATCAGCACTAACTCATGATAAAAACTCTTACCAAAATAAGAAAAGAAGGTAATTTTCTTAGCTTGATGAAGAATTACAACAAATATCAGTAATAATATATCCAATTGTGAATATTCAGTTGTGAAAAATAAGTTTTACAGTTTTAAAAATGAGACAAGGATACTTGCTATCATCATGCCTATTGAATAAGATAAGAAGAATGAAGAATGGAAAGGAAAAATTTAAACATTCATTTCTAGTTATTGTTGTGTATAAAATATCCAATAAGACCTATTTAAAAAAAGTACAAAAATAATTAAGAGAATTTAGCAGGTGTGGTGGCTAAAATGTATTTTAAAAATACATTTTTATATGTTTACAAAAAAGAATTAGAAGGTGAACTAAAGAAACAATCGTATTTAGAGTAGTACTAAAAAACAGCAAATGCCAAGGAATAAATCTAATGAAAAATTTATCTACATTAAAAAATACAAACATTGATAGAAATGAAAGGAAATCTAAATAAGTGGAGAGATTTACCATATTTATAGATTGGTAAAGTCTTTTGTAAGACTCCAAAAAGCACTTACCATGAAGAAAAACATTGATGTTATGTTTTATTAAAATGAGTATCTTTTGCTGTTCAAAAGATATGAAGGAAAAGGAAAAGGCAAGTCTCACAGTGTATGAGCTATTTGACAGAATACGTGTATTCAGAGTATATGAGAAACTGCTACAAATCAAAAATTAAAAGATAATTCAGTAGAAGAATAGGCAGGTCTAATAGGCTCTGCACAAAACAGATATTATAGTGGCCCAAACATACAGAAATGTGCTTGTTAGTCATTAGGGAAATGCATATTAACTCCATAGTGAGATACCACTAAACAGCCACTAGAATGACTAAAATTAAGACACTGGCAATCCCAAGTTGTAGTGAGTATGTGGAACAATAGATATTTCCATACATGCTTGTAGGAGAGAAAACAGGATTACCACTATGGAACCTCTTTGGCACTATGTACTTAAGCTGAATGCACATATACCTTATAATCTAGCAGTTATACTCATAGGTATAAACTCATCAGAAGAATACTCTGTATAAAATGTTAATAGTGACTTTATTCATAATATCCTTAAACTGGAAAAAAAACCCCAAATGTTCATCACAAGTAGAATGGGTCAATAAATTGTGGTGTGTTCATACAATCAAATATGAACATGGAAAGGAAAATGAATTATTGCTACTCAGAATATAGATGAAAACCACAGACATACTCTTGGAAAAAGAAGCCAGATATAAGAGTTGATACTTTTTTACATAACAGCATATACATATAGAATCAGGTAATATTTGTCAGAATAGTGGTTATCTTTTTTATTTTTCTCAGTACTGGAGATTGAAACCATAGCCTTGTGCATGTTAGGCAAGTACTCTATCACTAATCTACATTTCCAGTCCTTTTTTGGTGTGTGTGGAGTCAACATCAAATTAAAAAGCTTCTGCATGCACAGCAAAGAAAACAAGAGCGTTAAGAGGGCTGAAAATTGGGAGAAAATCTTTGCTAGTGACTACTCTGACAGGGGATTAATATTTAAAATATATAAAAAATTCAAAAAACACCAACCCCTCCTAAATAACCAATCAATAGGCAAAAGAATTAAACAGACATTTCTCTAAAGAAGAAATACAAATGGCCAACAAATATATAAAAAAAGTTCAACAGTTCTGGCAATCATGGATGTGCAAATAAAAACTATGTTGAGATTTCTTTTTAGAATTTTTAATTTGTTCTTTTTAGATATACCTTACACTAGAGTGTATTTTGATTTATTATGCATACATGGAGTATAACTTTTTCTAATTAGGATCCCATTCGTGTGGTTGTACATGATGTGGTGCTTCGCTGGTGGTATATTCATATATGAACATGGAAAAGTTATGTCCAATTCATTTTGCTGTCTTTCCTATCTACATTGAGGTTTTATCTCACTCCAGTTACAATAGCTCTTTTCAAGAATACAAATAATAATAAATATTGGAGAGGATTTGGGGAAAATGACACACTCGTATAATGATATAGGGACTGCAAATTTGTACAACCTCTTTGGAAAGCAGCATGGAGACTCCTGAAAAGACTAGGTACCATATAACCCAGCTATTCCACTTATTGGTATTTATCCAAAATTACTAAAATCAGCATACTGTAGTGATACAGACACATTAATGTTGATAGCAGCACAATTCACAATAGCCAAGTTATGAAACTGGCCCAGGTGCTTGTCAACAGATGAATATATAAAGAAAATGTGATTTTACACACACACACACACACACATATACATATACATACACACATACATACACACAATGGAGTTTTACTGAACCCTAAATAAGGATGGAATTATGTCATTTGCTGGTAAATGGATAGTACTGGGGGACATCATGCTACATGAAATAGGCCAGACTCAGAAAGTCAAGGGTTGAATGTTTTCTCTCATATGTGGAAACTAGACCAAATCCATGTTAATCCATGTTAAGGGGAAAAAACTCGGGGGACCCCATAAAAATATAAGATGAGTGAAATAGATTAAGAAGATTAAGGGAGAAGGAGAATAGATGAGAAAAGGGAGGAACTATGCAATGAAATTGATCCAACTAGGTTACATAATACATGAATATACCACATGATATAACTTTTATATAAACACAACACAGTGAATTCCATCTTTATGCATACCTATAAATCAGTTTTAAAAACCTAAATAAACGGAAGGAAGACCAGTAGAAGAGAGAAAGAGAAACAGAAGGAGGGAGAAGGGAAGGACAGAGAAAGTACTGGGGATTGAAATGAAGCAAATAATATCCCATGCATGTATGATTATGTAAAAACAAACCCCACTATTATATATAATTCAATACTAAAAATATAAAAATAAAACAAGTAAAAAATTTGTTTTAAGATTGATTTATTGATTGCCAGATCCAGCTTATTGCACTTATAATCTATCAGGCACATTTAAAAAAATAAGCACAATTTTACTTTCAAAGAAAAATATAGCCCTTAGTTCAATTTTTGTTTATTGAGTACTTATATGTAGGGCACAAAAGAAAGGCATAAACCTTGTCCCGGAGAGACTTATAGAATAGCAGGGAAAACAGGTACATCAAAAAGAACTATAATAAAATGAACTATATATGATACAGATATTTAGAAAGCTTAATGAAGAAAAGGTTGGGGAAGGCCTGATAAATATTTTAAAACAAGTATCTCCTAAATAGCTAGGACTTCTTATTTCTGAATCCACATTGTTAGAACAAAGAGACCGGGCCAGACACAAACTTTACAAATCATTTCAACCTTTATTCAGGAACAGGATTACACTTACGGGAATGGACCCACTTTCCTGGTGGAAAATGAGCCACTATTCAAAGAAAGGGACTGGACTTATCTAGGTTATCCTGAGAGGTGGTCTAGTGAGCATATCAGTTTTCTTGGGCACTCCGAAATTTAGAGTCTGTTCTCATTTATCAGTTGTAATGCTCAGGAATTTGGACCTTTGAGTTGGGGGTCTGTGTTCCGTATCTGGAGGGCATTTACTTTGAGGGAGGTCAGTGCCTCCCAGAGACTGTCACTTAGGTGTAATGAAACACAACACCTCCTCCCCACCTGCAGCCAGTATTTGGTTAACGTTTGTCTTGGGGGATGAAAGCTATCAGTGCATGGTTTTCTTTCTCATTCCCTTTTCTCAGACCACATTATTTTGGGGATTTTTCATTTTCCGTATCTATTACATGTTATCACAGACAATGATTGTGCTCCTTAGGTAGATAAAAGTTTAGTCTGTGGAAATGAAAATTCAAAGGGAGTTATACAAAATTTGCTTTTTTTTTTGTCAGAATAAGTCTGAAGTAATCATACTCCATCCCCCAACCCTCCTAGCTTTTCATTCTTTCAGATGATTAAAAAGATTTATTGGGACTTCATAGATATTCACTCCCTAATAAAGTTCTCCTTTTCGTCTTTCTACTGTGGTTGAATGGTCTATTTTTAAAAATTAGTAGTTTTCAGAACCACCCCTTTTAAAAAAAATTATTTTGAGATAGGGTTATGCTTAATTGCCCAGGCTGGCCTCCAGCTTCCAATCCTCCTGCCTCAGCCTCTGAATACAGGTATGTGTCATCATGCCCAACAGTGGTTATATTTTTAAGGGTGTGTATGTTGATGATTGGAGAGAAGATACAAGTGAGTTTTGGGATGCTGTTAAAGTTTTATTTATCTGAATAGTGGTCATACAAATATGTATTTTCTGATAATTTATGAAGAGAAGTACCAGTACCCAGATCTGGAACATTTGAATGGAATTAATTTTTGTCTATTTTTGTGTTGAAATTTCTGTTGCCTAGATCCCATTCCATTCTTTTTCTTGGTCAGCTTTCTAAGTTTTGTGGAGAAAATAATTTGAGAGTTTGTTGAAAAACAGTCATGGAAGGTAAATTTCTTTTGAGAGCTTAGATGCCTGAAAATGTCTTTAGTTTGTTTTTATACTTGATTGATAATTTGGGTATAGAATCCTAGGTTGAAAATTATTTGTTTTCATATACTTCAAGGCATTGCTTCATTTGCTGTTGCATAAATAATATGATATTCTGAATTTTGATCCTTTATTTTCTGAAAGTTTTTAGGCTGTTTTTATTTCTAGGATTCTGATATTATACAGTGTTATGCCTTTGGGTATGTATTATTTTTTTCCTCATTTATTATTTATGCTGAATATTTACTGGACCTTTTCAATCTGGAAACTAATGTGTTTACATTTTCAGAAATTTCTCTTTAATTTTAGGTTTTTTTTTTCTTTCTTAGACCTCCTGTTACTTGCAAGGTGACACTCCCATCTAGGCTGATTCTGTAAATTTATCCTCCCCCCTCCCCCACCTTTTATATGTCTTATCTTTTATCTCTTTGTCCTAGGATATATAGGTAATGTTATCTCTTAAACCTTAGATTTTTTGTTCCTGCTCTTCCATTTCCAAGAGTATTTGCTTTCTACTTTATTCTAACTTGGTGGATATAAGTCTGCTTTTTCTCTTTGAGGCTGTTCTTCTCTGAGTCTCCTTCCTCTCTCTTCTTCACCTTTATCTGTTTTGGTCTCTATGTTTTGTGTTTGAGGCTTTGCTTAAGTGACTGATAAAACCTAGTTATGTTGTGAGGCTGAGGAGGGAAAGGTTTCACTCTGATACCTGATTAGGTGACTGCCTCGATATCTGCATTTCATTAGATTCTCCTGTTCTGCCCCAGCCCAAATATCACTATCCTTAAGTCATTTTTCTTCTCAAATAAGTGGAGAACTAATTTTTGACAACTAATTCTTTAGTATTTTACATGGGGGTTTAGAAGCTTTATCTCATTGTCCTAGCTGTAGGGGTTAGGATCTCTTTTCTCTTTGGTGCTTATCTCTGCCCTTATACCTGGGCCAAGTTTTCCAGGAATGACTCTGCTGTTTTCAGACAGTGTGAGAATGGAGGGAGATGGAGTTTACTTGTTGGGCAGGACAGAGGAAGAACTGTAGCATTCTTCTTCTCTTAAAGAGTTTCAACTAGTTTTTTTTTTTTTTCCTTTTCAGATCCATAGCATACCCAGGTCTTCTGAACTACCTGATGCCCTCAATTCCCTAGATTTTCTAGGGATTTTTATTTTTATTTTTTGGTGGGAATTGGCTCTTGTTTGCTTCTGTTTGTAAACTTAGATTTTAGCATTTGTCTGTCTGCTTTTAAACTTCTAAGGGTTTTAAGTGCATTTTTTTTCTGCTTTCATGTAAATTATCTTTTCTTAGGCTACATGCATTTATTAATTTATTTTAGTTACTACAATTTTATAGAGATTTTGGGAGGGAGCAAGATGAGCAGTTGTGTTTCATCTAGTTTTTAAGATGAAATCTAAAATATAATCTTAAAAATGAATGTATATTTTTTAGTTATTTAATTGCTGATTAGCTAATATTTGATACAGAGGGTTACTTTTAGGCTGTATTTTTTCCTTGAATATTTAAACATAGCTTTGCATTACTACAGTGAAGTGCCTGAAGCAACTATATGATGAGAAAGGTTTACTTAGCTCGTAATTTTGGAGATTCAAGTCCAAGATCAGAAGGCCCTGTGGATTTGGTGTCTTGCATGCAGGTAGGAGCAAGAAGTTATATCTAAAACTAGGGTAGGGTGGGGGAGAGTGAGAGTGAGAGAGATGTTTCATAATTCTCTTTGAGGGCATGCTCCCAGTGACCTGAGACGACCTACTAGGTCTTACCTTTTTAAGATGCATAGTACCGTCTAATACTGCCACCCTGGAGACCAAGCTTCTAGCATAATGAACCCTTGGGGGACACTCAGTCTACACTCAAACCATAGCATTCTGCCCATGTCCTCCAAGGCTTCATCTCCATTCACAATGCAGATGTGTTCATTCCATCCTCAAGAATCCCAAAGTCCTAGTTTATTTCAGTATTGCTCTGAAGTCCAAGTTCATAGTCTAATCTGTTAGCCTGGGGGTGGGAAGGATAAACAAAACAAGTTACGCATTTCCAGTGTACAATGATGGGATGGGTACAGGGTGAGTATACCTATTCCAAAAGAAGTGAACAGGGAAATAGAAAGGAGGACGTGGCTCAAAGCAAGACTGAAGCCTAGCAGGACAAACATTAAATCCTATAACTTCATGTTTAGTATCTGAGGCAAACTGTGGCAGGATGTGGTCCCAAAGGATTTGGGCAACCCTGCCCTTTCAGCTTTGCTGGTAAGAGCCCACATGGCTACTCTCAGAGGCTTATTTTACCCTCTGCTTTCAGCTTGCCCTGATGGGTGCTGCACATTATTGGCACCTCTACCTTCTGGCTGTCAGTTGCAGGTTCACTCCAACAGCTCCATTACACATTGCTCCACCCAGGACTCCCTGCAAAGACTGCTTCAGCAGCCCATTGCCTAGCTTCCCAAGATTTCCTCTGGAATGTCTAAGGAAGTAGCTATGACCACTTAACTCTTGGATTCTGCAAGCCTGCAAAAGCAGCATCATGTGGACCATTCCACAGACTTCTACCAGCATGAGTTGCACCTTGGCCCTTGTGAACTAGTGCTTTGGCTGTAGAGCCTTTTTCCAGGTAAACTGGATAGGTGGGTGGGGAATACTGAGGCAGCCCTCCAGGGTACCTTGGGTGCTCCAGGGCTCTTTTCTGAGATGATTTTTGTTGTGTAAAGAATTTGAAAAAACTCGAACTTCTATACTTCTGAGTTTGTGATGGGAGCAGTGACCTTGCGGATCTATGATACACTCTGGAAGCAGCTTTCCTTTTGTTCCAATGCAAAACACTTAACTTTTTATTGACTGTAATCGCTTTAGCAATTGCACCCTTGGTGGCTGTACCCTTACATGCTTTTTTGCTTCTTTCCTGGCCAGATAGCAGATTTTTAAAACACTTGTCAGTTCTGAATTTTATATTATGCCTATTGGTCATGCCATTGTTTTGAATGCTATTGTGTGCAGTTAAAGTAACCAAGCAGTAATTTTGTTTTTGTTTTTGTTTTTTAAAAGTTGGTCATGCTGAAGACAGACTTGTTTCTTTTTTTTAATAACTATTTTATTTATTTATTTTTATATGGTGCTGAGGATCAAACCCAGTGCCTCACATGTGCTAGGCGAGCACTCGACCACTGAGCCACAACCTCAGCACAACCAAGCAGCAATTTGAATGCTTTGTTGTTGAGATATTTCTTCTACCACATATCCCAGTTGTTGTTGTTGTTCTTCTTCTTCATCATCATCGTCGTCCTTTATTTATTTATTGAAACAAGGTCACTCTATGTCACCCAGGCTGGCTGAGAACTCCTGGGCTCAAGTAATCATCCTGCCTCAATTTCCTTATTAGCTGGGACTATAGACATTTACCATCACACCCAGCTCCTGTTCAATACTTTTAAATTAGGCTGTCCATAAAGCTCTAGGGCATGGACACAATTCAGTCAAGTTCTTTACAATAGTGTGACAAAGGTGTCCTTTACTCTAATATCCAACAGAATATTCTTCATTTACCTTTGAGATCTTGTCATCATGGCCTTTACTGTCTACATTTCTGTCAGCATTCTGATTATAACCACTAAGCTAGTTTTTAAGATGTTTCCAGCTCTTGACTAGTTCCTTGCCCTTTGAGCCCATAAAAGAATAACTTGTAGTTCTCTATTTAAAATTCCAATGCTCCTTCCACATTTTAATTTTAGGTATTAATTGTAATGATCCTACCCTCTTTGCCAGTTTTACTGTATCAATTAGCTTTTTGTTATTATAATGAAATATCTAAGACAGGATACTTCATAAAGAAAAGAAGTTTATTTTGTCATATGAGCAAGTGGTCACATTTCAAACTAAAGTTCAGAGAGAAGGGGGGGGAGCATGTGCGTGCACACACACACACACACACACAAGTGACCGGGGTTCCACAATCCCCTTTGAAGATAGACTTCGAAAGACCTAAGGGCCTACCACTGTGCTCTATCTGTTAAAGTTCCACCACACCTTCCAGTACTATCCCCTGGGGACCAAGCCTTTAACATAATGAACCACTGAGGAACAGTCACATTACACTCAAACTGTAGCACTTGCTTTTCTATTTATTTTGCTTACTAGTTTTTTCTCTTTTTTCTTTTAAAGATAAGAAGAGGAAAAACCTAACATATTGTGAATACCTAGTATTAAGCAACAAAAACAGTTCAGAAAATATTTTTACATTATTCTGGATTCAGAAGAATATCATTGTGAATGTAAGTCCTAAGCAGGCAGTGAATAAAGGTCCCCTTGCATCAGTGGAATAACTTCAGTATTGCACATTGCCTGTGTAGGTGAGGAGCGTGTGCCATTTATTGATGTCTAACGTGTGTAGACTCAGTAACAAAATCTTTGTTTAAATAAAAGTGTAATGTTATAGTTCCTCTGCCTGCAAGTAGTATGTGTCTGCTTGTGATGACAGATATGTGAATACATATTTATATTAGAATGTAGAAGTCAAATGTCATGTGTTTGACTACTAATCAGAGGTCTGAGCTGTTGACTTCACTAGGGCAGGAAGGAGCTGGGAAAAGAGCAGGGAAGATTTTAGAAATTATTTGGTATTGAGATACCTTGAAAGAGAATTTTACCAGGTGTTAGAGATTGATGGGTATCTGAAGTATTTAGACAACAGAAATTGTTCTTCATGGCAGTCAGGTAGCCTTAGATTGTTAGATGATATTGGTTGGTTATGGTTATTTCCCCTATTGTAAGTAGTGTCAAAATCTAGTTGTTTCAAGAACCAGTTCAAGTAGGTACTCTTTATTACATTACCTCTAAGCCAGGAATTTTACTTAGATTCAGTTCCTGGCCTCGTGTTTCTGAATGAAAGTGTGTAAAAAATGGTCTGGCTTTAGCACTGGCATACTGTTTGTTCCCTGTGACATATGTTTTATGGTGGAAGACTTCTGGCAATTATCCAAATTACATCATTTTTTTGATTTGTTGTTTTTATAGCTCCCAGAAGTGATATTTTCATGTCTTGCTTCATTGTCTTGATTTGTGGTCCATAACCTGCTTTGATCTTGGGTCTTTCACATATTCCTGCTATAGATTTCTCACTTGATTTCGGCTTCTACTTTACTTTGAGCATTTCATTCTTAGTCTGGTTTGACTTATCTGCCTGTTCTTATGTTGCCTGTAGCCCTAAAATTGATGTTGGCTTTTCTATAAGAACATTTCCATGATGAAGCTAGAGAGTATAAATCTGATTTTTTTCCTGAGTTTTATTATAGTATAGTTTTGCATGTTTTAAATAGTGGGTTTCTCTTTCAAAGTGAAATTAAACAAACTATTCCTTAAATTAGTCAAAGTTTAAAAAAATAACAATCTTTTATCCAAAGGGATGTAAGCATTATAAATGTTGATTAACATTTATGTATGTATGTATGTATGTATTGTGAGCAGAGTGAATCCAAATGTTACCATAGTTATTTCATTTGCAGAGGGAGAAGAGAAGTAATGCATTCAGTATTCATGTTTCTCAAGGTGAGTCAGTAAGTAGACTGGGTCAGCCAGGGTTTGGTCATCTAGAAATCTTCTGATTTCATTTTTAAAAATTTGATTTGTTCATATTCTAAGTAGTAAGATTATTTTGTGCTAAATTGTTATTTGTTTAAATTTGATTTCCTTTTCTCAGCTTGCCTTATAATATTTAGACTAAGAATCAATAGCAATAAAAGTTGAAAGAAGCTATTCCGTTGTTACTAATGTTATTGAAAATTATATAGCAAAGAATTAAGTATACTTCTAGGTTGGATACCATTTTTATTGGTTTCTATTATACTTTGGTGGATTAATATTCCCTGCCACTTACTAATGACATCTAAAATTTTAAGTTTTAAAGAACTTATATGGATAAAGTTTACATCTTTCTGATCAAAAGAAAGACTTATAGCTATAAAAATGTTCTATTAATTTTAAGAAATGATTTATTTTATATACAAAAATTATGGAATTTGAAATCAAAGCACTTACTGTGCATTTGTATAATATAGTTCTAATTTCTTAACATCATTACTTTTAAATGCCTTTGAACAATTTTACATACTCTTGTAAATGTTAAGTTAATGTTTAAAAATAAATAAGAATTTTATTTGTGCTCAGTACCCACCATGTTCTGGGGAATAATAGATTTTACACATTCATTATTTTAACCAATTCTTAAAACAGCCTTGTGGAACATTACTACTTTTATTAGTTGAGAAAACTAAAGCTTAAAGATGCTGAAGGGAACATAGGTAGTATGTGGCAAAACATGGGTTAGGATTCTCCTTGTCTGCCCTGAGTATTAATCTATTTGAAATTCACTGAGTGACTAGTTTTGGAAAGACCAATTTTATAAGATCTCAATTATTATCTTGAGATCTGTTTCTTTCTTTTTCAAAAATTTTGGTATAATAAGTTTTTATTACCATTGTTAATACTATTTCCAGGTAGAATTTCATCAATGCTATTATATTCTTGCTAGCCCTCATTGAGCCCTCACTAGAGGCCTTCCACACACTGCACATGCATAATTTCTCATAAGCCTCCCTTTTGCAGATGAAGACCTAGAAGTAGAGTGAAATAATGCCACACAGCTTTCTTTCCTATAAAAGCTTTATTTATCCTACCACTTATGTGCCACATGATCCTGGGTAAACTCTAGCTTTCCAAGACCCAGTTTCCACAAACTTAACATTGAAATAAAATTGCCAGTCTGCTAGGGTGGTTGAACATGTATGTAAAAAACGTTTTCCCTGCTATACATGTTACCCAATAAACATTAACTGAATCTGACTTTGAGGATAGAAGGAACCAGAGGGGTCATAGGATCTTGTTTGAGCGGTCCTTATCCTATGAACTTACAGAGGATTTCCCAGGACTCATCTTGCTCAGACACATTAGTTCCAGATGAGTATGGGGAGAGGCATATCTGGAAAAGTGTAGCCAGTCTAGAGTAGCTCTCTATCTTCTCCTTGATTTCTGCAACCTATCCTTGGATATAATTAGAATAGGCTAGTTTTGTGGCAGGAGGAGAAGGGCAGGATGAGCATTCATGGAGTCAGAATCTGAGATGATCTCATTGAGGAGGCATAGATACTCATTGCCACCATTATTGATACTTTCCTCAGTGTGTAAGTCAGCAGAGTTGGGCAGAGGGACAAACATGATGTTAATCTTGAGATCCATTTTTAAAGTTTATTGGGTTATATGGATTTGTTTTTTCCCATAGTAGTTTACTAGGTGGATGAATCAACATTTAATGTGTTTATGATTTTTACTATTTTTGGACACAAGCCATTTGTATCAGTTTTAAATCATGGTTTTATGGTCACTGGGAAAGTTTTCATTCATGGAGCACTAAATGAGAATTTTTTTATTTTTGGTTCTTAATGTTGACTTTTAATATTTGAAAAGTTTTCATAATTGTCAAGTTCCAGTTTCTTTTTTTCCCACATTTTTTATTGGTGCATTGTAGTTGTACATATTGATGGAGTAAATGAGTTAGTAATAGAAAGTGAGCTATCTGAAAAAGAAGCCTCAGGGTTTGAAGTTTTTTATAGATGAGCATGTGCTTCCTCCTGGGTCTTGAAGATAGCCTGTGACAGGCAGAGGAGGATTGTAATTTGTTTCATAGTTCTGTATATGGTAATTTTAGAAACAAAATTTATCAGGGTTTCAAAATGGTGTTGATAATCTAAATTTCTCATGGGCTTTGATGAGTGGTTCCAGGAAATCAAACTGATAGATCTTTTCTTTTTGTGTTCTTAAGTTTCACTTATTCATTGCCATTTCCAAGTGTACCTGGATATACCTTTGGCTTTGTGGAGAGGATAATGGAATGGATGTTGGGAGACCATGGTTCTATTTCTAGCTGTGTTGTGGATGATTTTTTCATGATGATCATTCTTTAAGTTTTCCTTCTGTAAGATAAGCCAGATAGCTTTTTTTTTTTTTTTTTTTTGGGTATGGGGATTGAACTCAGGGGCACTTGACTACTGAGCCATATCCCCAGCCCTGTTTTGTATATTATTTAGAGACAGGGTCTCACTGAGTTGCTTAGCACCTTGCTGTTGCAGAGGCTGGCTTTAAACTTGTGATCCTCCTGCCTCAGCCTCTCGAGCCACTGGGATTACAGGTATGTGCCACTGTGCCCAGCCAGATAGCTATTTTTAATGGAAATTTTAGGTGGATAAATTAGTTAATATTCTTTGAGCTATTACCAGGAAAATCACAGTTTATATTCAGATATGCCATTGATGGTGTTTCTCCCAGTTTTTCCATTATAGTTTACTTGCATGCTCCTGTTAGGACTTATGAAAGAACACATATCTTTGTATTAAATCTTTGATCCCTTTTTCAATTTATGGTCATAAAATAGCAAATTATGTAAAAAAATGTTATATCATGTACATCTAGATGAATGTTGTCATTATAATAGGCACTTTAGCAGAATATATAATAATTTTAAAAATATTGAGGTTTTATCAAAATGTACTTGCAATTCTAGGTTGGGGTTGTGGCTCAGTGGTAGAGTGCTTGCCTAGCACATGTGAGGCACTGAGTTTGATCCTCAGCACCACAGAAAATAAATAAGTAAAGGTATTATGTGCGTGTGTGTGTGTGTGTGTGTGCGTGTGTGTGTGTATAAAGTATTTGGAATTCCCCTCAGAATAAGCTTACAAACTATCAAATGTGAAAATTGGCTGCCATGTTGAAATGAATATTTGGAAGCTTTTGGGTTACAATGGAGTATTGAATATTTGCATTTAATTTTATTTCTTGCTAAAGTACCATGAAAACGAAAATACTCAAGGGAAAGCAAACTTGGAAAGGAATTGAAAGAGTAGAATCCTTGACTTAGCATATTTGAGATCGCTGAATCCCAAGCTGCTAGTGGGAAAAACTGAAAAGTAACCTCGTTTACACACTGTATCTTCAGAAGTCATAGGAAATTATAGCCCAGTAATTCGGGACTGAGGATGAATATGTTTAGGTCTTCTTCATCTAATGTGGTAACTGTCTTTCTCTGATTCTGGTAGCAGTTTTGAGGTCTCTTTTTTTCATAAAGTTTAAATACAGTATCTCACGATTGGGAGATTTCATGTGGAGTTGAAGAAATGCATTTCATACTGAAAATTGGATTAAGTGTATTGGACTTAGTGTCTATTTAAGTACTGAAACTTCTAGTCTTCATTCTATAATTGGCTTTTGAAATTCTGGCAGCCAGACCATAATCTTTTATGCAGGAGTAATCTGAACAGGGCAGGAAGGGGCTACACATGGTAACTGTGCCGGCTTTTTGATTTATTGCCTCTGAGTTCCAAACACTCCTTTTGGCCTTTCCTAATGATACTGGAGCTGGAGTCAGTATGTGACAAAGTACAGTTCTTGTCTTTTTTCCCCACAGTTTTTAATTGACACATTGTAGTTATACATGTTTATGAGATTTGTTGTTAAGTATTTACACATGCACACAACAAAAGAATATAATTTGACCAATATCACTCTCCAGCAATTCATTCCTCCCTCCCTGCTTCTTACCCTCCTTGGTCTCTTTCCTCTACTGATCTCCTTTTGATTTTTTTTGAAATTGGGGGTCGAACCCACGGCTTTGCAAATGCAAGGCAGACACTTTGCCACTGAGCTACATCACAGCCCTCCCTTTGAATTTTAGGAGATCCACCTTCATCTTTTATTTTTTTTTCTCTAGCTTCTGCATATGAGAGGAAACCAAGAGTGTAAAATTATTCCTTTTTCTCCACATCCTCTCCAGCAGTTAGTATTATTTACATTCTTGACTGCCATTCTGGCTGGTGTGAGATGAAATATCAATGTGGTTTTGATTTGCATTTCCTTAATTGCTAATGATGTTGAACATTTTTTCATATGTTTGTTGGCCATCTGTATTTCTTCTTTTGAGAAATGTCTGTTTAATTCATTTGCCCATTTGGTTATTTGATTTTTTGGCATAAAGTTTTTTTGAGCCCTTTGTATATTCTAGAAATTACTCCATTGTCAGAAACGTAGTTAGCAAAGATTTTCTTTCATTCTGTGGGTTCTGTCTTCACATTCCTAATTGCTTCCTTTGTTTTTTTTTTCATATATTATTTATTTGTTCTATTTAGGCTTACATGTTAACAGAGTGCAATTTGATTCATTGTACATAGATAGAGGATAACATATCAATCTCTAGTTGTAAGTTGTATAGAATCACAACATATATGCAGTCATATATAAAGTTAGGGCTATGATGACTATCATAGTCCACCACCTTTACTGTCCCCATGCCCCCTCCCCCCTTAAACCCCTGTGAACAGAGTTCCAATCATTGTTCCCATGACCTTCCCCACATTATGGATCAGCATCCACTTATCAATGATTACATTCGGCATTTGGTTTTCTGAGATTGGCTTACTTCACTTAGCATGATATTCTCCAACTCCATCCAGTTACCTGCAAATGCCATAATTTTATTCTCTTTTATTGCTGAGTAATATTCCATTGTGTATATATACCACAGTTTCT
>CM053409.1:23564470-23614170 GCA_028644305.1 Xerus rutilus | reverse complement strand
GAGGAAGAGTCAATTCATTTATTTGTTGACTTTTACGTCTTCTAATGAATGAGTTTAGTGCTATGAACTTTCCTCTTAGCACTGCCTTCATGGCATTCCAAAGATTTTGATATGTTGTATCAGAGTTTTCATTTGCCTCTAAGAATTTTTTTTATCTCTTCCTTGATGTCTTCTGTTATCTATGCATCATTCTATAGCATATTATTTAGTTTCCAGGTGATGGAGTAGTTTCTGCTTTTTAATCTGTCATTGATTTATAATTTTATTCCACTGTGGTCAGATAGGATGCAGGGTAGAATCTCTATTTTTTTGTATTTGCTAAAACTGGCTTTGTGACATAACATATGAACTCTTTTGGAAAAGGACCCATGTGCAGCTGAGAGAAAAGAGTATTCGCTTGTTGATGGATGGAACACTCTATATATGTCTGTTAAGTCTAAATTATTGATAGTTTCATTGAGATCTGTGGTTTCTTCTTAAGTTTTTGTTTGGAAGATCTATCCAATGGTGAGAGAGCTGTGTTAAAGTCTCCAAATATTATTGTGTTGTGGTCTATCTGATTCTTGTATTTGAGAAGGATTTGTTTGATATACGTAGAAGCCCCATAATTTGGGGCATAGATATTTATGATTGTTATGTCTTGTTGATGTATGGTTCCCTTAAGAAGTATGAAATGACCTTCTTTATCTCTTTTCATCATTTTTGGTTTGAAGTCCACTGTATTTGATATGAGGATGGAAACTCCTGCTTGTTTGCGGGGTCCATGTGAGTGATGTTTTTTCCCAGCCTTTCACTTTCAATCTGCAGATGTCTTTTCCTGTGAGATGAATCTCTTGAAGACAGCATATTGTTGGGTCTTTTTTAAAAATCCAGTCTGTGGTGCATTTAGGCCATTTACCTTCAGGGTTATTATTGAAATATGATTTGTAATTCCCGTCATTTTGGTTTGTTTTTGGTTTTTACCTTGAGTTGTTTTCTCTTTTGAATGGTCTTTCCTCTAATGTAGTTCCTCTCTTCGTAAATTTTCATTGTTGGTTATCATTTCCTCCTCATGGTATATTTTGCCAAGAATGCCGTGTAGTGCAGGCTTTCTTGCTATAAATTCTTTTAACTTTTGTTTATCATGGAAAGTTTTTATTTCGTCATCAAATTTGAAGGTCAGTTTTGCTGGATATAGGATTCTTGGTTGGCATCCATATTCTTTCAGAGCTTGGAATATGTTATTCCATGATCTCTTGGCTTTTAGTGTCTGGGTTGAAAAATCTCCTGAGATACGAATTGGTCTCCTCTTATAAGTAATCAGGTTCCTCTCTCTCATGGCCTTTAAAATTCTGTATGTTGGGCATTTTCATTATAATGTGCCTTGGTGTAGATCTGTTGAAATTTTGTACGTTTGGTGTTCTGTAAGCCTCTTGTATTTGATTTTCCATTTCATTTTTCATAATTGGGACATTTTCTGGTATTCTTTTATTGAAAAGATTGTGCATTCCTTTGGTTTGAAATTCTGCGCCACCTTCTATCCCAGTAAATCTTAGATTTGGTCTTTTGATGCTGTCCCATATTTCTTGTATGTTCTGTTCATGATTTTTTACCATCTTCACTGTATGTTCAAATTTATTTTCAAGATTGTATATCTTCATTATCTGAGGTTCTGTCTTCCAGGTGATCTAGTCTGCTGGTGATGCTTTCTATTGAGCTTATTTGGTTTATTGTTTCCTTCATTTCAAGAATTTCTGATTGTTTTTTTTCATGATTTCTAGCTCTTTCTTAAAGTAATCTTTTGCTACTTGTAATTGCTCTCTTATCTCTTTGTTAGAATGATCGATGGTTGCCTTTATTTGCTGTCCTATTTCTTTGTTGGATTGATCAATTTTTGCCTGTAATTGTTCACTTATGTCATTCTTTGCTGATCATTTTAATTATGTACATTCTGAATTCTTTCTCTGACATTTCATCAACTATGCTGTCAATGAATTCTGTTACAGTGGTATCCAGGTTTATTTGGGGCACTTTCTTCCCTTGTTTTTTCATGTTGATTGTATATCTTCCTTTCTTGAAATACCAATCTGAGGTATTGCGGCTTCTATCCTATAATGTTGTATTTACACTCCAGATTACCTGTGTCTCTCCTTGGAGCTACTTCTGTTCTCCCAGTGTCCCCAGATGGGCACTACTGTCACTGAAGTTGGTGCTGGAGGTAGTGGACATACCTCTAGTGGGCAGTGGGAGTAGCCTTGGCTGTGCTCCTGAGGCGGCCCCTGAGGGCTGTTTTGCCCCTCTCTTGCACTCCTGCTGGTGAACAGGAACTCTGGAGCGGAACTACAGGTGGGCTCAGGTCTCACTTAGGCAGGGTCACAAGCTGGAGGGTCCGTGTGCGACCCTTACAGTGAGTGTGAGCTCCACTGGGGCTGGAGGCTAACAGACTCTGGTCTGCCTTCAACTGGGCACCCCTGGCATTCCCTAAGGTTGGTTTTGGGCCTTCTGTCTCGCCTGACCACAGGAACTCTGGATGGAACTGAAGTGGGCCCAGAGCACACTTGGGTGGGGCCTCTTCACGCTAGGATCTCTGGAGGCCACTCTTACCCTGGGTGTGCCTTCCTCTGGGGCTGGTAGCAATCAGACTCTGGTCAATCCTTAGTTGGACATCCGTGGAGTTTCCTGAGGGTGGATCTGGGCCCTCTATAGCTCCTGCTGGCCCCCCGGAGCTCTGGAGCGGAACTGAGGCAGACCCAGGCTGCCCTTGGATGGGGCTGCCTCCCGCTGGTGTCTCTGGCGCGGCTCTTGCCCTGAATTTGGGCTCCCCAGTGGCTAGAGGTAGCAGTCCCTGGTCTCCCTTTTGCTGGACACCTGTGGAGGTTCCTGAGGGTGGATCTGGGCCCTCTGCGGCTCCTGCCGGACCCCAGGAACTCTGGAGCAGAACTGAGGCGGGCCTAGGCCGCCCTTTGGCAGGGCTGCCTCCGCTGTTGTCTCTGGAGCGACTCTTGCCCTGAATTTGGGCTCCCCAGTGGCTAAAAGTGGCAGTCCCTGTTCTCCCTTTTGCTGGACAACCATGGAGGTTCCTGCAGGTGGATCAGGGCCCTCTGTGGCTCCTGCCAGTCCACAGGATCTCTGGAGTGGAACTGGTCCAGGGTGCCCTTTGGCGAGGCTGCCTCTCGCTAGGTTCGCTGCAGGGACTCTTACCCTGAGTTTGGGCTCCTCAGTGGCTCAAGGTAGCAGTCCGTGGTCTCCTGTTGGCTGGACTCCCGTGGAGGTTCCTGCGGGCGGATCTGGGCCCTCTGCAGCTCCTGCCGGTACACCTAATTGCTTTCTTTGATGGACAAAACACATTTCTTATTTGTGAGCTGAATCTATGTTAGATTCTACCAATACAGGAGTACTGCAGAGAGACTATTAGGCTAGAGGAAGATGAAAGGACATGGCTCTCCCTGTTTTATCCTCAGGGGCACAGTGCTCTGCAATTGGTTTGTGCTTTCAGTATTTCACATGGCAGTTATATTTTTCTTTATATTTTTTTCTCTTTGAATGGTTGGTGTAGTTTCTTATCTGCTGACAGTATCTTACTTAATACTCCAATGTCAGGGTTTACGCAGCAAATGATAAGGCCAGATATCTGTACCTTGAATCATAAGGTCAGCAACGTTTACCCATGCATTTAGAACTTCAGTTAACTTTATATTTTTTTCCCTTTAATATTAGCTGACAACCAAAGATACAAGACATTTGTGGATTCCTCTAACATGAAAGATGACTATTGTCTACTCCTTACCATGAAAAAAAGAAAGAAAGAAAAATTGTATTTTATGAAAAACTAGAAGAAAGGAACTTGAAGGTTCCAAACACAAAGTAATGATAAAGAGATGGAAATGTTAATTACCCTGGTTTGACCCACACATATTGTGTACATATATTGAAATATCACACTGTATTCCATGGATATTTGCAATTCTTATGTGTTAATCAAAAATTTAAAAAGTTTAAGGAGATAGAAATGTTAACTATCTGAATTTGATTGTTACATACTGTATATGTGTTAATAAAATTATCTGACAGTACCTGATACATTTGTACAATTAAGATAATAATAAAAAATTATTTTATGGGAAACAGACTGCATTAGTATGAAGAAAAATGGTCACTAATATTTTGAGAAAGAAAGGAAGATACTTCATTTATGAACTGAGGACTAGATGTTTTAAGAAAGGAATATTCAGACAATAGAAAAGAGCTCTTGGAAATTAAAAACTAGTTATAAGAATAGAAAATCTCAGTAGAATGCTTAGAAGATAAAATTGAAGAAATTTTCTAGAAAACAGAATGAAAGACAAAGTTGTAGAAAATGGGAAAAAATAAAAAAAATTAGAGGTCTACTTAAAGAGATATGCCTTTTGAGAAACAATAGAAGAGAGAAACTGAAGTATAGAAATCCACCGTGAGGACAGTGGATAAAGGATTGAGGATAATTTCCCAGAATGGAAGGCCATAGATTTCCAAACTGAAAGGGTGTAGACATGAATATTTTGTCCAAGTTTTCTGTTGAATCTTTATACTGCTTTACAGAGTGATTGCACCAATGTGCAGTCTCAACAGCAATGTATGAGTCAACGTTTTTTCCCATACCATTGCCCACATATATTGTTCCTTGTATTCTTGATAATTGCCATTTCTGACTGGAGTGAGATGGAATCTCAGTGTAGTTTTAATTTGCATTTCTCTAATTGCTAGAGATGTTGAACATTTTTTCATGTATTTTTTGACCATTCGTGTTTGTTTTTCTGTGAAGTGCCTGTTCAGTTCCTTTGCCCATTCATTGATTGTGTTATTTGTTCTTTTGGTGGTAAGAATTTTGAGTTGTTTGTATGCCCTAGAGCTTAATCTTCTGAGCTTCAGGTGGCAAAGATTTTCTCCCATTCTGTGGGCTCTTTGTTCATATTCTTGGTTGTTTCCTTTGCTGTGAAGAAGCTTTTTAGTTTGATGTCATCCCATTTATTGGTTCTTGATTTTACTTCTTGAGCTTTAGGAGTCTTAAGGTCAGTTCCTAAGCTGACATGGTGGAGATTTGGGCGTAGTTTTTTTTCTGGTAGGCTCAGGGTCTCTATTCTAGTGCTTAAGTCCTTGATCCACTTTGAGTTGAATTTAGTGCAGGGTGAGGGAGATTTTATTTTGTTACTTTTGGATTACCAGTTTTCCCAGCATCATTTGTTCAAGAGGCTATCTTTTCTCCAATGTATGTTTTTGGTGCATTTGTCTAGTATGAGATAACTGTATTTATGTGGGTTTGTCTCTGTGTCTTCTATTCTGTACCATTGGTCTATTTTGGTGCCAATATTGTACCGTTTTTGTTACTATAGCTTTCTAGTATAGTATAAGGTCTGGTATTGTGATGACTCTTGCTTCACTCTTCTTCCTAAGAATTGCTTTGGCTATTCTGGGTCTCTTATTCTTCCAAATGAATTTCATGATTGCCTTTTCTATTTCTATAAGGAATTCCATTGGGATTTTAATTGATATCGCATTGAATCTGTATAGCACACTTTTGGGTAGTATGGCCATTTTGACAATATTGATTCTGCCTATCCGAGAGCATGGGAGGTCTTTCCATATTCTAAGGTCTTGTTTCTTTAGTGTTCTGTAGTTTTCATTGTAAAGTTCCTTCACCTCTTTTGTTAAATTGATTCCCAAGTATTTCAGTTTTTTAAGGCTACTGTGAATGGAGTAGTTTTTCTAATTTCTCTTTCAGAGGATTCATCACTGATGTATAGAAATGCATTTGATTTATGGGGCTGATTTTATATCCTGCTACTTTACTGAATTCATTTATTAATTCTAGAAGTTTTCTGGTGGAGTTTTTTGGATCCTCTAAGTATAGAATCAAGTCATCGACAAATAATGATAATTTGGGTTCTTCTTTTCCTGTTCATATCCCTTTAATTTCTTTCAACCGTGTAATTGCTCTGGCTAGAGTTTCAAGGACTGTGTTGAATAGAAGTGGTGAAAGAGGACATCCTTGTCTTGTTCTCATTTTTTTAAAAAAATATTTTTTAGTTATACATGGACACAGTGTCTTTATTTTGTTTATTTTTATGTGGTGCTGAGGATAGAACCCAGTGCCTCACACGTACGAGGCAAGCGCTCTGCCACTGAGCCACAACCTCAGCCCCCTTGTTCTCATTTTTAGAGGGATTACTTTCAATTTTTCTCCATTAAGAATGATGTTGGGGGGCTGAGGTTTTTTTTTTTTATCTCCTCCCTGATATCTTCTGTTATCCATGTGTCATTCAAAAGTGTTATTATTTAGTCTCCAGGAGTTGGAGTAGCTTTTATTTTTTAATCTGTCACTGATTTCTAATTTTATTCTGTTATGGTCTGATAGAATGCAGGGTAGTATGTCTATTTTTTTGTATTTGCTAAGACTTGCTTTGTGGCATAACATATGGTGTCTTTTAGAGAAGGATTCCTGTGCTGCTGAGAAGAAATTGTACTCACTGGTTGATGGATGAAATATTCTGTATGTGTCTGTTAATTCTACATTATTGATTTTATTATTGAGTTCTTTGGTTTCTCTGTTTAGTTTTTGTTTGGAAGATCTATCCAGTGGTGAGAGAGATGTGTTAAAGTCACCCAGTATTGATGTGTTGTGATCTATTTGATTCTTGAAATTGAGAAGGGTTTGTATGATGTACATGGATGCTCTATTGTTCGGGGAGTAGATATTTACGAATGTTATCTTTTTGTGATATATGATTCCATTAAGCAGTATGAAATAACCTTCTTTATTCCTTCTGACTATCTTTGGTTTGAAGTGCCCTTTATCTGATATGAGAATGGAAAACCCTGCTTATTTATGTGGTCCATGTAAACAAGCAGGGTTTACATGTCCACCCTTTCACCTTCAGTCTGTGGATGTCTTTTTCTGAGATGAGTCTTTTAAGGCAGCATATTGTTGAATCTGTTTTTTAAATCTAGCCTACAAGTCTGTGTCTTTTGATTGTGAGTTTAGGCCATTAATGTTCAGGGTTATTATTGAAATAGGATTTGTAATCCCAGTCTTTTTGGTTTATTTTTGGTTTTTAGCTTGATGTGGTTCATCCTCTGATTGGCTTTTCTTGTAGTGTAGTTTCTCCCTTTGCCAATTTTCATTGTTGTTTTTCAATTCCTCCTCATGGGATATTTTGCCGAGAATGTTTTGCAATGCAGGCTTTCTTGTTGTAAATTCTTTGAACTTTTGTTTATCATGGAAGGTTTTTACTTTATCATCAAATCTGAAGCTTCATTTTACTGGACATAAGATTCTTGGTTGGTATCCATTTTCTTTCAAAGCTTAGCATATGTTGTTCCAGGATCTCCTGGCTTTGAGATTCTGGGTTGAGAAAACTGCTGAGATCTGAATTGGTTTCCCCCTGTATGTAATCTGAAATTATTAATTAATCTGAATTTCTCTTACAGCTTTTAAAATTTCTATCCTTATTGTGTATGCTAGGCATTTTCATTATAATGTGCCTTGGTGTAGATCTGTTGTAATGTACATTTGGTGTCCTGTAAGCCTTTTGTATTTGATTTTCAAATTAATTCTTCATGTTTGGGAAATTTTCTGATATCATTTCATTAGAGAGATTGTGCATTCTTTTGGTTTGTATCTCTGTGCCTTCTTCTATTCTGATAATTCTTAGATTTGGTCTTTTCATGTTATTTCATAATTTTTGGACATTCTGTTCATGGTTTCTTATCATCTTCATTGTGTTGTCAACTTTATTTTTAAGATTATATGTTTTGTCTTCATTGCCTGTGGTTCTGTTTTCCAAGTGATTTAGTCTGTTGGTGATGCTTTCTATTGAGTTTTTTATTTGATTTATTGTTTCTTTCATTTCAAGGATTTCTGGTTTTTTTTTCTTCCCCAGTCTCTATGTCTTTCTTGAAGTAATCTTTTGGTACCTGAATTTGTTCACCTGTATTTGCTCTGATATAACCAGGCCTGCTGGGACCTTGCTGATGGTCTTCCCAGTGCTGATTGTTCTCTCTAGACTGAAGAAGGCTGAGACAGCCATGCATTGCTAGATGAGGGACTGCAGTGTGATTGGTGTCCTCTTCCTTCCATGCGTGGTTGGGCTCCCATTCTATAACTTTTGATTGATATGTTTAGGCCATTTACATTCAATGTTATTACTGAGATATGATTTCTATTCCCTGTCATTTTGATTTATTTCTGATTTTTAATTTGAATTAATTTCTCCTTTGATTGACTGTTCTAGTACTGTTCCTCTTTTTTTCGTTTTCAGTTTTATTTTTCATTTCTTCTTCACGAAGTATTTTACAGACTGAGTATGTTTTTTAGTGCACACTTTCTATTTGTGAATTTTAAAAAATGTTATTATGGAAGATTTTTGTTTCATCATCAAATCTGAAGCTTAATTTTGTAGTATAGTATAATATTATAGTATCATGATAGTATAATCTGGTGTAGTATTTTTGGCTGGCATCCATATTCTTTCAGAGTGTGGTTTATATTATTCCAAGACCACCTTGCTTTGAGTGTCTGGGATGAGAAATCAGCTGAGATCTGAACTGATTTCCCTCTAAATGTTACCTATTGCTTTTATCTGGCAGCCTTCAAAAGTCTATCCTTATTCTTGTTGTTAGGCATTTTCAGAATAATGTGCCTTGGTGTGGGTCTGTTGTAATTTTGTATATTTGGTGTCTTGTAAGTCTCATGTATTTGGTTTTCCATTTTATTCTTAAGGTTTTGGGACATTTTTTGATATTATTTCATTGTAAAGAAATTGGTTTGTATCTCTGAGCCTTCATTCATCCTGAATAATCTTAATTTTGTTTTTTTCATGTGATCTCATAATTTTTGGAAAGTTTTGTTCATGGTTTCTTTCTTTCTTTTTTTTTTTTAAATTTTTTTAGTTGTAGGTGGACAGAATATCTTTATTTTATTTTTTTGTGGTGCTAAGGATTGAACCCAGCGCCTCACGCATGCTAGGCGAGCACGCCACCACTGCGCCACAATCCCAGCCCCTGTTCATGGTTTCTTAACGTATTTTCTCCATGGTCAACTTTATTTTCAAATTATGTATTTTGTCTTCATTGCCTGAAGTTCTGTGTTCCAAGTGTTCTAGTCTGTTGTTGATGCTTTATAGTGAATTTTTAATTTGGTTTATTGATTCCTTCATTTCAAGGATTTCTGACTGATTCCTTGTCAGGATTTTTATCTCCTTATTGAAATGATCTTTCACTTCTTACACTTTCTCTCTGATTTCATTTCTTACATCATATTTTACTTTATGATTCAGTTTAAACATAAACTTTCTGATTTCCATCTCTGACATTCCTCCACTGTGATGTCAGTGGATTCTACTGTTGAGGTATTCTGTGTTATCTGGGATGGTTTGTTCTCTGGCTTTTTCATATTGTTTTTGTGTCTACCCATCTTCCTGGATGTAGTTGACGCTATAGAGTTTCTACTTTATGAGTCTATAGTGTCCATCTGTTACTAGTACCTCACAGATTGGGGGTGGGGGCCAATGATAGCAACAATCTGTGCAAATAGTATATAGCAGTAAACTAGGTCCTTAGTTCCTATTTTTATATCTAGTGGTAATTGGTACAATATGTAGAAATAGTAGGAGCATCAATTTCTATCAGCAAAAATAGTATATAATCACGCATTGCATCTGGCTTAAAATGAAACAATAGTTTTGTCTGTGATTTCCACACTATTAATTATTGCTGTGACATTGGTTGTAGGGTAGATGTTGTATACTTCAGTTAATATTAAGAGGTGTTAAGGATAGAGTTGTATGAGGAAAGAAGAAATTGGAGGTTAGAAAAATGTTTGCAGTTTCAAAGGGTGAGTAGGGCAGACGCAGTAATAACTTAGGATATGTTGCTAATGTGAAAGAGGAACATAAAGTAGAAGAACATAAAGGAAGAGAGAGAGAAAGAAATTAGAGTATCAAGCAATGCAAAAAGGAGAGAGGGAGACAAAGGAGATGGAGTAGTGGCAAAGATGATGCAAAAAAAATCAAAATATGCTGTTCAAAAACCCTAAGCATCAAAGTATAGGGAATGGGAAAATAACATTTTTAACCAAAGAAAAAAATGGCCAGAAATGAGGGGAGAGAAACCTATATGTATATGTGTAGGAGTCCTTCATTTCATCAGAACAAATTCAAATAAAACAAAAACCCAAAATAGAAAACCAAAAACAAAAAGCAAAACAGAACAACAACAACAATAAGAAATGTTGATAAAATGTTAAGAAATTAAGGTGTTATTTCCACTATGGTGGACAAAATATTCAGTTAGCTTTGCCTGTGCCCACCTGATTTTCTTGAGCTATGTACTAAGCATAGGAATATATGCCATGGGCTTTTGAATCCTTTTCATTGTATTGCTCACTGAGTGGAAGGTTGAGGTTTAAAACTTCTCAATTTCCCTTCTTGGGAGATTAGTGTGGGTGGGTTGGGCTGTAGGCCAGTGAGAAGCAGCTGGCTGGTTCATGCCAGCTTGGTGGTAAAGTGGTGTGCTGGACAAGCTGGGGTGTAGGTGAGTGCTAAAGCTGCTGGCCATGTCTGGGGAGCCCAACTGGCTGGGCCAGGTGGGTCAGGGCCAGATGCTGGGTCCTGTGGGCCGGTGGTGAAGCTGTATGCTGGGCCACACAGGTCTGGTGGTGAAGCAGTGTGCTGGCACACAATATAGTCTGTTAGCAAAGCTGTGGGCCTAGTAGACAGAGCAGTGGGTAGGGAGGCTGAGGCCTGGGGTCTTGGAAGGGCCTGGTGGATGCTGGACTTGTGCCCAACCTATTGATTCCTGGGACCAGAGACTGTGGATACCAGACTGGGGTGGGAGTTGGGGACCAGGCTGGTGCTGGGACCCAGCACGTGTCAGCCTGGGTGGGCCCTGGGAACCCAGTGGATGCTGGACTTGCTTGCTGGGCAAGCTGAGAGCCCTCACACTTAGCTTTCCAACCTTCTGGCCTGCTTTAGCTGGACCTGTCAGCCCCCGTGAGCCATAGGACTCACAGGGTTGAGGAAAGCCAGGCTTTCTTCAGCCTCTCTAATCTTTGTTCTCTCAGGCAAAATGCTCCCAGTTTTTGACTTTCCATGGGTTTGCTAGGCCCAGCCAAGTCCTTGCTAGGCTCAGACATTTTTCCCATCTCACACACTTATATATATATATATATATGTGTGTGTGTATATGTATATACATATTTATATATATTAGTGCAGGTTTGCTGCACATTCTTTCAGCTTTTGGTTTTGTGAATCTTTTAAAAAAAATTTTTCATCATTTGTGAAAGATATTTTTCTTGGGAAGAGAATTCTAGGTTGATGGATATTTTAACATTTTAAAGATTTCAATTAATATTTGACTTCCATAATTTGTTATGTAACTGTGAGGGTTACTGTTTTCTCCTAAAGGTAATGTGACTGTGTTCTGCTCTTTAGCTTCTCAGCTGGTGTTCTTGCCTGGATTTCTTGAAGCCCTGTCTTGTATGCAGGTTTACAATTTGGACAACTCAGCAGTGGAGATTACATACAAAATTTTGGATCTATTGTAATTTACTTCTTTCCGGGATTTTGTCCCTGAAGGATCATTGACTTTGGCGGCCACCATCGTCAGCCTTTATTCTTCATCTCAGTAAAACTTGGCATTTTCTGATGAGATGCTCTCAGGGAAAAATCTTAGGTGATTGAGGAGCTTACCTTGGTGTGGTTTCATTTTCTTAAGGATTATAGTGCTTCCAGTCCTGTTTGTGATAATTGCACTTCACTGCTCTCATAATTGTTTTATGTATTTTGTTAAGCTCTTGTCCATGCAAAATGTTTTGCAGTTTTAGAACCAAAAGTTCATATATATATTATGCATATATTTTAATTTTTTATGAGTTTAAAAATATCTTGATTAGTGACTCTTCATGAAATTTGATTATGACTTTCCAGGGTGAATGATTTCAAAGGAGTAGTAACTTATTTGGAAGTAAAATTTCACAGTATTTAAATGTATGTATGTTTGTTTATTTATTCATTCTAATTAGTTATACACGACAGTAGAATGTATTTTGACATAGCATACATAAATGGAATATAACTTCTCTTTCTTTTCATTGCACATAATGTAGGATCACATCAGTCATGTCATATATGCTCGTAGAGTATTAATGTCCAATTTATTCTATCCTTCCTACCCTACCCTCCTCTCTGCCATACCCTTCCCCTCCCTTCACTCCCCTCTGCCCAATCCAGAGTACCTTTGTTTTTACCAGCCCCCCCAAAATTATGAATTAGCATCTGCATATCAGAGAAAACTTTTGGCCTTTTGTTTTTTGGGATTGGCTTAATTTGCTCATTAGCATAATATTCTCCAGCTTCATCCATTTACCAGTGAATGCCATAATTTCATTCACTTTAAGACTGAATAATATTCCATTGTATATATATACCACATTTTCTTTATTGATTCATCTGTTGAAGGGCATTTCGGTTGGTTCCATAGTTTAGCTATTGTTAGTTGAACTGCTATAAACATTGATGTGGTTGAGTTACTATAGTATGTCATTAATGAATGTTCATTTACTGGTCATTATTATCTTTTATATTGATTGCTCATGAAGATTTAAAATAGTATTAAATTATGCAAATAAGTACAGATTATCCTTTGTACTTTTCTGTGAAAATAATGAAAAGAGAATTTTGAATGTAGGCTTTTTGAATAATTATGTTTCCCTGTTTTTGGGCTGAAATTTCTGAGAAGTTTCTTAGTTTTATAAGTTGTTTACTTTATGTCCTGAATTGAAGAAGGGATCCAAAATTGGAGGGCTGTGTATATTTTTATTGATGTACCAAAGGAAAAAATAGTATTTTGAAAAGGTTGTGGGTTTCATTTTTGGCTTTTAAATTCACAATTCATGATGTAATTAATCTCTAGAGTGCGTCCTTATGTAAGTCTGTCCTTCACAGATAACTGTGATTTTTAATTAAATTTTTAAAATTATGATATGGGATGGAAGAGAAGTTGTGCTTGTCTGCTACCTATTTTAGTTCATTGAATTGAGCTACTCTCTCTACTTCCTATACAGCTGTTAGCTGAGAGTTGAGTGTTTATACATCTGTACATTTTCCTTTTGTGTGTGTGTATATACATATATATATCACCTTTGAAATAAAAAGCTTATAACTTTTTGTCAAACAGTACTTTTTATTGGTATTTTTGATCTGACTTGCTTGGTTTGCACCTGGAATCTTTGTAAAGAACTGCTGATTGTTGATGGTCACATGGCCTGGACTATATAGAGGATTCATTCTTTGGGTTAACACTGCCAACATTGTTGTGCAGCCTGTCAGTAGGAATTGTAATGGTACTGTTGGCTCTGGGGTAGTATAGCTTCACTTGTGTTGGGTGATTGGTAAGGACATTTCACAATGTAAATAATGCATATTTGACAAAGTTGTAGTGGGTGTTAAAGATTATAAACATCTAGTATGGAATGTGGCACAAGGTAGGTCACTACAAATTTTGTCTGTATGTTTAAATAATTGTAGCATTCACATTAATTAATCTGTAACATATTTACAGTAAAGACCCAGAATACTTTCCAAACATATTTTCTTCTGAATTTATATTTCCTTTCTTATGTACTTGCTTTTTTAACCTAATAGGATTAAATAAATTTATTAAATGTAATATATTCAAATATAAAACTATTTCCTAATTTTTTTCAGATTAAATTAGAAGTGATTATGACATTCATATTATACACATAACTTGATAGGTTTCATTCCCCAATGCATCCTCTTATCTTCACCTGTGGTATTCCCCTGATACCCTTCCTATATCCTATTGATCTACCTTCTATGTTCAAGAAGTCTCTCTTTTATTTCTTTACTTTTTAAAATCTCTTTCACATATGAGAGAAAATGTAATGGCATTTGTCTTTCTGAGTCTGGCTTATTTCACTCAACATCGTTCTGTCCACTCCATTTTCCTGCAAGTGATAGAATTTTATTCTACTTTATGGCCGAATAAAAAACTATCATGTGTACATGCCACATTTTTTATCTATTCCACTGTTAATAGGCATTAGACTGGTTCCATGACTTGCGCTGAATTGTACTTATAAACATGGATATGCACATATTACTATAGTATGCTGACTTTATTTTTTTTTGTATAAATACAAAAGAGAGGTCTTTCTGGGTCATATGGTAGTTCTATTCGTAGTTTTTTGAGGAACCACCATACTGATTGCCACACTAATTTACAATCCTACAAACTATGCATAAGTGTTTCTTTTCCTTACATCTTCACTAGCATTTATTATTATTTATTTTTGATTATTGCCGTTCAAGCTGGACTGAGATGAAATCTCAGTGTAGTTTTGATTTCCATTTTCCTGAATGTTAAATATGTTGAACATTTTTCACTTATTTGTTAGTCATTTGTATTTCTTCTTCTAAAAGTTGTTTAATTAGATTATTCATTTATTCATTTTTATTGATTCATTATAATTATACATAACAGTGGGATTCAATATGCCATATTTGTACATGCATATAATATAATTTGATGACTCTTCCCTTACCTGACCCTCTACCTTTACTCTACTGGTCTCTTTTGTATTATTACTTTTAAAATTAGTATATTATATTTATTTTTTTAAATAATTTTATTTGTTTGTTTATTTTACTTAAGTATACATGATAGCAGAATGCATTTTGATTCATTGTACACAGATGGAGCACAACTTTTCATTTCTCTTGTTGTATGTGATATAGAATCACAACATACATGCAGTCATACATAAAGCTAGGGCTATGATGTTCATCATATTCCCCCATCTTTACTGTCCCCATGCCCCCTCCCCACTCCCACCCCTGTGACCAAAATTCCTCCATTCTTCCTGTGCCCTCCCCCAAGTTATGGATTAGTATCCACTTATCAGAGAGAACGTTTGGCATTTGTTTTTTTGGGATTGGCTTACTTCACTTAGCATGATATTCTCCAACTCTCTCCATTTGCCTGCAAATGCCATAATTTCATTCTCTTTTAATGCTGAGTAATATTCTGTTGTATATATATACCAAAGTTTCTTTATCCATTCATCTATCGAAGGGCATCTAGGTTGGTTCCACAGTTTAGCTATTGTGAATTGAGCTGCTATAAACATTGAAGTGGCTGCGTCACTGTAGTATGCTATTTTTAAGTCTTTTGGATATAGACCAAGGAGTGGGATAGCTGGGTCAAATGGTGGTTCCATTCCAAGTTTTCTAAGGAATCTCCATACTGCTTTCCAGATTGCTTGAACCAATTTTTAGTCCCACCAGCAATGTATGAGTGTGCCTTTTCCCCCACAACCTCGCCACACTTATTGTCGTTTGTATTTTTGATAATTGCCATTGTGATGGCGTGAGATGAAATCTTAGAGTAGTTTTGATTTGCATTTCTCTAATTGCTAGAGATGTTGAACATTTTTTCATATATCTGTTGATCAATTGTATACCTTCTTAGAAGTGTCTGTTCAGCTCCTTTGGCCCATTTATTGATTGGGTTGTTTGATGTTTTTGGTGTTAAGTTTTTTGAGTTCTTTATATATCCTGAAGATTAGTGCTCTCTCAGATGTGCATGTGGCAAAGATTTGTTCCCAGAATGTAGGCTCTCTGTTCACTTCATTGTTTCTTTTGCTGAGAAGAAGCTTTTTAGTTTGAATCTATTCCATTCATTGATTCTTGATTTTACTTCTTGAGCTATAGGAGTCTTGTTAAGGAAGTAAGATCCTAATCCGACATGATGAAGATTGGGCCTACTTTTTCTTCTATTAGGTGTGGGGTCTCTGGTCTAATTCCCAGATCCTTGATTCACTTTGAGTTGAATTTTGTGCATGGTGAGAGATAGGAGTTTAGTTTTATTTCGCTGCCTATGGATTTCCAGTTTTCCCAGCACCATTTGTTGAAGAGGCTATCTTTTCTCCAGTGTACTTGTTTGGCTCCTTTGTCTAGTATAAGATAACTGTATTTAAGTGAGTTTGTCTCTGTGTCTTCTATTCTAGTATATTATACATTATCTCCTCCTCTCTTATAATCATCACATCCTACATCACTTCTGTTCTCTTGCTGTTCACCATTTGAAATTATAAACTCTTGTGAAAACTTATGGTTTTTACTGTGGGCAATAACTGATCATATCATTTCTGTTTATTAGGACAATTAACATTGTAGATATCATCGCAGGAATATTTGGTTTAATTCTGTGTATTATTTGCATTGATTATTGTTTCTATTTGTTTCCCCCTAAATAGTGAGGTACTAGAAACGTTCTGGGACACTGTAAGTCCACAGGGTAGAAACTCTAGTGCCTCAGATCCATACTGTTAGATGTGTAGACAGGCAAAGAACATGAAAAAACAAAGGAACAAATCACCCTGAACAAACCAAAATACTTCAGTAACAGAATCCATTTACACCACAGTGGAAGAAATGTCACAGAAGGAAGTTAGAATATTCAGAGTTAAAATGATCTGTGAGGTAAAGGACAATGCAAGGGGTGTAATCAGAGAGAAAATACACGAAGTGAGAGATCACTTCAATGAAGAGATAAAGATTCTGAAAAAAAAAATCAAGCTGAAATCCTCAAAATGAAGGAATCAATGAACCAAATTAAAAATTCATTAGAAAGTATCACCAACAGATGAGACCACTTGGAAGACAGAATTTCAGGCAATGAAGACAAAATATATAATCTTGAAAATAAAGTTGACCATGGAGAAAAGATGTTAAGAGACCATGAACAGAACTTCCAAGAAATGTGGGAAGGCTTAGATACAAACCAAAGGAATGCACCATCTTTTCAATGAAATAATTTCAGAAAATTTTCCAAACTCTAAGAATGAAATGGAAAGCCAAATGTAGGAGGCTTACAGGACCCCAAATATATAAAATCACAATAGACCAACACCAAGGCTTATTATGAAAATGCTTAATATCCAGAATAAGGATAGCATTTAAAGACTATCAGATAAAAGCAACAGGTCACGTTTAGAGAGCAATCAATTAATATTTCAATTGATTTCTCATCCCAGACCTTCAAAGCTAGGTAGTCTGAGAATAATATATACCAAGCTGTGAAAGAAAATGGAAGCCAAGCAGGAATAGCCAGCAAAATTGAGCTTCAGAATTAAAGATGAAATGAGAACCTTCCATGATAAACAAAAGTTAAAATAATTCCCAAGTAGAAAATTTATAGTATAAAACTTACTCCATAAAATATTTCATGACAAAGAAATGAAAAATAAAATCGAAAACCAGCTGAGGAACTACACTAGAAGAATAGTCAATCAAAGGAGATACTAATAAAATTAAAAATCAGAAATAGTTCAAAATGTATAAAAAAATCTCTTAATAATAACATTGAATAGAAATGGCCTAAACTCATCAATCAAAAGACATAGACTGTCAGACTGGATTAAAAAACAAGAGCCAACAATGTGCTGTTTCCAAGGGACTCACCTTATAGAGAAAGACATCCACAGACTGAAGGTAAAAGAATGGGAAAAAACATTTCACATGGATCTTGTAAACAAGAGGGAGTTTCTGTCCTCTTATTAGATAGAGTAGACTTCAATCTGAAGTTATTCAGTAGGGACAAAGAAGGTCATTTCATACTGCTTAATGGATGAAATTTCATCAAGATATAAGAATCATAAATATTTATGCCCCTAACAATGGATCATCTACATACATCAAACAGACCCTTCTCAGTTTCAAGAATCAAGTAGACAACAACAACACAACAATACTACATGACTTTAACATGTCTCTTTCATCACTGGATAGATCCTCTAAACAGAAACTAAATAAAGAAGCTATAGAACTAAAAATATAATTAATACTTTAGACTTAACAGATATTTATAGAATATTTCATCCATAGTGATTGAATAGATTTTCTTTTCAGCAGTGCATGGATCCTTCTCTGAAATAGACCATATCTTAGTTTACAAAGCAACTCTTAGAAAATATCAAAAATAGAGAAAATACCTTGCAATCTGTCAGATCATATGTACTGAAATTAGAAATCAATGAGAAAAAAATTGAAGCTACTCTAATACCTGGACACTAAATAATGTGCTGTTGAATAACCAATGGATAGTAGAAGAAATTAGGGATGAAATAAAAAAATACTTAGAGACAAAATATGTTGTGTTGCTCTTCTCATTATTTACCTTACTCCCTCACTCTTGATATACTTCCTCTACTGTACTAGAATCCATTCTATTGAGAAGTATCTGTTTGGTTTTTTGCTCATTTATTGATTGGATTTTGTTTTTGGTGTGAAGATTTTTAAGTTCTTTATAGATTATGGATATTAGTCCTCTTTCGGAAGAGTACCTGGAAAAGATTTTTCTCCCATTCTATAAGCTCTATCTTCATGGTCTTGTTTGCTTTTCCATGCTCGAAGCTTTAAAATTTGGTACCATTCTGTTTATTGATACTTGGTCTTATTTTTTGAGCTTTAGGAGTTCTATTGAGGAAGTCATTGCCTGAGTCTATATGTTTCAATTGTTGCCCCTAATGTTTTCTTCTAGCATCTGCAAAGTAAAAATCTAACACCTGAAAATTTTCTGGTTCAGTTCCTATGTCTTTGATCCATTTTGAGTTGAGTTTTGTGCAGGGTAAGAGATAGGATTCTCTCATTTTTCTACATATGGAAATCCAGTTATTGCAACACTGTTAAAAATACTGTCTTTTCTTTAGCATATGTGTTTGCCTTTTTTGTCAAGGATGAGATGACTGTATTGGTGTGGGTTTTTCTCTGAGTTTTTATTCTTATTGCATTGGTATAGTCTCTGTTCTTATGGTAGAACCATTCTGATTTTACTATACTCTATAATATAATTTGAAATCAGGTATTGTGAAGCATCTAACATTGATTTTCTTGCTCAGGGTGGCTTTGGGTATTCTGGATCAATTTTTCATATGAATTTAGGGCTATTGTTTCTAGTTCTGTATAGAATTTCATTGGTACTTCCATAGGGATCATGTTGAAACAGATTGCTTTTGGAAATATTGCCATTTTAACAGTATAATTTTGCCCTGCCTATCCATGAACATGGGAGGTCTTGTATAATATTCTATTCTGTAATCTTCTACCTCTTTTCATTATAGAGGTCTTTAACCAGTTTGAATAAATTTATTCCTAGGTGTTTTATTTTTGTGAAAATATTCTGAATGAGTTTGTTTTCATTATTTCTTTCTCAGTATATTTTTAGGCATTACAGAAAAGAAATTGATTGTTCTGTGAACTTTGTATACAGCTATTATGCTAAATTTGTTTATCAGCTTTAGAAATCTTATAGTGGAGCTTTTGGATCTTCTTTTTTTTTTTTTTTTTTGGCACTGGAGATTGAACTCAGGGGCACTCGACCACTGAGCCACATCACCAGCCCTATTTTGTGTTTTATGTAGAGACAGGGTCTCACTGAGTTGCTTAGCGCCTCGCCGTTGCTGAGGCTGGCTTTGAACTCGCGATTCTCCTGTCTCAGCCTCCCTAAGTGCTGGGATTACAGGCTTGCGCCACCGCGCCCGGCTGAGCTTTTGGATCTTCTAAGAATAGGTTCATATTATCTGTAAACAATAATAATTTTGATTTTTCCTTATTTGTGTACCTTTTATTGCCTTCTATTTTGTAATTTTCTTTGACTACAATTTTGAGCATTATGTTGAATAAAAGTGGTGAATGTGGATTTCCTTTTCTTGTTCCTGATGATAGAGGAAACAATTTCAGTGTTCCCACTCAGTATGATTTTAGCTTTGAGTTTGTCACATGTGGCTTTATGATGTTGAGGAAACTTCCTTCTATTTTAATTTCTTCTTCTGTTTTTTAAAAAAGTCACGAATGGGTATTGAATTTTGTCAGAGGCTTTTCTGCATATATTGAGATGATTATGTAATTTTTGTCCTGTATTTTGCTTTTGTGGCGAATTGCATTTATTGATTTGTGTATTTTGAACCAACTTCATTGTGATGTACTATCCTCTTAGTGTCTTGTTGAATAGAGATTGCATATACATATATATATGTATATACACACACACACACACACACACACACATATATACACACACACACACACACACATATATTTACATTTATATAATGGGGATTGAAGTCAGGGGCATTTAACCACTCAGCCACATCCCCAGCTCTTGTTTGTATTTTATTTAGAGACAGGGTCTCACTGAGTTGCTTAGTGCCTTTGAAGTTGCTGAGGCTGGCTTTGAACTTGCAATCCTCCTGCCTCAGCCTCCCTAGCTGCTGGAATTACAGTTGTGCACCACTGTGCCCAGCAGTTTGCTAATATTTTATTAAGGATTTTTGCATCAATGTTCATCAAGGTTATTGGTCTGCAGTTTTCTTTCTTTGAAGTATCTTTATCTCATTTTGGTATCAGGGTGACACTTGTTTCATAAAATGAATTTGGAAATGTCACCTGCTTTCTATTTCATGGAATAATTTGAGGAGAATTCAGCTGAGAATTCATCTAGTCTTGTTTTTTTTTTTTTTTGTTGTTGTTGTAAGACTTTTAAGTACCATGTGTATCTCATTGCTTGTTGTTGTTCTGTTTAGGTTCTATATTCTCTTGATTCAATGTTGGTAGGTCATTATGTGCAAAAACTTATGTTTCTTTTATATTTCCCAATTTATTGGCATATAAGATTTTTAATTTGTTCTTATAAGATATACCAGTGGAGTGTATAGTGACATATTACACATACATGGAGTGTAACTTCCTATTCTTATGGTTGTACACAATGTGGACTTACGCTGGTCTTGTATTCAGATGTGAATATAGAAAAATTATGTTGATTCATTCTATTGTTTTTCCTATTCCATTCTCTCTTCCTTCTATTCATTCCCCTTTGTCTAATCCAGTGAAATTCTATTCTCCCTCCCACCTTATCATGTGTTAGCATCTGCATATCAGAGAGAATATTTAGTTTTTGGGTTTTTGCACCAGTAAATGTCATAATTTCATTCTTCTTTATGCCCGAGTAATATTCCATCATGTATATACACTACATTTATTTTATCCATTCAATAGCTTAGGTATTGTGAATTGAGCTGCTATAAAAATTGATGTGGATGAGTGACAATAGTATGCTGATTTTTAGTCCTTTGGGTATAAACCAAGGAGTAGAATAAGTGGGACAAATGGTGGATGCATTCCAAGTTTTCTGTTGAATCTTTATACTGCTTTACAGAGTGATTGCACCAATGTGCAGTCTCAACAGCAATGTATGAGTCAACATTTTTCCCCATACCATTGCCCACATATATTGTTCCTTGTATTCTTGATAATTGCCATTTCTGACTGGAGTGAGATGGAATCTCAGTGTAGTTTTAATTTGCATTTCTCTAATTGCTAGAGGTGTTGAACATTTTTTCATATACTTTTTGACCATTTATGTTTCTTCTTCTGTGAAGTGCCTGTTCAGTTCCTTTGCCCATTCATTGATTGTGTTATTTGTTCTTTTGGTGGTAAGATTTTTGAGTTGTTTGTATGTCCTAGAGCTTAATCCTCTGAGCTTCAGGTGACAAAGATTTTCTCCCATTCTTTGGGCTCTCTGTTCACATTCTTGGTTGTTTCCTTTGCTGTGAAGAAGCTTTTTAGTTTGATGTCATCCCATTTATTGGTTCTTGATTTTACTTCTTGTGCCTTAGGAGTCTTGTTAAGGAATTCCCTTCCTAACCTGACATGATGGAGAGTTGGGCCTACCTTTTCTTCCAGAAGATGCAGGATATCTGGTCATGCTAAGCCCTTGATCTACTTTGAGTTGAGTTTTGTGTAGGGTGAGAGAGAGGCGTTTTTTGACTTCAGTTTGCTACACAAGGATTACCAATTTTCCCAACATCATTTGTTGAAGAGGCTGTTTTTTCCAATATATGTTGTGATGCCTTTGTCTAGTGTGACATACTGTATTTATGTGGGTTAATCTCTGTGTCTCTCTTTTATACTTTTGGTTTTCATGTCTGTTTTGGTACTAATACCATGGTGTTTTCGTTATTCTAGCTTTGTAGTATAATTTATGCTCTGGTATTGTGATGCCTCTTGCTTCACTTTTCTTGCTAAGGATTGCTTTCGTTATTCTGGGCCTCTTATTTTTCAAATGGAATGCTATGGCTGCTTTTACTGTTTCTATGAAAGATGTCATTGGAATTTTAATAGGAATTGCATTAAATATATATAGTGCTTTTGGTAATATGGCCATTTTGTTAATTCTGTTAATCATGTTAATTCTGCCTCTATAAGAACACGGGAGATCTTTCCATCTTCTTCTATTTATTCGATTTATTTCTTTAATTTTCTTTAGTTTTCATTGTAGAGATATTTCACATGTTTTGTTAGGTTGGTTGCCAAATATATGTTTTTGGAAGCAATTATGAATGGGATAATTTTCCTATTTCTCTTTGTTGATTAATCACTGATGTATAGGGAAGAAATTGATTTATGGGTGTTAATTTTATATCATGATACTTTGCTGAATTCATTTATGAGTTCTAGAAGTTTTCTAGTGGAGTTTTTTGCATCTTCTAAATATAGAATCTTGTCTTTTGCAAATAGAGATAGTTTGAGTTCTTCTTTTTCTATCTGTCTGTCTTTAATTTATTCCTTTTGCCAAAGTGCTCTGGCTAGAGTTTCAAGGACTGTTTTGAATAGAAGTGGTGAAAGAGGGTATCCGTGTCTTGCTCAAGTTTTCATAGGGAATACTTTCAAGTTTTCTCCATTCAGAATGGTGTTGGCCTTGGGTTTAACACATATAGGTTTTATAATGTTGAGTTACATTGTTACTATCCTAGTTTATCTAGTATTTTGAAAATGAATGGATGCTGTATTTAGTTAAATGTATTGTCTGCATTTATTGATATAATCATGTGATTTTTGTTTTTAAGTCTATTGATGTGATGAATTATATTTATTGATTTTCATATGTTGAACCAACCTTGCATGTCTGGGATGAACCCCATTTTACCTTGGTACATATCCTTTTACTATGTTTTTTATGTGATTTCCCAGTATTTTATTAAGAGTTTTTGCATTATGTTTATCAGGGATATTGGTCTGAAGTTTTATTTCCTTTATGTGCCTTTGTCTGGTTTTTGTATCAGGGTGATACTAACTTCATAGAAGGAGTTTGGAAGGATTCCCTCCTTCTATTTCATGGAATAATTTGAGGAGGATTGGTGTTAAGTTCTTTGTGTGTCTTGTAGAACTTGGCTGAGAATCCAACTGCTTCTGGGATTTTCTTTCTTTTTTTTTTTTGCAGTTTTATTATACTTGTCTTCTGATTTTACAAACACAGTGTGAAAATATTACAGCTATTATCTTACTTCTTGCTTTCTGTTTGTCCCACGTCAGAAGTTTATTCTTCCTTATGTTCTTGTCTTCTTTTGGGTGTCCTTTGTTTTGTCATTCTGCTTTTCCCCCTTTACCAGTTTGAAGAGTGCCTTAGAAACTTCACTGTGATGCTCTGGAGAGTCTGGTGTTAATTATTATCTTTACTTTCTTCTGGCTTATGCTGTGCTCTTGCTGTCCTGTTTTCATCCCACAGTTTTTTGGGGGGCTCTTCTTTGTTGGTAGGCTCTTGGTGGCATCTTCAGTTTCATTGCTTGAAATTGATCTATTTAAATTTTCTATGTCCTCTTGATTCATCCCACAGTTTTTTTGGGGGCTCTTCTTTGTTGGTAGGCTCTTGGTGGCATCTTCAATTTCATTGCTTGAAATTGATCTATTTAAATTTTCTATGTCCTCTTGATTCAGTTTGGGTAGGTCATATGTCTTTAGAAACATGTCAATGTCTTCTAGATTTTCTATTTTGTTAAAGTATAAATTTTCAAAATAGTTTCTAATTTTCACCTGTATTTCATCAGTGTCTATGGTGATATTTTCTTTTTCATTACAAATTAGTAATTTGAGTTTTTTTTTAAATCACTTTTTCTTCATTATCCTGGCTAAGGGTCTGCCAATTTTATTTATTTTTTCAAAAAACCAATTTTTTGATTTGTTGATTTTTTTGAATTGTTTTTAGTTTCAATTTCTTTGATTTTGGCTCTGATTTTAATTATTTCCTGTGTTCTGATTTTGGTGTTGATTTTCTTTTGTTTTTCTAGGGCTTTGAGATGTAATATTAGATTATTATTTGGTAACTTTCTTTCTTTCTTTTTTTTTTTAAATGAATGAGCTGAATGCAATAAACTTCCCTCTTAGAACCTCCTTCATAGTGTCCCAGAGACTACCAACAAAGAAGAGCTCAGAAGCAGTTGGATTCTTAGCCAAGTTCTATAAGACCTTCAAAGAATTTACACCAATCCTCCTCAAATTATTCCATGAAATAGAATATCAAAATATGTTGTATCACTATTGTCATCTACCTCTAAGTATTTTTTAAATTTCATCCCCAATTTCTTCAGCTGTCCGTTGGTCAGTGAGTCATGTATGATTTAGTCTCCAGGTGTTAGAGTAACTCTTAGTTTTTATTTTATTATTTATTTCTAATTTCATTCCATTATGATCTGATAGAATGCAAAGTGTTTGCTTTTTTTTTTTATTTGCTAAGAGTTTCTTTGTGACCTCAGATATGTTCTGTTTTAGAGAAGGACTATATGCTATTGAGAGGAATGTATATTCAGTCATTGAAGGATGAAATATTCTATATCTGTCTGTTAAGTCTGAATTATTAATTGCATTTTTTACTTTTGTAGCTTCTTTATTTAGTTTTTGTTTGGAGGATCTATCCAATGAGAGAGGCTTGTAAAAGTCATGCAGTATTATTGTGTTGTAGTCAATTTGATTCTTGAAATTGAGAAGGGTTTCATGTATGTGAATGCTTCATTTTTGGTGACACAAATGTTTACCATTGTTATATTTTGTAATGCATAATTCTCTTAAGCAGCATGAAATGTCCTTTTTCCTTCTGGTTAACTTTGGGTTGAAGTTTACTTTTTCTGGTATTAGGATAGAAACCCCTGCTTGTTTATAAGATTCAGTTGAAATCTGTTTTTTTCCTATCCTTTTACCTGCAATCTGTGGATGTCTTTGTCTGTGAGGTTAGTTTCCTGGAGACAGCATATTGTGGGGTCTTGATTTTAATCTAATCTGCCAGTTTGTATCTTTTGATAAATTAGTTTAGGCCATTTATGTTCAATGTTAATATTGAGAAATTGTTTTATTCCCTGTCATCTTGATTTATTTCTGATTTTAAATTTGTATGTTTTTTCTTTGATTGACTATTTTTCTAGTGTAGTTCTCACTGTGCTGGTTTTCAATTTTATTTTTCATTTCGTCCTCATGAAATATTTTATTGAGTATGTTTTGTTGTGCAGGCTTTGTAGTCATGAATTCTTTTAACTTTTGTTTATTTTGCAAGGTTTTTATTTTATCTTTAAATCTTAAGCTTAATTGTGCTGGGTATTGTATTCTTGGTTGGCATCCATTTTCTTTCCAAGGTTGGTATATATTATCCAAGACCTCCTAGCTTTGAGAGTCTGGCTTGAGAAATTAGTTGAAATTCAAATTGGTTACTTCTAATTGGTTTTTCTCTGGCAACTTTTAATATTCTGTTTTTATTCTGGATTTTAGGCATTTTCGCAATAATGTCTCTCCCTATGAATGTGTCTTAATTTTGCATATTTGGAGTTTTGTATGCCTCCAGTATTTGATTTTCCATTACATTTTTAAGTTTTGGGAAATTTTCAGGTATTTTCAGTTATTGCAGATATTATTTCATGATTGTGTATTCCTTTAGTTTGTATTTTGGAGCCTTCATCTATCCTGATAATTGTTAGACTTGTCTTTTCATGTTATTTCATGTTATTTTTCTTGAATATTCTATTCAGGGTCTCTTAACATCTTTTCTCAATGGTCAACTTTATTTTCAAGGTTAAATATTTGCCTTTACTGCCTGAGACTCTATCTTCCATGTGGTCAATCAGCTGGTGTTGTTTTCCATTAAGTTTTTTAATTGGTGTATTGATTCCTTTATTTTGAGGATTTCTGCTTGATTTTTTTTTTCAGAATCTGTCTCTTTATTGAAGTAATCTCTCACTTTTGTATTTTCTAATTTCTCTCCTTACATTGTCCTTTACCTTGCAGATCAATTTAACTATGAACTTGTAAAATTCCTTCTCTGACATTTTCTTCCACTTTCTATCTGTTGATACTCCACTGTAGTATCAACAGATTCTATTATTGAGGTAGTTGGGTTTGTTTGGGATGGTTTGTTCCTATGCTTTTTCATATTGTGTGTCTACCCATTTATCTGTGTGAGTCTGAGGGGCAGAGCTTTACTCACTTATAGTGTCCCTGAATGTTTCCAGTATCTCACAGTTTAGTGAGGGCAAAAGAATAACAACAATCAATGCAAACAATAGACAGCAATAAACTAAATGCTTAGTTCCTATTATGACACCTACACTGGTAATTGGCACAACAAATAGAAATGGTATGGTAAGTAATTGCCAATAGTAAAACAAAAAAGTAAGTTTGCAAAAGGTTTACTCTTTATGTGGTTGAACAGGGAGAATACAGAAGAGATGTAGGATGTGATGAGTGACTGAGGAGGAGAGAGAGTATAAACAAAAAAGACGAAAGAGAGAAAGTGAAATTTGGCTGTTAGCAAAAGACTGAAAGAGAATCAAGAGAAATACAGAAGTGAAAAAGAACATAAAATAAAACCAAAATTACACTAATCAAAAACTCTAGCCCTTAAAAGACCATCATGAAAAATAACTTCCTCATAGAAATGCTAAAAATAATGAGATAAGGTAGAGAAATATGTATATGTATAAATGTCCATGAGCCAATCAGCACCGAAACAATCATAAAAATGAAAAAAATAAAAAATAAATAAAAAATAAGTTTCTTGATGAAAAATTAAGGAATTGTTTCTGCTGTGATGGTCAGAAATTCTCAGTGATAATATATATTGTTTTTCTGTCTTTCTTTTTCTTGAGATATGTATTGTGTATAAGAGAAGTAGCTGCAGGCTGTCAAGTCCTTTTTCTTTTTGTGTTGCTTGATAATTTGCTGGTTTGAGTTAAAGAATTTATCAATTTCTCTTTTCAGCATTATGAGGTGAGTCAGATTGGAGATTGTTGTCTACTCCACTTTCAAGGTGGGGTTTCTATAGAGTTCTGTGTGAGGAGTTCCCTTGGCAGAGCTCCTGGAGGCAAGGTTTTGGTCAAATTAGTCACTTTCTCTTTGAATAGCAATTGGTCTGAAGAGTTTTAATCAGCATAACTCCAGACCCAGGCAGTTGTTGATCCACTCTGGGAGTCTGCACATTTGAAGTCTCCCTTGGGTTTTGCTCATGTTGGGGAAGAGCCAATCCTTTGACCCCTTCACTACCTATGTAACCCGTCTTTAATGGGCTCTTGGCTCCATCCCAAAGTGCATACTCACTCCCACCCACCCCAGCTAGTCCTGTGAACCTCCAGAATTGAAGGGTGAGTAGGTCCTGGGGATCTCTTGGGTCTGAGTGTCATGTATTCCCCTGGGTAAAATACCACTCTGAATTTCTTCTGGTTTTCTAGACACATTCTGAGTTGCATGGTGGGCCTCTGCCTGTTCTGGTTTTTGGGCTCAGCTTGTATTACAAAGGTTTGGGTGCCAGAGTTTGGTCCCACAGCCACTGGCTCATTGGGTGGGGAGGGGTACAGGGGTGTCTTGGAGACAGCATCTGCCTTGTCTGTTTGTGGACAACCAGGATATACACAGTATCTTTCATACTCAAGAATACAGTGTAGTTTGTCCACTGGATCGGTTCAACAATGTCCTTGAAGCACCACTTCATGTTCAAATCACTAGAAAGAATAGGAATAGTAGAAACATACCTCAACATTGTAAAACCTATCTATGCTAAGCCCAAGGCCAACATCATTCTAAATGGAAAAATTTGGAAGCATTTCCTCTGAACACTGGAAATTCTGAAATCTCCATATCAAGACATGCCACAGTGCCACCTGAAGTGTGAATTTTCTTAGTCCCTCTCTTCGATTTGCCCATGGTGGATTTGCACCAGTAGCTGTGAGCACCTCCAGTGAGTTTTTTTTTCACTTTTTGGAAAATTATATCCAAGCTTCGGAGGCCCTGAGCTTTTTGAGTGTTTTGTATTAAATCCCAGTGAAGTCCCTTTTTTTCACCCATCTTATTGAGAAGCTGTTTATCCATTTTCCTGGTCTCTTACTACTGAGCTGCTTGGAAAGCGACCTACTGTACTGTACCATCTTCGTTTCTCCTGGACCATTTGATAGAAATGAACAGATGAAATAGGAAACAGAAGTAGAATCAGAATTCAGTCACAGACTGATCTTTGGTCCTTTTAACATGAACACTAAACTTTATCTCTTTGGGTATCCTTTCAACTCTCGAATTGAGTTATTATGTCTCCCACGTTGATATGGGTGAATCAATGTTGGACACTTGGTTCAAACACCTTCGTATATCCAAATGTTATGTTGTTTTATGGACTAGGCTCTGTGTTAGGTACAGATAGACATCAAAGGTCCTAGGAGTTCCCAGAGAAGGGCTCTCAACTCAGGACAAGTGGGGTCCTTTGCATACAAGTTGGAAGAGAATTTGAACATGCAACAGAGATAGGAACAAAGGTTTATTTATAAAAGTAGACACACATTCAAGAATGAATTTGGGCTGTCTTGAGAGTGAGAAGTTTCTGGAGCAAAGCAAGGAATACCACTCTATGTTCTTTAGTGTGCTGGGCGCCTAATAGCTTTCTAGAGGATCAGAAGAAACAACCCCAAATTGTCTGTGTCCTAGAGGCCTTGTCTGTCCATGGTTTGGAATGCAGTCCTGTGTATTCACCTACAGAAATGCTTTGTGTACCTGGAGATATCAAAACAGTTGTGAACTTGCCCTTACAGATTTTGGAGTATATGGGGAAGGATGGCCCATGGCAGAGGCATGGCAGACTTGAGAGCACTTGTGGTGATGGGTGGCCTGTGAGAAGTATGGGTTGACTTCCCCTGAGTAAGGCATCAATTGGCTTGTGTCTGGGCTTATTTGGCAAAAGCCATTGTCTTTGGTGTGTGTACATACCTCTCTATGGCATATACAGCACAGTGGGGACCCACACATCTGCCATTTTCTGTGGCTCCTGTGGCTGTGGCTAGCAGTTAGGACACTTTTCCCCAGATATTGTACTCCCTAAGAGTGACTTTCTCTCTGCTATCCTCTACTCCACTTTCCTTGCCAGTGATTAGGTGTAATTCAGCAACCTTCAGCTAGCATTGATTGCTTTGTAATGATTACTTAGTGAGTTTCAAATCCATTCTCTATGTTATTATTTGCTTCTATCTGCAGGTTGGACAAAGCTGTATAGATTTAATTCCTTCTAAGGCTGGGTTGGGTATGGTCTCTACAAAATGGCTGCCTGGCATAGTTTTCCACCAGCAATTTCTGATAAACTCTTCACTTCTTACTTACTAGTGGCTTTGCAGCTCCTGCTCAGGCTTAACTTAGTCTGACTTTCTTTACTACCCTCATTTCTGAAGTAAACTTTTCAGCTTTTCCTCTTACTCTTTTTCCCTTTGTTACATCTTCACACTGTCTTGGTCAGGGTTTAGGTAAATAAATTATTTCCTGAAATCTTTTTCTAGTAACCAGAATTTGAGTCCCTTTAATTTTCTGTTCAGTATTAATGTCTTAGTGTATTACCTCTGTCACCCACCTTTCAGATCAACTACTCTCTCATTGCTTAGATTCTAGACTGTGGAGTTGAGATTTGCTGTCTATTTCTCCTCCACCATCTTTCCCTTCTAACCTCTGTGTTTCTAAAATCTACAGTTTGCTTCTTGCTTTTCAGCTACTATGATTTAAAAACTGTTTTCATTAGTACAATATAGTTATTAATAATGGTGGGATTCATTTTGATGTATTAATTCATGCATGGACTCTAATTTGCTCCATTTCAACCCCCAGTAATATGATTTTTTAAAAAATTAAAACTTTTTTCCATATTATTTTCATTTCCTTTGTGGACTGTTTTAAGAGGAATATATTTTTAATAACTCTTAAATTCTCAAATACTTAGTATAAAATAGAAATTAACATTAGTCTCAGAAATTTAGGTTCATTAGTTATCTTAATTATTAATCACTTTTAGTTACAACTGGCACTTTTTAAATTTCAGATTTTTAATGTTTTTAGTGTAGACTTTTCAGTTGTACATCATTGAATTTTCTCTGTTTACTGTGTACTTATGAAAGGTATTTTAGGCAAGTTTATCATTTTTAGTGAAGTATAATCAGTAATATACAAATTGAAATACAGAGGTTTCATTTTTTGTTCCTTCCCACCAGCATGTCTGGGTGAATTAATTTCACTTTACACAAAATTTTATGGTAGAGGAATAAAAAACAATTTTGTTTAATACTTTAGAACCTTTTGTTTTACTGTTGCTTTTTCTACTTTTTACATTATTTTATCATTTTCTGTCTTTCTTGTGTTCTTGTAGAATAAAAAAAATTTTTTTTTGATATCATGGATTGAACTCGGGCACTTAACCACTGAGCCACATCCTCAGCTCTTATTTAGAGACAGGGTCTCATTGAGATGCTTAGTACCTTGCTAAGTTGCTGAAGCTGGCTTTGAACTTGTGATCTTCCAACCCCAGCCTCCCTAGCTGCTGGGATTACACTGCACTGGCAAATAAATTACTTTCTAAAAGTGAGGTCATTATTTATATTGATATTATGTTCTCTAAATGGAATTACTACCTGTGTTTTATTTTACTTATCAAATAGTAGTTCTTTTTCTGGCTCTTTTCAGCAAAGAATTTTTCAAAAATGTATTTCTTATGTCAATGCATTAGGTGATATAAAGGATTTTTGTAAATGTGGTTTGGAGATCACCTAGTTTGGCTTTCATGGAAAACTGTTTACTCTAAATTAATAAACTATATAGACTAAGAAAATAAGCTTGTTCTTTTAGGCAAGTCTGTGTTTTGGGTTACTAAATGAAAAGAGAAATTCTGGTTTGTTTTGTCTCTCATATCCCTAATTTACTTTCTATATCTAGTTGATTTTGGTGGAAGTCTTTAAATCATGAGCAGAAGGATGTATGGTGGATGGATACCTATAGAGAGCATTTTGCATGAGGATGGATTATTAGTAGAAGTCAGTTGAAACAGAATTATGGTTAGAAGCATGAGAGATTGGTGGTATGAAGAATAAGGGTATTATGGGTAAATCATACTCATTAGGCAATAGTATAGACTTTATCAGTGATTACTAATTATGGATAGGTTTTATGGTGAAGAATCATTTTTGTTAAACGTGGGAAACCAAAGTTAGTCAGAAGGGATAAAGAAGGACATTTTATACTGCTTAAGGGAATCATACATCAACAAAACATAGCAATCATAAATATATATGCCCCAAACAATGGAGCATCTAGGTACACCAAACAAATCCTTTTCAATTTCAAGAATCAAGTAGATCACAACACAATAATACTGGGTGACTTTATATACCTCTCTCACCACTGGATAGATTTTCCAAACAAAAACTAAACATACTATAGAACTCAAAAATACAATGATTTAGACTTAACGGACACATATAGAGTGTTTCATCCATCATTGCGCAAATACACTTTCTTCTCAGCAACACATGTATCTTTCTCTAACATATACCATATGTTATGCCACAAAGCAACTCTCAGCAAATACACAAAAACAGAAATACTACCCTACATTGTATTAGATCATAACGGAATGAAGCTAGAAATCAATGATAAAATATAAAGTAGAAGTTACTCTAACACCTGGAGACTAAATAGCATACTATTGAATGACAAATGGATGGCAGAAGAAATCAGGGAGGAAATCAGAAATATATAAATACTTAGAAGTAAGAAATACTTAGAAGTTAGTGAGAACACCAATACAACATATCAAAATTTATAGGACATTGACAGTGCCAAGAGGAATGTTCATTGCATTGAGCTCATACTTTAAAACCATCAAAGTCAACAAATAAGTGACCTCGCATTACATCTCATAGCCCTAGAAAAAGAAGAAATCAATGGCAAAAGAAGACAGGAAATAATTAAAACTAGAGCTGAAATCAATGAAATTGAAACAAAAGAAACAATTCAAAAAATTGACAAAATGGAAAGTTGTTTTTTTGAGAAAATAAAATTGATAAGCCCTTAGCTACACTAACAAAGAGAAAGAGCGAAAACTCAAATTACTAAAATTTCTGATGAAAAAGGAAATACCACAGTGGACACTACTGAAATACAGAAGATTATTAGAAACTACTCTGACAATTTATACTCAAATAGAAAATCTTGAATACATTCATAAATTTTTAGAGACATACGATCTACCCAAACTGAATCAGGAGGGCATAACACAGTTTAAACAGATCAGTTTTAAGCAATGAAATTGAAGACACATCAAAAGTCTACTAACCAAGAAAAGCCCAGGACTAGATGGATTCCCAGCCAATCTCTACAAGACCTTCAGAGGAGAATTAATACCAATACTCCTCAAATTATTTCATGAAATAGAAAAGGAAGGAACCCTTCCACTCAGTCTGTGATGCTAGTATCACCCTGATACCAAAACCAGGCAAAGACACGAGGAAAGAAAACTTCAGATCAATATCCCTCATGTACATAGATGCAAAAATTGTCAATAAGATTCTGGCAAATTGCATACAAAAACATATTAAAAAGATAGTACACCATGATCAAGTGGGGTTTATCCCAGGCATGCAAGGTTGATTCAACATACAGAAATCAATAAACATAATAGATCACATCAATGGACTTAAAGACAAGAATCATGACTATCTCAATAGATGCAGAAAGAGGATTTGATAAAATACAGCACCCCTTCATGTTGAAAACACTAGAAAGAATAGGAACAGTAGGAACATACCTCAACAGTGTAAAAGCTATCTGTGCTAAGTACAAGGCCAACATCATTCTATATGGAAAAAATTGGAAGCATTCCCTCTGAAAACTGTAACAAGAGAGGGATGCCCTCTTTGACCACCTCTATTCAACATAGTCCTTGAAACTCTAGTCAGAGCAATCAGACAGACCAAAAAAAAAAAAAATATATATATATATAAAGGGATGATACGCATAGGAAAAGAAGAACTCAAACTATCACTATTTGCTGAGGACATGATTCTACAGAGATCCAAAAAATTTCACCAGAAAACTTCTAGAATCAATAAATTAATTCAGTGAAGTAGCAGGATATAAAATCAATACCCATAAATCAAATGTATTTCTATACATAAGTGATGAATTTATTGCCAGAGAAATTAGGAAAACTACCTCATTCACAATAGCCTCAAAAAAAATACTTGGGAATCAATTTAACAAAAGAGGTGAAAGACCTCTACAATGAAAACTACAGAACACTAAAGAAAGAAATTGAATAAGATCTTAGAAGATGGAAAGATCTCCCATGCTTTTGGATAGGCAGAATCAATATTGTCAATATGACCATACTACCAAAAGTGCTATACAGATTGAATGCAATTCCAATTAAAATTCCAATGACATTCTTCATAGAATTAGAAAAAGCAATCATGAAATTTATTTGGAAAAATAAGAAACCCAGAATATCCAATGCAGTTCTTAGCAAGAACAGTGAAGCAGGAGGCATCACAATACCAGACCTTAAACTAACTACATAGTAATCATACCAATAATGGCATAATATTGGCACCAAAATAGACATGTAGAACAATGGTACAGAATAGAAGACAAAGAGAGAAACCCACATAAACACGATTATCTCATACTAGGCAAAAGTGCAAAAAACATGTTGGAGAAAAGATAGCCTCTTCAACAAATGGTGCTGGAAAAACTGGAAATCCATATGTAGCAAAATGAAATTAAACCTCTTTCATCCTGCACAAAGATCAACTCAAAGTGGATCAAAGACTTAGGCATTTGACCAGAGCATGTGCCTAATAGAAGAAAAAGTAGGCCCAAATCTTCATCATGTCAGCTTAAGACCTGACTTCCTTAATGAGACTCCTAAAGCACAAGAAGTAAAATCAAGAATCAATAAATGGGATGGCATCAAACTAAAAAGCTTCTTCTCAGCAAAGGAAGCAATAAAAAATGTAATGAGAGAGCCTATAGAATGGGAAAAAATCTTAACCACATGCACCTCAGATAGAGTGATAATCTCCAGGACATATGAAGAACTCAAAAAAACTTAACACCAAAAAACAAAAACAAAAAGAAAAAACAAATAATCAATAAATGGGCTAAAGAACTGAACAGACACTTCACAGAACTACAATTGATCAACATACATATGGAAAAATGTTCATGATCTCTAGGAATTAGAGAAATGCAAATCGAAAGTACTCTAAGATTTCATCTCACTCTAGTCAGAATGGCAATTATCAAGAATACAAGCAGTAAAAAGTGTTGGTGAGCATGAGGGGAACAAGGTGCAGGTACACTCATACATTGGTGGTGGGACACCAAATTGGTGTAACTGCTATGGAAAACTGTATGGAAATTCCTCAGAAAATTTGGAATGGACCCACCATTTGACTCAGCTATCCCACTCCTTGGTTTATACCCAAAGGATAAAATTAGAATACTATAGTGATGCAACCACATCAATATTTATAGCAGTTGAATTCACAATAGCTAAACTATGGAACCAACCCAGATGTTCTTCAACAGATGAATGGATAAAGAAAATGTAGTACATATACACAATGGAATATTACTCAGCCTTAAAAATAATGAAATTATGGCATTTGCAGGTAAATGTATGGAGCTAGAAAATATCATGCTAAGTGAAATAAGCCATTCACAAAAAACCAAAGGCCGAATGTTTTCTCTGATAAGTGGATGCTGATCCATAGTTGGAGTGTGGTAGGGAAGAATGGACTAACTTTGGATTGTGTGGAGGTGAGGAGTCGTGGGAATGGGAAGGTTAGTAGAATGAGACAGACATTACTTTATATACATGTATTATTGCACTACTGATGTGACTCTGCACCATAAATAGCCAAAGGAAGGAGAAGCTGCGCTCCATTTGTGTGCAATGTGTCAGAATGCATTCTACTGTCCTGTAAAACTAATTAAAAAAAATTAATTAAAAAAACAAAAAAGAAGTTGTTGAAGAAATTTTAAAACGGAAGAACTTTCATGTTAATTAATTAGAAGAATTAATAGTGGTAAAATGTCTGTACTTTTCAAAGTGTATTTACAGATGCAGTGTAATCCTCATCAAAATACCAGTGACTTTTTTTTTTTGGTACTGGGGATTGAACTCAGGGGCACTCGACCACTGAGCCACATCCTCAGCCCCATTTTGTGTTTTATGTAGAGACAGGGTCTCACTGAGTTGCTTAGCACCTTGCCATTGCTGAGGCTGGCTTTGAACTCTGGATTCTCCTGTCTCAGCCTCCCTAAGTGCTGGGATTACAGGCTTGAGCCAGGCGACCAGTGACATTTTTAATAGAACTAGAAAACAGTGACCAAGATTTATATGAGAGCATGGAAAGCTGTGGATTGCCAAAGTAATCTTAAGCAAAATGAACAAAGCTGAAGGCATCAAGATACCTTATTTCCAGACATACACAGCCATAGTTAGAAAAACAGCCAGGTATTAGTATAAAACACACACACAACGATACCTTATTTCCAGACATACACAGCCATAGTTAGAAAAACAGCCAGGTATCAGTATAAAACACACACACACACACCAGTGGAACAGAATAGAAATCTCAGAAGCAAACTTATGTGGGTATATAGACAAATGATTTCCCACAGAGGCCAAAAATATGTTAGAGAAAGGACAGCCTCTTAATAAATGATATCAGAAAAATGGGATATCCACATACAGAAGATTGAAACTTTGCCCTTCTCTTTCATCATGTATAAAAATGTACTCAAAATGGAGCAAGACTAGAAAGTCTGAAACTACTGAAAGAAAATATAGGGAGTACTTTAAGACATTGGTATAGGTAACAATTTTTTAGACAGGACCCCCAAAGCACAGGAAACAAGAGGAAAATTGACATATGGGATGACACCAAACTAAAAAGCTTATGTACAGTAAACAGTCAACAGAGTGAATGTGAGAAAATATTTGGCAGCTCTTCATCTGACAAATGGCTAATATCTAGAATATATAAGGAACTCAAAGAAAGTAACAACAAAAATTCAGGTAAACCAATTAGGGAAAATGATAAATGAACCAGATGTACCCTTCTAAATAGAAGAAATACAAATGGTTCATAAATACATGAAAAATGGCCATATATTGTTAACTGTCAGGGAAATGCAAATTAAACTATCTTATCCTGATTAGAACAGAACATAATTATATAATAACATTTTCTGTTACTAAAAACAGAAAATGGTTGATTGAAATGTAAATTAGTACAGCCATGATGGTGGTTCCTCAAAAAACTAAAAATAGAACTACAATATAATAAAATATAGCTGTCCCACTGCCAGCTTATGTCCAAAGGGGATGAAATCAGCATACCAAGGAGATACTTGTATGCTCATGTTTATTGCTGCGATATTCACAATAACTAAGATATGTCATCAGCCTGGGTACCCATCAATGGATGGATGGATGGATAAAGAAAATATGGTACTTATGTATAATGGGATATTATTCAGCCATAAAAAGAAAGAAATCCTGTCATTTATAATAAAATGGCTAGAACTGGAAAGTATAACATTGAATGACACAAACCACAGAAAGACAAATTCTGCATGTTGTCATATCTGGAAGCTAAAGAATATATACCTGAAAATAGAATAGTGACAACTATAGATTGAGAATAGTGTGTCTGCTGTGAGAGAGTTGAAAGAGAGAGGTTAGATTTTGTCAGTGCATGCTGTGTGTATGTGTGGAATTACCACACTGAACCTCATTAACACGTACAATTAATACAAGTTAACAATAACAAAAGGAAAATGGATGACTGATGTTCATAGTGTACAATTCTCATGACCTGCACTGTGAAGGTGAAAAAAAATTTTTTTAAGCTTTTTACATTAGAGCTTTCCAGGGATAGGGAGAAGAAGGATTGATTATAGAAGAACTGGTGTCACATTTTATTCATCAGTACATAGTATTAAATGCATGAACAATATACATTTAAGGTTTCTATATATCTTTTCATTGCTCAATAATTTGTGTATTTATGTCACCATACAACATTCCATTATATTGATGTTGATGTACCATAGTTTATTTTTATTCATCTACTAAATAGTACATATTAGTTGCTTTGAGGTTTTGGCAGTTATGCTCCTATAAATACCCATTTGTAGTTTCTTTTTAATGTGTTTATGTGAACATATGTTTTCGACTTATTTGGGTAAATATGAAGGAGTATGTTGCTCATCCTATGGAAAGAATGTTTAGTTGTCTAAGAAACCTTCAAGTTGTCTCCCAAAGTGCCTTTACCATTTTGCATTCTCAACAGTGAATGAAAGTTCATGTTGTTCCACATCCTCAACAGCTTTTGGTGGTGTTAGTATTTCCTGATTTTGGCCATTCTTATAGGTGAGCAGTGATATCTCGTTGTTTTAAAGGACAGTCCCCTAATAGGATATGATGCGCTTTTTTCCCCGTATTCTTATTGCCATAGTAGTACCTTCTTTGGTGAGGTGTCTGTTCAGGTATTGTGCCTGCTTTTAAATTGAATTGTTTCTTAAATGCTGAATTTTAAGAATTCTTTGTGTATTTTGGCTAATAGTCTTTATCAGATGTGCCTTTTATACATATTTTCTCCTAAGTAGTGTTTTTTCTCATTCTGTTGATAGTTTTTCACAGAGCAGACTTTTTAATTAACATGAAGTCCAACTTAAGAGTTTGTGAATCATGCCTTTGGTTTTGTAGCTAAAAAGTCACCACTATACCCAGTGTCACCTAGATTTTCTCTTGTTATTATCTAGGAGTTTTTTGGCTTAACATTTTACATTGATATCTATCATACATTTTGAGTTATTTTTTGTGCCTGGTTTATAAGGTTTGTGTCCATATTTATATTTTGTGTGGAGATGTTCAGTTGTTCTAGCACCATTTGTTGAAAACATTGTTTTTTTCCTCCCCACACTGTATTGCTTTTGCCCATTTGTCAAAGATCAGTTGATTCTGTTTTTGTTGGTCTATTTCTGGATGCTCCATTTAATTCCATAGATCTATTTGCCCATTCTTTCATTAGTAGCCCACTGCCTTGACTACTGTAGCTTTGTTGAAAAGAGTCTTTTGGATAGCCTTACGCTACCAAATCATTCTGATATGTCATTATGTTTCTTATCTGTAAAGTATCATGTTGATAAGATTGTAAATTTTTTAAAAAATAGAGATTTAATGTGTAAAATGAGTTAATGAAACATTATCTCAGCAGTTGCCTTATATGGAAACAAAGTTTACTTTTCTTTTGTTGTTTGTTGTTTCAGGAGAAAAATAGTTGGTTCTTTCCCTCATAGTTTTGTTAGGAGCCTGAAATGTGAATACAGGGAATAAGCTTTCAATTTCAGTATATTAGGCTTGGGAGGATGAGACAGAAGGATTACAAGTTCAAGGCCAGACTCAGCAACTTATCAAGGTCCTAAGCAACTTAGGGAGAACCTGTCTCAAAATAAAAAATGAAAAGCACTGGGGATGTGGCTCAGTGGTTAAGTGCCCCTGGGTTCAATTCCTGGTACCAAAAAAAAAAAAATCAATAAATTCTTATGTAATACTAGCTATTATTAATAATATCCACTTGTTTTCTTCATCTTCCTCCTTGCAATTCTTGCTTGCCCTCCTACATGCAGGAACTGCTTTCTCTTTAACTCTAGTAATGAAATCATAGCAAAACTTTAAAAAGAATTTATTTGAATTATTGTGCATGGTGGCCCACACCTGTAATCCCAGGGGCTCGGAGGCTGAGACAGAAGGATCACCAGTTCAAAGCCAGCCTCAACAAAAGCGAGGTGCTAAGCAGCTCAATGAGACCCTGACTCTAAATAAAATACAGAATAGGGCCAAGGAAGTGGCTCAGTGGTTGAGTGCCACTAAGTTCAATCCCCATTACCCCCAAACAAAAACAAAAACAAAAACAAAAAAACAAAAAAAGAGTTAGATTGGAATGAATGGTGAAAGGTGGTAAATGGGAGGGAGAGGGAGAGGGTGAGGGAGAGGTGTGTACCTGGACTAGCAGGGGTGTTGACTTTAATAAGTAGAAGGCAAAGAAATGAGAGTAGTATAGTACACTGTATACTGTATATGAGATCAAATGAGATCAGGAAACAGATTCTGTGTTGTACTCCCTGTCTGCAACAAAATCAACAAAACCACTCAATGTTTTTGGAATTTCCTTGCCTCTAATTTATTTATCTGGGATTTTTTGGTGCAGTTGAGTTACATGTAGCTTAAGGTCTTTTCTTATTCCTTGTTTCTTATTCAAGGAATGTGTGCCCTGTGATGAAAATTGGGACTGTAGTAACAATGAAACTCTTCCTTTTGAAGTAAATTACTAGGACAATTCTAGAGCCTAATAAAGTCACAATTGGTGTGTTAAGGAAAGTTTGTATTAATTTATTTTTTTTCTAAAAACATTCTATTAAGTGTTTTACAAAAAAGACAGCAATATGCTTTTAATATCCTTTATATGCTTTCTTTTAGGTTGGTACAGAGGAGTGTCAACAAAGAAGCCAAATGTAAAGGTAATGAAAAGTTTTTTAGCCTTCCTAATTCCAGAAGGAGATGCCTATGTATGTTTGGTAAAATAACAACTCTTACTGATCTATCTCTTAGTCTTTTATAGTGGCCAGAATCATTTTTTTCCTTTACAGAACTGTATCAGACTTTTCTCTGTCTCAGCAATATTAAAATGATTTTTCTGAAAGGACAGAAAATACAAATGTGGTCATAGTTGTAAATTTTATCTTTAAGAGGCAGGCCTATTTAAGTTTTGAATTGTTTTTCCTTTAAGTATTTGACAAAAAGTAAATTGAATTACTTATAGGACTAGTCCTGTGGAACCACATGATTAGTCATATGAATTTATTTCTATTAATACCATATGGAAAAAAGTCAAATAATGTCTAATTAGACATTCGTTGATACTGATACTCTTTTTAAAATTTGAATACAAATTAGATATTAGCATAGAATACTAATTTTGTGTACTAGATTTTATGTTTATATAATTGGTAATTTGATCAAACAAAATATATTTTAATCAGCAGCTGTAATACAATTAGGAACATTCTTTTCCAGTATAATGCATTTGCAAAACATTCTTTCTGCTTGTTCTTTTATATAATTAATATTGTTCACTTTTCTTATGTTTCTGCAGCTTAATACTGTATTATGCTTTTTCTTATGTAGAAAAATAATAAAATTATCACATTATTTACAGTAAAAGAGATAATTGTTCTGAGTTTTAACCATCAGTTTTGCCAGTAGAATCGTTTTATTGGTTTCTTCTTTTTATTTATTCTACTTAGTTGTACATGACAGCAGAATGCATTTTGATTCATTGTACACAAATGGAGCACAAGTTTTCATTTCTCTGGTTGCACATGATGTAGAGTCACGCCATTCTTGCATTCATACATGTACCTAGGGTTATGAAATCCACCTCATCTACCATCTTTCCTACCCCCATTCCCCTCCCCATCCTACCCTCCCCTTTGCCGTATCCAGAGTACCTCCATTCTTCCCATGCCTCTCCCCCACCCATTAGGGATCAGCATCCACTAATCAGAGAAAACATTCTGCTTTTGGTTTTGGGGGATTGGCTTGCTTTGCTTAGCATGATATTCTCCAACTTTATCCATTTACCTGCAAATGCCATAATTTTATTCTCTTTTAATGCTGAGTCATTTTATTAGTTTATGAGGTAATGATTATAGTGAAACAGTATCTTCAAGTTTTAATTCCTTATTAAAACCTAAATAAGGTTTCCCATTCTTGGCATGGCTGACATTTTGAGCTAGGCAACTCTTTGCTGTAGGAGGCTATCTTGGGCAGTTAAGATATTTAGCAGCATGTATGGCTTCTATCCCCTGGATGCCAGTAACTATCTCCCCGCATGTTGTAACAGTGAAAAAGCAATCCAGACATTGCCAAATGTGTTATGGGGCCAAAATTGCTCTTGCTTGAGAACCACAGCTCACTAGGTAGTTTTTCCCCTTGTATTTCTGATTTTGAACTACATGTTAGGTATTAATTTTGTCTTAAGAATGCCTATATGGGAATAGTTTCTATTTCTATTTTATTTTTTAAAACCTTTAAAAAATTTTTTTAGTTGTCAGTGGACTTTATTTTATTTATTTATATGTGGTGCTAAGAATTGAACCCAATGCCTCACACATGCTAGGCAAGCATTGTACCACTGAGCCACAATCCCAGTCTGTTTTTAAAATCTTGATTGAATTGTCAAAAAAGGTTAGCACTTAAATAAATAAGAACTCTTATAAATGAATAGAAAGCTTTAATTTGTGATATTACATGTTATATATTTATTCTTAGTAATATTTGTGATCTTGGCCACTCCTGTACTTTGTTTCCAATACTAGTATTTGGACATTAGTGTGGAGACTATTGTCATTGAAGTTACTATATGTTTGTGATGGATGTATCAAATTGATTCACAGTGTTTCATTTAAAAACCTTGTTGAGGGAAACGTGAATGATAATACCTTTAAAATATTAAACATAATTGTTTTATCTGTTGCTGCATAACAAGTACAACAAAATGTAATGGATTAAACTAATCATTTTATCTCTCCATGATTTTATGGTTTGATGGGTCAGCTGGGTGGATACTTGGATATCTGTGAGGTCATTTTGTAGCTATAGTCATCTAGGATCTCAACTGGCCAGAATGTCCAAGAAGATTTGTTTGGCATCTTGGCATGGATGGCTGGTGGACTCTCCTCAGCTGTACGACCAATATATGGTAACTGGGCTTCTCCATGTACTCTCAGGGTCTCTGTTCATGTGGCTTCTCCGGCAGAATAACTAAAATTTCATTTTATAGTTAGAGGGATGTACTCATAACCTTATACCTATTTCTCAGTTCTTTTCCCTGTGAATCAGTTGTTTAGACTCTGTGAGAGTAGTTATTTTGTGATTTGTCTTTGTAGTTGTTTGATAAACTGATAAAAATGAGGAAACTAAATCACACTATCCTAAACAGTGTCAGACATCTTTTTGTCAGATTAGATTCTATTAATTTCACTTTAAGCTAGTGTAGTACTTATGAAATTGTGTGGTTTAATCAAACCCTCTTCTAGAATTGTGAATGAGGTTGTTTTGCTGATTTTTTTCCTCAGCAAGTTTATTTTTGGTATATAGAAAAGCTACTGAATATTAATTTTAAAAGTTTAAAATTTATTTATTTTCCCCAATTTTTTAATGTTTTAATGCATACATTAGAGTTACACATAATAGTGGGGTTCATTTTTACATAATCATACAATTTATTTCATTTCAGTCCCCAGTACTTCTTTTTCCATCCTCTCCTCCTGTTCTCCTTCCTCTATTCTACTGGTTTTCCTTCTATTTATTGTTTTTGTGATTGGTGCTTTATTGATATAGGTAAAGGTGGAATTTACTGTGGTAAATTCATATATGTGCATGGCATAATTGGATTAGTTTCATTCCATGTCCCCTCCCACCCTTTTCTTGTCTCTTCTCCCTTCTACCATCCATTTCTCTACTCCATTGATCTCCCTGATATTTTCATGGGATTCCCCAACTCTGCTTTTCTGCATATGAGAGAAAACACTGGGACCTTGACTTTGTGAATCTGGCTTATTTCACTTAGTATGGGTATTGTGATGTCTCCAGCATTGCTTTTTTGTAGGGTTTAGAATTGCTTTGGCTACTCTGGGTCTTTTATTCTTCCAAATTAATTTTAGGACTGTTTTTTTCTAGTTTTATGAGGATGTCATTGGTATTTTGATGGGGATTGCATTTAAGTTGTATATTGCTTTTGGTAATATGGCCATTTTAGCTATTAATTCTGCCTACCCAAGATGGAAAATCTTTTCATCTTCCTGTGTTTTTATCAATATCTTTATTCAGTGTTCTGTGGTTTTCATTGTAGAGGTGTTTCATCTTGGTGGCTAGATTTATTCCTAGATTTTTTTTGAGGCTATTGTGAGTGGGATTGTTATATACTACTTTGCTGAATTTATTATTTCTAGCAGTCTTCTGTTGGAGCTGTTTGAATCTTCTAAGTATAGAGTCATATCATTTAAAAACAGTGATTATTTGTCTTCTTTTTCATTTTTATTTCTTTTATTTTCTCCTCTCTCTTGTTTTTGATTTCAGTTAATTATTTTCAAGTTTTATTTGGCTGCAATTTCTTTCATTTTATTTATTTATTATTTTTTTCTAATTATACACAACAGCAAAATGCACTTCATTTCATTGTACACAAATGGAATACAACTTTTCATTTCTCTGGTTGTATGTGATAAGAGTCACACCACTTGTGCAATCCTACATCTACCTAGGATAGTGATGTCTGTTTCATTTTACCATCTTACCTACCCCCATGCTCCCTCTCCTCCTCCCCTCTCCTTTGTCCAATTCAATACAAAGTTCCTCCATTCTTCCCAGCCTACCTCCCCCCATTATGGATCAGTATCCACTTATCAAAGAGAGCATTTGGTTTTTGGGATTGGCTTACTTATTTTCCAACTCCATCCATTTACTCGCAAATGCCATAATTTTATTCTCTCTTAATGCTGGGTAATATTCCATTGTGTATATATACCACAGTTTCTTTATCCATTCATCTATTGAAGGACATCTAGGTTGGTTCCACAGTTTAGCTATTGTGAGTTGAGCTGCTATAAACATTGATGTGACAGTGTCACTAAAGTACGCTGATTTAAAGTCCTTTGTGTATAGACGGAGGAGTGGGATAGCTGGGTCAAATAGTGGTTCCATTCCAAGTTTTCTAAGGAATCTCCATACTGCTTTCCAGAGTGGTTGCACCAATTTGCAGTTCCACCAGCAATGTATGGGTGTACCTTTTCCCTTACATCCTCGCCAACACTTATTATTGCTTGTATTCTTGATAATTGCCATTCTAAATGGAGATGAAATCTGAGTAGTTTTGATTTGCATTTCTCTATTGCTAGAGATGTTGAACATTTTTTATATACTTGTTGATTTATTGTATATCTTTTGAGAAGTGTCTGTTCAGTTCCTTAGTCCATTTATTAATTGAGTTAATTTATTAATTTTTGGTGTTAAGTTTTTTGAGTTCTTTATATATCCTGGAAATTAGTGTTCTATCTGATGTACATGTAGTGCTCTATCTGATGTTATCCCATTCTGTGGGCTCTCTCTTCGTGTTATTGATTGGTTTCTTTGCTGAGAAGAAGATTTTTAGTTTGAATCTATCCCATTTATTGATTCTTGATTTTATTTCTTGCACCTTAGGAGCCTGGTTAAGGAAGTCAGGACCTAATCAGACATGATGAAGATTAGGGCTGACTTTTTCTTCTGTTAGGCACAGTATGTCTGGTCTGATTTCTAGGTCCATGATTCACTTTGAGTGGGATTTCATACATGGTAAGAGATAGTCATTTAATTTCATTTTGCTGCATATGGACTTCCAGTTTTCCCAGCACCATTTGTTGAATAGGTTATCTTTTCTCCAATGTACATTTCCGGTGCCTTTGTCTAGTATGAGATAACTGTACTTATGTGGGTTTATCTCTGTGTCTTCTATTCTGTACCGTTGGTTTACATGTCTGTTTTGGTGCCAATACTATGCTGTTTTTGGAACTATTACTCTGTAGTTAATTTAAGGTCTGGTATTGTGATGCCTCCTGCTTCACTCTTCTTGCTAAGGAGTGCATTGACTGTTCTGGGTCTCTTATTTTTCCAAATAAATTTCATGATTGCTTTTTCTAGTCCTATGAGGAATGTTGTTGGGACTTTAATTGGAATTGTATTGAATCTGTATAATGCTTTTGGTAGTATGGCCACTTTGACAATATTAATTCTTCCCATCCAAGAACATGGGAGATATTTCCATCTTCTAGGGTCTTCAGTTTCTTTCTTTGGTTCTGTAGTGTTCATTGTAGAGGTCTTTCACCTCTTTTGTTAGACTGATTCTCAAGTATTTTATTTTCTTTTGAGGCTATTGTGAATGGAGTAGTTTTCCTTATTTCTCTTTCAGAGGTTTCATCACTGATGTATAGAAATGCATTTGATTTATGGGTATTGATTTTGTATCCTGCTACTTTGCTGAATTCATTTATTAATTCTAGAAGTTTTCTGGTGGAATTTTTTGGACACTCTAAGTATAGAATCATGTTATCAGCAAATGGTAATAGTTTGAGTTCTTCTTTTTCTATTTGTATCCCTTAATTTCTTTCATCTGTCTAATTGCTCTGGCTAGTGTTTCAAGGACTACATTAAGTAGAAGTGGTGAAAGAGAATATCCTTGTCTTGTTCCAGTTCTTAGGGCGAACGCTTCCAATTTTTATCCATTTAGAATGATGTTGGCCTTGGGCTTAGCATAGATAGTTTTTACAGTGTTGAGGTATGTTCCTACTATCCCTAGTTTTTGTACTGTTTTGATTATGAAAAAGTGTTGTATTTTGTCAAACGCTTTCTCAGCATCTATTGAAATAATCATGATTCTTTTTACGTCTATTGATGTGATGTATTACCTTTATTGATTTCCATATGGTGAACCAACCTTGCACACCTGGATGAACCCCTCTTGATCATGATCATGGTGCACTATCTTTTTTTTATATGTTTTTGTATGTGATTTGCCAGAATTTTATTGAGAATTTTTGTGATGTTCATCAGGGATATTGGTCTGAAGTTTTTTTTTTCCTCAGTGAGTCCTTGTCTGGCTTAGTATCAGGGTAATACTAGCATTCTAAAATGAGTTTGGAAGGGTTCTCTCCTTTTCTATTTCATGGAATAATTTGAGGAATATTGGTATTAATTCTTCTTTGAAGGTCTTATATAACCTGACTGAGAATGTATCTGGTCCTGGGCTGCTCTTTGTTGGTAGGCTTTGGATGGCATCTTCTATTTTCTTACTTGAAATTGACCTGTTTAAATTGTATATGTTCTTCCGATTCAGTTTGGGTAGATAATATGTCTCTTGAAATTTGTCAATGTCAAGATTTTGTATTTTATTGGAGTATAAATTTTCAAAATAGTTTCTTATTTTCTTCTGTATTTCATTAGTATCTGTCCTGATATTTTCTTTTTCACCACAAATTCTGTTAATTTGTGTTTTCTCTCTCCTTTTTGTTAGGGTGACTAAGGGTTTATCAATTTTATTTGTTTCTTCAAAGAACCAACTTTTTGTTGGGTCGATTTTTTGAATTGTTTCTTTTGTTTCAGTTTCATTCATTTCAGCCCTGATTTTAATTATTTCTTGTCTTCTACTACTTTTGTTGTTGATTTGTCCCTCTTTTTCTAGGGCTTTAAGATATAATATCAGTTCATTTGTTGACTTTTCATTCTTTCAGTGAATTAGCTCAATGTAATGAAATTTTCTCTTAGCACTACCTTCACAGTGTCCCAGAGACTTTGGTATGTATATTGGAGTTCTCATTTACCTCTAGGAATTTTTGTATCTCCTCTATGATGTCTTCTGTTACCCATTTGTCAGTCAGTAGCCTGCTATTTAGTTTCCAGTTGTTGGAGTAGCTTTTATTTTTTACTTTATCATTGATTGCTAATTTCATTCCATTATGATCTGATAGAATGCAGGGTAGTATCTCTATTTTTTTTTGTATTTGCTAAGACTTGCTTTGTGGCATACTATATGGTCTGTTTTAGAGATGAAATCATGTGCTGCTGAGAAGAAAGTGTATTCACTTGTTGATGGATGAAATATTTTATATATGTCTGTTAAGTCTAAATAATTGATTGTATTATTGAGTTCTGTAGTTTCTTTTGCTTATTTTTTGATTGGAAGATCTATCCAGAGGTAAGCGGGATGTGTTAAAGTCATCCAGTATTGTTGTGTTGTGATCTGTTTGATTCTTGAAATTTAGAAGGGTTTGTTTGATATATGTATCCGCTCCATTGTTTGGGCCATAAATATTTGCAATTGTTATGTCTTGCTGATTCCCTTAAGCAATATGAAATGACCTTCTTTATTCCTTCTAACTAACTTTGGTTTAAAGAGCACTTTATCTGATAGGAGGATGGAAACCCCTGCTTGTTTATGTAGTCCATGTGAGTGGTATGTTTTTTCCCACTCTTTCACCTTCAGTCTATGGATGTCTTTTCCTATGAGTCTCTTGAAGGCATCTTATTGTCTTTTTTGTTTTTTAAAATCCAGTCTGTCAGTCTATGTCTTTTGATTGATGAGTTTAGGCCAATAACATTCAGGGTTATTATCAAAATATGGTGTGTATTCCTGGTTGTTTTGGTTTGTTTTTGGTTTTTTTACTTGACTTTTTTTCTCCTTTGATTGGCTTTTCCTTTAGTGTAGCTCCTCTGTTTGGTGATTTTCATTGTTGTTTCTCATTTCCTCCTCACAGAATATTTTGCTGAGAATGTAGTGTAGTGCAGACTTTCTCATGTAAATTCTTTTAACTTTTGTTTACTATGGAGTTTTTTATTTCACTATCATATCTGAAGCTTAATTTTTCTGGATATAAGATTCTTGGTTTGGCATACAGTTTCTTTTAGAGCTTGGTATATGTTGTTCCAGGACTTCCTAGATTTGACAGTCTATGTTGAGAAATCTGCTGAGATCCAAATTGGTTTCCCCCTATATGTAATCTGATACTTTTCTCTTGTGGCTTTTAAAATTTTATCCTTATTCTATGTGCTAGGCATTTTCATTATAATGTGCCTTGGTGTGGATCTGTTTTAATTTTGTATATTTGGTATCCTGTGTGCCTCTTGCTTGTGATTTTCCAGTTTATTTTTCAGATTTGGGAACTTTTTTGATATTATTTCATTGAAAAGATTGTGCATTCCTTTGGTTTGAATCTTTGCACCTTCCTCTGTCCTGATAAATCTTCAATTTGGTCTTTAATTGCTATCCCATAATTCTTGGAGTTTCTATTAATGGTTTCTTACCATCTTCACTGTGTGTTCAACTTTATTTTCATGATTATATGTTTTGTCTTCATTGAGGTTCTGTCTTTCAAGTGATCTAATTGGTTGGTGATGCTTTATATTGAATTTTTAATTTGGTTTACTCTTTCCTTCATTTCAAGAATTTTTGTTTGGTGTTTCCTCAGAATCTGTATCTCTTTCTTGAAGTAATCTTTTGTTGCTTGTATTTGTTCTCTTCTCTCTTTATTAGACTGATCAATTATTGCCTGTATTTGCTCTCTTATCTCTTTGTTGGAATGATCAATTGTTGCCTGTATTTGCTGTCTTTTGTCATTCTTTGATTTGCAGATCATTTTAATTACGTGCATTCTGAACTCTTCTGACATTGCTTCGACTGTGCTGTCAATATTATTATATCATTTTAGTTTGTTTTGGACACTTTCCTCCTTTGTATTTCCATGCTTTCTGTGTGTCTTCCCTCTAGCAGTGAGGATCCAATGTGTTACACAGTTTCTACCCTATAATCTTATAGTGTCCTTGCAGGTTTCCAATGTCTCGCCTTGGTGTTGGGCTCTCAGTCCCTGGCCAGTGTCCCAAGGTGGAAACTGCTGCAACTAAAGATGGTGGTAGCAGTAGTGGAGGTAACCCGAGATGGTGGTGGAGGTGTCCCACGATGGAGGTGACAACTTTTAGAGATGGGGCTGAAAGGGCCGGCTGTCTGATGATGTTGGGAGACCTTTTCAGAGATGAAGCACTATGAGGAGTGGTGCTGTGGCAGGCAGCTGCCTCTAGGCCATGTCCCTTGTCCCAAGATAGAGTTTATTGTGTGGGGGAGGGCTGTGGTGATTGCTGCAGTATTCCAAGATGGAGGTGGGGTAGGGTGGGGCGGACATGCATTGGTAAATGGGGAGCCTCAGCGTGGGCTCCATGCAGGTTGGCGAGGGTGTCCTGGGCTTGCATGGTCTCAGTGTGGGTCCTCGGTGCTGTCCTGGGCCTGCCAGGTCTTTGTGTAGGTCCTTATTTTTCTTTTCTTGCCTCATTGTTCTTGTTAGAATTTCTAGTACTATATTTAATGGTAGTGGTGACAGCTGACATTGTTTTGTTCTGGATTTTAAAGAACGTACTTTCCTATTCACTGTGATGGAACAGGAAAAAATTAGTTTTTCCCTGTTCACAATGATGTTTTGTCTTTGGGTTTGTCTTTATTGCTTTAATGATATTGGGGTAAGTTTCTTCTATTGGTAGTTTCTTCAGTGTTTTTAACATGAGTGAGTGATGAATTTTGTCAAAGGCTTTCTCTGTATCTATTGAGATAACTGATTTTTGTCTTTAGTTCTATTTATGTGGTGAATTACTTCCATTGATTTATGTGTGTTAAATCATTATGCCTTCCCTGGAACCAAACCAAATTGATCATGATATACAATCTTGTTAATATGTTGTTGAATATGATTTGCTAATTTTTTGCATCTAAGTTTATTAGGCATATTGGTCTATAGTTTCTTTTTCTCTTTCTTTTTTCTTTTCTTTCTTTTTTCTCTTTTCTTTCTCTTTCTCTCTTTTTCTTTCTTTCTCTCTTTCTCTTTCTCTCTTTCTCT
>CM053409.1:23545557-23564370 GCA_028644305.1 Xerus rutilus | reverse complement strand
CAGAAAAATGATTGGATTGTGAGAGCTGTCACCTAATTAGTCCATCCTAGTTTGGATAAAATGAGTGGTAGCTGTTGACAGATGGGTCCTGACTGGAGGTGGAGAGTCAAGGGGGTTACACACTGAAAGGGTGCATCTTCACTATGGCTCCATATTCGTTCTCTTTCTCTGACTCAGCCATGAGCCAAGCAACTTTCCTCTGCTTGGCCCTTTTCCTACCTTGTGCTGCCTCACCTTTGGTCCAGAGCAATGGAATTGGCTAGCTGTGGACTGAGACCTCTAAATCCATGTGCCTCAAATAAGTTTTTCCTCCTCTAATTTTTTTCTTGTCAAGTATTTTGGTAACAGTGATGAAAAGCTTACTAAAACACACCCTTTCAGTTCACAAAATAATTTGAGGAGCATTGACATTATTCGTATTAAAAGATGTAGTAGAATTTAGTTGAGAATTTTGTCTATTCCTGGGCTTTTCTTTGTTGGAAGCCTTCTCATGACTGCTTGTATGACATTGATTGTTATTGGTCTGTTTAGGTTTTCCCTATCTTCTTGATTGAATTTTGGCAGATCATTTGTGTCTAGAAATGTATCCATTTCTTCTAGGTTTTTCAATTTATTAGAGTAGAAGTTTTCAGCATAGTCCTTTCAGTATAGTTCTGGATTTCCGTGATGTCTGTGATAATTTTTTCTGTTGCATCTCTAATTTTATAAATGTGGTTAGTTAGCTGTGAGTTTTTCTAGCTTATCTTTTCAAGCAACAAACTCTTCATTTTGTTGATTCATTGTTTTGTTATTTTATTCTCTATTTCAGTGATTTGTTTCATTGATCTTTTGAATTTTTTATTCTCTATTTCATTGATTTTGGCTCTGATTTTAATTATTTCTTTCCTTCTACTGATTTTGGAATTGGTTTCTTTTTTTTTTTTTTTCCTTTCTAGGGCCTTGAGATGAATCAATAGGTTGTTTATTTGAGATCTTTCTGATTTTCTTACGTAGGTAGTCATAACTGTAATTTTACTCTTAGATACAACTTCATAGTTTCCCAGATGTTATTGTAGGTTGTGTCACTATTTTTGCTTGATTCTAAGAATTTTTAAATTTCTACCCTAACTTCTTCTGTCACCAGTTCATCATTCAAAAATGTATTGTTCAATCTCTATTTGTTTATATTTTTCCTGGAGATTTTTTGGATGTTGATTTATAATTTTACTCCAGGATCATTATATAAGATGTTAGGAATGATCTCTGTCTATTGGTATTTGCTAAGAGTTTCTTTGTGGGATAAACTATGGTCTATTTTGGGGAAATTTTCATGAGCATCTGAGAAGAAAGTGAATTGAGCTGTGGTTGGATGAAATCTGTAGAATTCTGTTAAGTCATTTGATTTATAATATTTTATAGGTCTGAGGAGTCTTTAATGAGTTTTGTCTGTATGGTATATTTATTGATGAGAGGTATGTTGAAATCACTCAGTATTATTGTACTAGAGTCTGAGTAGTATCTGTTTTATGTATTAGATGGACTGATGTTTGGGGCATCAGTGTTTACTATTATTATGTCTTCTTGTTGTTACCAGTATGAAGTGACCTTCTTTGTGTCTTCTGATTTACTTTGACGTGAATTTTGCTTAATTGGATGTAAGAGTAGCTACTGCTCCTTGTTTTCAGGCTCCGTTTGCATGGTATGTGAATTTACATTATTTCACTTTCAGTCTGTGGCTCTCTTTGCTAGTAGATTGAGTTTCTTTCAAATAAGATATGGTTGGGTATTGTTTTTTAAATCACTCTGCCAGCCTGTCTTTTAATTGGAGAGTTGGTACCAGTTATACTCAATGCTATTAGATAGAGATGTTTATCAATTCCTGCCATTTAATCTTATTTCTGATGCTTAATTAATCTGTTTCTTATTTGCTTAGCTGTCCTTCAAATGATATTTGTTCATTTGGGAGCTCAGGAATGTGTTTTGATTTCTTAAATATTTCCTAATTTGCTGGCTTAGTAGTCATGAGTTCTTTTAGATTTTGCTTATCTTTGAAGATTTTTATTCCATCTTTGATTCTGAAGAATAGTTTTCCTGGTTACAGCAATCTTGGTTGACAGTTATTTTCCTTCATGGAGCACATCATTCTACACCCTTCTGGAATTTAGGGTCTATGCTAAGAAATGAGAAGCAAATATGATTGGCTTGCCTCCAAATGTAGCCTGTTGTTTTCTCTGGAGGCTTTTAAAATTTGATCCTTATTTTGTATATCAGGTATTTTAATTATAATGTGTCATGGGTAGGTTTTTTTGTGTGTGTGATCTTGTTTATTTAGGATTCCAAATGTTTCCTATATATGCCTTCCCAAGGTTTAGGAAAGTTTCTTATTATTATTTCCCTGAAGAGGGCATCCATTTCATTAGTCTGCTTCTTACAACCCTATTTGATTCCAGTGATTTTTAAATTTGGTCTCTTAATGTTACACCAGAGTTCTTATATATATCACAATTATTGTGTTCTTTTCTTTGCATACTGTTTTTTAAGAGTGTTATAATTATATACAGTATTTGGGTTCATTTTAACAAAGCTGTACACACAAGGAATTTGATTTCATTCCACATTTCCCCCTTCCCATGTCCCTTCCCTCTTCTCTTTCCTTTTTCCCTCTCCTATCTTCTAGTGATCTTCCTTTCACTCATTTTTCTATTTATGTTTGATTGGCTATATATAGTATATATATACACACATATATACATATACCTACATATATAATTTGTATATGTCTATTTTATATAGCATACGTTTTTGTATATTCATATATGTAAAAGGCTATTATTTATTTCCTTCCATATTTCTACCCCTTTCCTTTCTTTTTTCCCTTTTTCTTGTTCTCTTTCTTCTACTCCACTGATCTATTTTATATCTTTATGATAGCCAATCTCCTTTCTTGCTACCTTATTTTCCTTATTTTGCTCTAGCTTTCACATATGAGGGAAAACCTTTGGCTCTTGATTATCTGAGTCTGGTTTATTTCACTTAGTATAATTTTCTCTATTTTCATCCATTGACCATATGACCAGTGAAATAAATGCCATTCTTTCTTCTTTATTGCTGCATAAAACTATAAAACTCCATCGTGTATATATACTATATTTTCTTGATCCATTCGTCTGTTGATAGGCATCTGGGTTGATTCCATAATTTGGCTATTGGAAATTGTGCAGCTATAAACATTGAAGTGGCCTTACCACTATAGTATGATGATTTTAGTTCTTTTGGATAAATATAGAAGAATGGGATAGTTGGGTCATATGGTGGTTTCATTCCTAGTTTTTAAGGAATATCCACACTGCCTTCCATAGTGGTCATATTAATTTACACTCCCACCAACAATGCATGAGTGTACCTTTTATCCCACATCCTCTCCAGTATTTATTATTGTTTATGTTCCATATAATTGCCATTCTGATTGGGGTGAGATGAATTCTTAGTGTAGTTTTGATTTTCATTTTCCTGATTGCTAGAGATGTTGAACATATTTTTATAAATTTGTTGGCCATTGTATTTCCTCTTTTGAAAAGTTTCTGTTTAGTTCTTTGGCCCATTTATTAATTGGGTGTTTTTGGCATTAAGTATTTTTGATATATTCTGGATATTAATTCCCTGTCAGAGGAGTAGCTGGCAAATGATTTTTTCTCATTCTGTATCCTCTCTCTTCATTCTCTTGTTTCATTTGTGGTGGGTATCTTTATAATTTGATGGCATCCCATGTACTGAGTCTTGGTTTTATTTCTTCAGCTTTAGGGGTCTTGATGAGTAAGTTGGTGCCTGCACCTGTATGATGGCATGCTGACCCTATGTTTCTTCTAACAGTTGCATAGTTTCTGGTTTAATTACCAAGTTTTTGATTCATTTTGATTTGACTGTTTTGCAGGGTGAGAGATAAGGATCTAATTTTATTCTTCTACATGTGGATATCCAGTTCTTCAAGCACCATTTGATAAACAGGTTGTCTTTTCTCCAACATACATTTTTGGCACCTTTATCAAGAATCAGACTGTAAGTGTTTGGGTTTGTCTCAGTGTCTTGTATTCTATTTCATTGGTCTTCATGTCTCTTTTGATGACAGTAACATGCTGGTTTTGTTACTATAGCTCTGTAGAATAATTTTGAGATTGCATATGATGCCTCCTACATCACTTTTCTTGTTCAGAATTGCTTTGTCTATTCTAGGTTTCTTATTCTTGAAAATGAATTTAAGAACTAATTTTTATAATTCTATAAATAATGTTATTGGTATTTTGATGGGAATTTCATTGCATGCATATATTGATTTGGTAATATGGACATTTCAAAGTTATCAATTTTGCCTGTCCAGGAACATGAGAGGGCTTTCCATCTTCTGAGGTCATCTTCAATTTCTATCTTTAGTGTTCTATATAGAATTCTTTCACTTCCTTGGTTATATTAATTCCTAGGGTTTTTTTTTTGTTTAGATTACTGTAATCAGATGGTTTTTCTGATTTCTCAGCTGACTTGCTGTTGGAATATAGAAAAGATATTGATTTATGAGTATTAATCTCATACTCTGCCACTTTGTTAAATTCATTTATCTAGAAGTTTTCTGGTGGAATTTTTTGTGCCTTTTAGATAAATATGTCATTGGCAAAAAGTGAAAATTTGATATCTTCTTTTCTGAATTATGCTCTTTTAATTTTTTTTCTCTTCCCTGACTGTTCTTGCTGGAGTTTTGAGATACATTGAGTAGAAGTGGACATCCTTGTCTTTTTCATAACTTTGTGGAAAAGCTTGTAGTTTTTCACCATGTAGTATAATGTTGCCTATGGGTTTGTTGTACATTGCCTTTTTAATTTTGATGTAAGTTTCTTCTATCCCTAGTTTCTCAAGTGTTTTTGACATGAATCATTGCTGTATTTTATTAAAAGCCTCTTCTACATCTGTTGAGATGATTATATGATTCTTGATTTTAATTCTATTTAAGTGATGAATTACATTTATTGATTTGTGTATGTTGAACCACCCTTGCATCCCTGGAATAAAGCCGACTTAGTCATGGTGTATTATCTTCCTAAGATGTTTTTGAATGCATTTTGCTAGTATTTTACTAAGAATTTTTGCATTTGTGTTCATCAGTGATATTAGTCTATAGTTTTCTTTCCTTGATGCGTCTTTGTGTCATTTTGGTATCAGGTTATACTAGCTTCATAGAATGTATTTGGAAGTTATTTTTCCCTTTCAATTTCATGTAATGATTTGAGGAAGGACTAGTGTTATTTTTTTAATGATCTGGTAGAACTTTGCTGAGAATCCATCTGGTCCTGTGCTTTTTTTGTTTTAGGCTTTTGATTACTGTTTCAATTTTATTACTTGATTCTGGTCTGTTTAGGTTTTCTATATCTTCCTAATTCAGTTTGGGCAGGTCATGTGCCTAGAAACTTGTCAGTGTCTTCTAGATTTTTCTGTTTATGGTAGTATAAACTTTTGAAGTAGTTTCTAATAATCCTCTGAATTTCAGAAGTGTCTGTGGTGTTATCTCCTTTATCATCTCTGATTTTGGTCTTCTGTCTCTTTCTTATGGTTAGTTTCACTAAGGGTTTATAAATCTTACTTATCTTTTCAAAGAACCAACTCTTTGTTTTGTTGATCCTGTGTACTTTTTAATTCTCAATTTCATTAATTTTGACTGATCTTTATTATTTCCTGTCTTCTTCTTATTTTGGAATTACTTTTTTCTTCTTTTTCTCAGGCTTTGAGGTGGAACAGAAGTTTATTTTGGATCTCTATATTTTTAATGTATCCACTCAGTATAATAAATTTTCCTCTTAGTACTGCTTTTAGACTGTCCCAGAGATTTTTATATGTTGTATCTTTGTTTTAATTTGTTTCTAAGAATTTCTTGATTTCTTCTCTAATTTTACTTTCATCTGTGGTTCATTTAAAAGATTGTTGTTTACTGCTGGGTGTGGTAGCACACGCCTGTAATCCCAGCTGCTCAGGAGGTTGAGGCAGGAGGATCCCAAGTTCAAAACAAGCCTCAGTAAAAGCGAGGTGCTAAGCAACTCAGACCCTGTCTCTACCTAAAATACAAAATAGGTCTGGGGATGTGGCTCAGTAGTTGAGTGCCCCTGATTTCAATCCCCGGTATCCCCCCTGACACACACCAAAAAAGACAATTGTTTAATATCCATGTGTTTGTGTGAGTCTTGTTTTCTTGCTGGTGATTGCTAATTTTATTTCCATTATGGTCTGATATGATGTGTGGTATTATATCATTTTTTTGGTATTTGCTTAGATTTACATTTTGATCTAGAATGTGGTCTATTTTGGAGAAGATTTCATGAGCTGCTGAGAAGGTAAATTCAGCTGTTTAAAAGCATGCTGTTAGGTCAGTTTGCTTTATAGTATTATTTAGGTTGGATATATCTTTATTGATTTTTTACTTTGATAACTTGTCTATTGATGCTAAGGGTGTTTTGAAATTTCCCAGTATTATTGTATGGAGGTCTTTCTGGTATTTAATGTCAAGGAGTATTTTTTAAATGTACTTGGGTGAGTTGACATTTGGGAGCATATATATTAACTATCTTTATTTCTTGTTGTTGTTTTGTTTCCTTTACTAGTATGAAATGGCCCTTTTTGTCATCTCTAATTTTTGTTTGAATTCAGCTTTATCAGATATGAATATGGCTACTATGGCCTGTTTTCAGAGTCCATATGTATGGAATATTTTTTCCCATCTTTTTACCTTCAGATTGTGAGTGTCCTTACCTATGAGGTGAGTCTCTTGCAAACAGCATATGGTTGTATTTTGGTTTTTGATCCATTCTGCAAATCTGTGTCTTTTAATTGGAAGTTGAGACTATTTATATTCAGTCTTGTTATGGATATGTGCTTGTGGTTTGCTACCATTTCAGTTTTTGTTGTTCTTGTATTTAATTCTATTTTGGTTCTCATTTAGATGATTTGTCTTCTATGGATCTTTGTTTATTTGGGAATTTTGGATTTTGTTTTTGGGATCTTCTGTGTGCCATTTATTTTCACATTGTCTTTGTAATGCTTATTTGTCATGTGTTGTTTTCATTTATCTTTGTCATAGAAGGTTTTTCATTCCCCATCAAATATGAAAGAGAGATTTGCTGGGTGCAACAATCTTGGTTGGCAGTTGTTCTCTTTCAGAGCTTGAAAAATTTTATTCCATGAGCTCCTTAATTTTAAGGTCTGTGTAGAGAAGTCTGAAGTGAGTCTAATTGGTTTATCTCTAATGTGACCTGTTGTTCTGTCTTGCAACTTTCTACTATTCTTTACTTATTTTCTGTGGTGGGCATTTTTATTATGATGTGTCTTGGAGAACTTCCCTTCTCATTAGGTCTATATGGGGTCTGGTACACCTCCTATATATGGGTGTCCATGTCATTTCTGATACGGAGAAAGTTTTCTGTGGCAATCTCATTAAAAGGTTTGGTCTTTTGAAAGTTATTCCAGCATTCTTATATATTCTGATCATGTTTTTTTCTTTTATTATTTTCTATGTACTCACATTTATTCTGTTTTTAAGGCTTGAGGTTCTGTCTCCAAGTGCTAAAGTTATGTTTTATATACACTCTAATCTGTTGGTGATACTTTCATGTGAGTTTTAAATTTGATTCATCATGTCTTTCATTTCCAGGAGCTCTGATTTGGTTTCTTTTCATAGTAGAAAAATGGTCTTTCTTCTCCTGCACATGCTCTCTTATTTCATTCTTTAGTTCTTCTTTTAGTTCATTGAACAATTTGATCATCAGTTTTCTAATAATCTTTCTCTGGGATTTCCTCTACTTCTATTTCTGTGGGTTCTTTTGTTGGGGGACTTTGAATTTTGGGGAGGATTTGTTCGCCTTTTTCCTCATGCTTTCCAAATTCCTGCTGAGTGTATTCATCAGTTGAGATGAGTTCCCCTTCCTCTTTTATGTGCATGTCTTTATGTGTATATTTCTTTTTTATTATGGGATTTCTCTTTTGAATATATGAGCAGATGTCTAAGCTGGGGTGGGGGACCTTACATTCCCCTCTGAATGTTTCTCCTTGGGCCTGGTTTTTGGTTTGGAGTTTTTGTCTCCCTGGTTCTGAGTTGAAGTCATATTTAGGCTCAAGCAGGGTTGGATCAATTGTGGCGTGAGATTTCCTGTCACTTAGCTAAGTTGTGAGTCTTTCTTGGCAGCAGGGTTTCTACTCGGAAAACTTGAATTGTCCCAATGACTTTCCAGCCCCTTTTATTGGAATGGGAGCCAGAAATAGCACTAATGACAATGACAGAAGTATAAATTTTAAGATAATTGTTTGGTGTATCCTTTGATATCTGTAGCCCTGATTGTCACCTATAGGTGGCTTTTTCTGCCTGAAAAGTAAAGCACAACCGTTGTGCCTTTTTCCCGGGAAAGGGAATGTTTCTGGTGGGGAGGGGAGCCAGGAATGTTTTTGGTGGGGAGGGGAGCCAGGAATGTTTCTGGTGGGAAGGGAAGTCAGTCCTAAATTTGTCTTCACCCGACCATCTCCCGCACTGAGATGGTCTGGTGAAAACAAATTAAGTCAGCTGACTTCTATAATCCACAGTTTTCTCCAAGTCAATCCCGCCCCCCTTTTTAAAAAATAAATTCTGTATCTGTCTATTATACCTTCTCCTTTGTCTGCACTATCCCTTCCCCAGGCGTCCACCACTGGCGGCCATGGTACACTCTTATTTCTTGTTAAAGTAACTGAATTTTTGCATCTAAATTTTGTTTTTGTTTTACAATTTAATATTAAGTTTTAATGTATTTGCTTATTTACCCACCTCAGAGGAGCCTGCCAGGCAATGCTTGCTCTCTCTACTCCCTCATCTTTCCCTTTTTGTTCTTTTCTATAATATTCTTTGTATGTTCAGAGCTGGCCACTTTGTCGTCTGTATCTCAAATTCTGTCTTCTGCCTGCTCTACTTTATTAGAGAGACTTTCAGCTAATAAACACATTGATTTATTGTGCCTTTCATTTCAAGATTCCTTTTTGGTTCTTTTTCAGTATCTCTTTCTCCTTACTGAATTTCTCATTCATATCTTATGCTAACTTTCTTAATTCATTTATTTATTTTTCTACGTTCCCTTTGAATTCATTGATCAATTTTATAACTATTATTTTGGATTTTGAACTGGTATTTCATTTACTTCAGTATCTTTGGAATTAGTTACTGGTGAATTATGAACTTTAGGAGGTGTCATGTTGCCTTGTTTTCTCATATATATAATATATATTCCAGTGTTGGATTCTGTGCATTTGTCAGGAAGGAGCTCTCTTCCACTTTCATGTGTGGGCACAGGCTTCTCTTGGCAAACTGTTCTAGCATATCAAGTTGGTGGGAATTTTTAAATATATTTCCAGGGGCTGGGATTGTAGCTCAGTGGTAGAGCACTTGCCTTGCATGCGTGAGGCACTGGGTTCGATTCTTAGCACCACATAAAAATAAATAAATAAGGATATTGTATCCATCTACAACCAAAAAAATATTTAAAAAAAAATAAATATATTTCCAAGCAACTTTTGTAGTATAATTTTCCTGCTAGTTCTTTGGTGATGATTGGTGTGTTTTGATAGAGTGTATATTTTGTGTCAGAGCTTGAGAATTCCACTTTCCCTGTAGGTTTCACAAGAGAGTGGTCTTTCCTATTGATTTGGCAGTTCTATTCTGCAGGGTATGTTGGTTATACCCTCTGTGACTGATCTTCTTCATTTAACATCTCTGTACATTCTAAAGAGGTATGAGAGGGATCTCCATTGAGACCCCTCATGGGTGTGGTGTCTAGTCTTTGTGTTAATTCTGATTTTACTATAGGAGTGGATGTCCATGAGTAGGACCTAAGGACCACCCCCGTCCCCCCCCCCCAACTGCCCCCGCTAGCTGTTCTTACTTGAGATCTGTTTTTTGCCTCTTTTTTTTGTAGTAAGGTTTCACTGAAATTTGTGCATGCTTTTTGTGTGGAGCAAGGTGCAATGTCTCTTGACTATGGTTTGGATTTAGCTCAGAAGTAGTTTCTACCCTTTGAACTTACAGAGTCCTAGTAGATTCCTAGCACCTCACAAAAAAGGGAGAAACAAACAATAGCTACATTATCAGTGAACAATATGAAGCATTAAAATAAATACCCAGTTTATACTATGATATCTACAACACAACCACACAAAATCAGCAGTGGTGGGATCAGCAGTTACAACAGCAACAAACATAAATTGCTGTGAACTAGATCTGGCATTAAACAGCAAATGTCAACTGTACATTGGCAATACTAATAATCACAACAACGTTAATGGAGGGGTCAGGAATTATATAAAACAAGTAGTTCTAAAAGATGGTAAAAATACAGTTTGTTAAGAGAAAAGAAAATGTAATAGGAAGGTAAATGAAAGCTTAGTATGTCAAAATGTGAACAGAAGACAGAAGGGATATAGCAAGTGATGGTTATAAAGAAAGAGGAGAAAAAAATGAAAGCAACAAAATAAAGGGAATGACATAACAAGAGAAATTGGCTGTTAGAGGAAGAAGATAATAGAGAGTGCAATGATAGAAACAAAAACCGAAAATGAATTGAAAAGCTCTAATCCTTAAGAGATGAAGAAAAATAATAAACATAAGAAGGATAAAAAAAAAGCAACAGGTGTGTATATGTATGTAGACCCAGAAAGCAATCAGTACAGAAACAACACCAAAAATAAAACAAACCAAAAAAAAAGGAAAAATTTTTCAATGAGAAATGAAAAGAATTATCTTTGCTGAGTTGGCCAAAACTATTGACAAATATGGATGTTCATTGCCTATGTTAGACTGTCCTTCTTTCTGTGTCTTCTTGATCTTTTTACCCCATAGAGAAAGGGCTAGGGGGTTGTTAAACTTTTCCTCCTTTTGTGTTGCTGAGATGTTAGTTGGAGTCACCTGGAACTTCAGATGACTAAAACAACTCTTATCTTCCCCTTCTCACCTTTATAAGGTAAGATGGAATGGGAAGTACTGTCGGTCAGAGTTTTTTTCCCCCCCAGACAGATCATATCTCCCAGGACTGCTGCAAGTTCTAAATGGGAAGTTTTGGTGTCTGGGCTTTAGCTGTAATCAGGCCTTTGAGTCTTTGTTGGGTGATGTCTGCTTTGGAGAGATTCAGTCAACACACCTCTGAGGCTGGGCAGATGCTGATCTCTGGATCTGAGGGACAGCCCAAGAAATCTTCTAGTAATGTGGGGGAGCTAACCCCCCATAGAACTTGCCCATTATGCTGTCCATGAATGTGACTTTCTCTAACTCAGTTCCTGAGTGAAATCATTGTGTATAATCATGCCCACTTGCTCAGTTTCCTGACCCTTTTCAGATGGTCGTATGACTTGCCAGCCTCAAAGGGAAAGTGAGTTACACTCCCTTCCATATCTCTTACTTGAATTCCCCTGGGCACAATCTTCTGTGCCTGTTTCAGTCATGTTCTGCTGTGTACACCATAGGCCACTCAGTAGGTACTGGCTAGGATAGTATGACTGTATTTGCTATGGTCTGTTAGTCTCCTGCAGCTACAAGCTCCAGCATGGCCTCCTCAAGATGGCTCCTTTTTTTAGCTTACCGCTTCCCAATTGAGAAACAGAGCACTTTTCAAATGCTGGCTTGTTATGCATCCTCTGGTTCAGCTATGTTCAGGCTGTTTTTCTGTTCTTTGGTTTTTCCATGTCAAATTTATCCATTGTTTCTCTTTCCTTTTGTGTTCTCTCTCCCTTCTGCAGTGAACCAGTGCTGTTGCCACCAGCTTGGCTCTAAAGTACCCTTTTTTTGTCCTTTGATTAATGCACCTGAATTGCTGGGAATTTGAGTCCCTTGACTGTCAGATATTTATTTTAAGTGAATTTCCTCCCTCTTTCACTCACCTCACTGAGAAGCAGTACTCCCGCTGCTTGAATTCTGAACCACAGCACATCCGAATATGCAGCTTTCCTTTAATATTCCATCTTTGATTTCTTCTTTTGGTGGAGTCTTTAGGGTCTTCTAAGTTCTTCTAGTGTCTTCTAAGTCTTTAGGGTCTTTTATGGACTCATACCTGCAAATAGAGATAAATGTAATTATTAATTTCCTGTTTGTGGCACTCTTAATTCTTTCTCTTGCATGACTGGATAAAATTTTAAGTACCGTGTTGAGTAAGAGTGGTAAGAGTGGGTGCCTGTGTCTCTTTTTTGATTTTAAAGGTAATATTTTAATTTTTTTCCATTCAGTATCATATATAGCCTTTAATATGTTGAGGTATTATAGCTCTGTACCTAGTTTCTTCAGGACTTTTATCATAAAAGTTGAATTTTATTTTATGTTGAATTTTATGCAGTGCTTTTTCTGTATCTTTTAAGATGATCATATTATTTTTATCTTTGATTTTATATGTGTGGTGTATCACATTCATTAATTTGTGTATGTTGAATAAGATTTGTACACATAATCATGTTGAATGAAATCAGCCTGATTATGGTGTATGATATTTTTAAAAATAGCTTTTTAATTGAAGAAGGACATAACTTTATTTATTTATTTATTTATTTATTTATTTATTTTTAAAATATTTTGTTTAGTTGTAGATGAACACAATATCTTTATTTATTTTATGTGGTGCTGAGGATTGAACCCAGTGCCTCACGCATGCGAGGCAAGCGCTCAACCGCTGAGCCATAGCCCCAGCCCCCATGACTTTATTTTTAATGTGGTGTTGAGGATTGAACCCAGTACCTCATGAGTGATAAGGAAGCACTCTACCACTGAGCTACAGTGTCAGCCTGTGATATTTCAATGGGTTGTTGAGTTCAGTTTGAAATTATTTTATTGAGGATACATGCAGCTTTGTTCATTAATGATATAGATCTATAGTTTTGTTTCTTTGTTCTTGTCAGGTTTTGGTAGCAGTGTAATATTGACATTGTAGAGAGTGAGAGTTGTCTTTTTTTCATCGAGTAATTTAAGGAATATAGCTATTATTTTTTCAAAGTCTAGTAAAATTAATCATAGAATCTGTCTGGTACAGAACTTTTCTTTGGATACTTTTTATTACTTCTTCAGTCTCATTGCTTACTCTTGACTTGATTAGGTTTTTTATGTCACTGTGGTCCAGTTTAAGTAGGTCATGTATATCTGGAAAGTTGTCTATTTTTTTATAAGACTTTTTCAATTTATTGGAATATATTTTTTCAAATTAGTCTCTAATGATCCTCTGGATTCCAGTGGTATCTGTAGTAATATTTCCTTTTTTCACCTCTTAATTATAGTAATGCAGTTCTTTCCTTTCTTTCTCTTTTTGGTCAATTTAGCTAAGGATCTTGTTTGTATTTTCAAAGATACTACTCTTTTTTTTCATTGGTCCTTTGTATTTCTTTTTTAGTCTCTATTATTTCTACTCTGATATTTATTCTTTCTTTCAACTAATTTTAGCTTTGCTTTATTCTTGTTTTTTCCCAATACCTTGATATATATACATCATTAGGTAATTTATTTGAGATCTCTATTTTTAGGTAGCCATTGCTATAAAATTCTATCTTAGGAGTAATTTTTGTGCATCCTTCAGCTTCTGGTATGTTGTGTTTCCACTTTCATTTGATTTTAGGAATTTTAAAATTTCTCCTCTGATTTGTTTACCAACAACAACCAACTCTCTGTTCGAGTGTATTGTTCAGTCTCCATGCATTTGTATAGTTTCTGCAGTTTCTTTTGCTATTGATTTCTAATTTCATGTTGTTATGGTCTGATATGATGTAAGAAGTTATTTTAGTTTTTTGGATATTGTAAGACTTGCTTTGTGGCCTAAAACTCATTTTAGAAAAAGTTTCATGAACTGATAAAAAGAATATGTATTCTGCCATTATTGGATGGAAGATTCAATTGGTATCTGTTAAGTCCATTTGATATATAGTGTAATTTGTTGCTGATATTTCTTTGTTGTTTTTTAAAAATTTTATTTTGATGATCTATCTCTTGGTGAGAATGAGGTATTGAACTCACTCACTTATTGTATTGGAGCCTACTTCTCTCTTGTCATGTTTATTTTATAAAGCTGGCTTCTCTGATGTTTGGTGCATATGTGTTTACAATTTTTTGTATCACCTGGATGGATCATTCCTTTATCAATATGTAGTGACTTTCTTTGTCTATTCAGGCTGATTTTGGGCTTCAAGTCTATTTCGTTCAGTATGAGTAGTATAGTTATTCCTCCTTGCTTTCAGATTCCATTTGTTTGAAATATTATTTTCAATTCTGTGTATGTCTTTGTCAGTGAGGTGAGCTTCTTGGGAGTAGAATGTTGGGTATTGTTTTTTAATTCATTCAGCTAGTGTGCATCTTTTAATTGGATAGTTGAGACCATTTACTTTCATAGTTATTCAAAGGTATGTACTAATTCCTGTCATTGTTTTCTTTTGTTTGTGTTTTCTGCATGGTTTAATAATCTATGTTCATTTCTTACTTATTTTAGAGGTTTTATGGTTTACTTAATGATTGATTCTTTCCTACTTACTATTATTTGTTTATTTACTCCTCTGCTGAGAGCTATTGTTTCCTTTGATTACATTATTGTGTTTATGTTGCTTCTGCGTCTGTGTGTAGAATTCCTTTAAATTTTTTTGATGATGGTTTAGTGATCATGAATTATTTATTCTTATATTATCTTGAAAGGTTTTATTTCCTCGTTTGACTATGAAAGATAATTTTCCGGATATAGTAATCTACGTTGTAGTTATTTTCTTTCAGGCCTTGAAATACATTTCATGTCTCCCTGGCTGTTAGAGATTTTACTGAGAAATCTGCTTTTATTCTGATAGGTTTATCATTTTAAGTGACTTGGTACTTCTCTCTTGCACTTTCAATATTCTTTCTTTATTCTGTAAATTTGGCACTTTAACTATATGATGTGTAGAAGATCTTTTCTGGTCATGTTTCTTTGGGGTTATAAATGCCTTGTGTTACCTGGTTGTCCATATTTTCCAACATTTGGTAAGTTCTTTGCAATTATTTCACCAAATGTACCTCTGCTTTTTTGTCTACATCTGTGATTCATAAGGTTAGTTTTAAAAATTACTTCCTGAACATGATATTTATTCAACTTTGTCTGAAAGCCTTGATCCTTTTTCTGCTTGAGCTAGTCTGTTGGTGAGGCTTTGAACTATTTTTTTTTCTTCAAAACTTGACTTGTTGAGATTTTTATTTCTAAGACTTCTCTTTGGTTCTTTTTTCAGAATCTCTCTTTGTTAAATTGTTCATTCATATTCTACATTTTGTTTCTTAGTTAATTCAGCCATTTATTTGTATCCTCTCTGAATTCATTGATCATTTAAAATCATCATTCTTTTGATTTTTTCCCCTAGCATTTCATCCACTTGCAATATCTTGGAAATCAATTATTGATGTACGAAATTTGGAGGACTCATGTTGCTTGTTTTTCATATTTCTGGTATTAAGATTTTTATATCTTTTATGCTGTGTGTCTTTCACTTATATGTGAGGGACTTCTTAGGGGATAGCCTTGTCTTAATGATTTGCCCTGGATTATCAGTGTGTTGTGTAATGTTGAATTTAATTCCAAATGAAGTTAGTAGTGTAGTTTCACTGCGACTTCTCTCACTGTGATTGGTGGATTTAGATAGAGTGCCTACTAGTGTTGGAGCCTGAAGCACCTATTTCCTCTGGGTTCTTGCAAGAATGGGGACCATCTTGTAGTTCAAATTGGTGTGTTATATATAGCAGATTATATAGGGTGCATGCTGTGTTGTTATTTCTCCAGTATTACTAACAATGCTCTGTCTATATGGGAGTTACACATGCTGAGGTCTTTCAAAGGTGCTATATCCAGAACAGTGTTTTTTTTTTTTTTTAATCTGCTGCCAATATGAGGGCAAGTATCCAGGAACAGGACTCCAGCCTTGTCCCTGCCAGCTGTGCCTGTGCCAGCTGGGTCTTTGAGGTCAGTGGGGGTCTTTTACCTACCTGTTCTGTTAAGTCAAAGTAGCTGCTAAGGTTTGAGCTGGAGTAGGCTGTGGATGGAATAAGGTGCATTTTTCTTTCAACTGGGATGTGTAGCTGAAGTGGGAAAACTATCATATTCAGGGTGTCAGGTTTGATTCCCAGCTCCTCACAGAAGGAATAACAAATTATATTAGCACCTACAACATAAAAATAATCCAGATGAGGAAATATAGTAACAGTCAGTTAGAAATCACCACCACTCCAGCATCAACAATAGATGAGAAAGGGAATAAATTTATAGAATAAACTAAAAAGTTAAAAATTAACAAAAATTGAAAAATTAGTAGAAGAGAGAAAATGAAATTAAAGTATAAAAATAAAATGAAAGAAAAAATGATAAAAAACATAGAAAAGATGAAAGGAAAGAAAAAAGACAAATATTTTTCTGTGGATGATTTTGGAAAGATGGAACAGAGGCAGATTTCCAAGTTGCTCTGTGGCATGAGACCAAGGTAGAGGAGATATACAGCTTCTCAGTGAGGTGGATGGAAGAGGAATTAGCTTGGAATTAACACAGGACACTCAGAGGAGCTTGGGGGCTCAGGAGGTTGGATACAATAAAATAAAGAAGAAAGCACACCATAGGTGGCAGCTACTGGAGCAGACTCACCATGGACAAAGGGAGGAGAACTAGAGGAAGTATGATGCTGTAGTGTGTCTTGGTGCAGAGAAATCTGAGATTAAAAGACACTGCCTGAATTTACCTGTGGTTCCTTGACAAGAGGGGGCAAACCCTGTGGTTCCTTGACAAGCATACTGGGGTGTTAATAAGCACACTGGGGTATAATAAGCATGCAGAGAGCTGAGGCGGGAGCCACCTTGGGGTGAGTGCATCTTTCACGATATCATTGGGACTTGAGAAATCAGAAAAAAAAAAAACCCAAAACTCACAGCCACAGTATTCCAGCTACCACCTAGTGAGAGACCTAGGTGATGTCTGGTGTAATGTGAGAGAAAAGGGCATGGAGTGAAATATACCCAGGGGGACTTGAGTTGGAAGGGCAAAGGGGAGCTTTTGTGTCTGGCTACTCATATTACCAGTCTGGGAGTCAAGGTGGGCAGGCGGTGAATACACTCAGGAACTATACATGGGAAAGCTGAAGTCCTGGGCAAAAGTGAGTGCAAGATCAGCCCCACTGCCGCACAATTGTATTTCTTGGGAGGCACCTGAAAACCAAACCCACAGAAGGGATCAGCCAAAGTCTAGCCTTAGGGGCATATCAACCTAGTCACTCTAAAGAAGGCATCTTTCAATCTACCCCAACTAGACCAGAGGTCCAAGTAGATCTCAGCACCTTCTGCCAGATATTCTCCCCTCACAGAACACGTTACAAAAGTGGTATGAATAGACAAAACATAAACCAGCTGTACCTCCTTTTTTGTGCATGAGTGTGGTGCTGGGAATTGAATCCAGGGCCTATGTGCATGTGAGGCAAGCACTCTACCAACTGAGCTAGATCCCCAGCTCCCAACTGTACATCTTAACCCATCCCACCCTATATTGGCAAGAAGGAAAACTGAGACTTAAATCAAACAGTTTCAATCTTATGCCACTCCAGTTGGTAACTCAGAGACCAACACAATAACAGGAAAGAGTTAACATCCCACAACCCTTGTTCTGTCAGTACTTTACTCAATAATAATTGCTAAAAAAGACTGTTGGACACAGACACAGACACTGACCACTCATTCCAGTCAAAATTATGACCACTTCAGTGGCGAAGGTCCTTTCAGTCTATACAAAGATATTGTTTTTTTCTTTATATATAAAGAATATATATATATATATAAAAATATAAAATATTTTAAATTATCTTATACCTTCTGTGTGTGTGTGCACGCACACGCGCGTGCATTCTGGCTGTCCAGATTCTTTCAAGGACATATATACATACACTTATTTGTCTTGTTTTCCCTCATACTCAGCATTTTTAAAAACTAAAATTATCTTTCTCTAGTATTGTTTTGTGAGGGTTCAGATTCATTGGATTGTATTTCTCAGTTTGATTTTTTATTATTTTCATCTGTTTATTTCTCTTTCAATCTTATCTTCTTGTGCAATTGGCCTAAATCTATTGTTTGTTCTCCCTCTCCCACAATACTGTGCTGCTTCTACTTTTCCCATCCCTGTGTATAAATGTCTCTTGCTATGATTCTTTTGCCTTTTTTATTCTCTTTCTGAAATTATAAATACTTTTCTAACTTTTTTTGTGGGGGAAGTGGCTACTGGGGATTAAACTCAGTGGCACTTGAACACTCAGCAACATCCACAGCCCTATTTTGTATTTTATTTAGAGACAAGATCTCACTGAATTGCTTAGTGCCTCACTTTTGCTGAGGCTGGCCTTGAACTTGTGATCTTCCTGTTTCATACCTCCCGAACAACGGAGATTAAAGGCATGTACCTATGCGCCCAGCCTTTTCTAACTTCTTAGCACATTTTCTTAGCTGATTAATTGTATTTTTACCATCATTCAGAACTAATTGGTTTATGTAACTCCTGCCCTCACCATTAATGCTAATGCAATCATTACTGCTGCGGATGATATAGCTGGCACCTGCTATTTGCTTTAAAGCCAGAGCTGGTTCATGGTTATTGTTTTCACTGCTGACAACTGCTGAACCCACCATTCCTACTTATTGGTGGCAATTAATGGTGAAGACATTTACACTGCTTACTGCTTGTTGTGTGCAACAACTGTTAACTGTTGTTTATTTTGCCCCCATTCTGTCAGATACTGGGAACATACGGGGACACTAAACGTTCACAGGTTTAAAGATTCTGCTGC
>CM053409.1:23493731-23545057 GCA_028644305.1 Xerus rutilus | reverse complement strand
GCAGCAGAATCTTTAAACCTGTGAACGTTTAGTGTCCCCGTATGTTCCCAGTATCTGACAGAATGGGGGCAAAATAAACAACAGTTAACAGTTGTTGCACACAACAAGCAGTAAGCAGTGTAAATGTCTTCACCATTAATTGCCACCAATAAGTAGGAATGGTGGGTTCAGCAGTTGTCAGCAGTGAAAACAATAACCACGAACCAGCTCTGGCTTTAAAGCAAATAGCAGGTGTCAGCTATATCATCCGCAGCAGTAATGATTGCATTAGCGTTAATGGTGAGGGCAGGAGTTATATAAACCAGTTAATTCTGAATGATGGCAAAAAATCAGTTAATTTGGGGAAAAAGAAATGTTTTAGGAAGTTAGAAAAGACTGTAATTTATGAAATGAATAGAGCGAATGCAGAATATATGTAATAGGTGATGTTTATATAGACAGAGGGAAAAGAAACAGAAGCAGCAACACAATGGGAGATGGGAGAGAGAAAAATAATATTTAGATATTTCCAAAAGAAGATAATATATAGAAATGAGACATAAAGGAAAATAGTTTAAAATCAAATAAAGATAGAGAATCCAGTGAGTCCAAACCATCAGAAGACAATGCCAGGAAAGTAATTACATTTTAAAAATGTTGTACATAAGAGGAGAAAAGACAAATAAGTGTATACTTATATGTCCCTGAAACAATGAATTCAGACAGAGTGTACATGCTTGCACATGTGTACAGAAACACATGGATGAAGTAAGGGAAAAATTAATATATATTCAAATTAAAAAGATACATGAATGAGACATTATTATCCTATGTGCATATATGACTAAACAACTGGTGTACATGTACAACCAGAAGAATGAGAAGTTATACTCCCTTTATGTATGCTATGTCAAAATGCATTATACTGGTATGCATAACTCATTAGAATAAATTTTAAAAAATATTTTCTTGTTGTGAATGGATCTTGCATTTTATTTGTTTTTTTATATGCTGTGCTGAGGATCGAACCCAGGCACTTATACTTGTCAGGCAAGTGCTGTACCACTGAGCCACAACTCCAGCCTAAATTAGAACACATTTTTAAAAAGAAACACCGCCCCCCAAAATATTGGTGAAGACTAAAGGTACTTTCTCTGCTGAGGTAGTCAAAATATTTGACTGGAATCAGTGATCTTTTTCTCTGTCTAATAATCTTTCTAATTTTTTTGAGTTATGTACTGCTAGAACAAGGGTTGGGGGATGTTAACCCTTTTCTGGTTTTGTGTTTCTCTCTGAGATACTGGTCGGAGTTGCCTGACATTGAAGCTGTTCAATGGAAGCTTTTTTCTTTCTCACCAATATGAGGTGGGATGGGTTAAGATATTCATTCAGTTTGCATTTTAATCCCTCAGACCAGTTTAGTGTACTCCCTGAGTATCGTTTCTGCAGTGTTCTGTGAGAGGAGTTGGAGCAGGTTTCACTGAGGTGTAGTTGGGCCTGAGATCTAATTGGGCTGTGTTGAATGCAGTGTTCTTTGGACAGCCTGGGTTGACCCACGTCTGGGGCTAGTGATCACACAGTAGCTGATCACTTCCATGGGTTTGTTCTCAGATGCCTCTCAAGAAATCCATTCATGGGGCAAGAGGGCTGATTCTCCACTCAGTGCTGCCCAGGAGCACAGCCTTCCCAGTATTAGCCCCTGCTCACTCAAACTCCCGGTCAGCTTCAGCTGGTCATATGAGCTTCCAGACAAAAAGGCTCTTCTTTGCTCTTCTGACTCGAATCCCCCTGGGTATCATCTACTCTGTTTCTCTCATGTTCAGCGATGCACCATGTAGGTCCCTTCATAAGTGCCTGATGAGATATTGTGGCTGTGTGTTTCTGATCTCCCAGGTCCCACAGATGCCATGGGGGCATGCTCCGAGATGGCTCCCACCTCAGCTGTTGGAGGCCAGTGGAGGTACCGAGAGTGCTTATTTAAGTAACCTGGGTGTGGTTTTTAAGGACCCATGTGTATTGCAACCTTTTGGGTCAGATAAGTTTCGGCAGCATTGTTGATATGAGGTTTCTCTGCACCAAGACACTGCCATAGCACAGCTTGGAACGTGGCTTTCTTTACTCTCTCTCACTTTGTCTGTGGCAAGTCCACTTCAATGGCCACTGGTAGCAGGCTTTCCTCTTTGTTTATCTATTTCCAGATTTCTGAGTTCCTAAGCTGCTTTGAGTGTACAGTATTAAATTTACTGAAATCATTCTTTGACTCACCTTGCTAAGAAACAACACTTATTGCTTTGGTCTCACCTTATGGTGCAACTTGGAATGCAGCTTTTCTCTATTCCACCATCTTCTCTATCTCCAATTCCTTTTTTGAGGAATCTTCATACTGCTTTTCTGAGTGGTTGCATTAATTTGTACTCCTACCAGCAATCTGTGAGTGTACCTTTACCCCTACATCCTTGCCAGTGCTTATTATTATTTGTATTCTTGGTGACTGCCTTTCTGACTGTAGTGAGATGAAATCTCACTATAGTTTTGATTTGCATTTCCCTGCTTGCTTCAATATCCTTTATTGTTATTGGTCTCTTTATTGATTATTTTCTGTAGTTATGTGCTTTGATTTATTTCTCTTCATCTGTTTGTATATCTCATAGAATTTTTTTCTTTGTTACCATCAGGTTTATATAAAACTAAAACTGATAACAATTCTAATGAAATATATTCTCTACCCACACTTTAGCTTTGATGTCAAAATTTATGTCTTTTTGATGTATATCTATTAACAAATTATTGTAGCTATAATTATTTTCAAGTCTTTTTTATTTTAATTTCTATAAGTGATTTACACACCACCATTATAGAGTTTTTCTGAGCTGACTGTGGTATTAGAATATTCTGAACTAACTAACATGTTTTATACTTTCATGTTTCCATGTTGCTGATTAGCATTCTTTTACTTTATCTTTACATAGTCCCTTTAGCATTTCTTACAAGGCAGATTTACTAATGAACTCCCTTAGTTTTTATTCAGCTTTTCTGGGCAAAGCATTCTTGGTTGACAGGTTGCTTTTCTTTTAGTTCCTTGATTTTATCAACCCACTCTTTCTTGATCAACAAGATTTTACTTGTTTTACTCACAAGTTTGAGACTAGGGTGAGCAACTCAGCAAGACCCTGTCTCAAAGGGCTAGATATAACTCAGTGGAAGAGCACCCCTGGGTTCAACCCCAGAACCACAAAAGAAAAAAAATACACTTGCATTCCCTGTATGTACAGCAGTGCTTGTGGAGCTGATCTGGAAGAGGTAGATAAGGCTTGTGTAACACTTATGTAACCTTTGTGTACACAAAGCTTGTGTATCACTGAGCCAGTTGTAGAGAGGATTCACAGGTGGTGCATCACAAGCAACTTGTTGGTGGGCTTTTTGATAGAGTCTGTGGTGTTAGTAGGGTCCAATCCTTTCTTCTCAGTTCCAAATCTCCCTCAAGTACTAAGATAAATTAATCACCTCAGTTTTCTGAGTGTGGTGAGAAAAAAGTGGGTCTCTTGGGTATATCTCACATGGGTAGTGGAGATGGGTACTCACTTAACTGTTTTTCACTTTTAACTGTGGGAGAAATTGTGGGCTGAGAGTTTCTTTTGGCACCTTAAGGGAAGGGTAATTCAGATAAAGTAAAACTTTATTTCTACCCTTTTCAGTGTATCTATTCTTGGACTTTTTTTTCTTTTCTTTTTTTTTTTTCTTGCTCCAGCAGAGTGTTGAAACTTATCCGTTGGTAGCTGTCAAATTAATGTTTCTACAGGTGAAGAATAGTAGAAAACATCTATTTTGCCATCTTGCTGATGTTACCTTTGTAACATTTTGCTCTCAACAAGCCCTTGATAAAAATTTTTACTTTAGTCAGCTTGTAAATTTGATGGATATTAATAGTGCTACAGTTATTCCAAGGTAATTTTTATCAGCTGAAATAAGTTATACAAAACAGAATAAAACATAAAACATATTCATTTGCACTCCGTATAATACACTGAGTCACCTTTGAACATTGCAGTGCTTTGTCAGTTATCTTCCTTCAGGAAGAAATGATACTTAATGCAAATTTTGTGAAATACGTTTCCTGTGCTCTTTCTGGGTGGATAATATTCTCTTTGGATAACAAATCAGAATGTGGATTCCAGTAACCTCATTACATCATATATAAACTCTTTAGTTCCAGAAAATATTTTATTGCCCCTCAAAATTGGTGTATTTTTATAAAATATTATTGTTGTACCCCTGCTTTCAATAACTTTTCATTCATGTTACTTAGTTAAAACCTGAAATCTTTATTCTTTCAAAAAGTCCCTGTAAGAGCAAACCCCAGCTAATCCTTTTCCTTGACTTGAATATGTGCTATTATTTTTCAATTCAGTATTTTTGTATATTTTTTTCCTTTGCTTGTGACCTTGTGGCACCGTACCTGATTTTCTTCTGCCCACACACTTTTTCTTGTTTTTTTATTTTTATTTTTTATTTTTAAGTGTTTTGGTCCTTAACACTTTTTCAGAGAGGAGTCAGATTTTTTCATCTTAACTTGTGTTCCCAAGATAAAATCTCCCATTGTAACCTTTCCAGTTCCTTCTGAGATTTTTCATTGTCCATATCTATTTTTCTTATTATTTATCACTCTGATTCTTTATCCAGACCAACAGGTCTCTGTTTTTGTTCACTGATAAATCCTTGATCATTAGCACAGGTATTGGTATCATAGTGGATGTTGCTTATGAGATGGTTTGAGAGAATCCAAGTACCTTTCTACTCCTTGGTCACAATTCCTCTACCAGGTGTAGTATTCTGTCTTGACCCTTATATCTAAGAAAACACAATACCAACATAAGGTAGTGCTTACAATTGTTTAAAAATAATCCATTGTCTTCCCTGCCTTCCAAATCTTTTTTTAAAAAATTTTTTATTATTTGTTTTTAGTTGTAGATGGATACAATATCTTTATTTTTATGTGGTGCTGAGGATTGAACCCAGTGCCTCACATGTGGGAGTCAAGCACTCCGCCACTGAGCCACAACCCCAGCCTCTGCCTTCCAAATCTTTTAAAAGCCAATTTGTATGAAAGAAAAATTTTAAAGGACACAGTTTTTTAAAAGTAATCTAAGCAAGGTTTTGGCAATGTTACGGTTTTTCATTGAATAAAATAAGTTTAATGCTTAAAGTTCATGCCAAAAACCATGTCTTTTATTTCCCATCATGTACAACAATGACAAGAATGGGAACCTAGGTAGAATAAATTATACTCCATGTATGTATAATATGTCAAAATATACTCCACTGTCATGTATATCTAAAAAGAAAAAAATTGAAGAACAAATTTAAAAAAGGAAATGGAAAAAAATAGGAGTTATGTAGTAAAATCCAAATGTTTTTACATTAATTCATAGCTCAATTACACCTTTGCAGAATATCACTGCAAAATGTCTTTAATCAATCAGATGTTTGTATGAATTTAAAATTTGAATAGAGCATATTTAAAAATGCAGCAGACATATTCTAAAATTTTATCAAAAATAATGTCTCTGTATATTGTGGCTATGATTCTAGGCAGTATGAAACTGTGGTTCCACTCGAAGATTCCATTGTGACTGAGGTTACAGCAACTCTTCAAGAATGGGCCAGTCTGTGGAAACAACTATATGTTGTAAGTAGTTATCTATAGTTTATTATAGCATTGAAATTCTTTTGTACCAAGTAAAGGTATATTCTGACTTAATCCAATTCTGCTGTTTGGAATTTTTGAATATTTTCAGGTTTTATAATGTATATTCCTAATATTAATGGAAACATAGTAGACTAGGTTTTTCCAAACTGAAGAGAGCATATCCATATGCCTGTAGTCCCTCCACCCTACTTTAGTCACTAGAATGTAATTTCCATAGCACCAGGAATCTTAGCTATCTTATGAGTTGCTTGCTATGTACCTACATGCTTTTATAAAAATGAATAAACAAAACATGATAAGTGTTTAACTTTTATTGTTTGTGATGACTAAGGAACAGGGAATTGTATACAGTAGTTTCTTACAACTACTAAATTTAGAGGCTATGCCACATATAACACTTGGTAGGCTAACAATTAATTGAAAATAAAAAAAGAAACCAAATAAAGACAAAGTATTATAAAAAATCTTCTATGAACTAAAGAGAGTTGAAGATGATAAGATATATAAATAATTATAACATCTGCCCTAAAAATAAGTAACAGTATTTGGGTTCTGGATGAGATAGCCATTTACCATTCCACTTAAGGTCTGGGTTCTGGACATCATGCAGTACACATATTCCAATTTAGTCCTTCCACTAAATTATAGCCTCTAGATAAACTACCTTCCAGAAAACTTCAAAAATTAGGGAAAAGTAGGTGGACAGGCTAGGACCACTGAAAGCATAATCCACAAAATAACAACTTGATAAAGTGTACTTAATAAAGACTAACATCTTTTAATCTATGAATGACCCTGTTAAGAGGATGAAAAGATAACAGTAGAGACTGGTAGAAAATATCTATTTGTCACATATCCCTCAAAAGACTTGTATCTAGAACATATAAAGAAGTTTCTAAACTGAATTGAAATAAAGCCATTTGGTTAGAAAATGAGCAAATGACTTGAATAGGTATTTCATTAAGGAGGATACATGGATAGCCAGTAAGCACGTGAAAAAGATTTCCATGTGATTAGTCATTTTAATAATACAAATTAATGCTACAATGCTAATGTGCTATTTAAAATATAAATGTTAGCACTTTATATGTAAATTCAAGTCTAATCAGTAATTAACAACTTCTCGAATTCATATGATTCTTAAATCATAATAACTATAAGAAATAGGAATTATATTCATTTTACTGATATAATATTAAACTCTTTAATTTTTCTTTACCCTTCAAGAAAACAAATTAAACAGATCTGATTAATATGGAATAGAGCTTTGATAGAGAGTAATATAGTTCATATAATTCTTACATTAACTCATTAAAAACAATGAGATATTCATTAATTTCATATTGATGATAATAGTACCACTATCGCAAGTCATGTGTTGTTTAATGATGGGGAAACATTCTCAGAAATGGTTCATTCAGTGATCTAACTGTTCTGCAGACATCACAAAGTGCTTATGTAAACTAAGATGGCTGATGCCACTAGGCAATATAATGTGAAACACATGAGTGTAATTAACATATGCTTACTTTGTGCCCATTTTGTCATATTTTACATACATTATTTTGTTTTAATTGTCATCACAATTATTATTATCCTTTTTCAGATTACAGATTGGAAACTGAAACTTAATAAGGATAAGGAATATATCCAAAGTCATATAAGCAGTGAGTGTACATCAAGAACCCAAACCTGGGTTCATTAAACTCCAGGGCTTTAATAAAGGCATTATTTTATCTCTTGGATTATCCTTTTGATATATCTCACATTTAATTTTGGTAGCTGCTTATTACTGTCTTATGATAGGAAATTGTATTAGGATAAAGATTATCTATAAATGACACTCTTTCCCCTAGATAGAAATAATACCTCTTTAAACAGATACTTTTTCTTTTTTGAGTAAGTATACATAGTCTGAGTTTGCTATGGCTAGTCTACAGTTATCAATGACTCAGGCTCATCTGATTCTTAATATGGGTGCCCCCCCCCAAAAAAAAATTACAGCAGAGAAAAGAGTTTCTTCAACAAATGGAGCTGGGAAAATTGAACATCAACCTGTAAAAGATTGAAACTAGATCCCTATATCTTACACTGTACAAAGTTCAACTGAAAATAGACCAAAGTCCTCAATGTAAGACCTGAAACTTAAACTACTACAGGAAAATGTAAGGGAAACACTTCCAGATACTGGTACAGGCAATGATTTACTGAATGGGATTCTAGTTTGTCAGTAATTAATATCAAGAATTGACTAATGGGATTATATCAAATTAAAACACTTCTTTACAGCAAAGGAAACAGTCAACAACAGAGTGCAGAGGTAGCCTAGTGATGGGAGAATATTTATGCCAGTTATTCATCTAACCAAGGAGTAATATCCAGAATATATAAGAATATATAAAGAACTCAAAACATAACACCAAAAGAAAAAGTGATCCAATCAGTAAGTGGGCAAATGAGCTTAAGAGACATTTCTCAAAAGAAATACAGATATTCCACAAATATATGAAAAATGTTCTTTATCATTATTCAACAAATATATGAAAAACGTTCCTTATCATAAGTTATTAGGGAAATGCAAATCAAAACCACAGTGGCCACAGTTAGAATGATCATTATTAAGAAAACAAAAATTAGCAAATATTTGCAAAGATTCAGGGGAAAAGGAACCTGCATATAGTCTTGGTAAGAATGTAAACTAATATAGGCACAATGGAAAACAGTGTGGGAGTTCTTCAAAAAACTCAACCAGAATTGCCATATGATCATGCTGCACCACTCCTAGGTATATATCTGAAGGAAGTAAAGTCAGCGTACAGTAGAGACACCTGCATACCCCTGTTTATCATGTCACATTCAATAGCCTAGTTATAAAATTAGCCTAGGTACCCATCAGTGTACAAAGGGATAAAGAAAACGTGGAATGTATACACAATGGATTATTATTTAGCCATAAAGAAGAATGAACTTTTGTTATTTGCAGGAAAATGGATGGAACTGAAGATCATCATGTTAAACAAAATAAACGAGCTCAGAAAACAAGTATATTTCTTTCATATGTGGAATCTTTAACAATAACAGCAAAACCCATGACATGAAAGTGTAAGGGGAACTTTTAGGAAAGGGAGGGTAAGGAAGGTAAATACCGTCAAAATATATAATATGCATGTATGAAAATTGTTACAATGAAACCCATTTACTATGCAATTAATATATACTAGTAATTAAGTACACTTAAAAACAAGGACTTGGGCTCATTTTGTCCTCTTGCTCTACTGCCCTCATTATTGTACTTCAGTCTGGTGGCCCCAAATGGCTAGTACTAGGTAGCATATCTGTAGTCTGGCTAGTAGCATGCAAGAAAGAAAAAAGAGGAAGAGGAATGTGCCTTTTTTTTTAAAAAGAGTACTTCTTACAAGTTGTGGAACACATTCCCTCCTTACTGCATATTGGTTAAAACTGAAATCACAAAATTACCTCTAGATGAAACAGGCTGAGAATTGGTCTTTATTTCAGATGACCATATACCAGCCAAATATCATGGTTTCTATTACTATGGAAAAAGACGGAAATGAATAATGAGGAATCACCCACAAGAATACCACAGTGATGATGATTCATTTCCATTTAAAGCTCTAATGAACTTTTCTTCTTTTGCTTAATCTGTTTGTGAAACAGTGGAATTCACCAGAACAATGAATATTTTATTTATATGGAAAAATGAATTTTAAGTAAAACATAGAAAAGTAATAAATGTATTGTATTGTTAATAATCATTAGACTCACTCAAGCTTTTTTAAAATTTTTTTTCACAATTTGATGTGCATTTGTGAGGATAAATACATTGTGCATAAAAGTTAAAATGGTACCAATAATGATATCTTCTGTTATAGTAGCTAATATATTAAAAAGTTTTGGATAAATTAGAGCTGCTATTTGATGTAATAGTTTTGAAAATTTAACCTTTGAAAAATCTTGTAAGTGTGCATTCAAGCTGATATGCTTGTTTTTCCAGACATGGGGGGAAAAACATGAAAGTAGGAGACTCTATTGAAAAGAGTTTGGTTGCAAACAATTTTTATAATTTTTCACAGAATTTTTTTTTTGTGTGTGTGGTCTTGGGGATTAAACCCAGGGACATACTACCACTGAGCTCTATCCCCAACCCTTTCATGAATTTTGAGATAGGGTCAGCTAAGTCTGACTTCAAACTTGTGATCCTCCTGCCTCAGCCTCCCAAGTCACTGGGATTATAAACCAGTGCCATCATGCCCAGCTAAAAGAAGTTTGAATATTTATAGTCTAAATATTTTTCTATATTGCAAATAAAATCTTGTTGCCTTTTTTTCCACTTTAGTAACAGCAGTGTTTCTTGTTATTTTTAACCAGTAGTTTACATGACAAATGTCAACTACTGATTGTTTTCTTTCTATTATGCATATGGGAGGTCAGACACATAGCCAACTAGATCCAAAAATATGAATTCATTCTAGTGTTTAATTCCAGTAAAATGTTGTAACTCTAACCAGATTTTCAAATTTAACAGGACAGAATAGAGAAATTACCAGGTAGGCACAGTTTAAATGAATTGCTATAAGAATTAATGCAAGCCAGGCACAGTGGCACACACCTGTAATCCCAGCACTTTGGGAGGCTGAGACAGGAGAATTGCAAGTTCAAAGCTAGCCTCAGCAACACTGAGGTGCTAACCAACTCAGTGAGACCCTGTCTCTAAATAAAACACAAAATAGGGCTGGGGATGTGGCTCAGTGGTCAAGTACCCCTGAGTTCAATCCCTGGTACCAAAAAAAAAAAAAAGAATTAATCCAAATAAAAGTCAATTTCAAATTTGTCTTTCTGTTGGAATAGAAGAATCTGTTATATTACTAAAATTAGGCAGAAAACTCAACAGTTCTTACTTTGTTTTCCCTACTCAATTCCTGACCTCATAGTTATTTTTAAATCTAGGTTTACTAAGAGGCAATTAATTACCTGGCTATCAGCAATAAGAAGTACTTATGCTTAAGAACCAGAATGAATCTAGGCAATAGCTTCTCATTTCTAATTTGTCTGACTTTGAAAACAAAAGGAAAATATAAATACATAATAAACGGTAAAGTATGAGAAATAAGTCTCTACATATATGATTATAAAGATGGATTTCTTCCTGTATAAGGAATGCATAAAAATCAGTAAGAAAACCAGTAAAGATCCCAACACATAATCAGTAAAGGTAAAAATAAGCCATTCACAAACACTACACTAGGGAAATGGCCAGTCTTAACTAATGATCAAAAGAGATGTAAATGAAATAAATTAGATAATAATTTTCCTTTTAATTAATTGATAAAGTGGAAATTATCCTCTGCTATTGAAATCTGTTGATACCTCTTTTTTGCTGCTAGATATCAATTTTGTTAGCACAACTGGAAAAAACCTTAAAAAATTTCAGATTCTAGTAATTCTAATATTGAGGATTTTAAGATAATAATGTTAAGTATACGATGGAGTGAGTCTATTCTATAAATATGTACATTGTAGCATAATTTCAGTAGCAAAAATAAATTTGCTAAATGTTCCAATTATGGTCCATTTAATACATAGACAAGTTATTGTTTATGTGTAAAAAACGATTAAAAATTTAATGTTATATAATAATATGAAGATGTATGTACAAATCATATGGAGAGTATGATCTTATTTGTATTCTGAAAACATGTTTGGAAATAGATGAGGAATATATATCAAAATATTAATGGCAATTACCTTAGCATTAGATAGTTTATCCTATTTTTAAATTTTTTACATGTAAATATTTATTATTTTAATTGTTAAGAAAAATAAAACGATACTTTTATTTATAAATTAAGCACAATGAATGATAATGTGAAATAATACTACCAATATTGTCATTAAGTAGTGTCTACAAGAGCTTAAGAGATTATGCTACTTAATTTGCTATGTTTCACTTTCATCACATTATTAGCAAGCATTTATTAAATTCTTTTGGGGAGGGGTACTGAGGATTGAACCCAGGAGTGCTTAACCACTGAGCCATATCCTCAACCCTTTTTATTTTTTATTTTAAGACACAGTCTTGCTTAGGAACTTGCTAAATTTCTGAAGCTGGCTTTGAACTTGTGATCCTCCTGCCTTGTAATCCCAAGCCACTAGGATTACAGGCATTCACCACTGCACCTGGCCATATTTATTAAATTCATGGTTTTGTGGAAAAGAAAAAAGCTTTGGACCTGAACTTGAATCTAGGTCTGCCATCTTCAATGTTAGGCTTGCTGTTAGATCTTAGTTTCTTGTGCTGTAAGCGGGTATTATAAGCCTATTTCAAAGAGTTCTTAAAAATGAAATAAATAATATATGATTCAAGTAGTCTATGAATATTAATTGTATCATCTTGTTTTTGATATGCTTATATCTCTCTGTGTGTGTTTGGCATCTGTTTATTAATGTAGTTAATAGAGTGATAGTAGTTCTATCACTTAAGAAGCTTTTCTGTATATAGAAATAATAGATATAGTAAGAAGGATTTCATTTGTATAATGGGGTGTTGGGATAAGAAAATACACGTGTGTGTGTACACACAATAAACACACATTGGTAAATGTAAAACACATACATATATACATACACATTTGAGCCAGAAGAGGAAAAACCCCATCCCTCTAAAGTGGTTAAAATCATAATTTTCCTATACCTGAGAACTATCAATTGTGGAAAATGGTGACATTATTATGTATTCCTGTCAAAACTAGTTTGTATAATATTAAATAGATATTTATGCTCCAAATACTTTTTGAAGCTGAAAGCTTATTAGAAATAACAAATACAAGTTACCTTTCTCCATTTGCCAAAATAAAATTGAGGCTAGTCATTAACATAGCTAGAAAAGGAATTTGTTACCCAGAATTATTCTTACTCTTCATTTTAAGCATAATCAGAGCCTATTCTGAACTCCTAAACTACTTCCACTTACCGTCTCCATGCAAGATACACTAAGAAACTGAAGTGTTTGTGGCTAACATTGGGACAATTTATTGAAAAATGTAAAACACTTGTTCACTAAAAGCTATGAAAAGGAAATTAAAGAACAACTAAATAAATGGATAGATACATCATGTTAACAGAATGGAAAACTCAAATATTGTTAAGATGTCACTTCTCTCCAAACTTGATATATAGTGTCAACTTAATACCAATCAGAATTTTAACAGACATTTTTTGAGTAGGAATTATTAAATGGATTCTAAAATATATTTAAATGACTAGAATATTCAGTGCATACTTTCTGAAAAACAAAGTTGGATATCTTCATATATGATATCAAGATTTACTATAAAATATGTATGTACTAATCAAGACAGTGTAGTACTGATAAAAGGATAGAGATATAAATCAGCAGAACAGAATAGAAAATTCAGATAAGGTTAATTAATTTTTCACAAAGGTGACAAGGTACTTTTGGGGCTAAGGGAAGTCTTTTTAATAAATGAGGATAAATGGATATTATATATGGAGGAAAAAGTGAACATAGTACTTTACACTAGAACCAAATGTAAAATTTAATGATAAAAACTTGACAGTAAAATCTAAGCTTCCTCGGGACAGGTTAGATTTCTAAGGATGCTAGAAACACAAACCATAAAAGAAAAAAGATGCTATAGTGGAACTCAATCAAAATGAAAAACTTTCTTTCTTTGGGACATGGTGTAATGAAAAGAAAAACTAAGCCCAAGGTAGGAGACAACACTTAATTTACTTATGTCTGACAAAGGAGTCACATGAAGAAAAAACTTTTAAAACTCAGAAGATAACCCAACAAAGAAGGGCAAAAGATTTGAATAGACAGTAACAGACAAAGAAATGCATGGCTATTGAAAATATAGTCAGCATTAATAATCAGGGAAATGCAAATTAATCTACAAGGAGAATGGCTAAAATTAAAGACAGTATCAAGTATAGACAAAGATGTAGAGCAGATGGAATTTTCTTCTGTTGCTAATGAGGATGTAAAATAGTGCAACCATTGTAGAACACAGACATTCTTATACAGTTAAATAGGCAGCTACCTAAGGAATTTACCTCAGTGACATTGAAAACATTTATTGATACAGAAACATGTACACAAATGTATGTGGCCTTCTGCATAAAAGCCCAAACTGGAAATATCTCAGATGTCCATGAAGAGAAGAATAACCAAATTTTGGTATATCTGTATAGACAAATAATAAACAGTAATGAAAAGAAATTAGCTGCTGATAAATGCAACAACAGTGATGGATCTTAAAAATGTCGCAAGTAAAAGAAATCAGACACAAAGAGTACATACTTTATGATTCATTAATACATTATTGAACAAGGGAAACTTGTTTATAAAAAAAATCAATGCTTTTCTGGGATCAGAAGTAGAGTGGGGAACTGACTGCAAATAAGCAAAAATGTAAGAGTAAGGAAAATGTATGTCTTTGTGGTGACAGTTAACATTTTGCAAAACTCTGAATTGTACTCAGAATGTCAAGGATTCATTATGTGTAAATCAAACCTCAGAAAAGGTCATATTTCTTTAAAGACAATAAAGTACGCATCAAAATACTCTATTTTGAGAAATACAGCTTTCAAACAAATAGAATGTACATGCGAATTGATCAGTTCTCTTAATTAATATTTTAATTTATTCAGTTAATGCCATAAATTAGGATACAACTAAATACAGTTTGGGTGAGGGGACTCTTTTCCTTAGAATATTTGTATATCACATTTAAAACGTTAAATATTCATGTTATTGTTACAAATATTGAGTTTAATTGTATTTATATTATATTCTACCTTTGGGGGATCATGAATCGTCCTGTTGCTCATTTGTGTACCTTCATCTGTTTGAAAAGCAATTTGATGCATTTCCTTCTGAGTGAGCACCCATTTTCCTTGTTTTACATTTATAATTAGCACATAAAGAAGTTAATATATATCTCATACATACAGTTAAATAATAATGATAACAAAACCTTTGTACCTTAAAGAATAGAATTGGTTTAAAATTTTTTCAAGCCCCTTTTATACCTCCTGTGATTGCATTCCCTTCTTGCCCCACACACTCAATGACTGTTAATGAATTTTGTATAAATTTACATCCTCTATGTATTCATATACTAAAGTATGTGTAATCTTAACTTCCATACATTTGTATGTTTTAGAGATAAAATTATCCTCTGTATATGTTTACATTATTGTGTCTATTGCTTTATAACTCTTATATTTTCCCTCTATAATGTTTGTAGACTTACTCATGTTGCCGTATCAAGTGATTGCTCACTTTTGTGATTATATAGTATTTCATTGTAATGATTACACTATATTTGTCCACTCTGTTGTTGCTGTGCATTGGTTAACATTAATTACAGTTTTTGCCCATATTCCTGAGTAAGACTGGTCTGTAACTGCAGTTTCTCCAATGGCCCTTGTCAAATTTTGTTACCAAGGCTATAGTGACTTCATTAAACAATTCAGGGAAACTAAGAATACTATATCCTGTAAGCCCAAAAGAAATAAAGAGCCAGGCACAGTGGTGCATGCCTATAATCCCAGCACTTTGGGAGGCTGAGATAGGAGAATCATAAGTTTGAAGCCAGCCTCAGCAATGGCAAAGTGCTAAGCAACTCAGTGAGATCTTGTCTCTAAATAAAAACACAAAATAGGGCTGGGGATGTGACTCAGTGGTCGAGTGCCCATGAGTTTAATCCCTGGTACCAAAAAAAAAACCAATCAAACAAAAACCAACAATATGCTGCCTATAACAAATTCACATTATGAGTAAACATGTAGAGAAACTGAAAGTGAAAGGACGGAAAATGATATTCCAAGCAAATTGAAGCCTAAAGTGAGTAGGAATAGCTATACTTCTGACAAAATGTATTTTAAGACAAAAACTGCAAGAAGAGACAAAGCTGTTTACATTATAATGATCAGGGGATCAATTTAACAAAAATATGCTATAGTAAATCTATATGTACCTAGTGTTGAGTATCCTATTTAATAAAACAAACCCTGTTAGAATTAAAGGGGTAGACAGATTCCAACATCATAATGCTGGGTGACTTCAGTATCCCATTTTTATCAGTGGACAGATTATCCAGAAAAGTATTCAACAAAGAAACATCAGAGTTAAACTATGCTGTAGACAAGTGAAATTCAACATTTACAGAGCATTCCATTAAACAGCTATGGAAGACATGTTTTTTTGCTTGTTTTGTTTTGTATTTTTTTAATCAGTGCTTGGAACTTTCTCTAGAAAGAACCAAATATTAGGCCACAAAACAAGTTTTAACAAATTCAAAAAACTGAAATTATATTCTGTATTTTTTCTGATCACAATAGAATAAAGCTAGAAGCCAACAACAAATTATATAAATACATGGAGAATGAACAGCACACTTCTGAATGAACAATGGGTTATTGATGAAATCAAAAGGGCAATAAAAACATTTCTTGAAACAAATGAAATCAGAAACAACTTACGAAAACTTATGGCATGCCACAAAAGCAGCACGAAAAGGGAAGTTTTCAGCAATAAATTTCCATACATTAAAAAAACCAAAGATTTCAAATAAGTAACATAATAATACATGTCAAGACCTAGAAAAGTAAGAACAACCAAACTCAAAGTTAGTAGAAGAAAGGAAATAATGAAGATCAGAACAGAAATAAAGACTAAAAAAATGCAGAAGACTGATGAAACAAAAAGTTTTTTTTTAAAGGGTAAATAATGTTGACAAACTTTAGCTAGACTAATCAAGAAAAGAAGGAAGACACTCAGATAAATAAAATTAGGAGTGAAAAAGGAGATATTACAACCAATACCATGGAAATATAAAAGATAATTATAGGTTTTTATGAAAAATTATACCCCAACAAATGGAAACAAACAAACTCGGACATAGAAAAGTCGAGGACTGGATAATTGCATTGCTGAATTCACTCAAACTTTTACAGAGGAACTAACATAATTTCTTCTCAAACTTTTTCTTTTCTTTTTCTTTTTTCTTTTTTGGTACTGGGGATTGAACTCAGGGGCACTTGACCTCTGAGCCACATCCCCAGCCCTATTTTGTGTTTTATGTAGAGACAGGGTCTCACTGAGTTGCTTAGTGCCTCGCCATTGCTGAGGCTGGCTTTGAACTCGCGATTCTCCTGTCTCTGCCTCCCTAAGTGCTGGGATTACAAGCGTGAGCCACCACGCCCGGCTTCAAACTTTTTCAAAGAATTGAAAGGGATGGAACAAAATAATTCTATGAGGCCAGCATTCCTGATGAAAATACATGTAAAAATTGTCAACAGATACTAGCAAATTGAATCCAACAGTACATATTTTTCATCATGACCAAGTTGGATTTACCAAGAGATACAAGAATGGTTCAGTATATACAGGTCAATAAACATTACACATCAACTGAATGAAAGATAAAAATCACACAATAGCTCAGATGTCAAAGAAGCCTTTGACAACTCATTATCCTTTCATGATAAAACCCAGAACAAACTGAGTATAAAGATTGTACTCAACATAAGTGAGACTCTATAAGAAAAGTCCATTTCCAACATCCTACTAAATGGGAAAAAAGATCTGGAGCAAGACAAGGATGTGCAGTCTCACTGCTCTTATTCAATATAGTAATGGATTTTTTTCCATTGTGGTTTTAATTGGTAGTTTTGAGTTATACATAACATTAAGATTCATTTTGACATAAAAGCATGGAATAATTTGCTCTAATTCAGTCCCCAATACCTCCCTTTTCTCTCTTTCCCCCACTCCCTTCCCTCTGCTCTACTAATTTTTCTCCTATTTGCTTTTAGGATTTTTAAAAATAGTGTTTTGTGGGTATATATGATGATGTATATCATATATATGTGTATATGTATATATATGTTATATATACATGTTTGTATATATGTGTGTATATGTGTGTACACACAATAGACACACATACACAGGAAAGTTAGTTAAGATTCATTATGCTGTTCTTCCCTATCTCATCCTTCCTGCCTCTCCTACAATCCTCTTCTTCTACTCCACTGATCTTTCTTCTATTTTGATAGAATTCCCCTGACTTTTTTTGTCTTTTCTCTTTCTCCCTTTATTTTGGATTAGCTTCTGCATATCAGAGAAAATATTTGACCTTTGAATTTCCAGGTCTGGCTTATTTCACTTAGCATGATAGTATCTAGTTCCATCCATTTACTGGCAAATGCCATAATTTCATTCTTCATGACTGTATAGTACTTCATTGTGTATATACACCACATTTCCTTGATCCTTTCATCGGTTGAAAGGCAGCTTAGTTGGTTCCATAACTTGGCTATTGTGAATTGTGCTGCTATAAACACTAATGTGTCTGTATGTGTATTGTATGCTGATTTTAGATCTTTTGGATATATGTGGAGGAGGGAGATAGCTGTGTCATGTGGTGGTGGTCTTTTCCTAGTTTTTTGGTTTTTTGAGATATCTTCCTGTGGCTTTCCAGAGTGATTACATTAATTTGCAGTCCCACTAACAATGTACAAGTGTACCCTTTCCACTACATTCTCATCAACACTTATTTTTGTATTCTTTTTTTTTTAGTTGTAGATGGATTCAATGTTTTTTAAATTTTATTTATTTATTTTTATGTGGTGCTGAGGATCAAACCCAGTGCTTCACACGTGCAAGGTAAGCACTCTACCACTGAGCCACAACCCCAGCCCATTATTTTTGTATTCTTGATAATTACCACTGACTGGTATGAGATGGAATCTCAATGTAGTTTTGATTTGCATTTCCCTGATTGCTAGAGGTAGTAAACATTTTTTTCATATATTTCTTGGCCATTTGTATTTCTTCTTTGTAAAAGTATCTGTTCAGTTCTTTTGTCCATTTATTGATTGAGTTTTTTGTTTTTTGGTGTTAAGTTTTTTGAATTCTTTATGTATTCTGCATATAATGCCTTGAGGAGCAGATAGGAAAGATCTCTCTCATTTTGTGGGCTCTCTCTTAATGCTCTTAATTGTTTACTTTGCTGTGAAGGTTTTAATTTTTTATTTAAAATTTTTTTTTACTAGAGCTTTATAGTTGTACATAGTATTTGGTATCATCCCAAAAATGATACATGCATGAAATTCGGTATCAGTTCACATCCTCCCTTTTTCCCTCCCATCCTCTCTCTCCCCTTCTTCTACTCTGTTGGACTTCCTTTCTCTTCTCTATTTATTTATATTTGATTTGTTCTTTTTACTTATACACAAAAGCGAAATTCCCTGTGGTGTGTTTTTGTGTGTACATAGCATGATTTTTAAAGACTTCATTTTGCATTGCCTCCCCTTTCCCATTCTATCACTCTGCCTCTCAGTCTCCTTCTATACTACTGATCTTCCCTATATCTTTTTGATATCCTATCTTTCCTGCTTCCTTTTCTTTATTTTACTGTAGCCTCCACATATGAGGGAAAACATTTGACCTTTGAGTTTCTGAGTCTAGCTTATTCACTTAGTGTGATGTTCTCCATTTCCATCCATTTACCAGCAAAGCCCTAATTTCATTTTGCCTTGTGGCTGGGTATAACTCCATTGTATATATATATGCCAGAATTTCTTAATCCATTCATCTATTGACAAGCATTTGGGTTGATATCATAATTTAGCTATTATGAACTGTGCTACTATGAACATTGAGGTGACTATATTGCTATAGTATGCTGATTTTAGTTTTGGAGGGACAATATTGAGGAACCCATTCCTGGATCATATGGTAGTTTCATTCCTAATTTTTTGAGGAATCTCCATACTGTTTTCCAGAGCAGTTATACTAGTTTGTAGTACTACCAATAGTGTACAAGTATACCTGTTTCCCCACATCCTCACCATAGTTTATTATTGTTTGTATTCTTGATCATTGCCATTTTGACTTGAGTAAAATGAAATATTAGTGGTTTTTTTTTATTTGTATTTTCCTGATTGCTAGAGATGAACATTTTTTCCTGTATTGACCATTTGTGGTTTTTCTTTTGAGGAGTATGTGAAGTTTTTTGAGTTCTTTATATATTTTGGGTATTTATCCCCTATCAGTGGAGTAGCTAAAAAGATTTTTTCCCATTCTGTAGGCTTTCTCTTCACATTCTTGCTTCCTTTGCTATGCAGAAGCTTTTTAATTTGATGACATTTTATTTATTAACTGTTGGTTTTATTTCTTGAGTTTTAGGGGTCTTTTTGAGAAAGTCAGTGCATGCACCTATATGATAGAGTGTTGACCCTGTTTTTTTCTAGCAGTTACAGGGTTTCTGGTCTAATTCCTAAGTCTTTGATCCATTTAAATTTGAGTTTTGTACAGGATGAGAGGATTTTAGTTTTATTTTTCTACACATAGCTATCCAGTTTCCCCAGCACCATGGTTAAAAAGGCTCCAAGATATATTTTTGGCACATTTTTCATGTATCAGATGGCTATAAATATGTGGGTTTGTCTCTGTGTCTTCTACTCTGCTCCATTGGTCTTCATGTATATTTTGATGCCAATACCACAATATTTTTGTTACTACAGCTCTGTAGAATAATTTCAGATCAAGTATTCTGATGCCTCCCACATCATTTCTCTTGCTCAATATTGCGCTGGCTATTCTCTTACTCTTCCAAATGAATTAAGAATTGTTTTTTTTTCTTCTAATTCTGTAAAGAAGGTTATTAGTCTTTTGATGGGGATTATATTGAGTCTGTGTATTGCTTTTGGTAAAATGGCCATTTCAAAGATACTAATTCTACCTACTAATTCTATCTATCCAAGAATATGCAAGCCCTTTTCCATCTTCTAAGGTCCTCTTCAATTTTTTTCTTAAGTGTTTTATAATTTTCATTATAGAGCTCTTTTACAGTCTTGATTAGATTAATTCCTAAGTATTTTTTGAAGTTATTATAAATGGGATGGTTTTCCTGATTACTTTATTGGCTGAATCATTGTTGGAGTATAGAAAAGCTATTGATTTAAGGGTGTTGATTTTGGATTCTGGTACTTGTCTGAAGTCATTTATCAGCTCTAGAAGTCTTCTGGTGGAGTTTTTGGGGTGTTTTAGATATAGGATCATGTCATCAGTAAACAGAGATAGTATGTGACTTCTTTTCCTATCAATAAAATTGATAAATCCTTAGCCATGTTAATGAATAAAGAGAGAAAATTCATATTACTAAAATCCGTGATGAAAAAGGAAATATCATAACGGACACTACTGAAATACAAACAAATCTGTGATTCCCTTCTCTTGCCTCATCACTCTGGCTAATGTTTTGAGGACTGTATTTAATAGGAGTGGTGAGAATGTACATCCTTGTCTTCTTCTTGATTTTAGAGGAAATGCTTTTAGTTTTTCTCCATTCAGTATGATGTTGGCTTTGGGTTTGACATAAATAGCTTTATGATGTTGAGACAGGTTCCTACTATCCTTAGCTTCTCCAGTGTTTTGGACATGAATAGGTGCTGGATTTTATCAAAAGATTTTTTGTATCTATTGAGATGTTTATGTAATTCTTGTCCTTAATTCAATTAAGTAGTGAATTAACACTTAATGATGTGCATATGTTGAATACAACATGGTGTATTATCTGCAGAAGCTTTTTAATTTGATGCTGTCTCACTTACTGATTTTTGGTTTTATTTCTTGAGCTTTAGGAGTCTTTTGAGAATGTTGTTTCCTGTGCTAACTTGTTGGAGTATTGGGCCTGTATTTTCTTCTAGCAGTTGTAGAATTTCTTGTCTAATTCCTAGGCCTTTGATCCATTTTGAGTTCACTTGTGTGCAGGGTGAGAGATAGGGGTTAAGTTTCATTCTTCTACATATGGATATCCGGTGTCGTGTCCCCTCTCCTCCCCCGCACCATTTGTTAAAAAGGCCCTTTTCTCCACCAAATGTTTTTGGAATCTTTGTCTCTTATCAGATGACTATATTTATATGGGTTTGTTTCTGTGTCTTCTCTTCTATTCTTATGATTTCCATATTTGTTTTGGTGCCAGGACCATGCTGTTTTTGTTATTTTGTATTATAGCTCTGAGGTATAATTTTAGGTCTGGTAATATGATGCCTCCATCATTATTCTTTGTGCACAGAATTGCTTTGTTTATTCTGGGTCTCATTTCTCCAAATGAACTGTAGAACTTCTTTTTCTAGTTCAGTGAAGAATGTCTTTGGTATTTTGATGAGAATTGCGTTAAATTTGTATAGTGCTTTTGGTAGTATGGCCAATTTGACAGTATTAATTTCTGCCTATCTAAGGTCTTGAATTTCTTTCTTCAGTGTTTTATAGATTAATTTTTAAAGGCCCTTCACCTCCTTCATTAGATTAATTCCCAAGTATTTTAAGTTTTTTAGGTTATTGCAAGTTGGATAATTTTCCTAAGTTCTTCAGCAGATTCATATTGGGGTTTAGGAATGTGATTGATTTGTATATGTTAACCTTGTAACCTGCTACTTTAGTAAATTTGTTTTTCAACCCTTTAAGTGTTCTGGTGGAGTTTTTGGGGGGTCTTCTACATATAGGATCATGCTATCAGCAAACAGATAATTTGACTTCTTCTTTTCCTATTTCTATCAACTTCCTTCTCTTGCCTGTTTTTTTTCTGAATAGAATTTGAAGGACTAGGTTGAATAGAAGTGGTGAGAGTGCTCATCCTTGCCTTGTTCCTGTTTTTAGAGGAAATGCTGTGTTTCTTTGTTCAGTGTGATGTTGGCCTTGGGTTTGTCATGTATAGCCTTTGCAATGTTAAGGTAAGTTCCTTCTATCCCTGGTTTCTCTCATGTTTTAATTACAGATGGGTATTATGCTTTGTCAAATTCTTTTTCTGCATCTGTTATGGTTTGGATATGAGGTATCCCCTAAAAGCTCACTTGAGAGACAGTGCAGGAAGATTCAGAGAAGAAATTATTGGGTTGTAAGAGTCTTAACTGAATCAGTGAATTGATCCTCTGACAGGGATTAACAAATGATAACTGAAGTGGTAGGATGTGGCTGAAGGAGGTGGGTATTGGGGGTGTGGCTTCGGGTATATATTTCTATCTGGCAAGTGGGATCTCTCTGTATGCTTTATGATTATCATGTGAGCTGGTTCCCTTTGCCACACTCTGCCACCATAATGTTCTGCCTGACCTCGGGCACTGAGGAATGGAGCCAGCCTTTTATGTACTAAGACCTCTGAAACTGTGAGCCTACAAATAAACTTCCTGTTCTGTAGTTGTTCTGGTTGGGTCTTGAAGTTACAGCAGCAAAAAAGCTGACTAAAACAGCATCTATTGAGATCACCATGTAATTCTTGGCCTTAACACTATTTATGTGGTGAATTACATTAACTGATTTGTGTATGTTGAACCGACCTTGCATATATGGAATGAAATCCAGTTGATTATGGTGCACTATCTTTTTAATGTGTTTTTGTATGTTATTAACCAATATTTTATTGATTTTTTACATCTATTACAAAAATAACAATAATACCTTGCATTCTGTTAGATCATAATGGAAGGAAGTTAGGAGTCACAATAAAATAAAAACTAGAAGCTACTCTAACACCTTGAGACTAAATAATAGGCTATTGAATGACCAATGGATATCAGAAGAAATTAGGGATGAAATAAAAAATACTTACAGTAAATGAGAATAGTACTACAATATATCAAAATCTCTGGGACACTATGAAGGCAGTGCTGAGAGGAAATTTCATTGCATTGAGCTCATTCCTTAAAAGTATAGAAAGTGAATAAATAAATTAAAATTACATTTCAAAGCCCTGGAAAAAGAGGAAAAAATCAACACCAAAAGCAGCAGAAGACAGGAAATAATTAAAATCAGAGCTGAAGTCAATGAAATTGAAATAAACAATCCAAAAAATTGACAAAAATTTGTTCTTTGAAAAAAATCAGTAAAATTGATAAATCCTTAGCCAAGCTAATGAAGAAAGAGAGAAAATTCAAATTACTAAAATCCATGATGAAAAAGGAAATATCACAATAGACACTACTGAAATAGACAATAATAAAAAACTATTTTGAAAATTTATACTCTAGTAAAATAGAAAATCACAAAGAAATCAACAAGTTTCTAGAGACATATGACCTACCCAAATTGAATCAGGAGGGCATAGAAAATTTAAATATATCAATTTCAAGCAAGGAATTTGAAGCAGCCATCAAAAGCCTACCAAGAAAGAAAAGCCAAGGACCAGTTGGATTCTCAGCCAACTTCTACGAGACCTTCAAAGAAGAACTAACACCAGTCATCTTCAAATTATTCCATGAAATAGAAAAGGAGGGAACCCTTCCAGATTCATTCTATGAAGCTAGTATCACCCTGATACCAAAGCTAGACAAAGACACATCAAGGAAAAAAAAATTTCAGACCCATATCCCTGATGAACATAGATGCAAAAATTCTTAATAAAATACTGGCAAATAGCATACAAAAGCATATTTAAAAGATATGCACCATGATCAAGTGGGTTTCATCCCAGGTATGCAAGGTTGGTTCAACATACAGAAATCAACAAACCTAATTCATCACATAAATAGACTTAAAGGCAAGAATCACATGATTATCTCAATAGATACAGAAAAAACATTTGATAAAATACAGCATCCATTCATGTTCAAACCACAAGCAAAACTAGAGGTAATAGGAACATACCTCATCTTTGTGAAAGCTATTTATGTTAAACTCAAAGCAAACATCATTCCAAATGGGGAAAAATTGAAAGCATTTTCTCTAAAGACTAGAACAAGACATGGATGCCCTCTTTCACCACTTTTATTCAACATAATCCTGGAAATTTTAGATAAATCAATTAGAAAGAAGAAAGAAAGAAAAAGGATACAAATAGGAAAAGAAGAATTCAAACTATCCCTATTTGTTGACATAATCCTATATTTAGAAGACCCAAAAACCTCCACCAAAAAACTTCTAGGACTCATAAATAAATTCAGCAAAGTAGGATATAAAATTAACACCCATATCACTTACATTCATATATATCAGTGATGAATCTACTGAAAGAGAAATAGGAAAGCTACCCCATTCACAGTAGCCTCAAAAAACAAAACAAAATGTTTGGGAATTACTCTAACAAAAGAGGTAAAAGACTTCTACAATGAAAACTACAAAACTCTAAAGAAAGAAATTGAAGAAACCTTAGAATATGGAAATATCTTCCATGTTCTTGGATAGGCAGAATGTCTGAGTTTTAATTTGCTTTTTAAAAGTAGTTTAAATTTGCATTTCTCTAATTTCAAGAAATGTTGAACATTTTTTCATGTACTTGTTGACTGATCATAATTATTCTACTGTGAATTGTCTGTTCAGTTCCTTAGCCCATTTATTGACTGGGTTGTTTTCTTGGTGTTAAGTTTTTTGTGTTCTTTGTATATCCTGGAGATTAATGCTCTATCTGAGGTGCAAATGGTAAAGATTTTCTCCCATTCTGTAGGCTCTCCCTTCATGTTCTTGTTTCCTTTGCTGTGAAGAAGGTTTTTTTAGTTTTTTACCATCCCATTTATTGATTCTTGATTTTACTTCTTGTGCTTTAGGAGTATCACTTTGGTTCTGAGTCAACACAATGGAGAGCTGGGCCTACTTTTTCTTCTAGTAGGTGCAGAGTCTCTGGTCTAATGTGTAGGTCCTTGATCCACTTTGAGTTTTGTGCAGGGTGAGAGATAGGAGTTTTCATACAGTTATCTTTGGATTTCCAGTTTTCCCAGCATCATTTGTTGAAGAGGCTATCTTTTCTCCAACATATGTTTTTGGCACATTTGTCTAGTATGAGATAACTGTATTTATGTGGGTTTGTCTCTGTGTATTCTCTTTTGTACCTTTGGTCTACAAGTCTGTTTTGGTACCAATAGCATCCTGTTTTTGTTACTCTACCTCTGTAGTATAATTTAAGATCTTGTTTTGTGATGCCTACTGCTTCACTTTTCTTGCTAACGATTGCTTTGGCTATTCTGGGCATTTTATTTTTCCAGATGAATTTTACAATTGTTTTTTCTATTTCTATGAAGAATGTCATCAGAACGTTAATAGGAAATGCATGAAATCTGTATAGTGCTTTTGGTAGTATGGCCATTTTGACAATACTAATTCTGCCTATCCTAGTTGCTGTGTACCTCCCACCAACCAGTTCTGGTTTGTTAGCTCAGGGGCCTGTGGCTGACTGCTAATAGGGTGCAATGTTGAGAATATTGGTTGCTTCTGTTGTGTGCAGGATTTCAGAATGAGGACTCTGGCCTGTTTCTATGATTGCCATGGGTCACCACGTACCTGCTTTCCTCTGTAGGATCCTTTTCAAGATGGTGTAGACCCTGGAAGCTGTCTATAAGCCCAGGTCCTGTGGTTGTGGATTCTCCATGGGCAATCTGTGGTATAGAAGCATTCCCCGTGGCCAATTCAGCTCACTGGGCACTGTGCTTACTACTGAGTAAAGGTACTCAGTGGATTTCCCTTGGTTCTAGTTTCCACTGTTCCAGGTTTGAATAGTGGATGCTGCTTCCCTCTGCTGACTGACTGAGGCAGTGTCCAGCTAGTGTCTAAATAGTGCCCAGACACTTGTTGTCTGTGACCACAGGTCAGGCTGGGTGCTGCTGCTCTCTGCTACCTTGGACCTACTCAATTTTCTGCCTTGACTTAACTCCCATTGGCTATAGTCACGAAGCAGGCATTTCTATGTAAGTTTATTGGGACTCAGGCAACTTCTTATTCCAACCTTCTGCCAGTGCTGCCATAATCCAGAGACTGTCCCTCTGTACCACTAGAGGTCCATGCTGCTTCCCTCTGGAATGGGCCCCATGCAGACTGTGGCTGTGATTGTTCCTCCAGTCTTCTTAGGACTCAGGCAACTTCCCACCATGCTTCTCACCAGTATCATTGGTGGCAGCAGTACTCATGGCTTCATTTTCCTCTGTTTGGGGCCAAAATTGCCTTCCTGCTTGGATCTGAGCTCTCACTTCCTGCCACAATGCATTTTGGGCATCCTTTCTATCTCTGTCTGGGTTCCCATGGAGGCTGTACAGAGACTTGCACTTTCCAGAGTGGGTCTGCTCCACCCTACCCACCTTGTTCATGGTGAGAGGGTGGGTATTTCAATGAATTTGGCTAGTTGTGATTCTTCTACAAGTTCTTTCTACCCAAATTCTTAAGAAATAGCACTGCAGGGGCACCCCCTCTGGTTTAGTTTATTGCTATTTGGAGGTGGGAAGATGCTGTGTTGATTTAAAGGGTGACTGGTCAGCTGTAGGCTCCATAAAATGGCTGTGGAACCCAGCATGACTCCTGATCAAAATTTGATTTTACACTGCTTGATCTGCTTCAAGGATACTGATGCTTCTGTCACACTTTAATTTGATTTATTTTTCTTTTCAGGTATGGTTAAGGAGGAGAGTTTATGTGTTTTTCTCTTCTCTCTTTCTACATTGCTACTTTCCCCTTCCCTCACTCTGGTCCAGGCTTGGGGTTTGGCACTTATTTTCTTCTCTGGTAACCAATCTTCACGTCTCTCTAGGTCTCAGACTTTATTATATTGGGTCTTAGAGCATTTATTTTGTCACCCACCTCTCATATCAGCTGTTCCTTAACTGCCTCCTTGAGAGGTAGTGATTCTAGTTCCAAGTGATTTTCCACCACATACCTAACAGTTAAGTGAAAGGCAGAAGCCAAAAATTGAATACATACCAAAACAATTATCTACACAAAAAAGTATGAAAACTATTATCCAATATCCTAGATGCAACCACTTTTTTTTACACTTATTCCAGGAATTAACTTATGTTAGTCCTACTCCCAAGAGCACCATTACCCCAATTATCAGTATCAGACCTCAAATCCCAAAGGGCATTGCTGTTTATCTTTTTTCTTTTTTTGGTACCAAGAGTTGAACTCAGGGCCACTCAACCACTGAGCCACATCCCCACCCTGTTTTGTATTTTATTTAGAGACAAGTCTCACTAAGTTGCTTAGCACCTTGCTTTTTGCTGAGGCTAGCTTTGAACTTGCAATTCTCCTGTCTCAGCTTCCAAAAGTGCTGGGATTACAGGCGTGCGCCACTGCGTGAGATCCTCTAATGGTCACAGGAGTACTAGTTGGTGCCTTTTTCTCTCTGTAGATGTTGATTTTCATGATTTTCTGCTGAGTTCCAGAGCTTAACTCAAGAATGTTGGATCCATGAGTCAGTCTTCACCACTTAAACTACTGTCAGAATACAGGATTACTGTATGTGGCTCCCCTCCCAAGTGGGGCCTAAAGATGGAGAGAGTGCGGGGCAGGGGGGGGGGGGAGGAGGAATGCAGTAAAGAATTGACCAGTATTAAATCTCTAGAATTGAATAGCTGAGGACCAATATTTCTAATCCATGTCTTCAACAGCTTTTTTAAGGTTTGTTAAAATGTGACTAGAGATGTTAAAATCCTGCATTTGTGCTGAGTTTCTTTGTCAAGCAATGAGTCATTAGTGAGGAATGGTTGTTCACATAACATTTCATAGAGGCTTAAGCCTAAGGTCTGAGGAGTGTTCCTGATTCTTAGTAAGGCCACAGGAAGTAAGGTAGACCATGGGAGGTGGGTTTATTAAGTTAATTTTCAAAGGCATCTGTCTCTTGATGATATTGTTGGTCTTTTCCACCTTTCCTGATGTTTGGGCCTTCAGGTACAATGCAAATGATATTAAATACCTAGTGCTTTAGATACCCCTTGAATGACAGTCGCCTTGAAGGGAAGAGCCATTGTCACTCTGATGTGTTTGGAAAGTCGAAACTTGGGAGTGATTTCAGAGACAGGACTTATTACTTCTAAGTCCTTTTCTGTCCTATAAGGGAAGGCTTCTACCCGATTGGTAATAGTTTCTACCCAGACCAGAAGCTACTACATGCCACTTGATTTTGGCATGTGAATGAAATCTAGTTGCCAGTCTTCCCCAGGTTATTCACTTTTATGTTGTATCCCAGGGGAGCTATCTTTTTTTAAAAATATTTTTTAGTTGTAGATGAACACAATATCTTTATTTTATTTATTTGTATGTGGTGCTGAGGATCGAACCCAGTACCTCACGCATGCAAGGCAAGCGCTCTACCACTGAGCTACAACCCCAGCCCCGAGAGCTACCTTTTTATTGAGGGGATTGTTCTTTTGACAAATTTCACAGGTTTAATGAACTATTGAACTTTCTTCAGGAGATATTTTCTTGTGAATAGCTTTTGTACCATCAGATGAATTCTATCTATGTCCAAATGAAAATCTTGATGGGGGGCTTTAATGACCTTCCACTGATTGACGTCTGGTATGAGTAACTTTCCTTCCTCTGTATGCAACCATCCTGAAGGGCCAGTAATGTGTCTTTGTGAGAGGGCACACTTTTTTTTTTTTCAGTTTAAGGGTTATTGGGGCTGCATCTTCTTAAAAGAGTCTTCCCAGATCACAGGTGCTTCTATTATCTTTAAAGATAGGTGTTCCTTGGCTGGGGTGCAGCTTTAGCAGCCTGATCAGCTAGTTTATTGCCTTCTATGATCTCATCACTTCCTTTTTGATGACCCCTACAATGCATGACAGTGACTTTAGTCAGAAGGTAAATGGCAGACAAGAGTCTGTCAATTTTTTTATGCTATTTGACAGGAGTTTCATTAGTTGTCAAAAAATGTCCCTCCTTCCAAAAAGAAGTATGGGCATGAAGAACTAATAAGGCATATCTGGAATTTATATATATTAACTCTTTTATCCTTCACAATTTCTAGGGTTGTGGTAAGAGGTATGAGTTCTGCAAGCTGAGCACTATTTCCTGGTGAGAGGGATGAGCTTTCAATAGTTGTCTCAAATGTAACAACTATTTCCTACCTAATGGACCCCTAGCTCCATGAAGGAGCTTCCATTTGTAAAAATGATTAGGTCAGGAGTTTCTAGGTGTGGTGTCTATTAAGTCCCCCTAGCAGCATAGATTTGGTGTACTACTCGTTCACAGTTATGTTTAGTTTCCTTTTCCTCTTCAGCAAGAGGGGTGTTTGGGTTTAAAGAGTGGTAGAGTTTTTGTTTGTTTGTTTTTGGTACCGGGGATTGAACTCAGGGGTACTCAACCACTGGGCCACATCCCCAGCCTTCTTTTGTGTTTCATTTAGAGACACAGTCTCACTGAGTTGCTTAGCGTCTCGCCATTACTGAGGCTGGCTTTGAACTCACAATTCTTTTGTCTCAGTCTCCCAGAGTGCTGGGATTACAGGCATGTGCCACCGTGCCCGGCTTAAAGATAGGGAGAGTTTTAATTGGATAGCTGATCTTTCAAGTACTAGCACTTGGTACTATTTAGGCACTATTCCCAAATTTCTAAACAATTCTCCGGTCCTTTGAAAGTAAAGAAAGAAGGTTTATTTCTGGCTGGGCCAAGCAGTTCTGCAACCATTGACCCCGATTGGGTATAGGAATATGCTTATAAGGCCTGAAACCACAAGGGGTGGGAGGGCGTGCAGGAGAAGCAATCATAATCACAAAGTACATTTCATGCAAATGCAAAGCTACCAGGCCAAAATGGTCATATAGTCATATTTTCAGAAATTACATTTTCAGTACACTCTCAGAGAAATAAACTTGCATTAGTTCCATAGTTCAAGAATATTGTGGTCAGGGTGCACAAGTGGGTGAAGGTTGGAGGTTTTAGTTTCTATGTGAATGGGCTCCTGTGGAAGAGGGTCCAATTTCACACAAGATGAGATGTCAGAACAAAATGGGGTAAGTCTGGGCTAATTTTCAAATCAGCCCATAACATTCTCCCCTTTTATAGAAACAATCAAATCCTTGATTCTTCATCTCTGTTGGGTATGGGGCAGTAATAGCTGCACATATACATCAGCTTACCAGAAGAAATGTGTTGTTTAGTGAAGTTGATAAGCCAGTTTAAGATACAAAGGCCAGTGAACAATCCTATGAACATTAGGACTACAGGTCCAGCCTGGCCTGTGAGGAGAGTGGTTAATCAGGGATTCTGTTCATAACATCTCTGGAACCAGGACTCATTTTGTTTTAGCCTTTGATCTCTCCTGTGTGTATTTTCTCTTACTTCAGGAAGGGAACTTTTAATAACTCCAGATTTGTTGGCATAGAAACAGCAGGCTTTTCCCAGGGCCACACAGAGTCCTCCTTGGAACATAAACAATAGGTCTAGGCCCCTTCTATTTTTTTTTTTTTTTTGGTTCTGAGAATTAAACTCAGGGTACTCAACCACTGAGCCACATCCCCAGCCCTATTTTGTGTTTTATTTATAGACAGGGTCTCACTGAGTTACTTAGTGCCTCGCCATTGCTGAGGCTGGCTTTGAACTTGTGATTCTTCTGTCTCAGCCTCCCAAAGTACTGGGATTACAGGCATGTGCCACCATGCCTGTCTTAGGCCCCTTCTATTTTGAAGTATGACTCTGCCAGAGATGTAAATTATTTAGGATTTGTTTAATATGGCCCAATTTACTTCTTGGGTTAGGTAAGAGAGCAGCTATTCCAACTGCCATTGATCCTACTACACTTAACCCAATTGGGGCCAGAATGAAAATGGGAATGGCTCTTTTGATTCTGTGGTTTATATTTTGGATATTTCCAGTTGAGAGATGAGTTCCCTCTGGTTCCCTATAGACATAAACCTGGGATAACACATATACACTAATACAAATAGCTGGGTTAAGAGAAGGAGAGCTGGGTGCAGTGGCTCAAGCCTGTAATCCCAGCACTTAGGGAGGCTGAGACAGGAGAATCGCGAGTTCAAAGCCAGCCTCAGCAATGGCAAGGTGCTAAGCAACTCAGTGAGACCCTGTCTCTACATAAAACACAAAATAGGGCTGGGGATATGGCTCAGTGGTCGAGTGCCCCTGAGTTCAATCCCCAGTACCAAAAAAAAAAAAAAAGAATAAGAGAAATGCAGTGAGATAACCTGATGTCACATGCAAATTAAGCCCCATTAGGAGCAAATAAGACATAGTAGAATTTCCAATAATATTATAGGAGCAGACATCCGTGGGGAAGTTGACCCCAAATTTACCTTGGTTAGGGAAGATAAGGCAAGTGGCATTTCTTGACATGTTGTCTAGGGTGAGGAGTGGTCCTGGATTAACACCATTAGGTTTATTTTTGGTTAGGGGCATTTGAGTGGATCCAACCCCTACAAAAGAAGAGGGTTTGGATTTGAGACACAACCAACAGTAATTGGCTAGTGCAGGCCAAGACTGGTTAATAACCTTTTGGACAGTATGCAAAGTGGGGAATAAGTTGGGTTCCTGGGATTACTTAAGGTGAAACAGTGGAGCAAGATGAGAAAGATTTTTTTACATTAGGAGCCCCTTGATCATGATCATAGAAGGGAGAGTCTGCACATGAGTATTCCCATTATTTTCTCTGTAGGGTTAACCACCCCCATCAAATCCCATTTGGTATATTTGGGTTCCCCAAGTATACCCAGTTTGGAATATATAAATGTAGAGGTTGTATAATTCTGATTCTTAAAAGGGCCACCAGGGGAAAGTTAGGCAAATCTTCTGTCCAGACTGAAAGCCAAGTTGTATCATTAGGTCCACCTCTATAGGTGGCTATCTTGACACAACAGCAGGAGGGACAATAAAAATTAAAGAGAACTCTACATTCATGTGTGGAGGAGTCATCAGGACACATATGTATATGTATATATGTGTCCACCTCAGGGTATAAGGATTGCCATTAAATTGGAGAACATCATCATCCAAATGTACAATTAACAAAGGCTTATCTAGATCTGTCTGATTTGGTCCAGGAATCCATCCATCTACTTGGGCTAGAATTTGTGTAGAGAAGACATGGTAAAATTGTACATGGGGAGTTCAGTAGCCTGGACCTTAGGACACAGTCCAACTAAAAGAAAAAAACATAATTAGCATTTTTTCAGTTTTATCTTTAGAGGATGAATGGGGTCTTGACTCGAGTGTGATGAATCTATGCAGTGAGTCCATCCACCTTTATGTCCATAAAGGTGGTCAAGATGGTGGAGTAAGTTCCTCTCCAGCTGGATGTCAGTCCTTCCTTTTGGAATAATTTGATGTAGACATTGTCTCCTGAATGTAATGGATTCCTTTATGGAACCAACCCCAGTGTTCTCTTGGGGTTGGTTCTCATAAAGGAATCTATAAGGCTTTTCTTGTATCTGCTGGAAAGACTTAAGGTAGTTAACAAGAAGTTGGTGGCTGATTTCAGCCAAATGAATATCAGATACCCAAGGGAGCACAGGGGTTAGTCTCCCATACATGATCTTGAAGGGAGAAAGATTTCCCTTGTAAGGAGTGCATCAGAATGCAAAAGAGCAATGGGCAAAAGTGTTGGCCACCTAGCACTGGTCCCTAGGGCAGATTTACTGAGGGTACTTGTTAGGGTCCGGGTCAATGCCCTCATCCTGCCCAGAACTTTGGGGCTGGTAAGCACAATGCAATTTCTAGTCCATGTTTAAAGCCTTTGATATTCCTTGTGCTATGGCTGTAGTGAATGCTGGCCTGTTATCTGATCCTGTGGTAACAGGCAGTCCATGGCATGGTATGATTTCATTAAGCAGAAATTTTGTTGCAGTCTAGACAGTCTCATTTTTGGTAGGATATGCTTCTGGCCAACCTGAGAAAGTATCCACAAAAAACCCAAGGAGATATTTATACCCATTGGAGGGAGGTCTTCAGTGATGCCAACTTGTCAGTGGTCTCCAGGCAGTTTACCTGGTTTGCAGACCTCAGGGTGTATCCACCTTCCTTGTTTGGCATTTACCTGTTGGCAGGCTAGATATTACTCAGAGATGTTCTGGGCTATTTGCTTTAGTCTTGGAATGTAGTATGTTTTAGATAGAAAGTCAGTTAATTTGTTCTTTCTCCAATGGGTAGTTGCATGTAAATCCAGTATTAATGTTTTCCCAAGGCTCAAGGTATCATTAATCTGGAGTCAGGCAGGTTCCACCAGCCTTCTGTTTTTGTTCCCTCCTTTTCTTTCGCCTTCTCTTTTTCTTTTGGTAGATAGTGTGGGAGAGAAAGAAGGCTGATTTGGGGATATAAAGCCAGAGGGAACATGGTGACTGGTTCTGGTTTAGAGTCCATAGCCATTCGTTGAGCTGTCTCATCAGCAAAATTATTGCCTCTGATGACCAGAGAGAGTCTCCTTTTCAGTGACCCTGGCAGTGTACGACAGCCACCTGCTTAGGTAACCAAATTGCTTCAAGTAGGGCTAATATTTTTTCTTTATTTTTTTTATGCACTTTCCCTTAGCAGTTAGTAATCCCTGTAAATGGCTCTGTGCACTTGTAGGGTAGCAAAAGTATATGTGCTGTGTAAATGTTTACTTTCTTACCTTTGACCCACTTTAAAGGCTATATCAGGGCAATTAGTTCTGCTTGCTGTACCAAGGTTCCTGTGAGGAGTGCTTGAGCCAAAGTGACTTCGGTTTCTGTTGTGACCACAGCTCCATCCAAGTTCCATCTATGACTTGGCTGCTGCCATCTGTGAACAGGACAGCTTCGGCCTCAGTCAAAGCAGCTTGGTGAAATTAGACCTTCCTGAGCTCACCTGGTCAAGCATATCCTCACAGTTATGGAGGGGCTTTTGTGGATCATCATCTAGCATCAGTGAGGCAGGGCTAAGGGTCCTTGTGGGGGGCAAAGGTGAGTTGAGGGTGGTCAAGCAATAGACCCTGATATTTAATAATATAACTGTTAGTCATCCATCTGTCTACTGCACCATTTCGGGGGGGGGGTCTCTACAAAGTATGGGGTTTTCACTGCGACAGATTTCCCAAAGTTAACTTAATCTGCCTCCTTTTCCATAAGGGCAGAGGCTGCTATGGTACATAAGCAGGAGCATCATCTGGATGCTACCAGTTTCAATCTTTTAGATAGATAGGCTGTTGGCTTTTTCCAGGGTCTAAGATCCTGGGTGAGGACCCCTTTGGCAAATCTTCGAGTTTCTGCCACAAACAGGTTCAAGGGCTTAGTAACTTTGGGCAGAGTCAGAGCGGGGACCTTGATCAGGGATGACCTGAAGGTCTGTTGTTTCTTCTCAGTACATTTTAAAGGGCCAGTTCCTGTGGTAGCTTCAGAGGCCTTGCTAATTCTGCAAAGAAGGCAATCTAAAGCCTGCAGTAACCTTACATTCCCAGAAATTCATGGAGTTGTCTTTTTGTAGTGGGGCTGGGTATCTGAATGATGGCTTGTTTACAAGCTCCTGATAATTGTCTGTGTCCTTTTTCTATTGTATAACCCAGATAGGTCACTGATGGATGGCATAATTGAGCCTTTTTAGCAGAGAACTTGGTATCAGTCCTGGAGGTGTTTTAAGAGATCTGCAGTGCTCTCTAAACATTCCTTATAGGTCCTTGCAGCTAGTAACAAATCATCAATATATTGTAGCAGAATTAATTCAGGGTGGGCCAGCTTAAAACTTTGTAAGTCTTTTTGTACCTCCTCTCTAAATAGGGTAGGTGAATTTTTGAACTCTTGGGATAGGCGAGTCCTTGTTAGCTGAGTGGTGGCGTGTGTATCAGGATCAGTCCATTCAAAGGCAGATACAGGTTGACAGGTACCAATAGTATACAAAAGAAGGCATCCTTAACGTCTAAAACACTATACTATATACTCAGGAAACAAAAAGCTTAAAATTATATATGGGTTTGGCACAGTAGGGTGTATAGTTTCAACCCACTTGTTTACCTCTTGAAGGTCCTACACTGGCTGTTACAGGCCTTTTATGGGCAAAAGCGAGGTATCCCAGGCAGACTTGCAGGGTGTCAGGATCCCAGCTTCCAAGAGATGGTGTATGTGAGGTGAGATTCTGTTTTGTGCCTGGAGACTTACAGAATATTGTTTAATTCTTACCGGCGATGCTGAAGACAAAAGTTGTACAACCACTTGGAGGGTGGTGTTGAGCTAATCCCAGTTGTCCTTGTTTAGGGTAATCTTGTTTCTACTTGTTTAAAATTTCAGTCTCATCAGGAGAGTGATATCCTCTAGGTTGGAGAGTTAGCGCATACTCAGTATTAAATGTAACAGTCATTATTAGTTGGTAAGCTGGCCCAAAAGATAGAGTTGAGTCTGTAGGAGAAAATGAGATAGTGGTGCTCAGTTTTCAAAGTAGATCCCATAGTAGGAGAGGAAATCGGCAGCCTGGAACAACAAGGAAGGAATGAGTTACTCATTTTTCTCCTAGATGTACAGTTCTTTTAGTAGTCATTGAATAATGTTTGATGTTTCCAGTTGCACCCTAGATGGGAATCTGATCTCATAGTTACTTCCCAAGGGAGAAGTAAGGACAGAATATTCTCCTCCAATATCAACTACAAGATTAACATGTTGGCCCCCTATTTTTGCAATAATCATGAGCTCATTGGGGCCAAGAGGTATTAAGCCCCAACTCTCCATTAGTCAGTCTCAGAGCCTGAATGAGAAACCGTGGTGAGGACAGGGTGGCCCTTATTTTTATTTTGATCTTTCTTTTCTTCCTTAAGCTTAGGACATTCTCTTTTCGAGTGTCCAAATCCTTTACACCAGGCACATTGATTTTTGTTTAGAGGGGGCCTTTTCCCCTTTTTGTCATAATTTTTATGGTCTGGTTCTGTGTTGGCTGTTTTGTTCTCTTGAATAGCAGCCACCATAAGTTTAACATAATGCTTTGCAGTTTTATCTGTTGTACTGTCAGGGTTATTGAAAACCTTTCATGCTATCCCAAGCAGTTGGGACATACTCATACCAGCATATCTTTCCAGCTTTTGGAGCTTCCTGTGAATGTCAGGGGCTGATTGAGAAACAATTGCCATATTTATAGCCTGAGTATTTTCTGGTGCCTTTGGGTCAAAAGGGTTATATGTCCTGAAAGCATGTTGCAGCCTTTCGAGAAACAAGTTTGGAGTCTCACTGGGGTCCTGGAGTACCTCAGTAGTTGTTGGGAAGAAAAAAATTTCCTATCATAAAATATATTGTTATATGAATTTTTGAATGACATTTCTTATCTTTAAAAGGAAAGGTCACACTTTTTTTTTTTTTTAAATATTTTTTTAGTTGTAGATGGACACAATGTCTTTATTTATTTTTTATTGCTTTGTACGTGGTGCTGACGATCGAACCCAGGGCCCCACGCATGCGAGGCAAGCGCTCTACCGCTGAGCTACAATCCCAGCCCCGGAAAGGTCACACTTTTTAATTAGAAGTAAAAGCTTATGTAGAGACAAAGCCAAAGGATGTTCCTAATTTGTTTTGCATTTACTCTTTTATATTCCTTTTTTTAAAATTTAATTTATTTATTCTACTTAGGTATACATGATAGCAGAATGCATTTTGATTCATTGTACACAGATGGAGCACAACTTTTCATTTCTCTGGTTGTACGTGATGTAGAATATGCAGCCATACATGAAGCTAAGCCTATGATGTCCATCTCATTCCACCATCTTTACTGCCCTCATGCCCCCTCCTCCATCTCTCCCCTTTGACCAAAGTTTCTCCATTCTCCCCATGTCCCTCATTATGGATCAGCATCCACTTATCAGAGAGAACATTCAGCATTTGGTTTTTTGGGATTGGCTTATGGGCTTCTTAGCAGCCCCCTTTAGTCATACCAATAAATGCTGGTGATAGTCATCCAGTTGAGCCTAACAGCCTAACAATTGTTGACCTTCAGCTTCAGTGCAACTGGCTGCCATAAAGATAGCCCGCCTTGCCTCTACCCTGATGCTGCTCTGCTCATCAGAAGTAAAAATAGGCAGCAAGAGCTGTTGGCAATCATCCCAAGTAGGCCGATGTGTGCAAAAAATGGACTCAAGGAGAGCAATGAGGGCCTGTGGATGCTCAGAGAAAGGAGGATTTTGATTCTTCTAATTATATATATCTGAAGTTGTAAAGGGGACATAGACAAAGGCAGTGGTTCCATCCCCTCCTGAGGGAATTTCTTGGAGAGGCAACATGGAAACAATTGGGGCTAGAGGAGGAATCACATCTGGTAAAGTAGCAGCAAGGGACCGACCTGAGGAATATTCATGGGACCCAAGGTGGGAAGAAATGCGAAGGGATACCACCACTTCCATCAAGGGTTCATCCCTCTCTGAGGGTGAGGGAGAAGTTATAAATCCCTCTGGTGATGAGAGAACAGACTCAGGGGACCTTGGGGAAGACACAGAAGAATGAGAATGGGGTATAGGGTCTACAAGAAATATAGGAAGGTGGCAAAATTTCATACTTATCTGAAGGAGGCAGAACAGTGGCAAAAGGTTCCAAGAAGACTTTTTTATATCCTGCCTGTTGCAACTCTGGGAACCTCCAATATCCTGAAGAGCCAGAACTTTGGCCAACTTAGTTAGGCCCTTGAAGCATTTTTGTAACCATTTTGGAGGATTTAGAACCATTGGTCTATGTATGGGAACTGGTCAGGTGCCAGGCCTGCCAGTCACCACATTCCAGACCTTCTAGACTGTGAGGGGATCTAGAGATCCCTCAGATGGCCATCCCATATCGAACATGGGCCATTCCACCTCATACAGGATTCATAGGCAGCCTGGTGTCACAAATACCCCATAATCAATGTGGAACCCAGATGAGAAGTTTGTTAACACACTCCAGAGGGGTCAGATGACAAGGCTGGTTAGATCCCATAGTAAAGGGTTAGAAGAACAACAGGGAGAAATAGGAGGAAACTGATAGACAAAAATCTTATTAGACAGTTTGTGGACCCAGGGGCAGTGAGTTGGCCAGTCGCTGATGGGTCTGATCTGTCAGGGGGAGAAAAAAGGTTTTCTTGCTGGGGCAACAATAAAGGAACAACTTTAGAGACCACTAGACAAGCACATGGTCCATAGAAAAACACACTCTCTTCTCACTCTCTCCTCCCTTCTTGGTCTCCAGACCATTGTCATGGCCTATTTATCAGAGAGTCCAGGCCAAGCCTGGTGTCTCATCAGATGCCCAGCTAACTGAAACACCAACAAGGTGTTACAGTCAATCTAGTTGAAACACCTCTAAGGATTTATAATCAATTTAGTTGACCCACCTCTTGGCTTTACATTCATTCTAGATGAAACACCACAGAGGATTTACCATCAATCTAGTTGATATGTCTTAAGGCTTTGTGATCAATCTGTTTATACACCTTTAGGATTTACCTTCAAACCAAATGGAGAGAAAAATAAGGCACCTCTGAGTACACATAGTTTCATTTGTCTTTCTTCATGTCCAGGCTTGAATCAGTTACCATGTGGGATCCAAACAATGGAAAAACAGAGCTCCCAGAACCAGAGGGGAGGGCACTCCTCTTTGTGTTTGTGGGGTAAAGGTCCTGGGTGACTTAGAGCCACAGTCTGGACTTAGGAAGGAATCTCACTGGGACTTCCAAATATTAAGAAGCTATTCCCAAATTTCCAAATAATTCTCTATGTCCTTTGAAAGTAAAGACAAAAGCCTTATTTCTGGCTGGGCCACGAGTTCAGAGAACCAAGCAATTTTGCAGCCATCGACCCCAGTATACACTCTTGAGGCCTAAAACTACAAAGAAAGGGGGCCATGAAAAGCGATTATAATCACAAGGTACATTTCATACGAATGGAGAGTTACCAGGCTAAAAAGGTCATGTAGTTGAAAATTACATTTTCAGTACATTCTCAGATAAAAAAAGCTTGCTTTAGTCCCATAGTTCAAAGATACTGTGGTCAGGAAGTGGGTGAGTGTGCAAGTGGGTGAGGTTGGAGGTTTTAGTTTCTGTGTGAGTGGTCTCATGTGGAAGGGGGTCCAATTTCACACAGGGTGAGGTGTCAGAACAAAACGGGGTAAGTCTGGGTTAATTTTCAAATCAGCCTATAAATAGTGCCTGAGGAGTTATCTGAAAGCCAAAGACTCCCTTTGGCTTCTAGGAGTCCTGCCACATTATGGGGAGTGAGTACAGTTAAATACCTTCCTAATGTGAATTTGATTAGAACTGCTGCCACTGCTATTGCTTGCAAGTATGCTGGCCAACCCTCTGCAACTAAGTCAAATTCTTTTGCTCAAGTATCCCACAGGTGGTTGTATGGTTCCCCACACTTGGGTCAGAACCTCTAATGCTACTCCATTTCTTTCACAGACATATAAATAAAAAGTCTATCCAGTGGGGAGGCCCAAAGCACGTCCATGAAGGAGTATCCTTTTAAGTTGGTGAAAGGCTAGCTGTTGTTCAAGTTTATATTCCAAAAGATGAATATCTGAGTTTTGAGTGTTCTCATTAACTGAAAGAGAGGATAGGATACTTCCCTATATCATGAGATCTATAGTCTACAAAACCCTGTTGCACTTAAAAACCCTCTTAGTTACTTGAGAGTCTTCAAGCAGTGGGAAGGAGGAAATGGGTCTAATTCTTTGCTCTCCTAACATTTGAGTTCCCTTGCTTAACACTAATCTTAGGTATTTGATGTATATTTGGCCAAGCTGGGCTTTAGACTTGGAGACCTTTATCCTTTTTCTGCCAGAAAATTAAGCAATGCTTTGGTGCTTTTGTGTGAGATTTCTTCTGTTGGGACATAGAGGAAAAAGTCATTTACATACTGAATGACCTTTATTTGTGGATGACTAAACTGGAATAAATCCTGAGCTAGGGCTTGTCCAAACAAACCCTTGGAGTAGAACAGTCCAAGTTAATTAAGTGAATTGGTCAGAGGGTCTTCGAATATGAATAAAAATTGGGAGTTAGGGTGTAAGGGAATATAAAAGAGAATATTTTAAATCTTAAAACTTAACCAGAGTCCTCTGGACTCTGAGATAACAAAGTATAAAGATTAGGTGAATAGGGATCACTGCTTCATTTATCAACTAAAGGTCCTATACTAATCTCCATTCTCCATTGGGCTTTGATACCAAAATCCCAAGACCAGTAGTATTGCAGGGGCTATTATAAGGTTTCAGAAGGCCCTGTGTTCTTAAGTTATCTATTGTAGTTTGTAATCCTTTCTTTATTTCTGATGTGGGAAGGAGGTGATATCCTTAAACTGGATTTGACAGGAGTTACTCCTGTTGCTCTTTTCTATTTTGCCTTGAGTTGCCCATGCTTCTGGATTAATATCAGTCTCCATTAGTGGTAGACTTAGAGCTTGTCCTCATGCCATAAGAATGGTTGTGTGCATACAAGTTAAAATATACCTCTCCAGTAAAGGGGTTGGGTTCTCAGGCATGATTAAGAAGGAATAGGTGAAAAGAATGCTATCCCATTCATAGCTGAGGGGTCTTGAGAAGCTTCTAGTTAGGTATCTTCCAGACACTTCTTTTACTGTAACTTGTGTTGAAAGGAAATCAGGATTTGAAAGAAGGACTGAAAACTGGTTCCTGAGTCCAAAAGGAAGTTAAATTTCCTTCCCCTCTATGGTCATGGTTACCCAAAGCTCCCTTATGGAGATGACAGTTTGAGAAATGGGAGCCACTGAGGGATGTGCCAGGCCTCCTCAGTCCTGTTGTTGGACCATGAGGGAAGCATCTGAACCCAGGGACCTTTGTCTACAGGGACAATTTGACTTCCAGTGGTCCTCCTTGCAAACAGTGCCCATGACTTCTGTGGGCAATCCTTTCTGCCCACAGTAGAAAGGCAAGCAAAGGTGGACCACCAAGGCAAGCAGAGATGGACTTCCCTTTCTCCCAGGATCCTCACTTTGGGTTGACCTCCTATAGTGCAGCCTCTAAGGCCACTATCTTTCTTTTGTGCTGCTCCCTCTTCCTTTTAATTTCCTTCTGATCTCAATTGTAAAAAAAACTTAATGGCTATTTTAAGAAGATTGTCCAGAGTATTGTCAGGTTCTAAGGGGACTCTATGGAGTTTTCTTCTGATGTCTGAAGCTAACTGGGTTATAAAGTGATCTCCCAAGATGAATTGACCCTCCATAGACTTTGAGGTCAAGCTGATATATTTGGTCATAGCCCCCCTAAGTCTTTCTTGGAAGGCAGAGGGGTCTCTTCAGAACTCTGAGCAACCAAAGATAACTTGGAGTAATTTAATGGCTTAGTACAAGTAATTCTGAGCCCTTCTATAATAGAGCTGAAAATGTTTGTTTCCAGTCTAGTCAAGGTCCTAGTAGGGGTCATCAAAGGGGTCATGCTTTTCTTCCTGTGGGAAAATTTTTCGTTTTCTTGGCCAGTCAGAAGATCCCTGTTCCCATTGGCTGAATATAATTCATTCCCTAGACCTCAGTTGGCCGTAGGGCTGCCATCCTTTCATTTTGGGCCAGGGTTTGCTTGAGGAGCTATATAACATACTCCTATGTCAGGTCAAAAGTTTGAGTTCATCTTTGAAAAATGTCAATATATTTGTCAGAGTCATCTGAAAATTTCCCTAAGTAAGTCTTCATTTGCTTTAAATTATGTAGAGAGAAGGGAGCATGCAGTCTGGATGGTCTCCCATCTAGGCCCATACCTTTTCTCTCAAAGGCAAAAGAGAGGAATAAATTTGAAAGTGTTGGCTTAGGGGCTTTGGAGTACCTGGATAGGGAAGGGCAGGAGGGAATTCTTCTTTTTAAAGGAAGAATTCCTTTCTTAATTTGGTCTTAAGGTGAGAGCAGCCAGAAGTGCCATATCTATGTGGCATTTTTTACATAATTTATGGTTGTCTCTTAAAGCAAAGAAGGCCTGCACATGAAGTACTTCATTTATCTTCTTGTTTGCAAAACAGGTCTAACTATAAGATGATGTTATAATTGATTCTTCCCTCTGGAGGCCATTTCTCCCCATACTCCACTTTATATTTGAGCCAGAATTGGGTGCAGAAAAATATCAGGCATTTCTTTTTTAGAGTTTGTGGGTCAAATTAATCCCAACCATGTAAGATATATTCTAAGGGTATAGAGACAACACAGATAGTATTTCCCATGTGTAAGACAAAAAGGAGAAGAACAAGACATCCCCTGTTATTCCCTATGTCTCCTGACCAAGGCATCCCCTGATGTTCCTTCTTTTTCTCATGACTGACCATGGTAAAGTGTTGTGGCCAATCAGATTAGTCATGCTTACTGATACGTCCCTGCATTCTGTGATTCCCTGTCTGTTATGACAAACCCTGACCTGCTTCTGTTGAGCCTACCACTAGTGCAAAAACTTGGAGGGAGAATCAGGCCTCATTCAGTATGAAGGAAATTATTCAAAGGCTTCTCTAAGGTCGAACCTCAGTATCCTGACACAAACCATAATTCAGTCTTCCACACATCAAATCAACAAAGTTTTCCCAAAACATCAATTGGCTTCCATTAAGACAATCTCCTACATCTGCCAGGCCCTCACCACTCAGACAAACTAAGTTCCAAAGACTCAGAGGCTATATCTACTCCAAAGTCCCCCAAATGAGCACCACATAACTGGCCAAACAATCAATCAACATTCCAGGCTATCACCATCCTGCCTGTACCAACCCCATACAAGTCCCCATTTCACAAAACCCCACATCAACACCCATACAAAGCTCCTGAACAAACATGCTCAGCCCCCAGATGTATATACACCTCAGCTACATAAATCTAGGACATCAGCTATGCTTCAGCAACCCAAAACATTAGCCATCCACTCAACCAGTTATGAAGCAACCATTTAAAAGATTCCCAAACAAGTATAAACTCCAACCCTCCAAGTCCCAGCCTCCTAAGAAACAAAAGCCCATCAGACAACAAGAAATCATTCTATTAAGAGCAGACCTAGCCAGGTGCAGTGGTGCAAGCCTGTAATCCCAGCACTTAGGGAGGCTGACACAGGAGAATCGCGAGTTCAAAGCCAGCCTCAGCAACGGTGAGGCGCTAAGCAACTCAGTGAGACCCTGTCTCTACATAAAAATAAGGCTGAGGCTCTGGCCCAGTGGTCGAGTGGCCCTGAGTTCAATCCCCAGTACCAAAAAAAAAAAAAAAAAGCAGACCAGTGGACTGGGGTTATGGCTTGGTGGTAGAGCACTTGCCTAGCATGTGTGAGGCACTGGGTTTGATTCTCAACACCACATAAAAATAAATAAATAAATATCCATCAACAACAACAACAAAAAAGCAGGCCAGTACTCTGAGAAAGCTGCCAGTTCAACACACAGAGAATCAGAACACCAAAACTTGACTCCCAAAACATCCCCAAAAAACTTTGTACTGTTTATAGCCAACTTAATCACATACACAAACTTTGCAAGATTTACCTTCCACAAATCATCTGCAACTTTTTAGATATTCTACACCCTTTTTACATCCTAAATTTTGTCCTTACCATACAAAAACTTTATCTTTCAACTTTTCCTAGCAAAATGTCTCCATGCCTGTAACTTCCTTGTATCTCTTTCCTAGTTGCTGATACTTTCACATCCTGAAACAATCCTTTTGAAGATCCCAAACATTACTCCTTTTCCACAAAACAAAGTACTTTAATCAAAACAAAACACAGCTGAACATTCCCTTCCCACCTCCTAAGTAGGCAGGCCAAATAATGTTCTGGGTGATATACCCAAATAAGGAGAGGAGAGTGCCACGATCTGTACAGCCAAACCCTAGACACAACAATCCTGCCTGTACCAACCCCATACAAGTCCCCATTTCACAAAACCCCACATCAACACCCATACAAAGCTCCTTTTCCAATCCCCCAGGTGGTGGGGGATTAAGAAAGACACACAAACACTTCTAGAGAAAGCTGGGACCAGGTAGGACACCCACCTCTGATGGAGCAACAGTGACACAGCTAGCTCAGCATGTGTATTGTATAGGGTCACAAAATTAGGAAGTTAAAAATATAGTTGTTTGTGCACTAAAAAGCTACATTAACTAAAAACATTTTTGTAGCTATTTTATTGCTGCAGTGCTAGGAACATCCTATTGTTATCCTGCTGTACCCAGGAAGCCCATTGTCCAGAGTTTCTGCAAAGAAGGTAGGCTTGAAGATTGCAGCACTTGCAAGATTCTGTGGTTATCTTGTTATGCTCTAACTTCTCTTTCCCTGGCAGCTGGTGTCTGAACTCAGGGTCAAGACTGTTACTGTTCCATACCTTCAGGCAGGGCTTTACCATAGCTCTGGGCAATCTTGTCTTGCACCTTTGCACAGAAAATTCCCAGAGCAAAGCACAGCCACAGCTCCAAGGCAATCAGAGACTATGATCCAAGTCACTGCTCTCCATAGGAGGGCAATTAGGTCCCTCATACTAGAAGAGATATACTATAATTGACTATGACTAGCTGGGGATGTACCTTGGATTCTAGGGTCTAGTCTAGAAGTTGTTACTGAATTGAGACTAGAAAGAAACCTACAAAATTGATGCCTGCCTTAAGAGGCGGTTACCAGGTTTGGTCTTTGGGTCCTAAAGGCACTCAAATGCTTGAAAATTCCCAATAGCCTTATCCATGGGTTGGGATTCAGAGGGGCCTATCAAAAAACCTGGGTCTACATGGGTTCTTCAGTACACAAGAGAGGTTTTTAGCAGAGGAATAGAGAAAGAAAAGACTGCTTGGCTCACACTCTGGGGATTAGTGGGCTGCCTCTTTCCCAATGACCTTGAAGCAGACCAAAACTTCATCTTAGGATCCAAGATACATGAAGTGACAGCATCCTCCACCATCAGGCCAAGTCAGTTAGAAAGTAAAAGAAGCAGACACTTGAATCAATTGGGTTGACCTTGTTTGTGTTCCATGTAGAGACATGAAAGCAGAGCTTGACCAGCATTCTTCCATCAGAGACAAAGGAGATTGAACAAGCTTCCTTCACTAAGCCTGTCACTCATGTTTTTAGACCCACAGCTGTGCTAAGGGCTTTCAACTGGCCCAGAGGTGCCCAATATTTCTTTTTTGGACAGATACATTTTTCTAAAAAGTGTAGAACTCCAGGAAAACAAAGTGATAGTTCCTTTGGTCTGTTCTACTCACCTTTCCAAGGATCTTAGACAAGCTCCCAAATCTGAGATACACAGCAGCAAGGTATGGTGGGTCGAATAACAGAATTTATTTCCTTCTTTTAAACAGGAAGTGCAAGGTATGGTGGGTCGAATAACAGAATTTATTGTTAAAATATCCATGCTGCCCAGAGTGTTTCACAGATTCAATGCATCTTCATCAAAATGCCAATGACATTCTTCCCAGTGCTAGAAAAAAAATCCTAAAACTTTTTTAGGACAAAAGACCCTGAATAGTCAAAGTAATCTGGAAGAAAAGGAACAAACCTGAAGGCATATCACTAATTTCGAGACATACTACAGACCTATAGTAACCAAAACACGAAGGTACTGGCATAAAAGCAGGCACAAAGAACAATGGAACAAAATAGAGATCCCAGAAATAAATTCATGCATCTACATACAAGTGATTCTTGACAAAATGCACCCCAAATATCCCTCTCCTTCCCCCTCCCTATCTCCATCTCCATCTCTCTGTGTTTGTATCTGTGTCACTTACCCATAAACATATCTGTGATATTCCTACATTTTAGAATAAGTATTGTTTGCTCTTGAAAGTGTTCATTGCTTTTTTAATTTCAGTCTTCTATGGATGGATATCTAGTTTTCCCAGCTCCATTTGTTAAAGACACTTGTGTTTTCTTCAATGTGTTTTTTGTACTTTTGGCAAGAATCAGATGGCTATAGCTTTATATATTGTCTCTGTGTCCTGTATTCTATTCCATTTTTCTACATGTCTGTTTTCATGATGCTTTTATTATTTTAGTTCTGTGTATATTTAAAATTGAGTATTGTAATGACCCAAGAATTGTGCTTTTTGTTCAGGATGGGTTAGGTTGTTCAGGTCATATTTAATTTCTTATGAATTCTCAGATTGTTTTTTCTAGTTCTGTGGAGAATGTCATTGGTATTTTGATGGATTTTGCATCGAATCTATAGATTGCTTTCAGTAATATGGCCATTTTAGCTATTTTAATTTTCCTTTCCGTGAACCTAGGAGGTCTTTGCACCTTCTAAGCATCTTTTTAAATTTTTTTCTTCAGTGTTCTGGAATTTTCATTGTAGAGGTCTTTAATCTCTTTGGTTAGATTTATTTCTAGGTATTTTATTTTTTAAGCTATTGTGAATGGTATTTTTTTCTCATTAAGTTCATTGTTCGTGTATAGAAAAGCTATTGACTTTTGTTTGTTGTTATTTTTATCCTACTACATTGCTAAATTTATCGGACCTAAAAGTTTTCTGGTAGAGTCTTTAAAGTACTCTAAGAATATGATCTTGTCCTCTGCAAGCAGTAATGATTTGAATTCTTCCTATTTGTATTCCTCTTTTTATTTCTCTTGACTAGCTATTCTGGCTGAAATTTCAAGTACTATATTAAATAGAAGTGGAGAAAGTGGTCATCTTTTTCTCATTCCTGTTTTTTAAGGAAACGCATTTTGGTTTTGCTCATTAAGTATGATATTGGTTACAGGTTTGTCATATATTGCTTCATGATGTTGAGGTAAGATCCTTCTACACTTAGTTTCTTTGGGGCTTTTTAGCATGAACGGCTATTGAGTTTTATCTAGTGAAATGGTGATTATATCATTATATCCTTAATTCTATTTATGTCTTGTATTATGTTTATTGATTTGCATATGTTGAACTATCTTTGCATCCCTGGAATGAAAGCAACTTGATCATGATATATGATCTTTTTATTTTTTTGTGACATCTTTATCTGGTATGGGTATCAGAGTTGAGATTGAGTTTGGAAGTATCCATTCCCTTTGTATTTCATGGAATAGTTTGAAGAGTGGTGGTGTTCTTCTTTAAAGGTCTGGTCCATTCAGCAATGAACCTGTCTGGACTTGGGCTTTTTTTTCTGGGAGACTTTTTATTACTGCTTAAATTCTTTTGCTTGTTATTGATCTGTTTATATCATCTTGGCTCAATTTTGGTAGGTCATATGTGTCTAAATATTTATCCATTTCCTATAGATTTTCCAATTTATTAAAATAAAAAATTTTGAAGTAGTCCCTAGTGATTCTCTGGATTTCAGTGGTATCTGTTGTAATATTCCATTTTTTTACTCTTAAGTTCACTAATTTGGATTTTCTCTCTCTTTTCATTTCTTTGGTGAATTTGGCTAAGGTTTTGTCACTCTTGTTTATCTTTCCAAAAACCCAACTCTTGAATACATTCATTTTTTGTATTTCCTTTAGTCTCTGTTTCATTAATTTCAGGTTTGATTTTTATTATTCCTTTCCTTCTACTGTTTTGGGGTGTTGTTTCTTCATGTTTTTCTAAGATTTGATTTGTATTGTTAGGTTATCAAGTTGAGGTCTCATTGATTTTTTTAAAAAATATAGGCAGTTATAACCATAAAAGCCTTCATATAACTGTTTTCACTGTATCCCACAGATTCTGGTTTGTTGTGTGCCCTTTTAATTTGGTTATAGGAATTCTAAATTTTCTTCCTGATCTCTTCAGTTACCCACTGACCATACAAAAGTGTATTGTTCAATCTCTGTGTATTTGTAGTTTTTCTTACTGTTGATTTCTAGTTTCAGTCAATTATGATCGCTAAGATGCAGGAAATTATTTCTTTCTTTGTATTTTCTAAGACTGCTTTATGTTTGAAAATATGATCTATATTGGAGAAAGTTTCATGAAGTGCTGGAAAGGGTGTGTATTCTGCTGTTGTTGGATGAAATATTGTCTACATGTCTGTTAAGACCATTTGATCTAAATTATAGTTTAACTGTTGTTTCTTTGTTGATTTTTTAAAAATATTTTTAGTTGGACACAATACCTTTATTTCATTTATTTTTATGTGGTGCTAAGGATTGAACCCAGTGTCTCACATGTGCAAGGCAAGCGCTCTACCACTGAACTATAACCCCAGCCCTTTTTGTTGATATTTTTTATCAGAATGATTTTTCTATTAATGAGAATGGGTATTGGAATCACCTTCTATTATTGTATTAGAGCCTATCTGACCCTTTATGTCAGATATTATTTGTTTTATGAAATTGTTATTGACATATGGGACAAAGTATTTACAGATGTTACATTTTTGTGGATTATTTACTAATATTTGGTGATCTTTGTCTCTTCTAATTTTGGATTGAAGTCTGCTTTGTCAGATATGAGAACAGCTATTTCTGCTTGCATTCAGATCGCATTTGCATAGAATAGCATTTTCCGTATTATCACTTTCAGCCTGTGCATGTTTTTTGTCAGTGGGTTGTATTTCTTGCAGACAACAAACAGTTGAGTCTTGTTTTTTCGTCTAATCTACCAGTCTATCTTGATTGGCAAATTAATGTCATTTAAATTCAGGATTATTACTGAAAGGTAAGTACTAATTTCTGTCATTTTTTCATTTTCTAATGTTTAATTTATTTCTAATTCTCATTTGTTTATCTATTCTTCTAATGAAAATTCGTTTTCCTTCTCATGCTCACCTGATTATGTTTATCTTCCTTGTCTAGTAGGATTCCTTTAAAGTATCTTCTATGCTTGCTTTATGGTCATGAATTACTTTAGTTTGTTCTTATCTTGCAGGGTTTTTATTTCTTTTTTATTTTAAAGGATAACTTTACTGGATATGCTAATGCAGGTTGACAGGTATTTTTTTTTTCAGTGCTTGAAGTACATCATTCCATGCTCTCCTGACCTTTAGCAGTTTGCTGAGAATTCTGCTGTTATGGTACTGCTTTTAAAAGTTATGGTTCTGATGGTACTGCCTTTATAAGTGATTTGGCATTTCTCTCTTGTAGCTTTTAAAATCTTTACTTGCTCTGTGTTTTTGACATTTTAACTATACATTGTAAAGTGATTTTTTCCCAGTCATGCCCATTTGGAGTTCTAAATACAACCTGTGTCTTAATATGTCTCTCTCTTTAGGTGTTATTGCATTGAGTAGGTGTTCTGTGCCATTGGTCTATATCACTACTTCGTTTTCAAGACTGTAAGTCTTAAATTAGATCTTTTTTATTCTGTTCATTTTTTCTTTATTACATCTTATGTTCTGCTTCTTTCATCCTGTCATCAAGGCTTGAAATTCTGCCTTCTGCATTATATAGTCTATTGGTGAGACTTTCAACTGAGTTTTTTCTTTAACTTATTTCAGTGTCATTTCCAAAGTTTCTGTTTGATGCTTTTTCAGAATCTGTCTTTATTGAAAATTTTCGGTTATATTCTGTGTTGCCTTCTTTATTTCATTCAGTTGTTTATGTGTCCTGAGTTTATATAACAGTCATTTGAATTCTCTGTCCAGCATTTCATCCACTTCATTATCTGTGGGTTGTTTTTCACAGTTAAGAACCTTTAGAAGTATCCTATAAGTTGACTTGATTTCTCATGTTTCCTGTGTTTCTATGTTGAGATTCACGTATCTGTTTAGGATGTATTTCTCTTCTATTTTGTGAGGGTACTTTTAGTGAGCAGATTTTTCTTTCCAGTGTGTTCTGAGCTTGGGCTACATCTGTTTCACTCAACCTGCCAAAATGCATGTTGTGTCACTAGCGCCTCTTTCAGAGTAGAGAATAATGACCAGTAACAGTGATAACTTAAGAGCAAGCCATATATCAACATTAATAAAAACATTATACATGATCTCTACAACCTAAGAGTAGATCTCTACTAACGAAAGAGTAGGAAGTATAACAATATAGAATAACCTGATAAATTAGGCATTAATGATAGAATAACTAATGTTAAATATGTGTTTGTGCTTGTGCATAAAGTATATGGAGAGAAATAAGAGAAAATATGGATAAAAAGAATGACAAAAGAGAAGGGATAGAAATAAAGGAGATATCAAGAAAAAAATCCAATAAAATATATAAAAGGGGCGGTTCCAAGATGGCGGCCTAGTCGGATGCCATGGTCAGTCTCTCAAGAGCCAGAGATTGAAGTTTTGGAAATACCGTCATCGTACAGCTACCCCCACAGGAATTTCACTTGCGCATGTAAGCAGGGCCACCTGGCAGCAGCCAATGCCACAATCAGCGTAACTTCAGCAGCGGGGGGTGGCGGCGGAGCTCAGCGGCCAGCAGCTCTGGGCTCCAGCCCAGGGCTCGCCCCGGGCTGAGATTACTTCTACACGGGGTACCTGGTTCCAGCACCCACCCAACCACACAGGGCCCCTAGCAGTTGCTCCCGTGGACACACGGCCCCAGCCACTGGGGAGCCCAAATTCAAGGTAAGAGTCGCTCCAGAGACGCCAGCGGAGACAGCTCCACCCAAGGGCGGCCTGGGCCCGTCCCAGTTCCGCTCCAGAATTCTTGTGGACCGGCAGGAGCCCCAAAGGACCCTGACCCGCCCTCAGTAACCTCCACAGTTGTCCAGCCAAAGGGAGACCAGGGTCTGCTACCTCTAACCATTGGGGAGGCCAAATTCAGGGCAAAAGTCGCTCCAGAGACAACAGTGTGAGTCAGCCTCCTCCAAGGGCAGCTTGGGTCTGCCCCAGTTCTGCTCCAGAGTTCCTGGGGTCCGGCAGGAGCTACAGAGGGCCCAGATCCACCCTCAGGAAACTCCACGGGTGTCCAACTAAGGTTTGTCCAGAGTCTGATTGCTACCAGCCGCAGAGGAAGGCACACCCAGGGTAAAAGTGGCCTCCAGAGACCCCAGCGTGAAGAGGCCCCACCCTAGTGTGCTCTGGGCCCGCCTCAGTTCCGCTCCAGAGTTCCTGTGGTCAGGCGAGACAGAAGGCCTAAAATCACCCTTAGGGAAAGCCAGAGC
>CM053409.1:23462973-23493231 GCA_028644305.1 Xerus rutilus | reverse complement strand
AAACACAAACTTCACAGAAGAAGACATACAATCCATCAACAGACATATGAAAAAATGTTCAACATCTTTAGCAATCAGAGAAATGCAAATCAAAACTACCCTAAGATTTCATCTCACACCAGTCAAAATGGCAATTATCAAGAATACAAACAACAATAAGTGTTGGCGAGGTTGTGGGGAAAAAGGAACGCTCATACATTGCTGGTGGAACTGCAAATTGGTACAACCAATCTGGAAAGCAGTATGGAGATTCCTTAGAAAACTTGGAATGGAACCACCATTTGAGCCTGGATTCCATTGTGATCTGTGGTTATTATATGACAATTTTCATTTCCAGCATTTTGTGGGAATGAACTATCAGGGGAAATGGCATCCTTTTGAGTCAAAATAGTTTGATCTGAGTTATTAGACTTATTTCAAGCACACTTTCAACAAAGTACATTTAATATTTTAGATGACCAGGGATAGATTGATGGGAAAACTTGAGTTTTCTCAGAGGCAATCCCAGTGGAGTTAAATATCCCCCTATATTTGTGTGCAGAGAGTTGAAAGAACAAATTATACACAAAGGACATTCTTTCAGTGGGATGTAACCAGCTCTGAAACTTGCTTTCTCAGTCTGAATTATGATAGCAGCATATCAAAAAGGGTTGATATAACACTTTCTAATTTCCTGGGAAATGTTGTTTTTACATAACAGATGCTGAAAGTGATTTTTTCAAGTATGAAATGTTCCAAATATATGGATTAAAAATGCACAGGAATGCAGCAATGCTTGGAGATGGTAAAAGGGTCTCTCTTTTACCATTTACTTATTAAAATTCTTACATAATGAATTTGATGCTGCTTCCCTGAAATAGCCAGAATTTTCATTCTCTTCTGTTCCAATTTCCACACAGGAAAATCAGCCTTACTAATTCTTAACAAAATGACTAAACAGAGGGCTAAAATCTATTATTTTTGTTCACACACACACAAGAGTATTTCCAACAAAGTAGAATGTCTGCTTTTCTCAAAATATCTCCTGAAGAAGTCCCTGGTTTATAGAAATTTCCTTCTAAAAATCATATATATTTTCTAGTTTAATGTCTCTACTTACCAATTTATTCTTACATAGTGAATTGCATATGCTTCCCCAAATGCCCAGCTTCTTCATTCTTTCCAGTCTCAATTTCTACCCAGAAGAGTCAGCCTTACATTCAGCCTTATGTGAAGCCATTAATTATAAGGCATAATACCAGTTATATGGCTCTAATAATTTATATGAATGAAATGAAAAACACATGAGCTTTAACATTATACAACTGGCCTTTAATTCCAAATTCCTGAATTTCTTGTTTTGTGGATTAGTGATAGACATATAAACACTGTGAGTCTTAACTTCCTCATCTGTAAACTTGAGGAGCAGGATCTTTGGTTTTTTTGAATAGAAATGGCAATAAATAGCAGTATATTAAAAGCCTTTAGCAGAGTAACTGGCACATAGGAGGTGCTAGGAGTTGAGTGAACTTTGGTGATTTTTAAGATTTGTGTTAATTGCTTTAATGGTGATTATTTTCCTCAGTAAATGCCACAGTTCCTAAAATGATTCTCTGACTTCCTGATGCCCAACAAATAATTTCAGGGAGTCTTTCTAGAGTTAATACATATTTATTGTTTCTTCATTTGGAATTAAGCAAAATCAAGTAATTTATAGGGTAAAGAAAAAAGACTTCATTTGGGGGCGTTTTGTTTTGGAAAAAAATCAGAATTTTTATTGGTTCTTTTAGTTATACATAACTTTAGAATTCACTTTGACATAATTATAAAAGCATGGAATATAATTTGCTTTAATTTAGTAAAGTACTTTCCCTTTGCCTCCTCCTCCTTTCTTCTCCTATTCCCTTTCCTCTAGTGATCTTACTACTATTTATTTATATTCCTTTTTTAAAAATTTTTTTTAGTTGTTGATGGATCTTTATTTTATTCACTTATCATTTATACATAGTGCTGAGGATCAAATCCAGTGCCCCACGCATGCTAGCCAAGCACTCTACCACTGAGCTACAGCCCCAGCCCTACTTAGAGTCTTTTTTAAAAAAAAAAATTAGTGTCTTGCGAATATACATAATGGTGAGATTCACTGTGGTATATTCATATATGTACACAGGAAAGTTAGATCAGATTCATTCCACTCTTCTTCCCTTATCCCCCTCCCACACTTTTCTTTCTTTCCTCCTTCTCCTTCCTCTTTTTGTTCTCCTTTTCCTCTGCCACCTCCTCCTCCTCTTCTTTGTCCTCCTCTTCCTCTTTCTCCTCCTCCTCCTTCTCCTCCTCCTCCTTACTTTGGACTGGCTTCTGCATATCAGAGAAAACATTTGATCTTTAACTTTCTGGGTCTGGCTTATTTCACTTAGGCTGATAGTCTGTAGTTCTATCCATTTAGTGGGAAAATATCATAATTTCATTCTTCTTTATGGCCAAATGTCATGGTTTAGATAAAAGGTATCCTCCAGAAGTTCATGTGTGAGACAGTGTAAGTGTAGAGGTATAATGACTTGGTTATAAGAGCCCTAACCTAATCAGTGCATTAATCTGCTGATGGGGATTAACAGGATGATAACTATAGACAAGTAGGTTGTGATCGAAGAAGGTAAGTCATGGTGTGCCTTTGTCCCTGGTAAGGGGAGTCTCTCCCTGCTTCCTGTTTGCCATGTCCTGAGGTACTTTCCTTTGCTGCATGCTTTTGCAATGGTATTCTGTCTCACCTCAGGCCCAAAACAATGGAGTTGGCTATTTATATGGACTGAGACCTCTGAAACTGGGAGCCAAATAAACTTTTCCTCCTCTAAAATGGTTCTTGTAGCCGGGCGTGGTGGCTCACGCTTGGAATCCCAGTACTTAGGGAGGCTGAGACAGGAGAATTGCGAGTTTAAAGCCAGCCTCAGCAACGGCGAGGCTCTAAGCAACTCAGTGAGACCCTGTCTCTACATAAAACACAAAATAGGGCTGGGGATGTGGCTCAGTGGTCAAATGCCCCTGAGTTCAATCCCCAGTACCAAAAAAAAAAAAAAAAAAAGTGGTTCTTGTCAGTTCTTTTGGTCATAGCAGTGCAAAATATGATTAAAATAGAAATTGCTATTAAGAAGTGGGGTCAGTACAGTGACTAACTTGACCATGTGGTTCAGAAGGTTTTGGAGCTTTTGGAATTTGTGAGAGAAATTCTTAAAAGTTTAGAGATGCAAGCTGGAAAACTTTAGATTGTTGTAAGTGGAGCTTAATGGGTGGGAGTTCAGAAGAGCAGAATGCTTATAGGACTGTGGACAGGAAAGACTAGTCCTAAGAAGGTTTCAGGGGAGGAAGACACTACTGGAAATGGGACTAGAAGCCATTCATATTATGTTCATATATAAAAAGTTGTCTTATTTTGCCCATGTCCTCAGACTTCACTGATTTTAAAGGTGGTGAACATCTTAATCTGGTAGAAGAAATTTCTAGGCAGCATAGCATTCCAGAGGTGGCATGGATATTACTGGCAGCTTTTGGCCCAATTTACTTTGATCATCAGGAGCATAAAGCAGAGCAGAAAGATTTGAAAAACTAGGAGTTGTGCCAGTAAAACTGGGGCTAAGGAAATTGTAGTTGTTAAAGATTTTAGCAGCTTGGGAGGCTGAGACAGGAGGATCATGAGTTCGAAGTCAGCCTCAGCAACGGCAAGCAACTCAGTGAGGTCCTGTCTCTAAATAAAAACACAAAATAGGGCTGGAGATGTGGCTCAGTCATTGAGTGCCCCTGATACCACTTCCCCCCAAAACAAAACAAAACAACCCCCCCCCCAAAACAGAAGACTTTAGAGTCACTAAAGAGATGTTGAATACTTTATCCAGAGACAATACAAAAGGTGGCTTAAAGGCATCTCAGGAGTTGGCAAGACTATACCTATCTCAGGCTTAAGGATGTAAAAGTAAAAATTCCCTTGAGAAGAGATCATGGGGTACCATGCTTGAACAATGGGGCCTGAGAAGTTGTTTCAGCCACCTGTGCTCTCAGAAGCTGCTGCAATGATAATCCCTGGAGCTTGGGCTAATAATGCTCAAGATGGCAGCTGACCTTGTGTCAGTTGGATGTTGGAGTTAGCAGATCATGGAGGCTTCCACCAGATTCAAAGGAAGGTCTGGGAGGCCAAGCAGAATGCAGCAGGGTTGGAGTCCCTGTAGACAACCTTTGAGAGGGCCATGATGTGTGGAGAAATAAGAGGCCAAAGATGCAGTAGAGATCTCAAGATTAAGAAATGCCTCTGCCATGGGACATTTGCTGAGGAAAGATGCAGGAATTGAGCAGAAACAAGCCAAGAGAGAGGCCATGTGGGCTGCAACCAGCAAGATCTTAGGGGCAGAGTTACACAAGTGCTTCAGATGCTGGATATGGAACTACAGGACTCATTTGCCTAGCTGGATTTTGATCTTTCTTTGGTTGCCTCCCTTTTTTCTATTCCCTTATTTCTTCACATGGAAATATGTACTCTGTGCCTTTATATATTGGATTGATGCAACTTTCTTTCAATTTTATTGGGGCTCTTGCTGAGTTTGTCTTGAGTCACAAAGGAAATTTGGACTTGGACATTTGGGCAATTCTAGAACTGTTGTGACTCTGAGGACTCTTAGAAATAAATTATATGTATTTTTGCATTGTGAGATAAGCATGAGCTTTTGGGAGTCAGGAGAGGAATGTTATGATTTTAGATATATGGTGTCCTCTAAAAGCTCATGTGTGAGACAATGCAAGAATGTTTAGAGACAAAATTATTGGGTTGTAAGAGCCTTAACCTAGGGTGTAACTGGAGGAAGTGGGTCATTGGGGACATACTTTTGAGTATTTACTTTGTCTGTTTTGAGTGGAACACTCTGTCTGTATCCTGTTTACTATATCCTGAGCTGCTTTCCTATGCCACATGCTTCCACCATGATGTTCTGCCTCACCTCAGGCCCAAAGCAATGGAGTTGGCTCTCTATGGACTGACACCTCTAAAACTGTGAGCCAAATAAATTTTTCCTCCGCTAAAATTGTTCTTGTCAGGTCTTTTGGTCCTGACAATGGTGAAAAATCTGACTAAAAAAACTGAGTAAAACTCCATTGTGTGAGTTTTCCTTATCCACTCATCTATTAAAGGGGCACCTGCACTGGTTCCATAGCATGGCTATTATGAATTGTGGTGCTATACAATCATTGATATGGCTGCATCCCTATAGTATGCTGATTGTAAAATCCGATTTGAAAAGTTCTATTTGGATGTCAGCATTTGATTTCCAGAATAGTCCATAAATGAGTGCCTAGTTGATCTAATAAAATTTTAATAACCAAATAAATGGAGAAGAAACAGTTTCTACACTAAGCCAATATTCTTACATTGGACATAGGAGAGCTTGTGTCATTCCTGATTTCCAAGAGAACCTTAGAAGACTTATGAATAATCCCTTTACACTGTTCATGTCTAGTGATGTAGCCGTCCTCATTAGGGCACTGGCCTGTCAGTTGAGATCTCTTTTCATAGATACAAGAAATGGCTATTTCCTGAATTATTAGAAACTCCTATTTTTTGAATGACTTAAAGTCTTAGAAAATCTAGTACATTGAATGTAAAATGCATGTATATAACTCCCAACTGAGGAATTTATTTCCTATAAAAATCTAAATACATACATATTTAGGTTCTTCCTGGAATATTTGGGAAGAATGAAACAGATAATATGTTAAAGTCCATTTTGCTATTATCTCACTATTTAATTTCACCTTTCCCCACATTGTTTATTGCAGAGTAAGCAAAAAGAATTTGGATATAATAGGTATAATATCAAAAGGATCTACTCCGACTTCCACTCCATGATTTTAGACCTATGAATTCTGACTGTGAGGGAGACCACACTATATCATGTTCTGTTATTTGAAGTATATGCCCCACCCTATAATATAGTTCTTTGCAGATATTGTCTACTAGGAGGTTCCTGAGTCTTCAGTAATCTATTCCACCTGTCAATTAAGCAAGTTGCTCTGGATGGTGGGGTTTGTGATAAGATTAGTAATTCCATGGGCATAACCATTGTTATACATTATTGATCAGGTACATCTTTTATAAAATTCTGTGGTGGTGGATAAGGCATTTTATGATTCCATAGATAGTGTTACTGGCAGAATCATGATAGACAACGAAAACAAATCCATATTCAGAATATCTGCCTATTCCAGTAAAGACAGTCCTGTACCCTTCCATCATGGGAAAGGTCAAAAGTAATTAGCCTCCACCAGGTTCTTTCAAGGAAAGATGCCACATGAAGATTCATTGTTTGTCTTTACTTAAGGAAAATTCCGCCTCAGTAGTGGTATTAGCCACATCAGTCTTGATAAGGAGAAATCCACGTTGCTGAGGTTATGCATAGCTTCTGTCCCTACTACCATAGCCACTTTGTTTATGAGCCTATTAAACAAACACTGGGATGGCCAAGGGGAAAAAAGGAGATTGAAGTTCATAGAGTATGTCATTTTATCCACTGATCCTTTGGTAAGTATTCATATGGGACTCAAATATCTTTAGGTTATTTTGTTACTATACAAAAAAGTCCATCCACATAACTTTTCCTCAGACTTTGTTGTCACCAGTTTTTCATTCCCATTCCTTCAAAGTTTCTTAGTATCTTGCCAAACTATTACAAACTACTCATAAATGAGTGTCTTTCTGTATTCCTGGTTATCTTTCATATCAAATATAGGGGACAATCAAGTATTCTGCTCACACTTCACTCACACTTATGGTCACTGGGAGGATTTTTCTTCATTCTCCTTTGGGCTCATCCTTTCATGGGGATATCATATTGTAGCTATTCCTTTTTGGATGATCCTAGCATATTGTACAGACTTCATCTGCAAACCAGTCTTCATTTTTTTCTTCCTCAGCTAACTGGCCATAAGAAAAATCCCAGGTGACCATAAGCATGAATTAAGGGATTGGGAGCAGCGGTGAAACAGGATTTGGTGTCAAGGAGTCTAAATCACTTGGTCATGCAATTTACTTGTATCCTCAAGACCTTCCCACTCTCAGCCAGATAGCATTTTCATTTGATGATAGATTGCTGACATGCATCCCCAACTTATGGCTAGATATGTCATACAATGACCAATTTGTGATGAGAATTACATGGTTATCTGATATCCCATGGTTCAGACCCAGTAGCGGTTCTAAACAAAGGAATACTTACCTGAGGAAGAAGATGTAGGTTTGCTAAAAAAAAAAATCCTAATGCATTACAATTTGCATTACGATTTTGCTGTCATGCTTGTCTGAAGCTCCATAGAGCATCTTGATTTGCCATGGACACTTTGAGTGTCACTGGATCTGCTGGTAAAGCAGCTTAATGCAACAGATTGCACTTGCTGTAGAGCCTTCCATTTCTGGTCCCTCTTCAAAAGTGGTAGACTTATGGATGACTTTATAGATGGAAGAGCTAAAATAACACATTCAAATATGATATATATTGCCTCCAAAATCTCAAAAGTCTTACCAAAAAGTGTGACTTTTTTTTTCTTAATTTTTTTAAATTTTTTTATATTTTTTAGTTGTAGATGGACACAATGTCTTTATTTTATTGCTTTGTATGTGGTGCTGAGGATCGAACCCAGGGCCTCACGCATGCAAGGCAAGTGCTCTACCGCTGAGCTACAATCCCAGCCCCAAATTGTGACTTCTTTTTCATGGCAGGTGGTTCAAAGTACAACAGCTTGTTTTTACTTGGGAGAGAATATCATAACATGCCTAGACCATTCATATCCCAGAAACTTCACTAAGGGACAGGCCTCTGAAGTTTAAGGATTTGTCTCCTATTATCAAATACTATTTTTATCCCTCTGGATAGTAGGATTATTTGTGATATTTACATTATTCTTATATTTTTATTGCTTCTTTTTAGTTATATATGACAGCAGAATCCATTTTGATATAATTATACAAGTATAGAATATATCTTATTCTAGTTAGAATTCGATTCTTATGGATGTACATGGTGTTGGGATTCACTATGTTGTTTTCATATATGTACATTGGGAAACTATGTCAGATTCATTCCACTGTCTTTCCTTTGCTTATCTTCCCTCTGTTTCCTCCATTCCCCATTGTCTAATCTCCTACACTTCTGTTCTTCCCTTCATCCCTCCTCATTGTGGGTTAACTTCCACCTACCAGAGTAAACATTCATCCTTTCATTTTTGGGACTGGCTTACTTTACCTACCATGATAGTCTCCACATAAAGTAATTTTTTAATGTCATAAAGTCATTCTTCTTTATGGCTGAATAATACTCCATTGTGTATATATACTACATTTTCTTTATCCATTTATCTGTTGTAGGGCACCTAGGTTGGTTCCATAGCTTAGCTATTGTGAATTGAGCTGCTTATAAACATCGATGTGGCAATGTCACTGTAGTATGCTGATTTTCAGTCTTTTGGATATATATTGAGGAGCTGGATAATTGGGTCAAATGGTGGTTCCATTACAAGTTTTTTGAGGAATATCCATACTGCTTTCAGGAGTGGTTGCACCAGTTTGCAGTCCCACCAGCAATGTATGACTGTACCTTTTCCCTCACATCCTTGCTAACATTTATTGTTACTTATAATCTTGGTAATTGTCATTCTGACTGGAGTGAGATAGAATCTTAGTGTAGTTTTAATTTGCATTTCTCTAATTGCTAGAGATGTTGAATATTTTTTCATATATTTTTCGACCATTCATATTTCTTCTGTGAGGTGTTATGATGGTCAGTTCCTTTGCCCATTTATTGATTGGGTTATATGGTTTCCTTTTGGTGTTAGGTTTTTTGAGTTCTCTATATATCCTGGAAATTAATGTTCTATCTGAGGTGCAGGTGGCAAAGATTTTCTCTCATTCTATAGGCTTTTTGTTCATGTGCTAGATTGTTTCCTTGCTGTGAAGAAGTTTTTGGTTTGATACCATCCCATTTGTTGATTATGATTTTACTTCTTATATTTTAGGGGTCTTATTAAAGAAGTCAGTTTCTGTGCTGATATGTTGGAGTGTTGGGACTACCTTTTCTTTTAGTAGGTGCAGGGTTTCTGATCTGATACCTATGTTCTTGATGCATTTTGAGTTGGGTTTTGTGTAGGGTGAGAGATGGGGGTTAAATTTCATTCTACTACATATGGATTTCCAGTTTTCCCAGTTGTTGAATAAGCTTCTGAGAACTCATAACTATTTTATCAAAAAACTTTAAAAAATCCACTTTTAAATAAAATAGCGACAGAGTGTCAAGAAAGTTTTGTGCTGCAATTTGAAAAGTTTTTGATTCTCTCGTCACACAGAAGTGTTTTCTTGTGAGTAGAACCTTAACTCTGTAATGCTGTGTTCATTTGTGATGCTGGGGAAGTGGTCTTGATTGCTTATCAGATCTCTGTCAGCTTTAAACTTTATGTTTTCCTTTAATATAAATTTGCCATAACCATTTTGATATATTAAAGGTGTATATCACAGTGCTTGACATGAAATAGCTGTTCAGAAAGTGTGTTACTGAATGTCAGAATTAAGGTCATTGAAACCAAACCCCTGCTTTTACTATTTGGGAAAACTATTAATGTCTTGCTGTCAGGAAAATGGTGTTTCTGTGTTTTGAGTTTAAAAAAAAAATGTCTATTCCCATTGCTTTGTCCTTTTATAATATCGAAGTGTGGGAGATTGGTGCATTACTAGTTAAATTCAGATCTTTTAAATGAGTTGATACTTTAGAAAACAGTAGTCTAAAAACTAAAGCCAAACAAATTGTAAATGACAACTACTTGGTGAATGTTCTTACAGTATATTTTATAGCATTTGCACTCTACTTTTTAAGCTGTAACCTATTAAAATGTGAGGTGAGGTCAGTTAGGTAAGCCATGTCAGAGATTCACGCTGCTTGGGTGAATCTGGGAGGTATATAAGTCCCTGTGTTAGTTTTCTCTTGCTGTCCTAACAAATTACCACAAACTTAGAAGCTTAAGAGAATACACATTATCTCACAGTTTCTGTGGGCTAGAAGTCTGGGTATAGTATGGTACATTGATTCTCTATGTAGATTCAAAAGGGCTGAAATAAATATTTCGGCAGCTCTGTATTCTCTTCTGGAGGTTCTAGAAGAGAATCCATTTTTAAGGCTCATTCAGCTTACAGCTTACAGGAAGACTCCACTTTTATGCAGTTGTAGTTCTGACTTTACCATTCCCTTGTTGACTGTCCACCAGGGGATATTCTCAGCTTCTAGAGAAGGCGTACACTGCTGGCTTGTGAATTCCTCCAAAACCAGCAATGGTGAGCCAAATTATTCTCATGCTTCTAATCTCTCTGACCTTCATTCTCTCTAATTTCTCCTCTTATTTTTTCTATCATACCTCTCTAACTTTTCTGCCTTCCTTTTTTGCTTTTAAGGGCTTACTATGGTAATCTGGGGTAATAGCCCCAATTTAAAATTGGCTAAGTAATAACCTTAATGATATCTGCAGAATTCCTTCATAGCAGTACCTAGAAGAGTATTTGATTAAATAAAGTATTGGAATCTTCTGCTTACCAGAACTCCCTTCTCTCTCCCATTTTTGCATCCACATTTTCTCAAATACCATCTTCCCTTAGTTACAATGGAGTTTTGAAGACATGTTCAGAGGAATCAGATGCTTTAATGTAACTTGTTAGCTCTTTTCCACAAACAGGAAGAATTGGGACGATTCTATTAGCAAAAGCCAATAGAATTACTCTTTGGCGTATAGAATCACACCAGTTGGTGTAATGTTCTTATCAGAACTGATGACTCATAAATTTTTTAAAAATTATTTCATGTTATTGCTACATATTTCAAGACATATTTATAAATTATAGTTGTTAAATTAGAATCACTTAGCCTGATATGATATGTATATTTCATGCTTGTAAAGCTTTGTCAGAATATTTATTACTGAAATTAAATTCTCCAAATTAAGTAGTCATTCACTTTTGATCCTCAGTAAACATACCTAAGTTTATGATGCAGCTCTTATTCTTCAGGTGTTTATATTTTAAATGAAAAATGTAAAACTCGGATATTTTAATAAAATATATATTTGGAATGAAGATTATTTGCCATGGTTTTCTATTTGTTTTTTAGTTTTATATCTTTTCTTTTCTTGCAGATTGCCCACATGTTTTGGTTGTCTATTGATTTGAAAGAAAACATGTCCTCAATTACTTATTCAAGTTGCTTCAGAAATCATGTCATTAGCATATGTGAAAGTCCATGTAACATTAAATGTGGCTACCTATAGATGCCCTTTATTTTCATATATTTTTCTTATGTATTCCAGCTGAGTTTGCTGGAAATGAATTCATCAATCCTGTGCTACCCCTAAGAGAGGTGACCAGTTTCTATTTTAGCAGCAAGGGAGCTGACATGCAAAGATGTTTAATTACTTGCCCATGGTCACTTGTAGAGGAGGAAATAGAATTTTGAATTTCTCCTGAAATAAAGACCAGCCTGCCTGCTTTTAAAAATGCTTTTTTTGCATTCTAATAAGATGCCTTGATTCTAGCCCTGGAGATCAATTATTCCCTAGGATCTAGATTTTGAAAGATATCCTCTCATGATGAATAAGCACAAACCATTCTTTTACACAACTCCTTGAATGTAAACGTTACTATGTAAACATTTTTAATTTTTAAATTACCAGGTTATTTTTAGAAGTATTTTACTCTTGGCTTTGAATAAATGAAACAGAGTTTATGAATTTTTAAAAAATCATTCTCATTTTTTAACACTTTATTATGGAATCCTTTTTAAAAGCACTTAATATTTAAAAATATTTCCATTTGATGAGTATTTAGGAAATTTGTAAAGAGTTTCAGAAGTGTAACTTGGTCTTGCTGATTTTCCTGTGGATAATTACATCACAAGCTGTCAGGTGAATGGATCTAATTGAATAAATGATACCATAAAACATTATGGCTGCCAGTTGTTTCTGTCTTAAACTCAGGGATCACTCACCCTTACATAGAATATCATGGTTTGAAAAGCAGTTGTCAATTGGTTCATATTAATCCAGAGGATACCCACTGCCTATAACTCAGAGAAATGGCTCAGAAAAAGAAATGAATGAAAAATAGAGAAATAACAAATCCAGAAGAACCAAACTTAAAACAGTTTTTGAGCAGATGATGGTAATGTTAAATTTACAGGTCAACAAAGAATCCAAAAGAGCATAAAAATAAAGATGTTTTCAGTTTGAAACTCAGAGTTAATGGAAAAAAGAGTTAAAATGCTGGAAAGGAGACTATGCATTGTTGGTTTCTGGGAGATTTTCTGTGAATACTTGTGATCAAAATTGGCTGATTGCATGAATCGTGTACATGGTTCAAAGCAAAGGATTTTGGGATTAGTTATTCTGTGTGAGTTTAAGGCTTATAATGAGGGGATTTGAGCCAAATGAAGTTGGAGGCTGCTACATGAAACAAAGTAGTTCTAAGTTGAGGAATATTGCTAACTTGTTTTATTAAAACTGATGGAAAAATTTTTTGTCTTTGTGTAGACTTTGAAACCCTGAAGACTTGTTTACTAAGAAGTTATCGGCATTTTGGTTTTTTTTTCCTTGTTTTAATCTACACTAATAAAATGTTTGGCATGACATTATTTTAGGCTTCTAATCTAAATTTTGGTTGTTTGGTTTCAAGAGAGCTGATTCTTTTGATGTAAACAAATATATTTGTATGCAGAAAGCTAGACAGACTTGAAAGGCATTCTATAGTGCAGCACTTTTCTAATGTTACTCCATTATGTTTCCATTATATTGCAGTTTCTCCAGTTTGAGAACTATAAACTCTAAAACTTCATCATTATGTGCTCTGGTTTTAGGGTTTTAGTTACTAATGGTGAAGGTATTCCTAAGAAATACCATTTGGGCCACTGGTAATTTTCCAATTGGATAACAATTTAAAATACCATTAATTTTATCACCCAGAAATAAGCTGTTTCACCTGAAGGATTTCCAAGTGCAAGTTAGATGATGTTCCCCCACTTTTTAAGTAAAATTGTTGTGCCCCAAGAAGTTGGTCATAACTATTGAAAAATGGCATTTGATGAGTCTTTGTATATGATATATTGTTTGAAATGGGTCACTTGAATCCTCAAGACAAAGGAATAATTGAAACCATGCTGAAGTAAACATGCTAGCACCTCATATGTGACCAGGTATCTTGCCTCTATAATGCTCTTGTCATATGCCCTGCTGATCAAGTGTGGCAGGATCTATAGGAGAGCTGCTCCTCTCTCCTGTACCAGAGTCTCCTAACATCCAGATTCTCTGCATTCACTATGGTTCTAACATGACAACAGGCTTGTCTTTATAACCACATAAGTATAGTTCTTTTCTTGTATGATTTACTATTTTTACTTGAGTACTTTTTCCTTTCTTCATTTTATCTGGAATACTCAGGATCTCAAATATATGAATATCTGAGTACAAATATTTAACAATATGTAAATAAGAAAGGTTTGAGAGTAAATATGCCTGGATTTAAACCCATCTAGGTCACTCACATGCTCTGTGACCTTGATAGAGAGCTATGATTTGAGTCTTGAACCCCCAATCCAAAAAAACAAGGAAAATAAAACCTTCTTAAGGAGTTATTGTATAAATCGCGTTGTTTATGTAAAACACATAATATTGTGACTGGTCCAAGGAAAGCTATTTAAGGGTAAGAGTTAAACTGTTAACCTTACCACCAAATCCATGTTGACTCCGATGTATGCCTGCTATGTGTGCCTTTCCATGTCCATTGCGGATCATGGCACTTGTGCTTCAACTTATCACATCACATCAGTATTTAGGTATTCTTGGGACTTTTTCTTCACCCATAAAGTTGAGCCCAACTTTACTGTGTTCTAACTTTACTGGGATGAGCTGCTGCTTATAGCCTTTGTTCTGCTTTTTAGACTGTGGTCAGTCATCCATCACAGTTCCATTTTCATTTAGTTCAGAATTAAAGAAATCAACTGACATCTTAGCATTCTGTTGATATACTACATCTATCTGAACTTCAAGTTGCCTTTTATAGAAGATGTTTTAGAGAAAGCTGTGAGAGAGTTGCTGTGAGTTGCTGTCCATGGGAAATAAGAAGCTTCTGTATTAATCAACTGGTTGTTAAAAATACAGATATTTTAAGAATCACAGATCGTTAAGATTTCCCATGTCTTAACTGAAACTCCTAGCATAATTAGATCCTCTATAGTTACCTTGTGAGTCACATTTGGTTTTAAGTAATTTTTGCTGTTTGTGAGACTGAATAAAATAAACAACATAGTATTTTGTGAAATATAAGTTGCATTTTGGTAATGTTAATACCACCACATATTTGGCAGCCTGAGAGCTATTTTTTTTTTTTTTTGATACAGGGTATTGAACCCAGGATATGCAGCCACTGAACCACATCCCCAGTTCCTCTTTTGTACTTTATTAGAGACTGGGTCTTGCTGAGTTGCTTAGGGCCTTGCTAAGTTGCTGAGGCTGGCTTTGAATTCATGATCCTCCTGCCTCAGCCTCCTGAGATGCTGGGATTACAGACAAGCACTACCACACCTGGCTGCGTCTGTTTTTCATTTCATTGTTACTACATCCCAGCAGGTAGGCAGGAACGATTGCTTTCCCCTCTCCTGTTGTTTTATAGATAAAGAAACAGAAGCCAAGAGAATTAGAGTATCACCAACAAGCTGGAAGAGATTTTGGCTAGCTGAGTAAGCAAAATGGAGCTAAAATCTTTATGTCTTACTTCAAGATTTTTATTTTGAGAAATTTAGAGCCAATTAAAATGAGTAATTTCACAGTATTTGTTCATCATTACTTATAAAGCTTTTAAAGTGGAAAAGTTGATGAGTATTTCATATTAATCTTAAAATTGAAACAACATATCTTGATATCTGGACAAATTATAATACCATACTCATCCTTTTTCTCTAATATTTATTTCAAATACTTAAAATTTTTAAAAATTCATTCGGTATAATTGCAAATAAATAGTTTTTGTTTAAATACAGAAACAAACCTTTCAGCCAACAGAGGAAAACATTTGTAGCCAAGTATTGATATTAAAGTTATTTGGTTTCAAATCGATAATTTAAGATGAAATAACTTTCTTTTAAAAACTGACATTTGGGAGCATTAGCTTTTATTTCTAATTACTCCTGTAGCTTTCATAATCTAGAATTACATAGTTGGTGAACTAAATCTTGAATGTTCATAGAACTGCTCTACTCGGAAAACTACTCAGTATCAAACAGTAGAAGACTTCCTTGGGTATTACTACTATTAAACACCAAGAACCAACTTCTTTTTTGTCTCTTCATGCTGTATATTTATATACTTTGTTAAAGTAGAACCTAGAATTTCAGGGATGGATTGATATTTTAAACAAATAGTATGATTTATTAAATCTGCGCGGCACTCAGGTAAATATTTTAAAGAATGCTTATACTGTTGAATACCAGCCAGAACACACCAGATATTTTCAGTTTTTCATTCAGAAACCTGTATGTGACAGATTGTTTGTATAATTTTCTAGAAAGTGTTGGAATAGTTCTGATTATCTCTATTTTTTTCATTGACTTCACTCTTAATTTAGAAGGAAGGATTGTTAAATTATTTAAATTATGTAAGACAAAATTTTCCACTCCATAATTTCCCCTATTTTATTCCCTTTTTGCCTGTTTTAAATTTTATTTTTAATTTAGTGTTCCTTGTTTTTATTGTCCTCCTACTTGATTTTTTTTCTTGTATATTTGTCTTCTCTGTCTCTCCTACATTTTTGGCAAAAAATGTTTTCTCACCCATAACAATTCTTCCTTTGATATGTTTTTTAACTGCTCTATCCAGTCCTACTATTGTCACATGGAAATTCATCTCCTCTAATAAAGTTTAGTTTGTTTCCTCTTCTGCATCATTTTACTTTTCTTTAATGATGTTACTCCTTGCTCATAAGTTGTCTTTGATTTGGTTGACTACTGCAGTAGGAATTAGCTGCACCATCAATTCTCATTCTGTGTACATTACCTATGTTTACTTGACCTTGTGGTTTCACAAAAATGATTCCTAAAGTATGATGAACCAGATCATTCCACGAAGTAACATTCTCTATTTCCAACTACTTCCTGGATTATTAGTCATATCCACCCCAAAATACCAGATGACTCAGGCCAACATATCTGTTCGAGTCTCTGTGTTTTCTCATCTTTTTGTGTCATCTGGCTTTTACAAGGATCAACTACAGTAATATATATGTAACTCCTGGTTAATCATTATTCTGGATGCACTCATGGAAGGATATGGGATTAGTAGTGGGCAGTCTTGAGCATAACACAAATGTGAAATTTATATTCTTATCACAGGAAAGTTATCATTAATTTAATCATTCAACAAATATAGAATGTTTTCTATGTTAAGTATATTACAAGGTCCCAGCATTGCTAATGGGGATATAGCAATAAATAGTAAAGGCAAAATCCCTATGCTTTTGGAACTCACTTTCTAGTGTTGGAAAACTGGTAATAAAGAATAAACATGTTTAATACATTTTAAGATAAGCAGCATTTCATATTTATGATTTATATCAGATATTGAAGAGCTTATTTTTAAAAGCATGTTCATAATTAACATACCATATAGTTTATCCATTTTAAGTATACAGTTAAGTGATTATTGGTGAATTTATAGAAAGTGCTAATATCACCTTCAACTTAGGACATTTCTGCCACCCCAAAAATATACTTCATGCTTGTGATCAATTCCCACTTGTACCAAGTTCTGTTTTCCATCTCTGTAGATTTACCTTTACTGGGCATATAATTTAAATAGAATAACATGTAGTTTTTTACATCTGTTTTCTTTTTTAAAGTTATAAATCTGTTATGTTGATTGACTGATTTTTAATTGTATATATTTAAGATGTGCAGCATGATGTTTTGGCATATGTTTACACAGTGAAGAAAGTACTATTGTTGCTGGGCATGGAGGCACATGCCTGTAATCCCAGCAACTCAGGAGGCTGAGGCAGGAGGATCACGAGTTAAAGCCAGCCTGGGCAACTTAGCAAGACCCTGTCTCAAAATTTAAAAATTAAACAGGACTAAGGCTCACTGTTAAGGGTGATCCTGGTTTCAACACCCCCACACCACAAATAAGTACTATTATCAAGCAAATTGACATATTCACCATCTCACATAGTTGACTTTTTAACTTTTTGTAATAAGAGCACCTAAAAATCTACTTTCTTAGCAAATTTCTGGTGTACAACAATAATATTAACTATAGTATTGATATACATTTGATCTCTTGACATGTTCATCCTACATAGCTGTAACTTTGTGCCCTTCAACTATATCTTCCTATTTTCCTTATGCCTGGTAATCACTGTTCTTCTGTTTCTATGTATACCCTTTCTTCAAGAAAAGAGTCAACCTGTGAGATCATGTATAACTTTTCTTTCTATATCTGGCTTATTAATATGTCATATTATATTATATATTAATAGCATTAATATGTTAATATTATAATAGCTATTATATATATAATAGTTAATATAATATAATATGTTAATATTATAATAGCTATTATATATATAATAGCATTAATATGTCCTCTAGCTTCACTCATGTTGGCTTCTTCCATTGAGCATAATATTTTTGAGGCTTTTCCAGGTTACAGCATGAATCAATAGCTCTTTGCTATTTATTTCTGAATTATATTTCATCCTGTAAGTATACATTTGGCTTATCCATTTGACAATTGATGAATATTTAGATTATTTCCACTTGTTGGCTTTTATGAATAGTGCTGCCATAATTATTGGTGTGCATCTGTGTGAACATGTTTTCATTTGAGGGAGATAGCTAACTAAGAATAGTTTCTGTGTCATGTGGAAAATGTATGTTTAATTTTCTTAAGAAATTGCCAAACTTCTTTCCAAAGTGGTTGTACCATTTTATATTTCAACCAGCATTGTGTGAGGGTTCCGTTTTCTCCACATATTTGGCAACACTTGTTATTGTCTACTCTTTTTTGTCAATTATTCTGTGTGTGACAAATAATAGTTTTGCCTTGCATTTCCCTAAGGGGGTAATGATGTTCATTGTCTTTTCAGTTGCTTTTTGACCATTCACATGTCTTCCTTGATACAAGGTCTATTCAAATCTATTGGGTTGTTTGTTCATCTTTTTTATTTGTTCTTGTTAGTTATACATGATATTAGAATGTATTTTGACATATTATACATATATCGAGTATAACTTCTCATTCTTCTGGTTGTACATGGTGTAGAATTACATTGGTCATGTAATCATATATGCACATAGGATAGTAATGTAAAATTCATTCTACTATCTTTCCTATTCCAATTTTTGAAAGATAACTGAATACAGAATTAGAAGTTGGCTGCTTTTCTTTCAGTACTTTAAAGGTTTTGATCCACTGTCTTCTCATTTGCATTGTTTCCAATGAGAAATCTATTGTTATCCTTATTTTTTACTCTCTTTATGACTGCTTTTTGAGTAAATTCATTATGACATGCCACTCTTAATTTTGTGTATTTTTCATGTTTCTTTGCATAGAGTTCTTTGGACTTCTTGTCTGAGTTCACTAAATCACAATTTTCAAAATAGAATGATCCTAGTGATCTCAGAATGCACCTTAAGAAAATGGAAAAAGAAAAACGAATGAATTCCAAAATATATAGAAGTAGGGAAGTGATAAAATATGAGAAGAAGTCAATGAAACAGGAAAATAGAGAAAATAAATCAAAACCTAAAGCATTAGATAAGAATACTCAGGAAGGTCTTGCTTTAATAGTAGGGAATTACTAACTCTATGAACACCTATAAATTATAAATCATAAATGAATCATAAAAGCAAGTCCCAAAAGGATCAAACTATTTTTAAATGCCTATTTTATAATAAAGTATTAAATATCGTATTATTTATTGAATATTGTAGTAAAGTAAAAATAGAATTATTATATGAGTACTCACCATTAACATACTCAGCTGAGAGTATACTGAGTCTGAAAAATGTCTGAAACATTGAACTAAACTTTACTAGGAATGCTACAAGGTCAAAATGTCATCTTCTGATGAGATTTGAGAATATTTCATAAAAGGTACTTGGACATTGACAATTATTTGATGGTTAATAGGACTGGTGTTCTTCAGGTTGATATCAGGTTTTGATTATATAGTTTATTTTGTTTTCCTCTAAGAAGAAAGTTTCACACAGAAGTGATAACAGGCAATGAAAGACTGTACCTACTCCCTAATAAGTAGTAAACATAGTGAATATTTCTACTGGCCTTCTGGGAGATTGATAAGGATAGTTCATGAAAGGTGATCAGGAAAAAAAAATAATCTAAAAGAGGGAAATATTGTAGGGAGTTAGGAGGATAAGGGGAAGGAGGTTACTTCAGCCTAGAAGGATTGAACAAAGTCTCAGAATATCGGGCATTGTTCCCATAAAAATAGGATAACATGCTATGTCAGTTTATTTTGCTAATTATTCTCTCATCAAACATTGTTGAACTCTGTTTGCAAGACCACATACAAGATAGGCTTTTTTTTCTTAAATATTTGTGATTCTTTTACTTCCTCATTCACTACATATATAATATTTCTGTAAGCCCCATTATTGGGCTGGGGATGTAGCTCAGTGGTAGAATATTTGTCTGGTATGCCCAGTACTCCAGGGTTCAATCCAGTAAAATACACACATACACACACACACACAGTAAAATAAATAAGCCTCATTATTTCTTTTTCCATCATATATCATGAGTCTCCTAGTTTTCTCCATCTCTACTTCTTATTAATCTGATTCTTAGCTGGGGTGGGGAGGGAGAACAACTCTGTAACACTAGCCTAAATGAAAAAGGATAAGAAAGAAGGACATGCGATGTGTTGTGGCATTTTATTTTTCCTATTTGTTGTTCTCTCTGTACAGCAGAAAACCTGGTCTCTTTAAAATGCATGTAGGATCATTGTGTCTTTTCAGTGGTTCTAATTACATTTACAGTAAGATCTAACCCTATGCCATGATCCCTGCTTACATCTCTGTTACACTTGTTTGTTTGTGAAAGCACCAAACTGTTTTCCCACCTGGATTCTTTCCACATGCTGTTCATGAGACCTGGAATGTTCACCCCGAGTTCTTCATTTTCTGACTTCTTAAATATTGTTTAACCTGAGAGTCTTTCCCTAGCAGTCCAGTAGAGGTAGGTCTCTGATTATATATTACAGTACTGGATTGACTACTGTCAGTGCTCTTTTGTGTTATAAATTTAACTATCATTGTTTTCCTACTAATTTGTAAATTCCATGAAGACAAGTACTGTTCTCTTTTATCCTTGTGTATCCAGTGCCTGAAATGCACAAATACGTTCTTTCATTTACCTAATATTTATTATTTCTAACATTAAAAATATATAATATCCGTTGAATAAATGAATGAGGATGTAAGTAGTGAGCTTAAAGTTTATCTCTAATATATATTAAATAACAGAGCCAATAACAGAGCAGCATATGTAAGGGGAAATATTAATAATTGTTAGAAAAATGTATGTGTTACACATCTATAGGTGAAAAAAAAGCCTAGAAGCATACATACACATCAAATAATTAATATTGGTTTCTATAGAAGTAGTATTAGGAGTAGGGTTAGAAAAGGAATACCTCCGAAATAGAAGACTTTGATTTTAACTTTAATTTTGTATTATCTAGGTTTTTAAATAAGACTATATTTTATAATAAAAAGTAATAAATGAAACACGTAAGAAATCTAGTAAAACAGTAACAGTGAACTGTTGCATCTTAGAAGTAGAACTCATAAAGGACCTGATTCTTCTTCCAGGCATTAGGCTGGTGGATGCTTTGCTTCTGCTCTAGTTGCATTAAATGTACTGCAACTCATCCCTTTGATTAACCAGCTGGGTATGAGGCCTAGTCAGAGGGGTTTTTGGTAGCTTTATCCCTAAGTAAAATCTGAATCACTACTGTAGTCAATGCAAAAAAGAGAAAATTGTATGATAAAGTTCATTTTCAAAATAAAACTGGATAGAGTTTAACAATTTTCCACTAAAGACTTTGCTGCTTATCTCAATTACACTGTGATCTAATTTTAAAGACTATAATGTTAGGGGATTGTGTTTCAAATATTTTAAAATAAAAATACACTTTTTGATATGTTTGCTCTATAAGACATCATTTTATAAAATCATCAAAACAGCATTGAAGATATTATTTTCATTTTACAAATAAGCAGAGATTTGAGAGAACTAACAAATTTGTTCCTTGTCACAAAGCTAGTTGAGGTGATGGATTGAATGTAGGTTTTTCTTCCCTTTGTTCTGCAGCTATATATCTGGAATTATTCCAGACCTATGACTCCCAATTCCACCTATTAGAATCATTTAAAAGCTTTTAAAATACTAATGCCCAGAGTCCACACCAAGTGAAGCAGTTCAAAGACTTCCACCCAGAAGACCCTCACCAATGACACTTTTGTCTAAAGATCCTTCTGGTGGCCATCCCACCTCAAAGGTTGGCCATTTTAATTTGCAAAGAGTCTATACCTTTATTGAGTGAGTTTCACCCCATGGTTACCATTAAAACCTTTCTTAAAGTTTTCTAACATATATTTCAATAGACTCAGTTTACTTTGTGTACCTCCCATGTTCCACCCTGTATCAGTGTCTCACACTTAGTACAAGACTTGCTTTGTCTCTGACCATTCCCTTCTTGGGGACTTAGGGTCCTCCTGGCCTTGCAGGTTGGTATCAATCCCTGACCTGGAACTTCCACTAGATGTTGATTTGTGGAATTCTGTCTCAAGACCGTATGAGACTCCGCACTTGCTTCAGCCCTTGGTCTGGTCAGAACCCTTCTGATGTCCATCTCTTTTACACAGACATGGTCAGAGCAAAATTCCCATACTGCCCCAATTCCACAATTTCCAAAACCAAGGGAGTCACGGTTTCCCCACTGCTTGCTGACCCTGACCAGAGACTACTAGGGCAACTCCCCAGGTCCCTTTTGGCTCCAACTCCTAGGAGGTTACTCAGGGACCCTCAGAGATTGACCAAGCCTCTCTTCCAACTGCTTAGGCCTCTATGGGGAAGTCAGGTGGGATACCATCAATGGACCCGTGTCCTAGCTGTTCAGTCAGGTGGTGCTCCAAGTTCCCTATTCTTGTTCCTGCTCCTTATGGGTTCTGTTGTGCTTCGGGTGGCTGCTCCAGGGTGCTGGGTGAGTTGCCACCCCTACAGGCAAAGAGTCATCTGTGGTGCACCCAGGAGAAGTGTTGTCCTCCAACATCCTGGGGAAGCCAGACCATGGAGATGAGAGGCAGAAAAGCCATCTTTGCCTTCAGTGTCCCTTCATGGTTGCCAAATCATGTAGGACAGACAAGGCTGGACACCCAAGAATTTTGCAGGAAGCAGGTTTATCAGCTGCAGCCAGTCCACAGTGGCTTGTGCCTTTCCTCCTCTAGAGCAAGAGTCTAGAAATTGTTTGGACTTTATACCCAGTTGGCAGGGGTGCTTGGAGATTTGCATTTCTATAGAAGCCTACATAAAAGTCTTTTTTTCTTTGAGTTCTCAGAAAGTGCTTTTTGTCTTAATTTTTTAGAACAGTCAGAGGTTTTACAGATTTTACCATAAAAGCAGGAGTAATATTAGCAAGTCCACAGTTAAACTTAGCTCTTGCAAGACAGAGTAACAGGAAACAAGAAGTTCTAACCACACTGAGCTTTTTTGCAGAAATCTTTGCTGATATTCTGTTAACAAGAACAATTATGGTGAGGGTCTTCTGGGTAGGATGGTCTCTGGCCTGCTTCACAAGCATTTGAATCAAAATCTCTGGAGATGGGGCCAGATTTGTTTAAGAAAAGCAACTAACTTTCTTTTTTATTTGTACTTTTTAGATATATGTAAAAGGAGAATATAGTTTGACTTATTTATACAAACATGGAGTGTATCTTATTCTAACTGGGATCCCAATCTTGTGGTAACTTTCTAGGTGATTGTGAGGCAGTGAGGATTAATCCAGACCATTGTTAACTGGCATTAGTGGTTTACACATGAAGTGTTAACAATTCTTGCAGCTGGAGGAGAGGAGACAATGCAGGGAAGGTTACTCTTTGACACCTAAGTGCAGGCTCTCATATGCCAAAGGCCATCCTTTGATGCTTTCTTTCTTTCTTTCTTTCTTTCTTTCTTTCTTTCTTTCTTTCTTTCTTTCTTTCTTTCTTTCTCTTTCTCTTTCTTTTCTTCCTTTCTTTCTTTCTTTCTTAGCAAAACGTTTGCAAACATTTATTAATTTTTGGTGAAAGATGCAAGGTAAATGAAGAATGGGAGTTTGCAGCATGAAACATGCTGAACAGGAAACAGATTGAGGGAGACTTGTCCAGACAGACAGTAGTAGGGCAAAGCAGATGAGAGATGCCCATTGTGATATCTTGTATGTGTGTGTAAATGCAGAGAAAAAAAGTCTGGAATTAAACACCTACATTTTTAGTAGTCCCATCTGGAGCAAAGGAAAAATAGTGCTGTTCAGTGAAGAGAATATCTGACAATATTTGTTTTTGAAAATAGGCACATGGATACACAGACTGATATATACATTAAGTATATGTCTTGCTCAACAAACTCTAATATCTAACAGACTGCTGGGCACATAGCAAGAACATTGCTAACAGAATACATAGCATATAGTAAGAATAAATGCTGCTTAAATTTTTAATGTTGCAAATTCTTCCTTTAACTTGCTAATATACCTGATGGTCAGGAGTTCAGGAATTCAGAGCCATGCCCATGAGTGTAAGAGATCACCACATTTTGCTTCTCATCATGGACAGGTCACCTCCCCGAAGAGAATCAGTCTTCTTCCTCAAGGTCACTGATCTCTTCATATGCCACAAGATACTTCCTTTCCCACAACCTGTGGCTCCACATACTCACACACTTCTTCCTAGGTCCTGATAACATCTCACTTTGCTTCCCAGAAGTACTTGCTTTTCCCAGGGGTTATAGTTGTCTCTGAGCCTGTTCTGAGCCAACTGCTTTTGGCACTCCCTTCGGATCATTTTCTTCCCTTGCTGGCTTCTTGGGCATCTTCTGGTGTTTTCTCATTTTCTCTGTCATATGCCAGAAACACTCTCAGGTGATTCATCCTGACTCCCATGGTTGCGATATTCATTCTGGGATTCTATGATCTGTCCATTAGAACTCATGAAAGCAGGAAGGGTAGCTCTGAGACCTCAGAGATGAAGCGATGGCAAAGGGCTGATGCTTTCTTTATAGAGACTTATTACATATAGTTATGAAAATTTATAACCATTAATATAGCAGTGTATTTTATTTCTTCAGGAGTTGGAGGTCTAATTATTTCAGATATAATTATTTCTACTAAAAATGTCTAGATTCTATATAAATATTACAGCTTTCTAATAAGCAAGGAATTACTGAAATTTAATATACAAAAGTTTTAAAATCCTTATTTTATTAATGAAAAACTGTCATTTAGATACGTACTACAGATCTAGCAGCTAATCCCAGAGTTTGTATTTTTTTCTTTGGACATTGTTTCAGTCAGTTGTAAACCTTGAAATAGTCATCCCAAATTATTGACTTAAAATGTTATCAGTAAGCCGGTCGTGGTGGTGCATGCCTATAATCCTAGCACTTTGGGAGGCTGAGACAGGAGAATCGTGAGTTCAAAGCCAGTGTCAGGAACAGCGAGGTGCTAAGCAACTCAGTGAGACCCTGTCTCTACATAAAACACAAAATAGGGCTGGGGATGTGGCTCAGTGGTAGAGTACCCCTGAGTTCAATGCCCAGTACCAAAAAAAAAATGTTAGCAGTAATCTGTAATATTCTTGTAACTTTCAATTATTTAAGTTAATTTAACAAACACTAATTCTCTTTAAAAATTGAAAATAGAAGTTAAAATTACAACTTATTGTCATATAGCATTTACTGTTATCAATAAGCAAATATTTCTAAAGAATTTTTCTGCTACAAATCCCTACAAAAATAATGCCCCCAATATAAAGCGTAACAGAAAATGACAACCAAAATAAATAATCTGTGCCCAATCTCTCTTAAAATTCAAATACAAATAATGGTGATTGAATAACTTACTATTTTTTTTAGCTCAATCCAAAATTTCCAAGAAGATACCGGAATATTATATGCACCTCAGTGTATGGCCTAGCCATTGCAGTAGAGCTCAGTGGCAATAGAGCTCTTAGAATTTATTTATTCATTCATGTGTTAGACATGTAGGGCTAGTCACCATGCTGACTACCTATGGAGGAGACATGAAGATGGTACTCAACTCAACCCTTGTTCTCACTCAAGTACGTATTTTGGGAGTGTCTCCAAATAGAAACCCAGTTATTTAACATTAAACATATACCTTTTCGCTTCTGAAACCTGGGGCACCCCAGCTCACTCCTCAGATTGTCCTTATACCCTAGGTTTTGCCCATCCTTATAGCTTCAAATACTATCTTCATACTGATGGCTTAAATTTAATTTTCATCCAAAACTTGTTCAAGTATTGTAGACTCAGATATCCACTCTCTGTTATGACATCTTCACTCAGATATCCAGGAAGGACCTCAGTGTGTATAAAAAATTCTTATATCTAGCCTCCTGCCTCAGTGTCATGTTGGTAAACAGAAATTTTATTCTGCTAATAGCTCAGGCCAAATAATCAAGGTCTCTTGACTTTTCCTAACTGTATTTGCAAAGACCATATTCCTTGTCTTGTGTGATTAGTGGAAGTGTTTTTGTTTCTTTAGCTTTGGCTCAGCTATCATTTTGAGAAATTTCTCACACCAATTCCTTCTAATTTCTTTTATTTATATATATCTATATATATAATCTATATTTATATATATATATATAATCTATCCTGTTGTGCTTCTCTGGAGAACACTAATATAGCCACCATGAACATTATGTACATAAATTTATAAATATATGTGCATATAGTGTGTGTGTGTTTAGTAAATATCTAGGCTTTAGAATTGCTAGATAATATGGCAAGCATTTATTTGACTTTATGAAACTACCAGACTGTTCACTGAAGTTTTATAACTTTTTACATTTTCAATAGTAATATATGCAAGTTTTAGTTGTACCTCATCTTCAAAGTACTCTCATTGTCTGCATATTTTATTTTAACCATTCTGGTTAATTATGTTAAACATCTTTTCATACACTGATTTTCCATTTGTATATCCACTTTAGTGATGGTCCTGTTCAAATTGTTTGCTTCTTTGGTAAAATTATCTGTTGAGATTTGAGAGTTTTTTCTGTATTTTGCATGTTAGTCCTTTGTCAGATGTGTCATCTGAAGATATTTTCTCTTTGTAACTTGTCTTTTCACTTACTAGCTAGTGTCTTATCAGAGCAAAGATTATTCATTTTGATGATGTTCTATTTTTAATATTTTATGGATTATGCTTTTGTTATGACTATTAATTATTTGCCTATTGATAAGTAATATTTTCTTATAAAAGTTCTGTAGTTTTAGATTTGTATTTGTGATTCATTTAGAGTTAATTTTTATATAAGTTTCAAGGTTTATCCTTAATTTTTGGCATTTGGAAAAACTTGAATTTTTTTATTTTAATTTATTCTTTTTAGATAGACATGATAGTAATGTATATTTTGAAATATTATACATAAATGGAGTATATCTTTTTCTAATTAGAATCCCATTCTTGTGGTTTTACATTATGTGGAGATTCACTGTGGTGTATTCTTATATGAACATTGGATAGCCCTGAATTTTAACAAATTCACATATTTAGAAGACTTTTTAAAAATTTGTTGTTTTTAGATACACATGACAGTAGGTTGTATGGAGTGGATCATTCCAACTAAGATCCCATTCTTGTGGTTGTACATTATGTGAAGTCACACTGGTCATATACTCATATATGAGCAAAGGAAAGTTACGGCCAACTGATTCTACTGTTTTGTCTATTCCCATGTGCCCTCTCTTCCCTTTATTCCCCTTTGTCTAATCCAATGAGCTTCTGTATTTCCCCTCTCTACACTCCCTTGTTATGAGTTAGCATCCATATGTCAGAGGGAACATTTGGCCTTTGGTTATTTGCAACTGGCTTATTTCAAGAAGCATGATATTCTCCAGTTCCATCCATTACCAGCAAATGCCATAATTTCATTCGTATTTATGGCTGAGTGATATTCCATTGTGTATATATATATACTGCATTTCAGTTTCCCATTCATCTGTTGCAGAGCACCCAGGTTAGTTCCACAGCTTAGCCATTGTGAATTGAGCTGCTAAAAACATTGATATGGCTGTGTCACTGTAGTATGCTGATTTTAAGTCTTTTGGGTATATATTGGGGAGTTGGATAACTGGGTCAAATGGTGGTTCCATTCCAAGTTTTCTGAGGAATCTCTATACTGCTTTCTGGAGTGGTTGCACTAATTTGCAGTCCCACCAGTTTGAGTGAACCTTTTTCCCCACATCCTCACCAACATTTATTGATACTTGTATTCTTGATAATTGTCATTCTGACACTGGAGTGAGATGGATTCTCAGTGTAGTTTTAATTTGCATTTCTCTAATTGCTAGAGATGTTTGACATTTTAAATATATTTTTTGACCATTCACATTTCTTCTTTTCTGAAGTACCTGTTCAGTTCCTTTACCCATTTATTGATTGAGTTATTTGTTTTTGGTGTTTTTTGAGTTCTTCAAATATCCTTGAGATGAATGCTGTATTTGAAGTGCAAGTGGTAAAGATTTTCTCCCATTCTGTAGACTCTCTCCTCATGTTCTTAATTGTTTCCTTTGATGTGAAGAAACTCCCATTTATTGATTCTTGATTTTACTTCTTGCATGTTAGAAATCTAGTTGAAGAATTTGGTTCTAGAGCTGACATGATAGAGAGTTGGGCCTACTTTTTCTTATAGTAAGTGCAGAGTCTGGTTTAACGCATAGGTCTTTGATCCACTTTGAGTTTTGTGCAGGGTGAGATATAGGGATTCAATTTCAATCTACTACATATGGATTTCCAGTTTTCCCAGCACTATTTGTTGAAAAAGCTATCTTTTCCCCAATGTATGTATTTTTAAAAATTTTTTTAGTTGTCAATGAACCTTTATTTTATTTTATTTATATGTGGTGCCAAGAATCAAACCCAGTGTCTCACACTGGGCACTTGGTAGTGCTAGGCAAGCGTTCTACCACTGAGCTATGATCCCAGCCCCTCCAGTGTATGTTTATGATGCCTTTGTTTAGAAGACTTTTTTGCACTCAACCTATCATGTCTCCTACTTATTTGTCTCTTGTCATATTGGTTCATGTTTTTTTTTTTTTCCCAAAGAGTGTGTTTCTTCCAAAGGACTAGGACCTCATTTCCATTTGTATTCCTTATAACTCTTAACACAGAATAGATACTTAGTACATGGTAGAATTGATTTGACAAAATGGTTGAGTGGTTATAAAATGGGATGTGTAGAACATGACTTAAAGACAGAATGCCTCAGAGTTTTCACTCCATCATGATTATTTGGCCAGCTATATAAAGGGCATGCTGTAAGGATCAGATAGGTCTATGGCTACAAGTGACAACTGTTTGCTATTGTTCCAATGAGCTGGATCAGTAAGAGAAATTTCCCCTATCATAATGTACCTTTATCACCTTCCTGTTCTGTCTCCTCCTGAAGTCATCTAAAGAGTACTGATATAGGGATAAAAAACCAGTATCTCCTTTCTTATCCACTTAGTGATCTTGTGTAACTTATATTTTCACTTGGTATGACATGCTCTTTTTTTCTTTCTTAAGATGTATTTGACTCTTGTAACCTCAAAATTTTTCAGAAGAAATACCTCGTCTGTTAACACTAGACAAATGTATATAATTATGAGAAAAAGTGATTAGCACTTAAAAACATTTTTTTAATCTATGGATTATACTCTGTCTTATCAAATACAATAAAGGGGTTGCTCTTCAGGTATAAAGCAGGGGATCTGGAAACAAAGAGACAGCATGAATATTCCTGATACAAAATAATCTTTCAAGTCCACTAACCAGGGTGAAATCAGCTACATGGTGGAATAGGAAGCTCCTGATTCTCCCTCCGTCCAGAGATACACCAAATAAACATAAATTTATGTCTCACTTCCCTCTCAGAGAAAGCCAGGGACTAATCGAGAGATTTCCACTTATAAGTCAACTGAGTAAACATCCACATCAGATGAGGAGTGAAAGTGGAACCATACCCTGGACGCTGTGCCATGAATTGGGAGAGGACTCCCTAATCCAATTTCTTCTTGTGGGAAGGAAGTTTTGTACTTTATATATAGCACCTGAACTCTTTCAGGTGTGTTATCTCCAGAAACAGTGCAGAAAAGGGCTTTTTAAAACGTGACTCGTTTCTCCCCAAAAGATACTTAGGCTATTTACCTTGAGTCTTACAGCTGCAACCCAATGGACTACATATTAAACCTCTTAGAACTGAGGCAGTTTTAAACAGGAGTGCAGATACTTCCAGGTAGTACAGCCCCTTGGAGCAGTGCAGAAAGGGGGCAGGAATGTGTATCTCCTGGGTTTTTTCCCCCTGAATGATGCTTACAGAACCCATTCCACTTGCTACATGATGACCAGGCTTCTAATAAATTTGCTTTGGGAAGACAAAAGGGCACAAATCAAGTCTTAGCAAATCCAAAATAAATAGATAGATAGATAGATAGATAGATAGATAGATAGATAGATAGATAGATAAGGAATGATTTCTTGCATCCTGTCAGATCATAAAGGAATGAAATCAATGACAAAATACAAAACAGAAACCACTATAACACTTGGAGATTAAATACTACACTTTTTTTTTTAATTTTTTTTTTTAGGTTTTTAATTTTATTTTATTTTATTTTTTTATTATTTTATTTTTTTTCCCAAAAGTTGCATTTTAATACATGTTAGCAAACATAACAGAAAAAAACAAATTTTCAGAAGCTGTGCACACTATTCACTGAAAACATTTGTTGAGGCAAATAGAAAAAAATTGTTACAATCATAATTTTTCTAACTTTGCACAAAATTATAAGCAGATTACATTCTTCATATTAAACATCTTTATATGCACTTTCAATGAACAGTATATATATATATATATATATATCTTTTTTTTATATATATATTT
>CM053409.1:23418434-23462473 GCA_028644305.1 Xerus rutilus | reverse complement strand
ACCTGCCACCAGCCTCTTCATTTTGTCCTTCAATGAGCAAATGAGAATTCAGAAAAATGTATTTCAGAGCCAAAGATGATGATGCAGAAATGTAGAAAATTCACAATTTCTTTGTATATTTAGTATAGTTAACAGTTTGACAATTGAGCAAATTATAACATTTATATAAAATGTATTTCTAAGAGAATGTCTTCTTAATTGAATTTCATATGTGGATGCTCCATTGTTTGGGGCATAGATATTTATGATTATTATGTCTTTTTGATATATGATTCCCTTAAGCAGTATGAAATGACCTTCTTTATCCCTTCTGACAAAATGGTTTGAAGTCCACTTTATCTGATATGAAGATGGAAACCCCTGCTTGTTTACATGGTCCATGTGAGTTATAATGTTTTTCCCATCATTTTACCTTCAGTCTGTGGATATCTTTTCCTATGAGATGAGTCTCTTGAAGACAGCATACTCGTGGGTCTTTTTAAAAATTCAGTCTGCCATTCTTTATCTTTTAATTGATAAGTTTAGGCCATTAACATTCAGGGTTATTATTGAAATATGGTTTGTATTCCCATTCATTTTGGTTTATTTTTAGTTTTTAACTTTACTTAGTTTCTCCTTTGATTGGCTTTTCCTTTAGTTCCTCCCTTTGCTGATTTTCATTGTTGTTTTTCATTTCCTCATGGAATATTCTGCCAAGAATGTTCTTTAGGGCAGGCTTTCTCGTTGTAAATTCTTTCAACTTTTATCATGGAAGGTTTTGATTTCATCATCAAATCTGAAGCTTAATTTTGCTGGATATAAGATTCTTTGTTGGCATCTATTTTTTCAGAACTTGATATATGTTGTCCCAGGATCTCCTGGCTTTGAGTGTCTAGGTTGAGAAATCTGCTCAATTCTAAATTGGTTTTCCCCTATACGTAATCTGAAACTTTTCTCTTGTGGCTTTTAAAATTCTATCCTTATTCTATATGTTAGGCATTTTCATTATAATGTGCCTTGGTGTGGATCTGTTGTAGTTTTGTACATTTAGTGTCCTGTAAGCTTCTTGTGTTTGATTTTCCAATTCATTCTTCATATTTTGGAAATTTTCTGATTTTATTTCATTGAAGAAATTGTGCATTTCTTTGGTTTGTATCTCTGTGCCTTTCTCTATCCAGATAATTCTTAGATTTGGTCTTTTCATATTATCCCATAATTCTTGGACATTCTGTTCATGGTTTCTTCCATCTTCATTGGTCAACTTTATTTTCAAGAATATATATTTTGTCTTCATTCCCTGAGGTTCTGTCTTCTAAGCAATCTAGTCTGTTGGTGATGTTTTTATTGAATTTTTTATTTGGTTTATTGTTTCCTTCATTTCAAGAATTTGTTTGTTTCTTTTTTTCAAAGTCTATCTCTTTCTTGAAGTAATCTTTTCTTACCTGTATTTGCTCTCTTAGCTCTTTGTTGGAGTCATCAATTGTTGCCTGTAATTGCTCTCTTATATCTCTCTGTGCTTCACAGATCATTTTAATTATGTACATTCTGAATTCCTTCTCTGACATTTCATCTACTGCGCTGTCAATTGATTCTATTATTGTAGCACTTTGGTTTGTTTGGGGCACTTTCTTCCCTTGTTTTTCATATTGTTTATGTGCCTTCCTCTCCAGCAGTGCAGATATGAGGCATTACAGTTTCTACTGTATAATCTTGTAGTGTCCCTGCAGGTTATCAATACCTTGCCTTTAAGGGGAATATCAATCTTTACAGCATCCAGTGCAAACAATATGCAGCCTTAAACCAAACAGCTCCTATTTACACAATTACAGTTGTCGCAATAAACAGAAATGATGTGTTTGATTATTATCCACACTATAAGTAGTGGGTTTGCATACAAGTCTACAGTCTCCAATGGTAGACATAGGGCATGGGTGTAGGATGTGGGGTTTATGAGGTAGGAAGTGAGACTATAGAGGTATTAGCTCATAGGAAGAGTGAAAGAGGAATCAAGAGAAATAGGCTGGCAGGGATACCTCTGGTGTAACCAGGCCTGCAGGGACCTTGGTGATGGTCTTCCTGGTCCTGGATGTTATCTCTTGATGGAATTGGGCCAGGAGGGCTATGTATTGGTAGATGGGGGGGGGGGGAGTGCAGCTTGATCAGTCTTCTCAGCACGTTGGGCTTGGGTTGGTCTCTTCCACTTCCTTTGTGCTTCAGGCTGGGGTTGGTCTCTCTTAATTGAATTTCCAAACTGACCCATAAGTAAACAGTGCAAAACACCAGATGCCTTTGGGAGGTTTCCTTGAGGCTTCTCAGGCCTTGATTCTGTGTTGGTGTCTTTTGTCATATTTGTACATTTATGGTGCTGATGTAGATTGGCCAAGTAGGCTTAGTGTTAAGTGAAAGTGATCTTTGTAAGGAAAGCTTCACTTTAGTGCATCAATTTTGATAATATGCAAGTTTATTTTTCATTATTACAATCTGATCATTTTTATTATCTCTAATTAATTAACCTCATTATTAATGGTCTGTTTACATTTTCTATATCCTTTTGGTTCAAACTTGGTAGGTTAGGCATGTCTATGCATCAAGTCATTTCTTCTAAATTTTTCAATATAAATTTTTAAATATTCCCTAATAATTCTATGGATTTCAGTTGTGTCTTCATGCAATATCTCCATTTTTGCCTCTAATTTTATTAATTTAGATCCTCTCTCTTTTGTTTAGTTTGGCTAGGTGATTGTCACTATTTTTTTTTATTTTTTCAAAGAACCAATTCTTTGTTTCATTGATTTTTCATATTGTTCTTTCAGTTTCTATTTTGTTAATTGCAGCTGTAATCTTATAATTTTTTCCCTTTATTAGTTTTAGAATTTTTTCCTTTTTCTTCTGAGACCATAATATCATTAGCTCTTTTCTTTTCTTTTCTTTTTTTTTTTTTGATACTGGGGATTGAACTCAGGGGCACTCCACCACTGAGCCACATCCCCAGCCCTATTTTGTGTTTTATATAGAGACAGGGTCTCACTGAGTTGCTTAGCACCTTGCCATTGCTGAGGCTGGCTTTGAACTTGCGATTCTCCTGTGTCAGCCTCCCTAAGTGCTGGGATTACAGGCTTGAGCCACCGCGCCCGGCATCTTTAATATCTGTAAACTTCCCTCTTAAAACTGCCTTCAATTTATCCCATAAATTCTGGTATGTTGTGTTTCTATCTTCATTTGACTCTAAATTTCTTTCAATTTCCCCCTTAGTCTTCCATAACCTACTCATCATTGAAATGGGTATTTTCAGTCTCCATGTGTTTGTTTGGTATCTGCAGTTTTTCCTTGACTTCTAATTTTATCTCATTGTGGCATGAAAATATGCAAGAAATTCTTTCAATTTTTTCTATATTTGCTAATACTTGCTTTATTGCCTTAGAGATAATCAGTTTTAGAGAAAGTTCCGTGAACAGATGAAAAGAAATTATATTTGGTTGTTCTTGGCTAAAATATTCTGTAGATGTCTGTCAAGTCCAATTGATATACAGTAAAGTTTAAATCTAATGTGTCTTTGATGTGTTTTCTGTCTGGTCATTCTGTCTGTTAGTGATAGTTGGTTATTGAAGTGACCCCTTTCGTTGTATCAGGGTCCTTTCATATCAAAAAATATGTAATTGGGTGTACCACCATACAGAGTATAACTATTTATAATCATAGTTCCCCTTAACAATATATAACCAATTTCTTTGTCTCTTTCCCTAATTTCGGTTTAATGCTTTTTTTGTCTTGAGATGACTACTGTTTGATTTTAGATTCCATTTGAATGGAATAGCATTTTTCATCCTTTCACTTTCCATCTGTGAATGCCTTTGCCTATAGGTGTCTTTCTTTGAGACAGCATACAATTTTGGTCTTGCTTTTAATCCAGTCTGCTACTCTTTCAATTGCAGAATTAAGATAAATTACATTTAGTGATATCATAGAGAGGTATGAGTTTCTTGCTGTCATTTTATTTATAGTGTTGGTAACACTGCTAGTTCCCATTTTCTTATTTATTTTTATAATGTGTTTTAATTTTTCCCATGCTCTCTTGGCTATTTTTATCTTCATTTTCTGTGTATAGGGTTTCTTTAAGTAACATTGACAAGGCAAGCCTAGGGTTCTTGCATATCTTTGATTTGTGCTTAATTTGGAAGGTCTTTATTTCACCTAGGATTTTCCAGGATAACTTTTCTGGATATAGCAATCTGTATTGGCAGTTTATTCTTTTGGTGTTTGAAATACATCATTCCATGCCCTTACATATTTTGAAGTTTCTTTTAAGAAATCTTATGTTATTCTAATTGGTTTGCCTTTATAAGTAAGTCTCCACTGAGTTTTTTAGTAGATTTTTCCATTTCCAAGATTACTTCATTCTTTTTCAGAATCTCTCCTTATTGAAATGCTCTTTGATATCCTGAATTTCCTCGTTTAGTTTATTCCTTAGATCTTCTTTTAGTTCGTTCTCACTTTTTTTAATCTATCAATTTTATAGTTTTATTTGAAGACATCCCTCCTGATAGAATTGCCAGATAAAATAGAAGACATGAATTTCAGATAGAGTCTTAAAGAGTGATAGGAATTGCTACAAATGGATTTAGCATTTCTAATCTTACATAAATGTGTTTGTATCATATACAATACCAAAACTAAGAATCAACCCAAGAAGAAGGGTGTGAATCTACATGAAAATAAACAAAACAAAACTATAAACCTTTACTAAGGAAAGTAAAATAATAGTTCATCATCACTTTAAAAGTCAACTTTTTGAAATATTTTTCTAGAATTCTACTTCCATATGTCTGGATTTAGTCATTGGGTAGTTTCCAATTTTTGGAGGTAACTTATTGCCTTTTTTCCCCTCATGTTATCTGTTTCTATGTTGAAATTTGCTGTTGTCTCCTTATATGAGGGGTATTTTAGTGATTTTATTTTTTTCTAACTATGTGTTCAGGATGGTAGGATATCTCCATGTTGAAATGCCCACTCCATGTGATCACAGTGTTATGATCAATCCTTAGCATCACTTTAAGAGGAAACAATAATCACCAGTAACTGAGAGTACTTCAGAATAAATCATTTATTAATAAACCATAAAACACTATTGAAAATGTTCTCCATGACTACACTGGTCCAAGAGTAGAAAAAGGGAGGAATACTCTCTAGTATGCTGAAAAATTAAGTACTAAAGAAGGTATAATTACTATTAAACTATACAGGACCTAGGAAGGATATAAGAAAGAAAGGAAGAAAAGAAGAAACACAGGGAGGCAGATGTTGATAATGCAAGAGAGGCAAAAAGGGAAAAGTATAAAAATGAAAAGAAAGCAAAGAATAAATCATATTAATGCATTAAAACCTTAAAATGCATAAAATTGGACTAAAGCATAAAATGTGAAATATTAGGGGAAACCTATCAAAAGCACACAGATGACGATGCCAGTGAAGTAAGAAACTAACATTTTAGAGTCTTAAATTATTCCCTGCTGACCTATTTGAGATGGTGAGATTTCTTATTGAGCCTTCCAAATTTATATTTTCTATCAAATTTTGGGAGGTGTAGTAAATTCTCAGACCTCCTCAGCTTGTCTTCTTAAATTTTTCCAGGTGTGGAGGTAACAACCACACCAGCCATATCCCTTCTAAGTTGAGGTGCTATATATTTAGTTTTGCCTCCAGTCTAGTTCAGCTTTCTGCTTCAAAAACACTGCAGAACTTCAGTCTTGACATCTATCCATACAGACATTGTTCTGCCCACTTCAGGCATGAACCTAGATGGTTCCCACTATTCCTCAGTTCTTCATAGGCCCAGAGCAATCAAAACAGATGTCAACTTTTCCATGTGGATTTCAGAATGTGTAGGGCATGAGTGTATTTTGGCAGTGGTGCATGGGCCTGATGGAGGAGATATGGGGTGATCCATAGAAGAGGTGCTGCACCAGTGGTAGAGGTGTAGAGCTACCCACTGCTGAAGTACTGGATATCAGCCAGCAGCTAAGAAGTACTGGGTAATGGACAGTGGCTGAGGAACATGCTGGGGCAAACAGTGGGTAGGGAGCATATGGCTGCTGGATGCTTCAGGTGCATGCAATGGAAGTTGGTCGCTGAGGTGTGCACCACTCCTTAGATGTCACCCTCACTGGAAGTGTCATGCTTTCTGTATTACTCCATCCAATTCCCATTGTTATCAGCAGGGGCAGGGTGCATCTTGGTAGCCTCGTTTGCAGCAGTCACACTGTATAGGTTACTCAGATGACACATTTAAAATGCATTCAGTATTGTAGTTTTTGCTGGTATCTTTGAGTGGGATGAAGCCATAGAGATTTAACTTGTCCCAGAGCTTCGGGCTTATGCATAGTTTCTATGAAATGGCTGCCTGCTGCAATTGTCCACCCAGCAAATTGGGAGAAACTGGGAACTTGTCTCTTATCAAGTGGCTTTGAGTTCCTTGACTTGGTTTGAGTTTCTCTTCTACCACCATTTCCAAAGTAAGCTTGTTAGCTTTGTTTCGCCCTCTTTGTTACTCCTACCCCCACATGTGCCCTGGTGATACAGGTGGAGGTTGTGGATAATTTTCTCACTTTCTGTTCCAGTAGCCAGAATTTGAGTCCCTCTAAGTCTCTAACTATCCAATATAGTGTCTCAGTGTATTCCCTGCCATCCATCTTTCTGATCAGTGGTTCTCTCACTCCTTTGATTACAAACTGAGAAGTTTAGATTTTCGATCTACTTCTACTCCACCATCTTGCCAATGCCCATCTATAATATTTCTTAAAACTTATTATTCATGTATATCTCAAACTAAAATTTTTAAGTTTAAATATGGGACTCTAAGACAAAATGCTTATGATTACTATGATTTAATGATGTGAATAAATAGATCCAAACTTATATCCAGCTTCAATGCTATTCCTATAAAAATATGAAAATACAATTTTCTGAAGAAATTCCTCAAAGTATAATATTATATAGATGAATTAAGACCCATGGAAGGTCATCATTTTTAGAAAAAGGAGACATAAGACCTGCCCTGCTAAATAGCAAGGTTTGCCTTATCATATATTAAAACACAGCAACTGAAAATTGTTGGTTCAGAGGAATCCACAGCATTTGAAGCAGCTCCCAAAGAGTGAACTAAACCAACAGTCCTTTAGTGACAAACTGAGGTAGGGAAATGGTGAGAATAAGCAGGGAGGCAATTCAGTGAGCTAGCAACCAGAAAAAAAATTAAAATATTAGTTGCTAGACTAAGAAGTCAATTAATAAAGGCAGCAGATAGTGGCAGTGTCAGGAGTGCTGTGGTTCAGTGGGAGAGGGGAAGTACTCCTCCAAAAAGCTGAAAGACATTCTCCCATTGAGCTTAAAAAACAAAAAAACAAACAAACAAATACTGACAAACATATCCATAAACAGAGCTGATAATAAACTCAGAAAAGGTACGTTGCATCATCTATCCAGGCAAATGTTCTGGAGCTCTCCATCTGTAGAGAGAAATAGCGCTGCTCATCAGAGGTGGTTGAGCAGGGGAGCATTGGAAACTTGAAGGAACTCATTAACTGTCCTTCCTGAGCCAGCCAGCTGGGAATACCTGTTGTTTATGATTGTTTTTTAGAAATCACCTTTTTGTTTTTTTATTTCTTACTGTTTTTTCCTCTCTATTTTGCCCTGTATTTAGTACACTTATTTTTTGAATGTCCAAGACCAAACAACAGCCTCTTAGACTCAACTTCTCACTGGATCAGTGGGTACCCATACTGAAAGCCAATCTGAGTACAGAACGGAGATTGGGACTCAGTCTTGGGAGAAACCCAGAGTGACCAATATGTCTTCAGAGTGCAGAAGAACTTCATTTGAAATTGAAATCTGATCTTTTGGATACAGAGTGTGGCTGACAGGGGTAGCAGAGGGACTTGGGCAGATCAAGGTCAAAAAGTCCCACTTCCCCCAAGCCCAGAAGTGGCTGGAAGATAGAGTGATGCTCTCATATACCTCTCCCAGCACATAGACACGGGCTTTCTGAATGAAGGGTAAAACTCAACCCAGATCAGACTATAGATATAGCAGATGAAGGAGCTGGCCAGATGTCCAGCTAGGCATATTATGTCATTCTTGGACAAAATAACAACCATTTTGAGAGTGAAAAATGTTCATTTCAACCATCTCCCTTTCAGCAAAGGTAACCAGGCAAGAGGGGAGCTTAATTCACCATACAGATTCACCTAGAAGTTTGACCAGTTTGGTCGGGGATGGAAACTACAAAGGTTATGAAATTTGAATAATAGAGACTTCCTCACAGCAGTTTCTAAAATTGAAATGCCAGATACAAAATAACTGTATTTCAACAATTTCAGCAAGAGATAATTTGAGTCTATGTATGATGGTTATTGCATTGACTGATTGATACTAATCATACATCTAGAATCTCCTATATACAACTTTCTTCTGTTCCATCTCCGTTTCAGCACCTTCTTCTACACCTATTTTACTCTTGACATTTTAACTCATCTATCCTCCCTCTCTGACCTTTTTCTTCTTTACTTCTTTCTTGTTTTCTTAATTTTATCACATCTTCAAATTCAATTTAGTATACAATTATTAATGTGTCATCTTTTAAGCCTATTCTACATTAATTTTTGCCCACATTCCTCCTGGCTTACTAGAGTAGTAGAAAACATCAGTAATTACATTTATAGTATATGTTGATTTGTGGTTTACTTTTAAACTACCACTATTACTTGCGACACTCTTTAAAAAGGTATTGGAGTACACTGGATGTACTGAAGCTAAGCTATAACTCCAGCACAAGACTTTATAAAGAGGTAACTACTCACCAAAGGACTTCAACATAAAAGAGAAAAAGGAATCCATTTCAACAGATGCACAAGTGTAGTACCTCTAAAAGCATAAGAAAACAAACCAACTAAACACTTCCAAATATATACAAGCCCCTGATAACATAACCTACCAATATTGAAGGGGATAAAATTCCATAAAAAATACTACAAATGATTGGTTATGAAAATGATTAATAAGCTGGGGCTGGAGTGTGGCTCAGTGGTAGAGCACTTGCCTAGCATGCATGAGGCACTGAGTTTGATTCTCAGCACCACATATAAATAAATAAAATAAAGGTCCATTGACAACTAAAAAATATTATAAAAAAATGAGTAATAAGATAAAAGAAGATTTAAGAAAGGACCTTAAAGAGAATATACAGGATATGAAAGACCATCTCAAGGAGATAAGATTCTGAAAAGAAACCCAGCAGAACAACTGGAAATTAAAGACACAATAAATCAAATAAAAATTCAGTTGAAAATCCCTCTGATAGACTAAGCTATGTAGAAAAAACTTCAGGGCTTGAGGACAGGGCATATGAACTTAAACCATCATTAGCAATAAAGAAAAAAATTAAAAACCATGGCCAAATTGTACTAGAACTCTGGAATATTAAGAGACCAAACATAAGTCATTGGAATTAAAGAGGGCACTAAGATATAGGCTAATGGCATTTACAACATTTTCATTGAAATAATGGCAGAAAAATTTCCAAACCGTAGAAATGAGATGGACATCCATATACAGGATTATACAGAACCCCTAATAGACAAAATCAAAGAAGAAATTCTTTAGGACACATTATAATTGAAAATGACTAATATGCAAAATAGGGATAGAATCTTAAAAACTTCAAGAAAAAAAGGTTATATCACATTTAGAAGTAAACCAATAACTTCTGATTTGTCAACAGAGACTCTAAAATCCAAAAGGGCTGGAATGACATATTTCAAACTCTGAAAGAAAATAACCACCAACCAAGATTGCTACCTCTAGCAAAAGCATCCTTCAGAATTGAAAAAGAAATAAAAACTTTCAAAGATAGGGATAAATTAAAAATGTATTACTACTAAGCTAGTCCTACAGAAACTGCAAAATGAAAATGACAGGTTATTCTATGTACATATATGAAAATTCCACAGTGAATTCTACCTTTTTATATATCTATAAAGCACCAATTAAAAATAAATAAATAAATAAATAGAAGGGGGGGAAGAAATATCATGCACAGAACTCAAAAACAAATCCCAGAGCTCCCAAAGGATGAAGTTTACTAGACAAACAGTTAAGCAAATGAAAGTTAAGACCAAATTAAATATATGAAACAAATTGAAATGGCAGGAAATGTACATCTCTTCATAATAGCTATGAATATAAATTGTCTCAACACTCCAATTCAAAGACACAGTCTGGCAGAATAAATAAAGAAGAAGACCCAACTATATACTGTCTGCAAGAGATTCATCTTATAGGCAAAGACATCCACAGGCTGAAAGTGAAAGGATAGAAAAGGACATTCCATGCAAATGGAATTCCCAAACCAGGAGTAGCTCTTCATATATTTGAAAAAGCAGATTTCAAGCCAAAATTAATGAAAAGAGACAAAGGTCACTTCATATTGCCGAAGGGGAAAATTCAACAAGAAAATGTAACTGTAATAAGTATTTATGCCAGAAACATTGTTGGACCTAATTAAATAAAACAAATAGACCCTAATAAAATACAAGTAGGTGTTTTTAACACATCTCTTTCACCAACAGATAGGTCATCCAAACAAAATTTTAAAAGTCCTAAAAAGAAATAAATCAAATGGACCTAACAGACATCTATGGAATATTCCATCCAACAATAGCTAAATTCACTTTATTCCAATAGCTCATGGAACCTTCTCCAAAACAGATCATATTTTATATCACAAAGCAAGTCTTAGCAAATACAAAGACATGTATATAATCTCGTGGATTTTATCTGATCATAATGGATGAAATTAGAAATCAATAGGAAAATTATAGAAAGCATAAAACCACATGAAACTGGAACACTACATTTTTGCATAATAAATGGATCATAGAAGAAATAAGAGGAGAAATTTTTAAAATCCTACAATCAAATGAAAGCAGTGATAAAACATATCATGATCATTTCAATGGACATAAAACTTTCAACAAAATTCAGCACTCCTTCATGTTAAAACACTGAAGAAACTAAGAATAAAAGAAATTTAACCTGAATATTATAAAAACTCTATTTGACAACCCCCCCCCAAAACCCAAATATTAAATGGGGGAAAACTGAAAGCATTTCCTTTAAAATCAGGAGCAAAACAACAATGTTCACTCTCACCATTAATATTCAATAAAATACTTGAAATTCTAGCCAGAGCAATTATGCAAGAGAAGGAATAAAATGAATAAAGATAGAAAAAGAAGTGAAATTATTTCTGTTTGCAGATGCTATGATTCTATGCTTAGAAGACCCAAAACTCTCCCCAGAAGACTTGAAGAGCAGATAAATAATTTCAGCAAAGTAGTAGTAGGATACAAGTTCAATATACAAAACTCAATAGCTTTTCTATATATCAAAATTGAACACACTGAAAAAGAAATCAGAAAAACAATTTCAGTCACCACAGCCCACCAATAAAATATCTAGGAATAAATCAAACCAAAAAAGTGAAAAAACACTAAAATGAAAATTATAGAATCGTGAAGAGTAAGATATAAGATGGAACAACCTCTCAAGTCTATAGATTTAGTGCATTCCCTATCAAAATACCAATAATACTCCTCACTAAACTAAGGGGAAAGTCCTTAAATTCATGTGGAAAAAATAAAGACCCAGAACCACTAAAGCAATTCTGAGAAAAAAATGGAAATGCCTGATTTCAAATTATTCTAGAGAGCTATCGTATTAAAAAAAAAAAAAAAAAAAACCTGCATAGTACTGGTACAAAAACAGACACCAGTGTAATAGAATAGAAGACCCAAAGACAAACCCACACAGATATGGTCTTATAATGCTTGACAATGGTGCCAAAAATACATTGGCGAAAGGACAGTCTTTTTAACAAATGGTGCTGGGAAAACTGGATCTCTTTTTGCAGATTAATGAAACTTGATCACTGTCTCTCACTCTGCCAAAAAATCAACTCAAAGTGGATCAATGACCTATAAGTCAGTCCAGAAACTTTGTAACTACTAGAAGAAAACATAAGCAAAACACTCCAACATATAAGCACAGGCAACTTTTTCCTCAATAAAACTTCTAAAGCTCAGAAAATTATACCAAGAATTAATAAATGAGATGGTATCAAATTAAACAGCTTTCACATAGCAACAGTAACAATTAAGATCACAAAGAGAGACCCTACAGAATGGGAGAAAATTTTTGCAGATTCCTTGTCTGACAGAGGATTAGTATCCAGAATATATAAATAACTGAAAAAACTTGCCACCAAAAAAACTAAATAACCCAATTTATAAAGGGGTAAAGGAGCTAAGCAGACATTTCCCAAATGAAGAAATACAAATAGTTAACAAATATTTAAAAAATTAACACCTTCAGCCATCCAGGAAGTGCAAAACAAAACTACACTGAGATTTCATCTTCAGTTAGAACACTAATAATAATAAATGCTGTACAGGATGTGGGTAAAGGGAATGTTGAAACATTATTGGTGGGATTGTAAATTAGTATAACCACTATGTAAATTAGTATGGAGGCTTCTCAAAAGACTGGGAATGGATCCATGATATGACCCAGCTATTCCACTCCTCAGTATTTATCCAAAAGAACTGAAATCATCATACAGTAGTGATAGAGGCACATTGATGTTTGTAGCAGCATAATTCAAAATAGCCAAGTTATAGAACCAGCCTAGGTGTCCGTCAGCACATGAATGGATAAAGAAAAATATGGTATATATACACAATGGAATTTTTCTCAGCCAGGAAGGAGAATGAAAACTAAAACATTGATGAAGAAAATTATAGCAGATAACTGGAAAGACATCCCATATTTATGGATTGAAAGAATTAATATTGTTAAAATGTCTATAGTACCCAAAACAATCTATAAATTCAATGTAATTTTCATCAAAAGGTCAATGGCACTTTTTTACAAAAATAGAAAAATACAATCCTAAAAATTATGTTACCTTCAAAGAGCTCTCATAACAAAAGTATTATACATCCAGAATTCAAAATATATTGCAAACCTATTGTAATCAAAACAGTATTACACTGGCATAAAAACAGACATAAAGACCAATAGAATAGAATAAAGACCCTAGAAGTAACCCCATTTATATGATCAAATGATGTTTGACAAGGGTGCCAGGAGTATACAACTGGGAAAGGATAATCCACTCAGTAAGTGTTGTTGAGAAAACTGAATATCCACAGGAAGAAGAATGAAAATGGACCTTATCTTACATCATTACACAAAAATTAACTCAAAGTAGATTAAAGACTTAAACCTAAGGTGAAACTGTGCTGATAAAAAGAAATGTTCTACCTTCTCTACCAGCCTGTAAATGACAAAATTTATAATTGTAACTTAATAAATTTCTATTGTTATTCTCATTAAAAATATATATGGTTATAATGCTATAGCTGATAAAATTATTAATCTGACCAGTCTAGGGAATTCCCAGATAACCAATAAAACATTATTTCTGGGTGCCTCTGAAAGAGATGAGAATTTGAACCAGTAGACAGAGTAAAGAAAATCGCCCTCACTAATACAAGTGGGTATCATCAAATCTGTTTAGGTCCTGAATACAGTGAAAGGCAGGCAAAGGATGACCACATGCATCTTGTCCTATCCTAGGACATCAGTATTCCTAGTTCTTGGGCTTTTAGAATCAGACCTGGGGTGAAGTCTGAGACTCAGCAATGGAGTCTTTGCCTACCATATGCCAGGCCCTGGGTTCAATACCCAACTCTACAAAGAAAAAAATATATATAGACTGAGACCAGGACTTAACAGCTTTTGCTCCTCAATTCTCAGCCCTTCAGACCCTTATTACCATAACTGACCTTCCTCATTCTCCAATTTGCAGATGGTTAGACCATCAGATATTTACCTCAGATATCTATAAATATCTGAGCTGATTAATAAGTCTCCTCATACACACACACATATCCTATTGGTTCTGTTTCCTTGGAAAGCCTGAACTCACTATAATTCTATATCTCTACAATCTGATAACACTGTTGAAATTACTGAACATATTAATTTTAAATCACATAAAATAATACTATTGCATCTTTCTGATATTTAAAATTTTTGTATGTTTTATTTTTTATTCTTTTCCCACTTTATTGGTGCATTAGAGTTTTACATACTTTTGGGATTTGTTGTTGCATGTTTATACATGCACACAAAAAGCTGTATGTTTTAAAGTAAATAATATTAATATACATGCATATGTATAATTTATAATGATGTGTGTGTGTGTAGCAAAAAAAATTTGAGGGTTATGATATACAATGAAAAACAATTTAGAAACCAGTGCTCTGACATAAGCAAGGATATGCTTCTGTATGTATTGTTCAGCATAAACACCATGAACTCCATTTCTTCTCATTTTCAGGCTTGTTTTATACTGTGTGGTGCAACCAACCAGTTTGTGGGGTTCAGGTCTAGGACCAGTAGCAATTTATTTTTCTTTCCAAAGAAAAGAAATTATGAATGGTTTTTATCTTATTTAGAGTAGCACAGTCTTCAAAAGTAAAGGTTCATCAGAAAGATTTCTCTCATGTGAAAGCTAGACCAAAATAAGGACAAAGGAAGGGGATCTCATGAAAAAGAAGAGAGGTCATTTAAGTATAGGAAAGGGATTGAAGAGGAGTGAGGAGGGACAGGAAAAGGAAGGAACCATGGAGTGAAATCAGTCAAATTATGCTATGTATATATATGAATATACCACAGTAAATGTTACCTTTATGTATGTCTGTAAAGCACTAATTTTTTAAAAAAGCTATAAATAAACACAAGGAAGATCAGTGGAGTAGAGGAAGGGGAACAGGAGGAAAGAGGAAGGGAGGAAAAGAGAAAGTACTGGGGACTGAAGTGTAACAATTTATATTCTATGCATGTATGATTATGTCAAAATGGATCCCAATATTATATATAACTCTACAGCACAAATAAAAACCAAAAAAAAAGTTTTTAAAATAGACAAAACCAAGCTGTACTTTTTATAAGTAATTAAAATATAAAGAAAAAATAGCATACAAATCAAGATTGTGGTTACTCATAGGAAGATGAAAAGGATTATTATTAGGGAGTTGTGCTCATGGAAAGACTCAAGGACAAAAGTGCAAATGTCAGATTACTGTGGTCATTGTTTGGAAGCATATCTAGAAGACTAGGTGGTGTTTTGGAGCCAGGACCAGAACAGAGCGTCTGCTACAGGGAAAACAAGGAAAGTAATATGTTAATAGCCACAGTTACAGAGCCTTACTAGGTGCCAGGCACAGTTAATCCCTGTAACAACCCTATATAGTTACCCTGACTCCCGCTTCTCAAATAAGAGGAAACCAAGGCACAGAGAGATTAGTAAATTTTCCCAGAGTACTATAGTTGCCAAAGACAGAAAATCAAGTATTCTGACTGAAGCTAGTGCCCTTATTCACTATGATATATTATCTCTACATTAAAGAATTATGAAACTCCAGAACAAAGATCAGTAATTGGAAGCTAGAAAATGTTCTAATACTGTTTTTGATAGTAGGAAACTTGAGAAGTACACTTGGGAAAAGCAGCAGTAAGTCATTTATATGTTTGTTTAATGTTACTAGTCATCCTCTGCCCACAGTAAGACAGACTCAGAGAGAGAAAGGGAAAAAGGGAGAGGTAATTTCATCAAAATAGAGGAAAAATCAGTAGAGTAGATGAAGAGGATCAGGGAGTAGGAAGAAGAAGGGACTGGAAGAAGGAAGGACAGTAGGTGAATCTGATCACACTTTCCCATGTGCATGCATGGATGTGACATGGTAGAGCCCAGCATCGATTGTATCCACAGGACACTGATTAAAAAATAAAAAGTAAACTGTAAATGGATTGAAGAGGGATCAGTGGAGAGGTGGTAGGGGAACCAAGTGGGGGTTGTGGAAGAGAAGGAGTACTGGGGATTGAATTGCAACAGGATTTTTTCCTTGCTTTTGTGATGATGTCAAGGTATATACTAGTATTGTATATAACTAAAAAGAATAAAAGAGAGAGAACTAGATCTAACCAAAGGTAGAGTTGAGCACAACACAATGCCTTCAATAGGAACTCCTTGAATTACTTGGAATCACTGCACTGTGTAAAACTCCTGTTTCCTGCTGAAACTTTTAGATAAAGTTTCAAGTGAATGTGTACCTTCTGCCATTTTTTCTTTGCTGCAGCAGGAGGATGGCAGGATAGCTACTATCATTTCTGTCCAATATATTACTGTCACCAGAGTATAAAAGGTATCAATGGCAGATGCCATGCAGTAGTCAAGAGACAAACTATCTCCAGGGCTTTTCTCTGCTGTGGAATGTGTTTCATTTCTCTCTGTCCTGGGAAAAAGATGTATAAATCGTCTAGCTTTTGTGCTGATTCTAACAGGGAATTACTACATTACAGTAGATTTTGCTACTAACATTTATTAATATTTAAATTAGTAAACAGCGGTGAAGTCTGGATCCAGAATCTGCTTAACTTTGTGGCCCATAGCAACCCACTTGAGGTAGGGGATGAACCAGGGCCTTTTATGATAGGAGTTATTCAACTTCATCTTTAAAAAATCAAAGATACATGCAAATGTGTGTTTTAAAATTGCATATTAAAAATTAAGTATTTAATAAAAATATAAATTCTTGGTCCCATCTCTCCCCATTCTTGATTTCTACTCCACAGTAATTTTCAGCTCTTTTAGCTATTTCTTCTGATATATTTCTAAATAATAGTCTCTTAAGGGACATCTTATTTTTTGTTTTAGATATCACTTAATGATCTCCCTATTTTAGAAGAGAACAATTAAACTCTGAGTGCTCATTTCCCTCCACATATACACTTCACCTTCCATGCTGTCAAAATGCCTACATCATCATTTTTAATCAATAGTCAGTTGCTACATGCTTATGTAACTACTTTTGCATAAACTAAGATTGTGTTTACTTTCTTGTACAACTGTTTTTTTTTTAGTTTTTCTTACAGTTAATCATTGTTTCTTATTTTTAATGTGTTTTGTTTCCTCTGTTTTCTATGTCCTAAACTTCTAGCAGAGATGAAAATCTCCTTTGAGTATCCTCAAACACCTTAGGTATTTCATCAGTTTAATTTTTCTCAGTTATATCCTATATGGAGCCCTACCACCTCTTTGTTAATCTGGCTTGAGAATTTCCTTTGCTTCTCTCTTAGGTTCCTTTGTCTTATAGGTTAAACCAGTCTCAATTCAATTTTCTGTGTACTTTCTCATTTGGTGAAACACGTTTTCTATAACTTCCTGAAAAAAATGAGAGAAAAAATTTATTAAAGATTTTGTATGTTTAAAATGTACCTCTTTATCATTATCTTTGATTGGTAGTTTGGATATAAACATTTTTATTACAAATAAAACAGAATTTTGAAAGCATTGATTAATTTTTTTCTAGCTTCTAGTGTTGAGATATATTTATGTTATATCATTCCAATTTCATTCTGGTTCCTAACTCTCTCCTTTACAAGTCGTTCTCTATGAAAAATTGCTGAATATTCTCATCCTTAGTGTTCTGAAATTTTAGAAAGATCTTCTTTGTGATTTTTTTTTTTTGGTACTGGAGATTGAACTCGAGGGCACTGGACCACTGAGCCACATCCCCAGCCCTATTTTTTTGTGATAGAGACAGGGTGTCACTGAGTTGCTTAGCACCTCACCGTTGCTGAGACTGGCTTTGAACTCGCAATTCTCTTGTCTCAGCCTCCCTAAATGCTGGGATTACAGGCTTGTGCCACCACGCCCAGCTTTTTTTTTTTTTAAAGATTTTTTTTTTAGATATAGATGAACACAATGTCTTTATTTTATTGCTTTGTATGTGGTGCTGAGGATCGAACCCAGGGCCTCACGCATGCGAGGCAAGCGCTCTACCGCTGAGCTACAATCCCAGACCCACCACGCCCAGCTTTTCTTTGTGAATTTTTATGCTGTCAACACAGCTGGTTCTTTAAACCTGGAAAGTTATTTTCTGGGATATGCAGTTTTAGTACTTCTTTGACAGTTTCTTCCTGTTTTCACATTTCTGCTTCTTAGAACTCTTGTATTAGAACTGGACATCCTGGACTGATTCACTAATTTTCTTATGTTTTCTCCCCCATTATCCATTGTATTGTACTCTCTTTTTGTTCTACTTTCTGGCATAATTCCTTATTTTTAGTGAATTTTATTTTTTTTTATTTTTTCTTTTTGGTACTGGAGACTGACTCAGGGGTACTCGACCACTGAGCCAGATCCCCAGCCCTATTTGTGTTTTTCATGTAGAGACAGGGTCTCACTGAGTTGCTTAGCGCCTTGCTAATGCTGAGGCTGGCTTTGAACTCGCGATTCTCCTGTCTCAGCCTCCCAAAGTTCTGGGATTACAGGTGTGTGCCACTGCACCCGGCTGAATTTTATTTTAATTTATAGCTGTCCTGTTTTAATTTCCAAAAGCCCTTTTGGATTCTCTGGGTGGTCCCCTCTACCTTATTACACTATTCTTCTTTCACAGATGTGCTATATTCTCTATGCTCTCTGAAAATATAAATTAGTTATTTGAAATTTTCTTTTGCTTCTGAATTTGTTTCCTCTGGTTACCATTTTTCTGATTATTTTGATCTTTTTTCTTCATATTGGAAGCTTTTATTATTATATGGTGTTCTTTGTTCATTCATATTTAAGATTAGGGCATTCAGTTGTTGAGAAAAGCTCTGGGAATGATGCTACTGTTTATTAATTGGTGGAAATTACTTCAGAGTGATCAAAATTAAGGAAGAAGCAAGGCAATATCAATAAGTTTTCCTCTGGGATAAGTTTTCCAATGAAGAATCTTCTGTTCTCCTTCCTAGGAAGATATAAGACTATTGACACTTTGGAGGTTCCACTATTTTCTGTATAATTTTTTATTTATAGTAATAAATGTTTTAATGTTGGTAACCTCACCCTCAACTCTCTTCCCACAATGTATAGCCTTTGTTTTAACTTCTGCTGAGAGTAGCAGTCAAGTAGAGAAAGCTAATCATTAGGATAAGGAGTGGATAGTGATCTGAAGGTCTTTTAAAACACATTTTGTTTTGAGACATTCTCCCTATGTTTCCCAGATGGCTTCCAGTTTTTGATCTCAAGCCATCCTCTTTCCTCAGTCTCTGAAGGAGCTTGGACTATCTGCATGCAACAATACACTTGCCCTTTTTAAAGACTTTTAATCAATTCTACTCTTTCCACTCATACTGCTCATCCTTCATACATACCATATCCATACATGAACACACATGCACATCTTCAGAAGTTCTTGGTATCTCTAATCCAAGGGCCTTTATGCAGAAGTGTGATAGGCTTGGTTATTAATGATTTCCTCCTCACCTTCTACCCTCCCTACTTGTCTTCCCCCAACCATCTCAGGCATAGTTTTCAGTTGCCATTGTTCTCCCTAAGAAAAGGTGCCTAGGCACTTCACAAAAGAAGAAATATGATCAGTCAACAAATATATGAATAAAGTTCAACATCTATAGCAATTAGAGAAATGAAAATTAAAACCACACTGAAATTCCATCTCAATCCAGTCAAAATGGCAATTAACACTTATAGAAGTAAGAATAAATAAATGTTTATGAGAATGAAGGGGAAATGGTACACTCATACATTGCTGGTGGGACTGCAAATTGGTGCAACTACTCTGTAAAATAAAATGGAAATTCCTTAGAAAACCTGAAATGGAACCACCATTTGACCCAGTTATCCCACTCCTTGGCATATACTCAAAGGACTTAAAATCAGCATACTATAGTGATGCAGCCATATCAATGTTTATAGCAGCTCAATTCACAACAGCTAAGCTATGAAACCAACCTAGGTACCCTTCAACAGATAAATGGATAACTAAAACGTGATATATATATATATATACATATATACATACACACACACACACACACACACACACACACACACACACACACGATGGGATCTTCCTCAGCCTTAAAGAAGAATGCAGTTATGGCATTTACCAATAAATGGATGGACCTGGAGACTGTCATGCTAAGTGAAATAAGCCAATCCCAAAAAAACCAAAGGCTGAATATTCTGTCTGATATGCAGAAGCTAACACACAATAAGGGGCAGGGAGGGAAGAATAGAAGTTCATTGGATTAGATAAAGGGGAATGAAGAGAAGGGAGGGGGAATGGAAATAAGAAAGACAGTAGAATAATTGAATATTACTTTCCCATGTTTATATATGAATACAGGACCAGTGTAACTCCACATCATGTAAAACCACAAGAATGGGAAGTTGTACTCCATGCATGTATAATGTGTCAAAATGCATTCTACTGTCATGTACATCTAAAAAGAACAAATAAAAAAAAGAAAATGTGCCTAGGGAAGACAGATTAGGGGCTGTCTTCAAGTAGAGGTTTGTTCTGTCTTATGTAGAGGGCTGACTGTGAGCCTGAGAATGACTCCGCTCCACTGCCTACTGTTCGAAACTGTGAATGGGTATCCTTGACTTCAGAACTGCAGCCTGTTTTTCATGTCACTGATACATTCTCTACCTTTTGATTGGCTTTGTTTACTTCTTATTAAGATCTATTTTAGGTAATAAAATATTACAAGCTTACATAAACTAAGATAGAGTTTTGAAAATCTTAGCTCTCCTGCAAATATTTGTGTTGTGAGAAAGGATTGAAGTTTTAGTGTGCTATTTAGGCATTCAAGTCTCTAAGGGAGGATAGGATGTGTTTAGATTGAAGGTGGGTGAGGATGACATCCTGGCCACTGAGAGGTGAAGGAAATAGATTGTAGATATACATTCATATGTTAGTGAACATAAAGAATTTTCACATTACTTCTTGACATTTTTATTTGTTGCAAATATATGCCTAAAATCAGGGTGAAATTTTGAGGCTTTTTTCTGTCTTTCAGGACAAGTTGATATAGTTACACTGCATGTTTTCTAAAATCTTCCAATTAAAAATAATTCCTTTTAAGGGCTGGAATGTAGTCAGTGGTAGAGCACTGGTGTGACATGTGCAAGGTTCTAGGTTCAATCTCTAACCCTGCATTTTAAAAAGTAATTTCTCTTTTAGATGAACTCCTTGGACTTTTAGCTAAGATCAAGTAAAGATGGCCCTTTAGAAGTCTAATGCTCAATTAGATATTTTCTAATTTATTATGGTATTTCAAACATTTTAATTATAAGATCACTGCCACATAAAAAAACACTAGTTTTTTTTTGTACTTGCTTTATACTTAATTTTATTTATACTACCTGAATCAAGCTTATTTTGTAAAATGTCTTTTTTAGAGTAAATCCTATGTAAATATTTTACTAACACTGTGGTGCATGTTGATCTGTCTTTAAAGCATTTTTTATAGATTATATTCCAAGAATTTTAATTATTCTACAAAATTATACTTGTAACAGAAACAGAACCCTAAAGATTTTAAGGTCAAGATTTCACTAGTACAGAAATAAGACTTCTATATTCTGAAGTACATTTTTTTTTCTGAAACTTCTAACTCTCAGGGCATTTACATTTTTACTTGTAAGGTAAAAACCAGTATGATGTCCATAATTAAATCCATTACACTGTTTCTACTAACTTCTATAAAGGTAACACTTTTTTGTTAAGCTGAAAAGACTAGGAATCCAAGACTAAGGACACACACTGTTTGGAAAAGCTAAGTAGAAAGCTAGATGGAGCCTAGAAACCAAGAAATGAATGTCACTTGAAATACTGGCCTTATATTAAAACCTGGCTTTAGAATTTTATATAAAAACTGGCTTTGAAATAGGACAGTGCTTCTCCCTCTTCCTCTTTCAACTGACTATACTTCCCAGAGAATTCAGAGATGTTGCTGAATGGTTGAATTCTTTGCTGTTAAGTGCATTATAACTTATGTCAGAAAACAGGTTGGGTCTTCTGTGTAAATTATTGTTCTGATTAAGCGTGGTAACTTTGATTTACTGGAAAATGAATGTTCCATAATGGGGATAGAGATGGGACTTTATGCATGATCCAGGTCAATTATGTTCCTTTGTTAGGTATCACTTACTATATACAGATTTTAGATAATAGGAACCTAAGACTTTAAGATTTTTAAATAAGCTCCTCTTTACATTGCCTTTATGGTTCAAAAAAATAAATACTTTTCATAGTTTAACTATTTGTCTTTCTCTTTTCATTCCCTTTCCATATCCCTTTTATATTTCACCCAATACCAAAAATGTCCTTTCAGAAACACAAAGTAGATCTTTTCTACAAACTTCGCCATGTGATGAATGAACTTATTGACCTGCGAAGGCAGCTACTGTCTGGTCACTTGACTCAGGATCAGGTGCGGGAGGTTAAGCGGCACATCACCGTGCGCCTGGACTGGGGTAATGAGTAAGTATGACTATTATTTGGGCATCTCTCAGTTTCCATTATAATAACTCAGTCCTCGTGGAATTTAAACCTAATTGAAGCTTCTCCTTAATGATTAAGACAATGTTATATGTTTCACTAAGGTCTCATTATCATTGCTAGATGCAGTTGTTTGTTCTAGTTAGCAAAGGATACTCATTGGTTCTAGTCTGAAACTCATACTTCATTCTCACAACTGGAAAGATGAATAAAAAGAATTGAGCTAGACTGTCCTCCGAAGTTTCTTCCAGTTCAAGTTTCTTGATTTTAGACCTCATTGATCAGAACACACCTATTTTTTGTCTTATGGTGCATTTTTAAAATGTGAACTCAGTGTCCTTACATTTTATAGCCATACAATAATCTGAATAGGAAAAACCTACAAATGAGAATTCTCTACCTTTGTACTTCAGAATACTCTTAACTGTCTTTTCATTCAAAAAGAGTCCTGCATTTATGCAGTGGGTATGGTGATTTGTTATTGTCCTGGAAGTAAAATTCTAAGAATTTGGCATGCAAAGTTAGGATAGATAGTATTCAGATGTTATTTCTTCCTAGATTTAATAATCAGTGTAACTTTTAGGTTGGTTTTTTTTCATTCTCTTAAAACTGGATCGCTTCAATTTTGAAGTGACCAGTTTGCCTCCTACTTAAGTATATTTAAGTGTATGTCTTCACTTCTCCCTTAAGACATTATTGAAATGATAGAAAATTAAAGGAATTGGAGGGAGGTCCACCAATAAATAAGATATATAAAACCCATTTATAGAACCTGTGAAGTAGATAGAAGATTACTAACAGAAGCACCTCAGTATATGTGAAGGGAAATTTAACTAATAAGGGAGCCAGTCTACCCTGCAGCTCCCAAAAGGAGGTTGATAGTGAGCCTTGGGTCTTATGAAAGAGGTTGTTTTAAGGGCTGAGATTGTGGCTCAGTGGCAGAGCACTTACCTAACATGTGCAAGGCACTGTGTTCAATCCCCAGCACCACATAAAAATAAAAATGACAAAATGTTAAAAAAGAGGGGCTGTTTTAAAAGTTTGTATAGGAATAATAACCCCATGAGCAGAATGCATGACCAGCTGTTTCCCTTTCAGATTAAACAATAACTGGGCAAAAAGAAAAAAGAATGAACTGAAATCTTATTGCATTCTGAAACCCCCTACATTCTGGCATTTAAAGATTGCAAAGTAAAATGATCACATCCCTACCACTTACCTAAAAGGAAAGCTTGCCAGTAACCTACTCATGTATAACAACTCCCTAGATTTCATTCAGTGTATTTTAGGTCTGCATGAACAGTTAGGTACTTAAAGAAATTCTTCCTCAGGAAAATAGAAAACAGGATAAAATACCCAGACCCAAAGGAAATAACCTGTCCCAGGAGAGAATTAGAGTCTCATAAAGAACTTGAAAAACAAAACAAAACCCTCCTCTAACATCCTCACAGAAAATCCAAGAAGGCCACTATGTAGAATAAGATTCTATGAAAAAGCAATGGAAAATGTGACTTCCAAATTAAAACTTTCATCATGAAAAGATAAATTTTATGTAAGTTGCTTGGACATAAAACAAAAGGATGGAGAATAATTGAGGAGGAAGAAGTTTAATTCAGGAAGGTACAATGTCAGACAACTTCCAGAAAAAGAATCAAGGCAAAAAAGAAGAAATTCTAAAGAAAGGAGAATTTCCCAGAGCTGTAAAACAGCAGTCTTAGAATTGAAAGGGCCTGCTATATACTTATAATGAATTTGGGAAAAAACAAAACAAAACAAACTCCACAGTGAGGCACATTCAGATATTTTAATATTCTGGGGATGAAGATAAGATTTTTAAAGGGTTCAGACAGAAAAACAGGTCCTCTTAACAAACAAAAAAAGAATCACACTGGTGTCAAAAGTGTCATTAACACTGGATGCTAGAAGATAATAAAGTAGAATCTTCAGAATTCTGTGAGGAAACAGTTTTCCAGCCATATTTTTGTAAACAATCCAACTATCTAAGTGTGAGTATCAAATAAAGCCATTTTTAGGGACACATAACAGCTACTGCTCATGACCCCTTTCTGTAGGAGAGACTTGAGGGTATGCCTCTGCCAAATGAAAGAGTAAATCAGGAAAGAGGAAACAGAATCTAATAAATCTGAGCACATCCAGCTCAGAGTGATACTTGTCATCAGTAGAAAAGAAAAAAATAAAACCCTAAATTAGTTATTTTAAATCTTTTTTTAAAAAATGAACAGCATCCTATCTTTGTTTTGTTTACTTACATCCTTTCTTGACTGTTAACAGGATTGCTTTATATACTACTTGTTTAATATAACATGAATTCAGGTATAGATAGATCAAACAGTGTTCTCTAAATTTTATTTTGGACAAAAAAAACTAAATAAAATTTAGAAATATTAACTTGTAACTACTGATGCTGCTGCCTCAGCCTCCAAACACTACTCTTTGATATCATTGCATTTATTTTTAAAAATCAATTTAAAAGTAATAATTACAAACAGTATTACTGTGTGTCAAATTGTTACACTTGAACTGATCATGGTGATAATAGTTATGTAACTTATTATTTCACACTTTAACTACAACTATAAATATCAGTAAATAAAGGTAATGATTTTAGGAATATCTTATAAAGCTTGAAAACAAACCAAATTTTGCAATCTTGATGATAACTTACAAGTTAAATATGATAGCATAGAAACAAGTTCAAATCATCCTTGAAGAAAGCTAAGAACATTATAAATGCCTGTCAATAAATTATAGTTACTGCACCTTCATTAATAATATTTTTCCAATGAAGTGTTTGTGTGTTGGAGGGGCAGTTATTTGTCTATTTCAACAAACAGTAATCAGAAACGCAGTTCCATTTTCCTCTCCATTTTCCCCTTCTCCCTCTCCTTCTTTTCTCCTTCCCTACTCTGCATCTTCTCCCTACCACCTTTTTTTTCTTTGTATACTTCTTTACTTTCATACTCCTCTTCCTTTACCCCCTCCCACTTTATCTTATCCCCCAGTGGAAAATATAGTCACTTATAAACCTAAATAAGAACATTGTAGATTTATCACTATTAACAGAAAAATACTGCTTCGAAACTAATAGGACTATTCTTTCAGGTTCTTGCTTGGGCTTACTCTTTTAAATATTTTCTTCCTATTTTGAAAGAAGAGATGGTTTTCTGTAAAAAAAATAAGTAAATAAAGCCTGAAATCATTTCATACCATTGAATTAAGTAAAAGAAACCATTCTATGCAAAAACTGAGCACTGATAACCATATCCATTGTTCCCATTTTATGCCCTACTAGTTTCATACTTCTTGTTGCACCACATTTGTACATTCTAATAAAATATTGAAGCTTAGCACACATTGACATATGATAGATCTATAATCAGTGTTTATTGAATGTATTTGTGTTTTAATTGATGTAAGTAAATATTAATTATATATAATTTAAAATTATTATGCCTTTTTATAAACTCTTATATATATATTATACCTCTACATTTTCAGAAATTATTTCAGAAACTCTTAATTCTTTACTGAATACATATTCTACATCTCTGTTATGAGTACATGTTCTGACTTATTTTCATTATTATGATGAAATGCTATTATGCCCCTCCAAGTTAAGTGTTCCATTTTACTTTGTGAGGAAACTAACACTGAGAAGCATTTTTCCCAACAGCAGTGGTAGAGGTACACTATATTAGATTGTTTGTACCCAGAACTGATCCCAACAGTTGTATACTTTTGCAGAACCTTACCATCTTCTAATTTTTTGTGTGTCTTAAAAATTAGGCAACTTGTGGCATTATTTCTAGTCCATGTGTTATTTTCTTTCTTTTCTTCTCCAAGTATGAAGACTGCATGTCCTGTATTGTAGGTCTGACTTAACATTCAGTTAGAACTTCCAAGGATAGAAATTGAATAGGTTCTAACCTTCATTTAGGTTTTAAATTAAATGCAGAACTTTCCACATCTGCATAATAACAATTTTTATCTTGTTTTTGAGATCAGCAATTAATTATTTGAAAAAATTGAATATTTGGCCTTAAATTTATGTAACTTACATATTTTGACCCATTGCGTATGTGTAGATTCACTCTGTAAGTAAATATTATTAAAATTATGTGAGGTAGAAACAAATACTTAAAAGAGTATATTCTTATATTTTTAGGAATTTTAATACAGGCTGGGTACTATACAAAGCTGTGTACAAATTAGTCATTTGAAACTAATAGGACTATTCTTTCAGGTTCTTGCTTGGGCTTACTCTTTTAAATATTTTCTTCCTATTTTGAAAGAAGAGATGGTTTTCTGTAAAAAAAAAATAATAATAATAAAGCCTGAAATCATTTCATACCATTGAATTAAGTAAAAGGTCCTATATAGAGAATAAATTAGTTAATTTTATTCACTCCAAAGAAATTTTGAAGTAATTTTTCTAGTAATGTAATTTTAATTTATTGACTTAATATTTTCAATACATTTCATAAAGTTTTAAAGTTTCCTCTCGTTCTCTTATTGTATCACTATAATAAATACAGCATAGTTAATTTAATATTGCAATAACTCAGGACTGACACAGACTGTATTTCAGAAATTATTAATAGTAAGTATTAATGGTTTATTGAACACATATACTACATCACTGTGACTAGTACATGGTCTCAATTAAATGCTTTGTTATAATTAAATGCTACTATACCTTTCTAAGATAAGAACTTCATTTAGAAAATTGATCCCTGACTTGGAAAACTACAAGTAAGAAGTAATTTTATAATTTACAGAATTCATATGTCTTCTTTAGGTAGAAAATGCTTATTTAAATAATGTTAAACACAAAGCTTTATTAAATTAAAATATTTCTATACATTATGTATCAAATGAAATAATTGTTATCTTTATTGTGAATTCACAAAATTTAAGACAAGTTGCTAAGAAATTTATAATTCTAGTTATTTTATTCTTTCTTTCCCTCACTTTCTATCATTTTTTCCCTCCCCCTCTTTTCTACTTTCTCTTAAAGCTATTCATCTGTTCTAACCCATTCATGTTCTTTTCTTTCCACTAAGCTTTTATGTCCCTTATCAAGGTAATTGCTCTTGGACTAAGCAACACAAGCAGTGGTTTGGTTTGTAATGTGCAGAAAATATCTCCCAGTGGATTTCCCCTGAGATTTTTTTGCTAGGACCTGGAAAGCTTTATGGGTTAGTACTTTTCCTTTAAGGGCATGTTGATATTTTCCAGCTTTAGGACATGTGAAATGAGCAGAAATTTCCAGTGACTCCTCAGCTAAGGTTCTTCTTATGCCTGGTGGGGTACTCATCAGTTAACATCTCTATTCCAGCAGTCTGGGATGGCTGGCTGTGTTTAAAGTGTGTATGCCAAGTTTTATGCTCAAATCTCTCTATCAATTTCTTTCTCTTTCTCCATCATCTCTCCCTCTCCCCCTCATTCTATCTTTAGATTAGCTCATCATTATAGCTTGTAATTAGCATAGTGCCTGTACTTGGTAGGCACTATGTGAACGTATTTGATAATAAAATTGGTATGTTGTCATGTCTGATAGACACTTGTTAACCAATTGGTATTTATTTCCTTCTGAATTGATATATAATATCATCCCTCAAAATATTTTGACTTGAAATTATTACAGTCATTTGTAGCCATTAGTACTTAGCTCTCACAGTTATTAGTAGAAGGGTAGCAGGTATAATGGAAATAGCATAGGTTCAGAGGGAGACAGTCCTAGCTTGAAAAAAAAGCCCAGCTCTGCTCCTTGGAAGGCTAAAGTAGGAGGATCACAAGTTTGAGGTCAACCTGGGTAACTTAGCAAGATCCTGTCTCAAAATTTTAGAGAGAGAGAGATGCGCTAGAAATATAATTCTCAGTGGTAGCATATCCCTGAGTTCAATCCCTGGTACTACAAAAGAAAAAGAAAACTACTTAGCTACCTTCTTTGAGCTCAGTTTCCTCAGAAAATGGGTCTAATATTATCTGCTCCCCATAGTACTTAAAGACAACATACATATAGTATCTAGCCCAAGTAAATGTTTGGTACAAGGAAGCTATTTTAATTACAGCTTTTTTATGTTATTAAATAAATATTATGTATTTTCATTGATTTAGTTATAATCTGTATGTTCTCTTTATATAAGCATTAGAAAAGGATACTTCCCACAAGGAATCTCGATATCTCCATTCTTTCTCAACCAATTCTGGAGAGAACTAAGACCTAATGCCCTAAAGCATCCTTTGAGTATAATTAATTAACTTCAAATTATTTTATGACTTATGTGAATCATATGAGGAAGCTTAGGAGAAAAGATACAATAGAATATAGAACATTAAAAATAAATATAAAATTCAAAGAATTTCATATTGAGATTCAGAGCCTCATAGAGCTCCACCTATAAGAATGTAACGCCAGGAGTATGTCTCTTAGCACACTGTGTGTGCATGAGCCTACCATGGAGTAGGCTAAACGAAAATATCAGTAATTTTGTGAAGACTGTTCACCTAAGCAATTAGACTATTTTTGAAAATTCAGCTCTATACTATATGTATATGTGGATATACATAGATGCTTACCATCTGTTTTGTCTGAGTTTTAAATTCAGACTGTGTACCTCTTTTATCATAATCCCTTTACTTTAAGCCATATTTTGATCTATGGTATGACATATAGTGGTAATAATTATAATAGCAATAGTATTTCACAATTCCAGGCACTATGTTTTACCTGAATTAATCCTTGCAACAGCCTTGGTAGTTGATCAGACAGTGTGGCTTGGTGGAAGAGCCCATGCCCATGATTACTCTGTTGCTCTGCCTCCTTTTGCTGTAGAAGGCAGTTGATCATTCCCTGCAGTTACTGTTCACTATTCTTGGAATAAAGAATATTCTGTTCACTATCTCATAGGAGTAAAGAGCCAGGAACCTCCTTTTCAGGGTAATGAACATAGATTGCTTTTCGGTATTCAACATCTATGCCTTCTTCCAAGGAAGATTTTTACAAACTTTGTAAAAATTTGTAGTTTGATTTTTACAAACTACTCTTCCTTCATTGCAGATGGTATTAGTAGAAGGAATTCAGTCCAGTTTTTATCCGATTACCTATTAATTATTCTCTTAGTTCCCAAGATAGTAAGATCAAGAAATTGAAAGAATCAAGAAATTGAACTGTGCCCAGCTACTTTTAGAAGAGGGAAAGCACTCTGCTCTCAGGCAAGAAACAATGATGAATAAGAGTATTTGTTTGACTCAAAATTACTGTACTTCCTGCATCTAGCACTGTTGGTCTGGTATATGGTTAAGATCTTAGAAAGTGTCTGTGCATATGGATGGAAAGTTGACTGGGAAAGTAAACTAAAAGGGTCATAATCCTAAAACGGATTTTGTGTAGATGCTAGACAGGCCCTTCATTGTGTGGTGTTGCACTATGACAGAGCACATACAGTCAATTCCATCCCTACTGACTTGAATGCCATCTGGAGGTTTTGTGAGTTATTATATCTAAAACATCTATTTTGATTGAATCATTTGTTTGCCTCTTTGTTTCTGAATTATATTACTTAGACTACTCCATATGCAGTTAGCCCTCCATATTTGCAGGTTTCATGGCTGTGGTTTTCTCATTCGTGGATTTAGCCATCTATGGTTGGAAAATATATTTTATTTTATTTTATTTTTTTGGTACTGGGGATTGAACTCAGGGGTACTCGACCACTGAGCCACATTCCCAGCCCTGTTTTGTGTTTTATGTAGAGACAGGGTTTCACTAAGTCACTTAGCGCCTCGCTGTTGCTGAGGTTGGCTTTGAACTTGCGATTCTCCTGTCTTAGCCTCCCTAAGTGCTAGGATTACAGGCTTGAGCCATCACACCCAGCTTGGAAAATATATTTTAAATCAAAAGCTGTCTTTTTCCTTGTCATTAGTCCATAAACAATGCAATAGAATGTTCATTTACCTTTTTCACATTATATTAGGTAGTATAAGTAATGTAGTGATGTTTTTAGTATACAGGAGTATGCATGTAGATTATATGCAAATACTGTACCATTTTACATAAGGAACTTGAGCATCCTTAGATTTTGATATACATGGGAAGACTCTGGAACCGATCTCTCATGGATAACAAAGGACAACTATAAATTTGGAGACCACCAGTGGTCAACTAATGTGTGAAAAATTGTCCTTTTGTTTAGAAAAGTTTAAAAGGTATGCAAACAAGTACTAGTATCACTTTTATAACTTTCCACTGTGCATTCACATGCATATGAAAGTATTTTAAATATTTGAGATCATACCTGCAAAATTATCTTTATAATATGAATTGCTTTCTATGAGAAGTGGGTTAGAAAGGATGTGCTGCAGCTCTTTTATGCTCTCCATGGATACTGCTGCCTTGTTGTGTTAGAAGCCTGAAATTGTTTTAGAGACATTAAGAATAACTAATAAAAGGTAATAGAATGGAGTCTTTCTTTGATATAAGAAGGCAGGATCCTAGTAGTAGAAAAATAACACTTTTAATATTTAAGTACATTAACTTCAATAATCAGATTCAACAGCATACCATTAAGCTATAAACTATTGGGACTAGAGTCAATAGTAGTCTACCAATCTCATCAAACTGTGAGAATTTGTGTGTGGGGGGGTGTAGAGGTACATGATTTTGTACCAAAAGTTTTTTCTCTTCCTAAAAACTCAAGGTCTTCTTTTAAAAGATAATGAAAATTACCCTTTAATGATACATGTTATATATTATACGTTACACAACCCTTACATAAAAAATAGTGGAAGTTATCCTGAAAAAAAAATTTTTTTTGGTACCAGGGATTGAACTCAGGGCTACTGGACCACTGAGCCACATCCCCAGCCATTTTATTGCATTTTATTTAGAGGCAGGGTCTCACTGAGTTGCTTAGCACCTCGCTGTTGCTGAGGCTGGCTTTGAACTCACGATCCTCCTGCCTTAGCCTCCCGAGCTGCTGGGATTACAGGTGTATGCCACTGTGCCCGGCCCTGAATTTTAATTTTTAATCATAGTAGTCATTTCAGCCTATGCTATTAGTGTGTTTGCTTCTACCTTTCTCATATAGGTTTGATTTTCCATTTTGATTTTACTATTTTACTGCAATTTGTTTAACCTGTCAGATATTTTCCCTAAAAACAGGGTGCAGATTATAAATAAATTAAATCTTCATTTTAGACTGACTTTATTATATTTATTTCTTTATTTACTTACTTATTTACAGTGCTGGGGATTGAACCCAGGGACTTTCACTTGCTAGGCAAGTGCTCTACCACTGAGCTATATCCCCGGACTAACTTTATTTTAAATGGGTAGGAGTTGTATATACAGAAACTGCCTACAAATTAATTTTGTTGGCATATTCTAAAAATACTTCATAAGCTAATTTGAAAGAAAAATGTTTCTCCTTTCAAAGTCCCATGGAATACTTTTGCCGGACTCAATAATTCATAATCCTTATTTTGGAGTCAGGTGATTACAGAGCATCTCTGAAACCCTGATCAGAGGAATAAATCTTCACCTCATAAAAAATCAACCCCTCTCTCTTTCTCTCTCTCTCTCTCTCTCATCTAGTGCCACAAGAAGTTTAAAAGATCCACAAACCTCTAACTCCACTGAACTTCAGGTTTAGAACTATTATCCTAGAATTGTGAAAAAGAAGCTAATATTGATTGAATATAAATTATGTACCATATTTTAACCCAAGAGTTCTGGCTGTGTCCAGAGTTATTTTCTCTACCACCCACCCAACCAACAATTACCATTACTTCTTCCAGTCCAAAATTATACTTTATCTTCTAAATATTGTTGTCTTGAGCATTAATACTCCTTGGTTAAACTTCACTAATATGATATTAGTGCTAATTCATGGTCAGGCCTTTACCAATGTTGGTATTAATTAAGTTGAAAATAAGATAAAACTCAACCAAAACATACCTATCTTTAAGAGGTGATTTTTGTGTGTTTACTTTGAATTACTAATCTTCATGAGCCCTGAATAATTATTTTCATCCTAATGAAAGTAATACATGACTGATTTTTATTCATACTAGTAAGATGGGGGGAAATAGAAAATTAAACATAACATATTGAAGATATAAAGAAGCTATCCTTAATGAACTTAGGCACTTTATTATAAATGTGATACTGAATGAACCTTTTTATCATCATAAGTGGAACTACTTGATGACTGGAATTGTATCAGCCTTAAAATCCCTAGCCTCATTTATTTATTCAAAAGTGAACACAATTAGATGATGTTGGATGAAGGCATGTCCCTGCTGGGGCAGTCTGAACCTCTGTCCACAAGATCATGACAGGCATAGGTTCCCAGGCATATAAAGAAAGCTGAATACTGTGGACATGGCATGCTAAGTGTGGTCTTTCTCTTTACTAGGCATTTGGGCCTGGACCTGGTCCCTCGGAAGGACTTTGAAGTTGTAGATTCAGACCAAATTAGTGTCTCAGATCTCTACAAAATGGTAAGAAATCTAAAATGGGTTGGTGTGTTCCTGTACACCTCTTTTTTCTCTTTTGTTTTCCCTGATTATTCTATAAAATTATATATCTAAAAATTTCCTTATTCTGACTGTACATATCACACTTGTTTTACAAATGGGAACACTATGTAGAGATGCTGGACTTACTATACTGTCTAGGGGTCACTTCTCTGTTGATTTTGCTGTTTGTTTTCTTTCAGCTTTCACTGGTTACTAACATTATGCTTCTTTATTCCCTTCTTAGGAAGGGAAGGTAGTTGAAGCTGGAAAGAGCCAGTTATTAGTTAATGGTGTGATTGAACCTGGAAATAATGTACCAGTCTTTCCCCAGAGACTGATGGGTGCTTAGATGTCCAATAATTATTATAAAAATATATTGGGTTGACTGATGATCATGATTCAATTTTGTGGGCTGGGTGAGAAATAACTAAAAAAGATATACAACATTTTAAATTAAAACAAATAGCAGAAACCTAAGGTGATAGTTAAGCTTAGACTAAAGGCCTGGGTATAACCTCACACTTTGAGTAGTATATTCAGTTAGTATATATTGATGAGAATTATAAGTTTTAGGATCTCTTTAAGAAAATATACTTATTTTAGGGAACATAGAACATACCAAGTATTATGCATGGTCAAGGACCAAAGGAAATTTGCCTAAATAATATACAAGTGACATATTGATTGCTTCTGCATATTTACTTGTGTATAATTTATTAACATGCATAAGCATTTGCTTTAAATGTGCTCTATGCAATATGATAGGTGTCTGATATTAACAATGAACAAGACATCCCTTTCCTCAAGAATCTCATCATCTATGGTATTGGTTCCTAACTGTTTCTGTGTCAGAAAGGATCAGATGATATTTTCTCCCATGACTATGCAAAATGAATTACATACAGTGTTTTACAATCAGTTTTAGAGAACTGATGGATAGATTTCTCAGTGCTTGTTCCTAAAACCTGTTCATGGAAACCTGTTCAGTTTCTCCCATTGAGAAACTGCACTCTAGTAGAATCAATAGACTACAAATATGCATGTGCTGCATATACACTAATGCTATTAGAGATAGTGACTGATTTCCTAAGGGTAGGAAAAAAGCAGAAAAGACTTTCAAAATGGCACAGAGCAGAGGAAAGTGGCAGTTCCAGAAAATATATTGATTTTGATAATTTTGGCATTAGATATATTAGATGAGCCAGTCCAACAAGAAGTAAAAGCCAAATCATGACAAGTTTTGTATGTCCCAAATTAGACTCACTCCATTAGTCTGGCAGAACTGTGAGAGTAACATGATCAGATTTGGGTTTCTGATCATAAAATGGAAGCAGCGTGCAGTCATTAAAACAATAAATCTTAATTTAAGTAGTTTGGGCTAAAGCTGGCATAGTGAAAGTAGTAAGGAATTGTTGGATTCTGACTATATTTTGAAGTTAGATCTAATCAGAATTGTTGATAGATTGCATTGGTATACATGTATACAATTAAGAGAAAGGTCAGAGAAGAGTGATTGCTGAGTTTGTGGTCTGCCCAGTTAGATAATAGTGAAATATGAGAAACACTGTAGAAGGAGCAGGTTTGGGAGTTGAGCAGTGGGGATCAATAGTTCTAGATTTTTTTCAAGTTCAAGATGCCTTTTAGACATTAAACATCAATACTGAAAGTCTGTAGTTCCTGAGTTAAGTTTAGATATGACAGTAGAGTCATCAGATTATATATATTTGAAGCTGTGGGACTAGATAAGATGATCACTTGTCCCCTTAAAGTTCTGTATACTGAAACCCAGTGATCAAAAGATCCCATACAGCACTTCTAGATAGCTAAGCATCATCAAAGAAAAACCTAAGTGAAAGTTAGTGACCAGAACAAACAACATCTGAAAGCAACTTGGAAGAAGCAGGCAGAAGAAATCAGTGATTGCTGTCTCTAGAGAGAAACGAGGAAACAATTCAGCAATGAAGCAGCTCTGGAAAGTTAAAACTTAGATAACTGGAGTAAATGTGGCATGAAGGTTAGAAGATAAAGAAAATTTCCCTGGAAACAGAGCCACAACAAAATAACAATAAGAGAGAAAAGTTTCAAAAATTAGAGATTCAATCTAGGAGGTCCAGTATCTAAATTAATAGAGTTTCAGAAAATATAACAAAGAGACAAAGAAAGAGAAAATTATGGAAGAAATCATATTAAAAACATTCCCAGAACATAGATTTGAGTCTCCAGATTCAAAGGGCCAATAAGTATTTGGAATTTAATTCTAAATTTTGAGCTCACTAGAAATGGAGAAAGGAGTTGAAAGCTTCCAGAGAGAAAAATAGGTCATATACAAATTACTTGTTGAAAGAATAACATTTGGGGCTTCCTAATAGCAACATTGAAAACTGGAAAATATAAAAGCATTGTATGCAAAATTCTGAAGGGAAAAATATTCAACCTAGTGTTCTATATTTACTCAGTTACATTATCAATCAAGTGAGAGAGTAGCCTAAAGAGAATTTTGGTCATTCAAAGTCTCAAAACACCAACTATTTTGAGTTCCTTTTCAGGAAAGTACTAAAGAATAAATTATTACTTTAGAATTAAAGATCAAAGTACTAAAGAATAAATTATTACTTTAGAATGAAGGAGTAAATCGAAAGTACTACTATATGTGTACCATCAAAGTAAGGGAGGCTGATCCAAATGACAGGTACAAAGAATTCTGAGCTGAGCAGCAGAAGGAAGTCCTAGGATGACAGTTGTATAATAGGCTTAGACAGTAACTACTGAGAATTGGTCCAGATTAAAGCAGAAAGACAGAGGACAGCTAGGAAGGGTATCTCCAGGAGAACAACTGGGCTTCACAGATTATCTGACAATTTTCACCTTGTGGATGATGCTATTGCTAGACTTTTAGAGTAAAGGGGGACGTAGAAAAAGAGCCTTCTTATCTGCAGGTTCCATGTTTGCAGATTCATTCAACTTTTTTTTTACATTTTAATATCATTTTTATTGAACTAATTTTTAACAATATCACTTTAAATGGTGGCAGCTGCCCCAAACTGAAACAAAGACATCAAGAATGTCTTTCCAACATCCTCAACATAATCTACTATATTTTTGAATTTGGAGTGCAGTTAAACTTTTGTCATTATATAATCAAGCAAATAGTGATGCATACTACATTATTCAAAAAGATTTTAGGCATTTAATTTAAAAAATCATTTTGTGGGGCTGGGATTGTAGCTCAGTGGTAGAGTGCTTGCCTCGCATGCGTGGGGCCCTGGGTTCGATCCTCAGCACCACATACAAAGCAATAAAATAAAGACATTGTGTCCATCTACAACTAAAAAATATTTTTAAAAAAATCATTTTGTAAGTGGTTTCAGCTTTATCAACAATCTCATTGGCACATTCCACACTTAATGCCTGCAAAATGAAAGGTGGCCTAAAACTAACTCTAAGGATTTTTACTTACTGACATTAATGGATACTATTCAGGGTTGTAGGAACTGAAGTTTAACATTTTACAATATAAGTAGCAATAAGTTACTGATATCTGCTGACAAGTTCCACTCAAACTAAATGCATCTTTGATACATTCAAAAGACATTTTGCACATTTTAATATGCTAGCGTATATGCTGCAGCACAAAAGTGACACCCTAATTTTCCTGAGCTTTAGGAAATTAACAACTTTTTGACTACTATTCTCAATTTAAAATAGGCTGTTTATTATGCCAAGCCATGTCAAAACTATACAATTAAATTAGGATTTTGGAGAACTGAAAAGATTGTTTATGCTAGCACAGGGTAATGAAAGAGTTTTTAAAGCAAAAAATATTTACAACACTACAAAGAATATATGGATCTGTGTGTAGTAAAAAGATCAAAGATAGCCTACTGATTACCAATTAATCACAACTGTCCCTTCTCCTTCAAAAAATTACACTAAAAGACTTTATGGTAAGTTACTTAGCATTAAATTTACCAACCTGTAGTATATTACACATTTTAACATTCTTCCATAATGCTCAGTAATAAGGAATAAATGAGATAATAGATGAAAAAAATCAAGAAGAAAACATGCTTTAATGAATGTTTTTGAAGAGATTCATTCAACTTTGAATAAAAAGTATTTTGGAAGGCTGGGGTTGTATCTCAGCGGTAGAACACTCAACTAGTGCAGGTGAGGCACTGGGTTCAATCCTCAGCACCACATAAAAATAAATAAGTAAAAATAAAGATATTTAAAAATATATTTTGGAAAAAAATTATGTCTGTACTAAACATGTACAGATGGTTTTTCCTTATCATCATTAATAATAATTCCTAAATGATAGTAAAATCACTATTTATATAACTTTCACATTATATTAAGTATTTTAAGTAATGAGAGCTAACAAAGTATATAGGAGTATTGGTAGGTTATATGTGAATAAAATTTTATAAAACGGACTTGAATATCCATGGCTTTTGATATCTGTGGGGGATCCTGGAACCAATTCTGGGTGGATAATAAGAGATGACTGTAATTAAAAAATTAACTATACCAAGATGAAAGTGGCAGAAGAAAAGAAATGTAATTGCAGTCATGACTTTTCTCAGCAGAGAGCAATATTTAAGTTATAATAATATAAGCAGTAGTTTAAGAGTTTTGAGATGTTAAGAAGATGGGTGAAGGGAAGGGGATGTGAATAAGAGTTAAAATCCTCAGCTTCCATTATAAAAACCAATGGATAATTCTAAAACTGGATAAAGAGTGATACAAATATAACATTTAGAAATATTTGATAAATTCTAGGAAAAACTAGTAAAAAGCTGAAAGTACTTATTTCCAAGGAACAAGAGAGGGTAAGCAGAGAATTGATAATTTTTATTGCAAGCCTTTTAGGGTATTTAACTTTTTGAAATATGTGCTTTACTTTATTAAATTGACATTTTAATAAAAAAATGTTCATTTATCAAAAGAGCCTAAAGTCCAAACTAGATTGGAAATTCTCCCAAAATGTGGTGCCTCCACAGTCTGCAGTGACATTTGTTATTGTCAATGGGATGTTTTATATTAAAGTTAGCTGTTTTGTAAATTTCTATATATAGTATTAACTGAAAACTTACACCTAGCAAGCTCTGTAGTCATTTTAAGAGTTAGTCAATAAATACACTTGATGAAACACTTAATGCAAACCCTGAATTTAAAATAAAACAATGAAATTCATTTTAGTCCAATAACATTTCAGTGGGATATGGTCAGTAAACCATAGAAAATCTAATTTGTATTTTGAAAGGCTGGTTTTGTTTTGTTTTTTTAAGTTTGTTTTTCCTGATGTTTGTGATAAACCCAAGGCCTCATACTTGCTAAACAAATGTTCTACCACTGAGCTATTCTCCTAGCCCTAAATATTTTTAATTAATTTTATGTATGAAGTTTTCTTTGGTGTATATATATTCTATGTAATAGTTTACCCAGCTGTTGTACATTTGGCTTTATTATATTTAATATGTATCATGGGAAAATATAGTCCTATGAATGAACATCAGTTCTCCTTAATAATTAGCTAATATTGCTAATAATGCACATAGATACTTAATAATTAGTAAATATAGCTAGTGAGTCACATTTAAATTAGTATTTAATTTTACTTTGGATTTTTTTAGGGTTGAAGGTATGTATTAGGAAATTGAATGAAACCATTCTTGCAATCACTCTTCTTACCCACTGATGTGAAGCAGTTTATCAAATGAGTGCTGCCCCACACCTATAGGATCCAAATGGCAGCCAGAGAGAAACTCTCATTGTTGTGTTTTCCAATACTGGCAATAAATATTTGTGAACTCACAAATATTGGCCAGATTTTACTTCCAAATATGAATGGCTTTTGTATAATAACTAGTTTTAAAGAAGCAAACCAATTATAGTAATAAGAACACCAATTATAGATAATAATTATCATTCACTTACATTCTGGGTTAATCTGTACAAAACCCTATGAGACTGAGTTAGGCACAAAATTTTATCCTCAGTTTACATATGAGAAAATATACAGCTGTTAAATGTGACTCATGATTCAAAGTTGGTTTCCTGATTTCTGTACTTAGGTCCCTAACTGCTATATTATACTGATTTCCATTATGTAATTTGAACCTCACAACAATTTCTTGAGGAAGATAAGATCAGTTCTTATCTCAGTTTTACAGTAGAAGAAAATACCTCTTGGATAGAGTTAATGATTTATTTAAAGTTTCACAGCCTGTGAGTGGTGTAGCTGGAATTGGAATTTGCTTCTTTTAACTTCAGCCAACAGCAATGGAACAGCATGAAGAGATCTTTGGGAGGGATCCCTTTTCTTAAAGGGTTCCGGAGTAGAAAGCCTGAAGAAGCCTGATCAGGCAGCTCAGAAAATGGTACAGTGTGGGAAGACATTGCCAAAGCAAAAATTCAGTAGCAAGCACCCACCTGTGACTTGGCTGGTACTCAGAGATAGAGAACCTAGAATTTGAATGCAGATTTTGCCAGGTTCATGTGTGACCTTCAGCAAATAACTTCCCTGCTCTTAAGCTTTCGTTGTCTCCATCAAATATGAATAATGATTATCTAACAAAGTTATCAGAATTAAATGATATCATGAAGATAAAATGCACAGTAGACTGCCTAGCATATAGAAGGTACTTAATAAAAGTTAGTTTCTTTCCCAGCAGAGTAAATCTTTCTTTTTTCTTTCTTTCCATAGCATTTGTCTAGTAGGCAGAGTGTACAGCAGAGCACATCCCAGGTAAGCAGTTTACCCATACCTCCCAGTCTTTACCCTCAACTTTCTTTTAAGAAAGCCTAGCATATGAAAGCACCAAGAAATGATAGACACCACTGACTTCTTAAATGTGTGGTACCTTTATTCTAAGCAACCTTTACCTCCTAGAAGATTTGGCCAGTCTCCATTCCTCTGTGCAAATTTACATAAGCACAATTAAAAGAAAGTAGACTCAGACTAAAATGAATTCATTTAGGAGAAAATAAAAATGTTATGAAGAATGGTAACTATTTACAACTAATAGTGTAAATCAAGTACGTCAGGACAGCATCTATAAAAAATGACTTTAAAAATTGTTCTGTGGAAAATTTTAGATTTGTGACCCAGTGGAGATTTGAGTTCACTTGTAAGTTGGAATTCTGTTCTCATATCTCCTTCACTCTTTCCTAGCTGCTTGCTTGCCCATCTCAACCCAACTGTATTGACACAGCATCCCTTACTGGCAAATAAAATATCTTCAGTCTCTCTTAAATATTTCCCTTCAATAATAATAAGACTTAGTAATTTAATTATTATTTTTTAATGATCAATATAGTGAATAAAATAGAAATCAGTGCTCTTCTACCTTCCTCATTAGGTAGATACCATGCGCCCTCGTCATGGGGAAACCTGTCGGATGCCAGTACCACACCACTTCTTCTTCAGTCTAAAGAGTTTCACATATAATACCATTGGGGAAGATACTGATGTCTTCTTTTCCTTATATGACATGAGAGAAGGCAAGCAGATCAGGTAAGACATATTTGAAGTTTTGGTGAGGTTGAGGCTCTGTGTTAATATGGCCTTAGGCATCTTTGACATTCAGAGAAGATGGACACAGAGGAGGTAAAGCAAGATAAAATAGCTTTGGCTTCTTGTCATCTATATCCTTCAAGTCATCTATATCCTATATAGCTACTTTTTTCCCCCTATGCTTATTTCCACATAGATGCTCAAAATTGAATCTTGGCTCTTACCACCTCAGGGAGAGAAATATGTGCAAGTTTTCAATGCCAGAGAAAAAGCAGAGGATAAACAAAGCTAGGCAAGTGCAGCAGAGATGCCCAACCCTAGAGTAGAGGAAGTCCTGGGCCCTGGCTTGCTGCATGTGAGTGAGAGAGTTCACAGGGAAAGAGGCTGATAGTTTTCTATCAGAAGGCAGCTCCAGCCTTTGATGCCATTCCAGCACTGTAAAGTAAGAGTTCCTTCTGGGTGGAAGGGAAAGCTGGCCTGCTTTTGTCCTTTTTTCCTCGGATTAGAGAAGAGGCAGCAGAAAGGTCTGACATGCAATGGAGTATGTATCTTGGCAGAACCCAGGAGCTGTTAAATGTAAAAACTACAGCAGTGCTTTCTTTTTTAAAAAAATATTTTTAGTTATAGATAGACACAATACCTTTATTTTATTTATTTATATGTGGTGCTGAGGATCGAACTCAGTGCCTCACACGTGCTAAGCAAGCGTTCTATTACGGAGCTACAACACCAGCCCCAGCATTGCTTTTTTCCTTGAAGTGTGGGAAGAATCAAGGAGACTTTCTAGGCTTCCCTTCCCAGGGCTCTGGTAGTGTGCCGTGAACTTTGTAGCCAACATGAAAGTTTTAGAATTCAAATATTTCTCTATGGTTATTTTCTAATTGGAGCAGAGAGAAAATCTCAGATTATTTATATTGTTTGGGAACTTGTGTTAGGAGTGTTTTATGTTTTTTTCTTTGCTTTGTTTTTGTTTTTCTTACTTAAATTCACTTTTCCAATTGCATGTTACACATGGGAAAATTTAAAATGAAAGTTGTAGTAGTACAAAAGAAAAACAATTTGTGTGCTCCAGGACACGTCTGATCTTAATGAAAAAAGCTAAAGCACTGTGTTTAATTTTGGCATTTGGAACAAAATTATATGCTATTGATTATGGCACTAATTTTCCTTGTCATTAGTGGCTAATAGTATGTGCCCCTGGGAAAGATGTTGTAGAGAAGATAGTGGTGGAGCCACCACCACCACCAACAAGCAAGACTACATGCCAGAGCTGTAGATTCTGGCTGCTCCTGTTTTTCTACTATACTAGAGGTTTATTATTTATTTGATTAATAATAAACTTTGTTATTTATTTTATAAAAGTGTAAGAATCCTTTCCTGCTTTTGTAAAGTTTATAAGAAACTCTAATATATGAAACAGAAGAAATAGAACTATTTCATTGTTAAGGGAAGGGGTAAATAACAGAAATTTCACTATGCCCCATCTTAACTAGTACCCTGTGGAACCACTGAAAGTCCATGAATTGCAGTTTGAAAACTGGAATATACTATTTTGTCATCCTTGAGCAATGGGACTATGGCATCTCTTTCCATAATCCTAGCATCTTGCATAGTGTCTTGTACCCATGCTTTACCAGATGTACTTATTAGAGAAAATACAAGCCCAGCAGAGTTATCCCCATACTCTGATATAATCTGTCAAGGAAGTCATCAGTGGACCAATTATTTTATCTTTGAATTTATTGCTTATAATTTAGCCTAAAAACTATAAAGTATTTTATTTTATTTTCTTTATTTTTATGTGGTGCTGAGAATCGAACCCAGTACCTCACACATGCGAGGTGAATGCTGTACCACTGAGCTACAATCCCAGCCCCTATAAAGTATTTTAAAAGAAGAAATATAAAAATTTCTTGTAGAGTTGCTAGAAATGTTTAGATCATTTTTTAAAAAAGGACTAGGGATACAGCTCAGTGGCAGAATATTTGCCTAGCATGTGTGAGAACCTAGGTTTGATTGCCAGTACTTCAAAAAATTAATCGACTTTAAAATAGATCCTGGAGAGAGTATATCACTTTCCCATTGTAAAAGAACTTATAAAGTCCTTAATTGAATGTTATTTATTTTCTCTAGTTTTCTTAAACTTAATTTTAACAGTAAACTAATAAGAGACTTTTAAATCTAGATCTAAAATCAACAAATTGTCTTTCTTCTGTTAGCAGCTGGATAGCTGTAAAAACCCTCAAAAATTCTAGATCATTGAACTAGTATTAACAAAGAATTGGGCTTTTTATGGTTGGGTTATTAAATTAGTCATGTATTACTTTCTTGAAGAAGTTCATGAGAAATCACTAAAGCTTAGTGATGTATCAGGCATGCAGGGTATTGACACAGAATGTTTAATTATATCTTCTCATCAAGAGGTTCTCTTGAGGGGCTGGGGATGTGGCTGTGTGGTAGAATGTTTGCCTAGCATGCGCGAGGCACTGGGTTCAATTCTCAGCACCACATAAAAATGAATAAATAAAATAAAGATATTGTGTCCATCTACAATTAAAAAAATTTTTTTAAAAGAGGTTCTCTTGAACATCTGTCTTTCTAATCATATAGTGCTTGTCTAGCATCCAGTGAAGTGCCAATCTAGTTTTCAGCATTTCTACCACACTCACCTCTGTGCCAAAGAGCATGTACATGTGGGCAGGGAGAGCTAATTAAAGAGAAGAGCAGATATTCTTCCATTTAGTCTCATTACTGATTTCACAGGCAAACCTGGAAGGGCTAAAATGAAAGACACTGAAAAACCATATAGTACATCCTAGTATGTGTTAACTGGCAAGTATTAGACAATCTGCAGGAGGGAATGTGCAGTAGCTGGCAGGACCTTGGTTGCTATAACCAGCATTTTTGACATTTCATCATTCAGAACAGAGTCATAAATATTTAGTCATGAAATCTAAAGCTCAGAGACCTCTCCCCTAAGATTCAGGCCCTCATTTTCTTTTTCCTACCAGACATGTGCCCTTGGATGTCCTTATCCTGCAGGGGCTCAGACCCTGGGTAAATGTTCAGGACTCCATCAGTTAAAAGAAGATCCAAGGTGCAGTTGGAATTGAAGACATGCTTATTTGAAGGCAGCAGTAGCTGCCTGTCTTTGCAACAGGCCTTTATTATGTGCAGTCCAAAGAAGGCCTTATGTCAGTGGGTTACTACATAAGTGCACATGCACAAGCAGATATTTGTAACCTTGAATACATATGCTGAATCAGGGTATTTATGACTTTGACTATATACTAAAACATAGCAAGCCAGAAGTCTTCGCAAGGGAACCTAAACATAGTGGTCTTGGGCCTGCCCCACAGTCCTTCAATATATAAAAACTGAATTCATTTTCTTTGCTTCACACATAAACATTTGCCCATGCTCCTTAAATCAGGTAAAAGGCATTATCACTCTCTCAGAGAGCATCTGAAACCTTGGAATTCTCATAAGCTCCTTCTTTATCTCTTTCCCCTCTCTGTTAATCA
>CM053409.1:23393628-23417934 GCA_028644305.1 Xerus rutilus | reverse complement strand
CCCAATAATTCTCAAGTTTGGTCTTTTAATGTTGTCCCAAAGCTCTTGGATGTTCTGTTCATGGCTTCTTACCATCTTCACTGTGTGGTCAACTCTATTCTCCAGGTTAAATATTTTGTCTTCAGTATCTGAGATTCTGTCTTCCTAGTGGTCTAATCTGCTGGTGATGCTTTCTATTGAGTTTTTGATTTGGTTTATTGTTTCTTTCATTTCAAGGATTTCTGTTTGGTTCCTTTTCAGAATCTCTATCTCCTTATTGAAGTGATTTTTTACTTCCAGTATTTGCCTGTGTATCTCTTTACTGTAGTGATCTTTTACTTCCTGTATTTGCCTACGAATCTCTTGGTCCTTGGTCATGTAAGGATAAATAAGGCAACTAGATAGGAGTCCTTGGCAGTCATCCAGATGAGAGAGGATGGTGGCTTGGATTCTGACTATCCTTTATAGGTTTCATTGTACATGTTTCATTTCTGGTGTGGTGGAATAAGTTTCTGACAGGGTGGCTCTCCCACATTTAACTATTAATTGGACAAAATCCCCCCAAAACCACTACTTGAATTTCTACAGAATGAAAAATGCAGGCAAGTTTTAAAGAGGAGTGAAAACTTGGAGAAAGGGACTAACATGGAATGAATTTCCTATTTTTCTAATTTGAATCTTAAAGTGGACCATTGTCACAACATAACATGGAGTATCTAAAACTCCAGTAAAAAGCCAGCTATATGTAGCCTGAGGAACCAAGTAATGCCTGGCAAAAACATAGCCACCAGAGGGAGGCCTGAAGAGGAAGAAACAATATGAGAATCCAAAATTCCATGTATGAACTCTGCCTCTGTTATGCACCAACCTCTGAACCTTACATAACAAAACAGTCTCAAAGCAACTAACAACAAAGGCCAAAACAAAACTGTGATATGACCTGCCATATACTGTAGGTCAGAGAATATAGATTGTCTGACCAAGTTAATTCCTTGTTAAAACAAAAATACCAACCCTCTTCAGAACATAACAGGATTCAGAATCTCTACAACATAATTACAGTGTCCAGGATACTATCCAAAATTATGATACAGCCAGAAAAATGTATTGCCTCAACAAAACAATGATTAAATTTAATTAGTCTTTCTTAGATTAAAAAAATAAAATAACTGGGCAATAGAGATCCTTAAGACACTGAAGAAGAAAACAACAACAACAACAAAATGTAGTAGAATGAAAAAACCTTGGTGAATAAAGTGGTGGTGAACCTTTGAACACATTTTCCATTTAAATTGAAAACTAGAAAATTACCATAATATGCACAAATTGCATTAGTCAGCTTTGTATCACTAAAACAAAATACCTGACACAAGGCACTCATAAAATAGAGGTTTATTTTGTCTCATGATAATGGAGTTTCAGGTCTAAGATCAAATGGCCCAATTAGTTTCAGCCTCTGATGAGGGGCACACATTTCAAGAAGAGCTTACTTATATCAAAGTAAGAGTTCACATCTCAAGCCAGGAAGCAGAGGGATAGACTGGATTCCCAACCATCCTCTTTGAAGGCAGAACCTGGCCAATGACCTAAGGACTTCCTCCTGTAAAGCCCCTTGTCTTAAAGATCTACCACCATCCTAAAGACCAAGGCTTTAACACATTAGCTTTTGGATAACATTCAACATCTAATCCATTGCACACACTAATTACTCCCTCAGTTCTTTTTTCTTAGAATATTGTTTGTACAGCCAAAACTGTTACTGAGTCTGCAGTGAGCTTGTTTTAAACCTATAGAATGAAGTCTAAAAGGGCTTTGTGTAAAATCTGGCTGAATCCATATTAAGATAACCTATCCTTTCCCCCATTTTTACTCTTTCCTCAAGACCAGAGTCATAGGCAGAATTATTCTATTGGGTAGTCAATTCCTCCCCTATTCCTAGCATCCACTTGGCAAAAACTGAAATTTACAAAGTATAACTGAAACTGTTCTAGAGTAGTGGATTGAGAAAAATATGAAGAGATCAAAGAAAATATTGAATCAAAGTTTGCTATGTTTCTTAATGCATTTTTCAAAAAAGTTTTCTGGTTAAATTGTCTTGTATTTCTCTGGAGACTTGGTGTTTGGAGAAACAGCTTAACGGTAAGAGCCTGTGTTTGGTGTCTTTGGAGTCACAATTCTCAAGGGTCTCTGAGGTTAAGTTCCCTGAGACACAACTTTTGGTGATGGGAGTTGGTTTTGTCAGAACCAGAGGCATTTTTTCACAAACTAAAAATTATTTTATCTCCCTACACTTAGCAATGTAAAATATCTGCCAGGCTTTAGATCTGGAGTTACTAAAGATCATCTTAAGAATGAGCATTTTTAAAAACTGAATGTTTGCATTTTCACATTGAAGTGTATCACAAGGTACTAGATCCTGTCAGATTAATCAGGACATTAGGGCTTGTTTTTTGAAGGATGCAATAAATGGTATTTAAACGCAAAGGCTGAGAGCTGGAGGTTTATCTAGCTCAGTGATGGCATACGTACTTAGCTTGTGTGAGGCCTTGAATTCCCAGCACCACAAACACAAAAAGATGAGATTTGAAAGAATGGAAAACTGAGCATCATATATGTATATTGTCCATGGAGCAAACTGTGTGGCTCTGTTAGGGTAACAATAAAACAGTAAAAATAATAGAGAATAGCACAAATTAGAGGGAACTCTGACACTAGATAGATCTTTTGACCTTTTGCTATGCATGGGAACCAAGAGACCACAATTACGAATCATTACATAAATGGTATGAGAGAATGGAAATTTATAACTTCAAACACAAAAATACGTACAACTATGAGTTTTTTAAAATTCTTAGAAAAGAAGGGGAGAATACTTGGTCTAAACATTCCTGTGTAAACTTTTATCTTAATGGCATCTAGAAATGTGGCTGCTGCTTCCTAAGAGGGAACGTTCCACATAACTTTCCCTGGGCACAGGGAACAGAGACTTGTTTGAAAATAGATTCCAGCCCAGCACAGTTGTACATGCCTGTAATCCCAGTGGCTCAGGAGGCTGAGGCAGGAGGATTGCAGGTTCAAAGCCAGCCTCAGCAATTTAGCAAGACCCTAAGCAACTCAGTGAGACCCTCTCTCTAAATAAAATATAAAACATATGTATTAAAAAGGGCTGGGGATGTGGCTCAGTAGTACAGCTCCCTGGGTTCAATCCCTGGTACCAAAAAAAAAAAAAAAAAAGACTCCACCAGTTATTTTCATTCAACTAGTAAATTATTATTAAAACTATCCCACCCCCTCAGGAGACTGATAACACACTTTATGTGGACACTTCAAATCAAAATGGTGAAACTCTTTGTTAAATATCTACCTGATTGTTGCCTATAAGTTTTCTACCAAAATACCTAAAAGGATAAACTCTTTAGTATAAGAGATAGTATTTAGTATAAAACTAAATACTCTCAAGAGATTTTAGTGAGAATTTGAAATATTTCATTGCCTCAAGACATAGAATGGAGAGTCACATAGCAGATACACTAAATCAATGATGGTGCAAGCCCAAGAACTGGAGCCTGGGCCAAGAGGAGACTAAGAAAAAAAATGGTTTAGATACCCAGGCAGAAGATAATGAGAGAGAGGAGATACATTTCAGCATCTGGACATGTAAAAGCAAAGCTACTTTATAAATTGCACAGGAGAATGAGTCAGGTAGTCATCCTGTGTTTATCGAACAAAAATCACATTACTTCTGTTGATTATTCTCCTTTACCAGAATCATTATTTTTGCCATTTCTAATAAATTCACCCTCAAAAAATTGATGAGATTCTACCAAAATATTTAAACAGTTTCATAGAAAGTCTAAAACAGAATTCTTCAAATGCTTAAGGCAGTTGACTCGTTTAGTGCCTATAGTGTGTCAGGTTCTATTCTAAGTTCCACATATCAGTACACAGTAAAATATTCTGTCTTCAAGGACCTGATATTACAAATCTGCATTATATACATTATCCAACTACTATGGAACAGGCTGTTTTAGGACCTAAGGATATACCATGGATCTAGACAGCAGTATTCCCACCCATCATAAGGGGTGGGGAGAGGCAGACTAAAAACGTGATGTGTAAGTAAAATATACAGTGAATGTATTCAGTCTGAATACATTCAGCCTGAATCTATTAGGAGAAAAATAAAGCAGGAAGGGGATAGAGCATGGGATGGGGGGATTTTGGGGTACAATAAATCAGAAAGGTTTTACTCAGAAAAAGAATAATTTAGTGAAGACCTAAAAGGAGGGACAGGTAAGAAAGTGAATAGTTCAGAAAAGGAGTCTCCAAGCACAGGGAACAATGCACATGCGAAGGCTTTCAGGCAGAAGCATGCCTAATGAGTTTACGGACAGCAAAGACACTATTGTCATTAGAAAAAGTAAGCAAGGAGGAAAGAAAGTCATAGGGCAAAGAAGAAGGGGAGATCAGAGAAATAACTGGCTGGCTTTGGCAAGGGTGTGGTACAGAATTATGGGTTTTTGTAGGCTGTATAAATAACTTTGGACTTCACTCTGAATGAAATGGGAGCCATTGGAGGTTTCTAAGTGGAAAAACCACATGATCTGATTTGGGTTTTAACCTGGTCACTCTGGTGACTGTGTTGATGATAGACTATGAGAAATGCAGGCAAAAAAGCTGAGAGACTAATAAAATTCTAACTGGAGAGATTAGATTTAGACCAGTGATGGAAGTGAAATGCCTTTATAAAACATTAACAGTGATTGTGATTATCTCTGAGTAATAGCATTATGGATACTTTTAATGGGATTATGGATACTTTTAGTTTTCAGCTTTTTGCTTTTCAATATTTCTTTATTAAAACTTTTTTACTCCAATAATGTATAATCAACAATGAAGAATTGCTCAGGGTATATTGGGAGCACAAAAGAGGATTGCCATTTCTTCCTGAGGGTTAGAATTTTCTGGAAGACATCATGCTAAAGGTTGAGTAGGAGTTACTGACAGTAAGGGACAGTAGGTATTCCAAGCAAAGAAGAGAGTATGAATAAAAACTTGGGAAATAAGCAGTGGCAGGAAATATCACAAACATTTGGTGTTAATTTAATAGGAAGGACAAAAACATAGGTGAAAGAAAAAGTCTTCTATGCCACATAAGGGACTTGGACTTTATAAATAAGATGATAAATAACTTGATTAAGTTTTAAGAAAGGACCTGGCGTAATTATCCTTATATATCATGTGGATCTATCCTTAAGCAAGGATCTACTAGGACACAGACAGAGATTAAGACAGTTTCTAATAAGATTAAGCATATGTCTACTCTGTTTCCCTGCAGTTCCACTCTTAGATTTATACCCAAAAGAAGCAAGGCATAGGTCCATGAAAAGACTTGACCAAGAATTTCCATTGAAACTTTACTCAAAATAGCCAAAAACTTGAAATAACTCAAATATTCATGGGAGAATGGATAAATAATTTATATATGATCACATAATGGAATACTATTGAACAATTAAGATGAATGGAGAACTGATGCCAGCAACAAGGATTAATCCTGAAAGTATTATATTGTGTGAAAGAAGCTAGACACAAAAGAATTCATGCTAAATGATTCCATTTATATATATATATAAAGTTTAAGAATAAGCAAGCCTAAACTATGGTAATAGTTGGAATACCACTTCTAAATAGAGTATTTACTGATATTGCAAGGGAGCTTTTTATCATTTTGTACCATGATCTACATGATGGTTCCACAAGCAAAAATTCATCAAGTTATATCCAGATTTATGCATATTCCTGTGTGTAAATTATACCTCAGCATGTTTATAGAGAAAAAGGTACAAGGCATAGATTCCAAACTGGGTAATGGGGGTGACAATAAAGATAATATACATTCAAGAGACATTTCCTTGGAGATGACAGACTCACTCCTTGAATTATTAAAACACTCCAATGACTGACGCCCCCTCCCCAACAAACCCCTTCAGTTGCTAAACTTAAAGTTTTCCTTAGCCATTGACTTCTAAAATATCCCTATATTACTGATATTGGCCCCTAAATACTATCACCAGAAGCTATACAATCACTAAAAAGTGTTGAGCTCCTCAAACAATCTACATACCCATTCAGAGCTACTTATAATCCCCTTTGACTATAAATCAGACAGATTCTCAGTCACAGGATACTCAGACACCACAGGACCTCAAATAAGTCACTGGACCCACACAGATGCCTCCATCACTTATCTAATACACCTGTTAATCTCTTATGTGCCAGTACAGTTACTCAGATTTACTCCCTAGTCTTCAGCACATAGTAGCCCAACAAATCACCTACTGTAATAGTTTTAAACTTTGCTATTCAAAGTTTGATCGAAAAATAAATAGTGTCAGCAAAGCTTGGGAGTTTGTCAGAATTTGATAGTCACAGCCCTATTCCCACCTTCAGCCACTGAACCATAACCTGCATTTCTAATAAGATTCCCAAGTGATCTGTCTGCATGATCAAGTTTTGAGAAGTACAACTACATACACTTCTTCCCTAATAAATTCTCAATAACTGAAAATTACTGGCCTTTTAACTGTAGAATTCCCACTGTTCATCAACTGACCATGGGTTACTAATTTTCAACAGATCTTCCTGTCAGTTAATTTGGTAGAGGCCTAAGAATCATTGAATCTCACTCAGTTGTATTCTAAAAGAAAGGAGTGGAACTAGCACAAGCATGCTAAAAATGCTGCTTAACCATGGAGAGTCAATGAATGAACTTGTGGAAGTGGTTTTCCTTTAAGTGGTTTAAAATTGCCTAAATGATTAGAATGATAAATCTGGAGAAAGAGGGCCAGGCCAGAGACATAGCTGTCAGCATGCAGGGTTGAAGTCAGAAGAGAGTCAGATCATCAAGGGGGGATATTTTAGAGAAAGAATTGCATTGAGAAGAGCATGGGTAGAGAAGAAGATCAGCTAAGTCAACTTCAAGAGTAGTCAGATAAGGACAATCAACAGAAGCCAAAGAAGGAAAGAATTCAAGAACAGAGATGCAATGGGGACTGGTAGGGATGGGGGTAGGGCACAACTTGTACTACAGCCAGCAGCATTATCTTATGCCAGCATCAGTGTCAGAGGCAGCAGAATAGTAATGATGGTCATTGAATTTGGAGGCCATTAGTGGAGATTTTAGTTGGAACAAAGTGTTTTGTTTCAATGGGTAAGGAGAAACCAAACCACATTTGGTTGAGGAACAAATGGGCAGTACATAAATGGAGGCAGAAATGACTCTACTCTGATGAAGTATGATGGTAAAGGAGATGGGAATGGATGGGGGAAGGTTTTTAGAGCTGAAAGAAAGCTGGAAAATAAGGAATGTGCAGATGTCAGTGAGAAGAGATTGCTCAGTAGAGCACAGAAGGAGGATGGAAATGCCTGCAATCAGAAAGAAATTGAGTTAGGCTATGAATCTTAAAGATAATTACAAGATATTTGTGCTCCATAATTTATTTTTTCTTGTGAGGTTTGGGAATAACTGTAAAGATTTGGGTCAATGTGTGAGATTAGGGAGAGAAGTAGGCAGGAAGGAACACTCCTTGCCTGGGAGCACATGATATGCCAAGACTTGTGCCAGGAGCTTTACAAATCTGTTATTTAAGTTAGTTCCTACATCAGCTGAGTGCATCCACTGATTTGCTAGTATATTATCCAGTTCAGGGTTCAAATCCTTGTCTATCCTCTGCATTATTTCCATGATATCATATTGCCATAGAGATTCATAAGAGAAGAGCCAAGCTTATCACAGGATCAGCAGGAGTTGGAAATCAGAAACTTTGAAGGGGACCTAATGGTCAGGGATATGTACTTGGTGGCTGCTTAATATCCCTTTTAAAAGCCAGAGGGCAAGTTTTCCTATTGGCAACCCCCCAGGATACAGATGCTTGATGACCCAGAATATCTTATCCCTTCATGCATGTCACAAGTCTAGATTTAAGGGAAAAAGCTAACAAAAATAAACAAAAAGAAACAGAAAAACTTTCTTGGATCTAAATGAAATATATTTGCTTCTGAAATACAAGTTCTCTTACTTTTTAATGGCTTACCTTCTATTTTGTACTAAAATATCCTTTTACTTCTATTAATAAACGTGTTGGGTATTTTAAGGCTTACACTGAGAATAGTGAGCATTCTTTGGATGGCGAGGAACAGTTTAACCTAATTTGTCTTACTTTGTGACATTTGTGTAAGGTGAAAAGTCAGAAAGTCTGGCTATAGAGGAAAGAGAATAATCAGTTGGTGACCAGCTTCCCGCTGCCTAGAACATGCTGACATGTGACATAGGCCTGCTGAATTCTTGGGTGTATGAAGACATAGAAATAGACCAGGGAGAAGAAGGCTGAGACCCTTTGATATTCTCTCCTTGGAAGATTACACATGCACACAAACACATAATCCTTTAAATCTCACTTCAGAGGTTCACAGAGCTTTTAAACCTATCTGAACCGCAGATTGAGGACTCCTTTTAAAACATAAAAGACTGTCTCTGAGAATAATCCCTATGACATATGACACATGCCTCACCATTCACCTCATTGTATTCAACTACTCTGGATCCGCAGTTTGCTTCTATACAGGCTGTAGTCAGCCATGACCATTCTAGGACTTTATTCTACTCATGATAATTCAGCAGCCCATTGGTCTGTCTCCACCCAATCTTATCCCTTCCTCATAAGTCAGGACTCACCAGGATTCCTGGACTTGACTTTTGAGGTCTATCCTTGCCTTTACCCTTCCCCTAAGCTCCCTGAACTCACAGTCCGTCTAGGCCCTACTTGCCTTGCCATGGTAAGTGCTGCTGAATAAGCTGGACTACCCATTTAACCCCTCTGTGCCTGCATTTCTCTCAACTATGAAATAGTAGGGTCTACCTCAATGTGTTGTTGTAAGCATTAAAAATGATAATATGGGGCTGGGATTGTAGCTCAGTGGTAGAGCACTTGCCTCACATGCGTGAGGCCCTGGGTTCGATCCTCAGCACCACATACAAAGCAATAAAATAAAGACATTATGTCCATCAACAGCTAAAAAAAATTTTTAAAAAAATGATAATGCAAGTACAATTCCTAAAAGATAGTGAATCTTAGTAGTTACTTTCATGCATGTTCATTATAGCTGAACTCCGTTTATAGAGAATGTACAAAATCAGTGAAGAAGATAATCTCTAAGTCTGCATCATAAGAGTACCCTATGGTACTTTGGCTGGCTAGCCAGAAGATGGCCAAGCCTGTCTTTATATATATATGTTGAATTTTGTCAATTTTTTGCAGCCTTCTAAATGCAGAGAAGAAATTGCATTTACTCAAAAGTATTGTGAAGTTTGCACTAATCATATTACTCAGAAATTGCCAAATCCTCATTCCAAGTCTGCACAGATATCTGGCTGTCTTGTCCCAGCCCAGGCACAGATAGAGGAAACCTGTGACCTAAGTACACTTTCCTTCATAAAGCTGCAAGTTATCTATGCACACATTTGGGTTTTAGGACTGCCCTACTCTCAGTAGAAAGTTCAGAAGGAGCCAAAGAACAGAACACATAGAACCCATTCACTGGCAGTTCTTTATATTTGTTTGACTACCTTGATTCTTGTCCCAGACCCCTAGCCATTCACGTCACAGAGTGTTCACTTACACTCTAAGCTCCCAGCTCATAAAATTTTGGCCCACCATACCCATATAGTTCTTCATCTATGCTTTGATTGCTAGGTTTTCAGATGTCAATGTAGTTCTCAGATGCCCATTTGTAAGTCTTAGAGACCAAGAATGCCTGTCCAGAATGTGCCATTCCTATACCTGATCCTTTGAACATTCTTTCTTAAGCCCAGAACCCTACCTGTATAACCTGACCCTAATGCTACTAACACTATGGACATGTGCTTTGGGAATAGAGATGGTTTGCCATAATGTAACAGTGCTGCTGTGAGTAGGACAGAGCCCATTTCTTCATAACAGTCATAGACCTTAAGGAGATACAGTGTGCAATAGAACTTTCTGTGATGATGGAAATGTTCTATATATGGTAGGACATAGTGGTATTCATGGTAGCCATTAGTAATTTGTAAAAATTGAACACTTGAAATATGGGTATCATGACAAGTAACTGAATTTCTAACTTTATATAATTTTAATATAAATAATTCATGTATCTAGTGATGTCGTATTGGATAGAATAACATGAGAAACTGGTAAGGCCTAGTGATCTGATGATCTGCTTGTGCAGGGCCATGGTAAAAAGAGTAGAATGAGTCCATGTACCCATGATATTAAGAAGAAAGAAAGAGGAGTCAGGGATGTAGCTTGTCTGAGCCCTTGTGTAGCATGTCTGGGGCACTCAGCACTACATAAAAATAAATAAAATAAAGGTATATCAATCAACAAATATATGAAAAAATGTTCATTATCTCTAGCAATTAGAGAAATGCAAATAAAGACTACTCTAAGATTTCATCTCACTCCAGTCAGAACATAAGGAATAATAAGTGTTGGTGAGAATGTGGGGAAAAAGGTACAGTCATACATTGCTGGTGGGTTCGACCACAGATTGATGCAACCACTATGGAAAGCGGTAAGGAGATTCCTCAGAAAATTTGGGAATGGAACCACCATTTGACTCAACTATCCCATTACTCTGTTTATACCCAAAGGACTTAAAATCAACACACTATAATGACACAGCCACATCAATGTTTATAGCAGCTCAACTCACAATAGCTAAATGATGGGGCCAACCTAGATGCCCTTCACCAATTAATGGATAAAGAAAATGTGGTACATATACACAATGGAATATTACTCAGCCTTAAAGAGGAATGAAATTATGGCATTTGCAAGTAAATGGACCAAACTAGAGAATATCATGCTAAGTGAAATAAGACAATCCCAAAAAACCAAAGGCCAAATGTTTTTCTCTGATAAGTAGATGCTGATCCATAGTAGGGAGTTGCTAGGGAAGAATGAAGGAACTTGGGATTATGCAAAGGGGAATAAAGGGAGGGGTACAGGTGTGTAGGTGGGAAGGACAGTAGGAAGAGACAGACATTATCCTATATATATATATGATTACACTACCAGTGTGACTCAGAACCATGTACAGCCAGAGGAATAAGAAGTTATGCTCCATTTGTGTACAGTGTTCAAAATGTATTCTACTGTCATGTATAACTAATTAGAACAAGTTTTAAAATAAAGGTATTGTGTCCATATAAGAAAAAAATTTTTTAAGAGAATAAAGTCAGGTACACTTTCTTTTGACAGCAGAATGCATCTTGATTTATTGTACACAAATTTAGCACAACTTTTCATTTCTCTGGTTGTACACAATGTAGCTCCACACCATATGTGCAATCATACATGTACCTAGGGTAATGATATTCATCTCATTCTCCCATCTTACCTGCAGCCATGCTCCCTCCTCTCCCCTGCCTCCCTTTTGCCTAATCAAAATCCTTCATTTCCTTATAGATCAGCATCCACTTATCAGAGAGAACATTTGGGCTTTGGTTTTTTGGGGATTGGCTTACTTTGCTTAGCATGATATTCTCCAACTCCATCCATTTTCCTGCAAATGCCATGATTTTATTCTCTTCGTGTTGAGGTATGTTCCTAATACCCCAAGTTTTTCTAGTGTTTTGAACATGAAAGGGTGCTGTATTTTGTCAAATGCCTTCTCTGCATCAGTTGATAAAATCATATGATTCTTACCTTTAAGTCTATTGATGTGATGGATTATGTTTGTTTATTTTCATATGTTGAACCAACCTTGCATCCATGGAATGAGCCCCACTTGATCATGCTGTACTATTTTTTAATATGCTTTTGTATGAAATTTGCCAAAATTTTATTGAGAATTTTTGCGTCTATGTTCATCAGGGATATTAGTCTGAAATTTTCTTTCTTTGATATGTCTCTGTCTGGTTTTGGTATCAGGGTGATACTCGCTTCATAGAATGAGTTTGGAAGGGTTCCCTCCTTTTCTATTTCATGGAATAATTTGAGGAGTATTGGTATTAATTCTTCTTTGTAGGTGTTGTAGAACTTGGCTAAGAATCCATCTGGTCCTGGGCTTTTGTTGGTTGGTAGGCTTTTGATGGTGTCTTCTATTTCCTTGCTTGAAATTGATCTGTTTAAGTTGTGTATGTCCTCCTGCTTCAGTTTGGGTAGATTAGATGCCTCTAAAAATTTGTTGGTGTCTTTGAGGTTTTCTATTTTACTGGAATATAAATTTTCAAAACAGTTTCTAATTATCCTTTGTATTTCAATAGTGTCTGTTGTGATATTTCCTTTTTCATCATGAACTTCAGTAATTTGAGTTTTTTGTCCTTTTTGTTAGGGGGGCTAAAAGTTTGTCAATTTTATTTATTTTTTCAAAGAACCAGCTTTTTGTTTTGTCAATTTTTTGAATTGTTTCTTTTATTTCAGCTCTAATTTTAATTATTTCCTGTCTTCTGCTTCTTATGGGGTTGGTTTGTTTCTCTTTTGCTAGGGCTTTGAGATGTAATGTCAGGTTGTTTATTTGTTGACATTTTCTTCTTTTAATGAATGAGTTTAATGCAATGAACTTTTCTCTTAGTACTGCCTTCATAGTGTCCCAGAGATTTTGGTATGTTGTATCAGAGTTCTCCTGTACCTCAAAGAATTTTTTTTATCTCCTCCCTGATGTCGTCTGTTATCTATGTATCATTCAATAGTGTATTATTTAGTCTCCAGGTGCTGGAGTATGTTTTATTCTTTATTTTATCATTGATTTCTAATTTCATTCCATTATGGTCAGATAGAATGCAAGGTAGTATCTCTATTTTTTTTGTATTTGCTAAGATTTGTTTTGTGGCATAACACATGTTCTCTTTTGGAGAAGGATCCATGTGCTGCTGAGAAAAAAGTCTAATCACTTTCTGATGCGTGGAATATTCTATATATGTCTATTAAGTCTAAATTATTGATTGTATTATTGAGTTCTATGGTTTCTTTGTTTAGTTTTTGTTTGGAAGATCTATCCAGTGGTGAGAGATGTGTGTTAAAGTCACCCAGTACTATTGTGTTGTGGTCTGTTTGATTCATGAAGTTTAGAAGAGTTTGTTTGATATATGTACATGCCCCATTGTTAGGGGCATAGATATTTTTGATTGTTATGTCTTCTTGATGGATAATTCCCTTAAGCGTTATGAAATGACCTTCTTTATCTCTTTTCACTAACTTTGGTTCAAAGTCTGCCTTATCTATTATGAAGATGGAAACCTCTGCTTGTTTATGCAGTCCATGTGAGTGATATGTTTTTTCCCATTCTTTCACCTTCAGTCTGTAGATGTCTTTTCCTGTGAGATGACTCTCTTGAAGTCAGCATATGTTGGGTGTTATTTTTTAATCCAATCTGCCAGTTTATGTCTTTTGATTAATAAGTTAGGCCATCGATATTCAGAGTTATTATTGAGATATGGTTTGTATTCCCGGCCATTTTGGTTTATTTTTGGTTTTTACCTTGACTTGGTTTCTCCTTTGATTGGCCTTTCCTTTAGTATAGTTTCTCCCTTTGCAGATTTTCAGTGTTGTTTTTCATTTCCTCTTTGTGGAATATTTTGCCAAGAATGTTCTCTAGTGTAGGCTTTCTCATTGTAAATTCTTTTAACTTTTGTTTATCATGGAAGGTTTTTATTTCATCATCAAATCTGAAGCTTAATCTTGCTGGATATAAGATTCTTGGTTGGCATCCATTTTCTTTTAGAGCTTGGTATATGTTATTCCAGGATCTCCTGGCTGGGTCTGGGTTGACAAATCTGCTGAGATCCGAATTGGTCTCTCCCTGTATTAATCTGATTTCTCTGTCTTCCAGCTTTTAAAATTGTATTCTTATTCTGTATGCTAGGCATTTTCATTATAATGTGTCTTGGTGTAGATCTGTTGTAATTTTGTACATTTGGTGTCCTTTAATCTTGTAATTGATTTTCCAATTCATTCTTCATGTTTGGGAAATTTTATGATATTATTTCATTAAAGAGATTATGTATTCCTTTGGTTTGTATCTCTGTGCCTTCCTCTATCCCAATAAATCTCAGGTTTGGTCTTTTGATGTTATTCCATAGTTCTTGGATGCTCAGTTCATGATTTCTTACCATCTTCACTGTGTGATCAACTTTATTTTCAAGATTGTATATTTTGTCTTCATCATCTGAGGTTCTGTCTTCCAAGTGATCTAGTCTATTGGTGATGCTCTCTGCCGAGTTTTTTATTTGATTTATTGTTTTGTCCATTTCAAGAATTTGGTTTTTTACCCCCAAATCTCTATCTCTTTCTTGAAATAATCCTTTGCTGCCTATATTTGCTCTCTTATCTCTTTGTTGGTGTGGTCAATGGTTGCCTGTGTTTGCTCTCTTATCTCCTTGTTGAAGTGATCAAATTTTGCCTGTATTTGCTCACTTATGTCATTTTTTAAACCACATAATTTTAATTATGTATATTCTGAATTCTTTCTCTAACATTTTATTTTACTGCACTGTCAGTGGATTCTATTGTTATAGTATCTTGGTTTGTTAGGGGCACTTTCCTCCCTTGTTTTTTCATGTTGTCTATGTGTCTTTCTGTCTTTCAGTTCAAATCTGAAGTATTGTAGCTTCTACCCTATAATCTTGTAGTGACTCTGCAGGTTACCAGTACCTCATCTTTAAGGGGAATATCAGTGTTGACAGTACCCAATGCAACCAATATGCAGCCATAAGTCAATTAGCTTCTATTTTGACATTTACAGTTTTGTTGCTATAACAAGATATGATGAGTTTGGTTATCTTCTACCATAGAGCCAATAGGTTTGCATAAGGGTTTACTGTTTCTAATAGTAGAGTTGGGGTAGGCTGTGATGTTTATGAAATAGGATGTAAAAATATAGAGGTATTAGATTATAGGACTAGTGAAAGGCTAATCAAAGGAAGTTGGATGTTAGCAGGAGAAAAAAGAAATTGAGGGAACTCCTTGCAAGTCTCCCTGTTGCCTCTGTAGCAAGATGGTATTTGTTAATACACCTAGTTACCTCTGGCACAACTGGGCCCACAGAGACCTTGGCTACTGCTTTCCAGATCCTGGTTATTGTCCCTAGCCATGCCCCTAGATGGTGGTAGCAGTAGCATCAAGCTGGTAGGTACTTTGATGTTGGGCTTCCAGGCCCCAGTGTCCCAAGGTAGAAGCTGCCCCAGCTACATATGGCAGAGGCGGCAGCAGAGGTAACCCAAGATGGCAGTGGCAGTGTCCCAATATGGAGGCAACCACTTTCAGAGGTGGGGCTGGAAGGACGGGCTGTACAATGGGATTGGATGGCCTATTTTGTGATGCCACAGTGTGGCCCACGGTGTTGCTATGGGCACCTGCTTCCTGGTCCTGTCTGATGTCCCAAGGTGGAGATTACCATGTAGGGAGGGCTATGATAGTGGCTGCTATTCTCCAAAATGGAGGCAATTTGGGTGGAGCCACAGGTTGGTGAATAGGGAACTACTGCTCAGGGCTCCCCTCCAGGTGAGCGGGCCCTATGGGGCTGGTTGTACCTCTCCATGTAGGTGGTCCACACAGGGCTCTTCTCCAGGGCAGCAGGCTGTGTGGGGTGGGGCAGGCCTCTCAAGCACACTTTTAAAAAAAGAGGAAAAATATAAATCAAAAAGAGAATGGAATAAGATAAAGATTTGAAGTATCAAATATCTGTGCACATTTATACATATAATATCTGTAAAATGATTAGACAGATGTAGCTATTTTCAAATTAATTTTTGTTTTCACTGTTTACTTTTTTACATTATAAATTTTTTATTTCTATTTTTTAGTTATACATAACAGTAGAATCTATTTGATGTATTTATACAAATATGGATATATCTTAGGATTCCAGTCTTGTGGAAATTTGATGTTGAAATTCACTGTGGTGTATTCATATATGTACATAGAAAAGTTATGTCAGTTTCATTCCACTGTCTTTCCTATTCCTAATCCCCCTCCTTTTTCTTCATTCCACTTTGTCTAATACACTGAACTTCTATACCCCACCACCACCATGTAGGTTAGCATCCAATATCAGAGAGAACATTCAACCTTTGGTTTTTTGGGATTGGCTTATTACACTGAGCATGATAGTCTCCACATCCATCCATTTACATGTGAATTTCATAAAGTCATTATTTTTATGGCTGAGTAATATTCCATTGTGTATATATACCACATTTTTGTTGGCCATTCATCTGTTAAAGGGTACCTAGGTTGGCTCCATAACAGCTATTGTGAATTGTGCTGCTCTGAATATTGATGTGGCTGTGTCAATGTAGTGTGCTGATTTTAACTCCTTTGGAGATATATATAATAAGCATGGGTATAACTGGGTCAAATAGTGATTATATTCTTAGTTTTTTGAGGAATCATCATTCTACTTTCCAGAGTGGTTGCTCTAATTTACAGTCCTAACAACATGTATAAGTGTATCCTTTCCTCCATATTCTCACCAACATTTATTACTTGTATTCTTGATAATTGCCATTCTGACTGGAGTGATATGAAATCTCATTGTAGTTTTAATTTGCATTTCTCTAATTGCTAGAAATTATGAGCATTCATGTATTTTTTGACCATTTATATTTATTCTTCTGTGAAACATCTGTTCAATTCCTTTGCCCATTTATTGATTGGGTTATTTATTTATTTATTTGGTATTGAGTTTTTTGAACCCTTTGTATATCCTGGAGATTAATGCTCTACCTGATGTGCAAGTGGCAAAGATTTTCTCCTATTCTGTAGGCTCTCTCTTTGTGTTTTTGATTGTTTCCTTTGCTATGAATAAGCTTTTTAGTTTGATACCATCCCATTTATTGATTCTTGATTTTACTTCTTGTAGTTTAGGAGTCTTGTTGGACAATCCAGTTCCTAGCCAGCAAGATGGAGTGTTGGACTTACATTTTCTTCTAGCAAGCACAGAGTTTCTGGTCTAATGCCTAGGTCTTTGATCTACTTTGAGTTGAGTTTTGTACAGGATAAAACATAGGGTTAATTTTCATTCTGCTACGTGCAGATTTCCAGTTTTCCCAGCACTATTTGTTGGAGAGGCTATCTTTTTCTCCAATGTATGTTTATGGTGCCTTTGTCTAGTATGAAATAACTGTATTTGTGTGGGTTTATCTGTGTCTTCTATTCTCTTCCATTGCTATCCATGTATGTTTAAGTGCCAATACCATGCTCTTTTTGTTACTATAGCTCTAGTATAATATAGGGGCTGGTATTGTGATACCTCCTGATTCACTTTTTTAAGGTTTGCTTTGGCTATTCTGGGCCTCCTATTTTTTCAAATGAATTTCATGACAGCTTTTACTAATTTTTTTTTTGAGAATGCCATTGGAATTTTTAATAGGAATTGCATTAAATCTGGATGATGTTTTTGGTAGTATGGCCATTTTGACAATATTAATTCTGCCTATCCAAGAGCATGGGAGATCTTTCCATCTTCTAAGGTCTTTTTCAATTTATTTCTTCAGTGTTCTGTGGAGATTTACCATGTAGCGAGGGCTATGACAGTGGCTGCTATTCCCCAAAATGGAGGCAATTTTTTATTGTAGAGGTCTTTCACCTCTTTTGTTAGATTGACTCCCAGGTTGGTTTTTTTTTTTTTTTTTTTTTTTTTTTTTTGAGGCTATAGTGAATGGGTTTGTTTTCCTAATTTCTCTTTCAGTTGATTCATCATTGGTGTATATGAACGCAATTGTTTTGTGGGTGTAAATTTTATATTCTGATACTTTGCTGAATTTATGAGTTCTAGAAGTTTTCTGGTGAGCTTTATGGGTCTCCTAAATATAGGATCATGTTGTCAGCAAATAGTGATAGTTTGAGTTCTTCTTTTCCTATTTTGTACCCCTCAGTTTCTTCCTTTTGCCTAATTGCTTTGGCTTGAGTTTCAAGGACTATATTGAATAGAAGTGGTGAAAAAGGACATCCCTGTCTTGTTCCAGTTTTTAGAGGGAATGTTTTCAGTTTTTCTCCATTTAGAATGATACTGGCCTTGGGTTTGTCATATATAGCCTTTACAATGCTATGGTATGTTCCTACCATCCCTAGTTTTTCCAGTGCTTTGAACATGAATTGGATGCTGTAGTTTTTCAGATGCTTTTTCTGCATCTATTGATATAATAATGTGCTTCTTGTCTTTAAGTCTATTGAGGTGGTGAATTACATTTATTTCCATATGTTGAACTTGAATGCAACCCACTTGATCATGGTGCACTGTCATTTTAATGTGTTTTTGTATGCAATTTGCCAGGATTTTATTAAAGAATTTTTGCATGAATGTTCATCAGGCATATTGGTCTGAAGTTTTCTTTCCTTAGTGTGTCTTTGTCTTGTTTTAGAATCAGCGTGATACTAGCTTCATAGAATGAATTTGCAAGAGTTCCCTCTTCTTCTATTTTATGAAATAATTTAAGAAAGATTAGTGTTAGTTCTTCTTTAAAGATCTGGTAGAACTCAGCTTAGAATCCCTCAGTCCTGGGCTTTTTCTTTCTTTTTTTTAAATATTTTTTTTAGTTGTAGATGGACACAATGTCTTTATTTTATTGCTTTGTATGTGGTGCTGAGGATCGAACCCAGGGCCTCACGCATGCGAGGCAAGCGCTCTACCGCTGAGCTAAAATCCCAGCCCCGGCTTTTTCTTTCTTGATAGGGTTTTGATGGGATCTTTAATTTCATTACTTGAAATTGATCTGTTTAAATTTTCTATGTCCTCCTGGTTTAATTTGTGTAGGTCATATGTCTCTAGAAATTTGTTGATGTCTTTACAATTTTCTATTTTATTGGATTATAAATTTTTAAAATGTTTCTGATTAATTCTGTATTTTGGAAGTATCTGTGGTGATATTTCCTTTTTCATCATTGATTTTAACAATTTGAGTTTTCAGAGAAATGAAAAGTTGTGCTCTATGTACAATGAATCAAAATGCATTCTGCTATCATGTATACCTAAGTAGAATAAATAAATAAATAAAATTTTTAAAAAAGTTTTAAGGGGTTTGGTGCAGAGGCCTGGGGGCGGGACGCCTCTTTGCAATTCTGATCGCACGGAAAGCTGTGGGAGTCTGAGTGAGGAGCTGCCAGAGGAGAGGAGTGGAGAGGACGGGAGAGGAGGAGATCCCGACGTCCTGGGCCCTGAGCCTATGAAGGTACTGACTCTTCTGTAACCAGGGTACTCTTTTTTGGTGAGAAGGATAGAATTTCATGAGGACCCCTCCATTGTGGCCTGGCTGGCATTGGTGGTGAATGAGGTCTTTTTTTTCCTAGATCCCTGTAGGGATCTGTAGGTAACTGTTCACTTGGAAGTTAAGAAAGAAGTAAAACTGTTCATTTGGATCCAAGGTTCATTTGTGGGTCCACTGTTGCTCTTTTCAAAACTGAAAGCAAGGAAGAAGGACAAAGCTGCATCAGATCAGTCCAGTGTCTCACTAAGTTGCTTAGGGGTATGCTCAATTGCTGAAGCTGGCCTAAAACTTGTGATCCGTCTGCCTCAGCTTCTGAGTCACTGGGATTACAAGTTTATCTCCAGTGGTGGCTCTGGTGGCCTCAAATTGGCAGAAGATCTTTGCATTCAACAGGTCTGCATTCAGAAACCATCATCCTCCCCAGCTCAAATATTCCTCTACTCTGTCTGTTTCATTGACAGAGGCTGTGTGCTTAGAAAGGGGACTGTGTGACTGATAAACTGACAATTGACTCTTGCTACCAAGTTCATCTCTGACCTAATAAAAGAGTGTAAAGACACTGACCTGGGACACAGAACCAAGGCTAGGACTGTACAAGGTTGTATAACTGGTATTCAAGTATGACTGGGACAAAGAATAAGGCTAAAGCCCAGACCAAAACTGGAAAAAGAGCAAATGTTCAGGCTAAAGGTGGAGCAGAGAGGGAGGCTACTGGCGTAGCCAAACCTGTAGCCAAGACCTGGTCCAAAGCAAAAGCCAAGGCACGGCCTAAAACAGATGCAGTTGCAGAGACAAAAGCAGTGTCTAAAAACAGGATGGTTGCTGAGACTAAGGAAGGATCCCTGTTAGAGCCTAAGACTCCAGTGAAAGCCATGGCAAATATTAGTCCCAAGGCTGAGAATGAGGCTACCAGCTCCACATGTAAAGACAATGCCGGTGTTGATACCTGGTTCTGGGCTGGGGAAGAAGCCAGTATCAATTCTTGGTTTTGGAAGGGAGATGAGGCTAGTAATCGTACCAGTGTTAAAGATGAAAATAAAGCTCATATTGGTAGCCAAGTTCGTCCTGAGTCGGGGCCTACACCTGGGGTCAGCAGCAAGCCTAGGTCAGGGGCTGAGGAGGAAGAGGAAGAGAATGTTATTGGGAACTGGTTTTGGGAAGGAGATGATGCTAGTTTTGACCCTAATCCTAAGCCTGTGAGCCGGATAATTAAGCCTCAGCCTGTAGATGAAATTAATGAAAAAAATAGGCCCAAGGACTGGTCTGAGGTAACTATCTGGCCCAAAGCCACTGCTGTAACTCCAGCAGTGTTAGGATTTAGATCCCAGGTCCCATCTGAGCCAAAGCCTTCTTCATATGTTGTCCTGGCCTCATCTGAGGAAACTACTCATTCTTCATCTGCAACAGCCTGCACTTCTAGGAGTGTTCGCTCAAACTTACAGCCTATCCCTGAGTACCCATTTGGTTCTGACCCTTGTATTCAGACAATAGATGAAATTAGATGCCAAATCAAGATCAGAGAGGTGAATGGAATTAAGCCATTTGCTTGCCCTTGCAAAATGGAATGTTACATGGATTCTGAGGAATTTGAAAAGCTTATTGGCATACTTAAGTCAACTACTGATCCTCTCATTCATAAAATAGCACAGATTGCAATGGGTATCCATAATGTTCATCCATTTGCCGAAGAATTCATTAATGAAGTGGGTGTAGTGACACTTATTGAAAGCTTGCTCAGTTTTCCTTCCCCAGAAATGAGAAAAAAGGCTGTAATTACTCTGAATCCTTCTTCTGGGGATGAAAGACAATGCAAGATGGAATTACATGTGAAGCATATGTGTAAGGAAACCATGTCTTTCCCCTTGAACTCACCTGGACAGCAATCTGGATTAAAGATATTAGGGCAACTGACTGTTGATTCTATTAATCACTACATTGTTGCCAGTTACTTTTCAGAGCTTTTCCATTTGCTGTCCCAAGGAAATCGTAAAACTAGAAATCTTGTCTTGAAAGTACTTTTGAATATGTCTGAAAATCCAACTGCAGCCAGAGACATGATCAATACGAAGGCATTGGCAGCATTAAAACTCATATTTAACCAGAATGAGGCAAAAGCCAACCTTGTTAGTGCTGTGGCTATCTTTATTAACATAAAGGAGCATATCAGAAAGGGCTCAATTGTAGTGGTTGATCACTTGAGTTATAATACACTTACAGCCATTTTCCGTGAGGTTAAGGGGATTATTGAAGCAATATAAAATGAGCCAGAAATGAGAGAGAACACTGAACAATCTTCAAATTCTGACAGGTTATACAGTCCCAAAGAGCCTTGCATAATGGTTATTAGAGTGTGTACAATATACATTGCATCTTTACCATAATGTTACCCGTGATAGGCTGTAGCTTGGAGCTAGTGTTTCAGTGTATCAAATGAGTATTAAATCTAGAGGTGAAAATGTTTGTTGATTCTATCTTGTCTAGACTGCCAGATTTTTAACATTTTACTTAATAAAATAGTGAATCAGTTCATTATACATAAGCTAGCTTGATCATAAGTATCTTCTTTGATCCATTTGTGGCTTCAAATGGCAAAAAATATTGAGTTATCTAGTTATAGTAATATGGCATATATACACACAAAGATAACCAATAATACTTACAGTATATACATATACATATATGTATATATATGCTCATTGCCAAATGTGACCTCTCAATACATAAAGGAGGCAGGTGTTGTTATAACTGTTTCATGTAAGAGAAATGTCTATTTTTTCCCTATTCCAGCTATATCGGACACTCATTCTACAACATAGAAATGGCCCTGCGTTTCAGATAAAATGTAATGTTTGTTCATTTTTAAAATTTTGCTACATTTATAACACTTAAGTCATTAGGCTATTTCATTTATGTCAGAAACATATCACTGAATAAAAGGGAGGTATGAGTAGGGAGAAAACAGTTATTGAGTGCCTACTCTGTCAGACACTGTGTTGACACTATATTTTATAAAAATTTTCCCTCCTTTTGCTGTGATCCTGTGAACTTAAAGCTCATTATTCTGGATACCCTCCAATGGAAGAGAACAGTTTTTCCTAGATTCCCACAGTAGGCAGGTGACATTGCTCTTCCTACACCAGAACCCATATCTCCACACGACCTTACAGTCCATCACTTTTTTAGGTGGTAGTTTTCAAAGCTCAGAGACTGGTTGTAAGTGTATAATTTTGCAGTGGATGATGTCACTTCCATGTGTGGACAAATGCACTTGTCATTAGGCATTTGTTTATACCTAGCTGGAGGTTAAGAGGAAAATCTCAGATGAATGTGTGTATTTTACCTCGCAGCCTCTGGGAAATAGTAGGTGTTCAAACTGTTGAATGAATAAGATGTGGGTGTGGAGTTATCAGCAATTGAAAGTTCCTGTATACCCTGTCTTTTTCTATCAATGTGTCCTCTTTTTAAAAAGAACTGGGATCATTCTAAATATTTCACACTGCATTTGAAAGGGTAGTTGCTTTCTTTCTCTTTGCAAAATCATACCTTAACTTTTTACCATTTATGTTTATTCTCCTTTGTGTCATATGAAAGAACAAATGCTGTATCTTTTACTATTAGGCAAGTACATTTTCTGCATTTGTACTGGCTTGAAACTGGGAATAAATTTAACTGGAGAAATTTGGATCCTGAAATGCAGCTTCACTAATACAGAATAGGAAAGCAAAGAGTGGCACTACTGTCTCAACATATACAAGACAGTGATTCCTGGAAGTCCACATGGTCTTGAAAACATCTCAGGACTTGAGACTATAGTTGAATTCTCTAAGACTCGTAGTAATGATTACAGACCCTGGTCTGAGTTGTAAAGAAAGTTTTTATGTATGAAACCATCAAATGCTTTGAGATTTTCAGGCAGTTAATAAACTCAAGATCATACTATAAATATCATTTGTAACTTGTTTCCTCGCAACTAACTGTATATCGTGAATGTATTTTCATGTCAATAATTGTGATTCTACAAAAAAAAAAAAGTTTTAAAACATCCAATCCTGCTACATGAGAGAATAGATAGGAATTAAAGATTATTGGTAAATTTCAAGAAAGAGCAATAATTATGGATTGACCAGTTAGATTTGTATGGACATATGTTCATCTTTTCATGATTTTATATTGTATACATTTAAATTTCGCTAATATAATTATTCTTTTTTTTTCCTTTCTTAAAGACTTTTATTTCAATGATTTTTTTTTTACACAGATGGAGGATAACATTTCATTTCTCTGGTTGTAAGTGATATAGAATCACAACATACATGCAGTTATACATAAAGCTAGGGCTATGATGACCATCATATTCCACCATATTTACGGTCCCCATGCCCCCTCCTGCCTTACATCCCTGTGAACAGAGTTCCACCATTGTTCCCATGTCCTTCCCCACATTATGGATCAGCATCCACTTATCAATGAGTACATTCGGCAATTGGTTTTCTGAGATTGGCTTACTTCACTTAGCATGATATTCTCCAACTCCATCCATTTACCTGCAAATGCCATAATTTTATTCTCTTTTATTGCTGGGTAATATACCATTGTGTATATATACCACAGTTTCTTTATCCAGTCATCTATCAAAGGGCATCTAAGTTGGTTTTAGCTATTGTGAATTGAGCGGCTATAAACATTGAAGTGGCTGCAGCACTGTAGTATGCTGTTTTTAAGTCTTCTGGGTATAGACCAAGGAGTGGGATAGCAGGCTCAAATGGTGGTTCCATTCCAAGTTTTCTAAGGAATCTCCATACTGCTTTCCAGATTGGTTGGATCAATTTGCAGTTCCACCAGCAAAGTATGAGCGTGCCTTTTCCCCCACATCCTCGCCAACACTTATTGTTGTTTGTATTCTCAATAATTGCCATTCTGACTGGCGTGAGATGAAATCTTAGGGTAGTTTTGATTTGCATTTCTCTGATTGCTAGAGATGTTGAACATTTTTTCATATGTCTGTTGATGGATTGTATGTCTTCTTCTGTGAAGTTTGTGTTTAGCTCTTTGGCCCATTTATTGATTGGGTTGTTAGT
>CM053409.1:23361952-23393528 GCA_028644305.1 Xerus rutilus | reverse complement strand
GTGTGTGGCAAAGATTTGTTCCCAGAATGTTGGCTCTCTGTTCACTTCATTGATTATTTCTTTTGCTGAGAAGAAGCTTTTTAGTTTGAATCCATCCCATTTATTGATTCTTGATTTTACTTCTTGTGCTGTAGGAGTCTTGTTAAGGAAGTATGGTCCTAATCCGACATGATGAAGATTTGGGCCTATTTTTTCTTCCATTAGGCGTTGGGTCTCTGGTCTGATTCCCAGGTCTTTGATCCACTTTGAGTTGAATTTTGTGCATGGTGAGAGATAGGGGTTTAGTTTCATTTTGCTACATATGGATTTCCAGTTTCCCAGCACTATTTGTTGAACAGGTTATCTTTTCTCCAGTGTACATGTTTGGCTCCTTTATCTAGTATAAAGTAACTGTATGTAAGTGGGTTCGTCTCTGTGTCTTCTATTCTATACCATTGGTCTACATGTCTATTTTGGTGCCAGTACCATGCCATTTTTGTTACTATAGCTTTGTAGTATAATGTGAGATCTGGTATTGTGATGTCTCCTGCTTCACTCTTCTTGCTAAGGATTACTTTGGCTATTTCTGGGTCTCTTATTCTTTTTTTTTTTAAATATTTTTTTTTAGTTGTAGATGGATGCAATACCTTTATTTTGTTTTATTTGTTTTTTTTTTTTTTTTAATGTGGTGCTGAGGATCGAACTCAGTGCCTCACACATGTGAGGCAAATGCTCTATCACTGAGCCACAACCCCAGCCCCTGGGTCTCTTATTCTTCCAAATGAATTTCTTGATTGCCTTTTCTATTTCTATAAGGAATGACAATGGGATTTGAATTGGAATTGCATTGAATTTATATAGCGCTTTGGGTAGTATGGCCATTTTGACAATATTGATTCTGCCTATCCAGGAGCATGGGAGATCTTTCCATCTTCTAAGGTCTTCTTCATTTTCTTTCTTCAGTGTCTTGTAGTTTGCATTGTAGAGGTCTTTCACCTCTTTTGTTAAATTGATTCCCAAGTATTTTATTTTTTTTGAAGCTATTGTGAATGGGATAGTTTTCCTAATTTCTCTTTCAGAGAGTTTATCACTGATGTATAGAAATGCAATTGATTTATGGGTGTTGATTATATATCCTGCTACTTTGCTGAAATCATTTATTAATTCTAGAAGTTTTCTGGTAGAATTTTTTGGATCCTCTAAGTATAGAATCATGTCATCTGCAAATAATGATAGTTTGAGTTCTTCTTTTCCTCTTCATATCCCTTTAATTTCTTTTGTCTGTCTAATTGCTCTGGCTAGTGTTTCAAGGACCCTGTCTTGTTCCCATTTTTAGAGGGAATGATTCCAATTTGTCTTCATTTAAGATGATGTTGGCCTTGGGTTTAGCATAGATAGCTTTTACAAAGTTGAGGTATGTTCCTACTACCCCAAGTTTTTATAGTGTTTTGAAGATGAAAGGGTGCTGTATTTTGTCAAATGCTTTCTCTGCATCAATTGATAAAATTATGACTCTTATCTTTCCTCTTCATGGAGTATTTTGCCAAGAATGCCAGGTATTGCAAGCTTTCTTGCTGTTAATTCTTTTAACTTTTGTTTATCATGGAAGGTTTTTATTTCATCATCAAATCTGAAGGTCAGTTTTGCTGGATATAGGATTCTTGGTTGGCATCCATTTTCTTTCAGAGCTTGGAATATGTTATTCCCTGATCTCCTGGCTTTTAGGGTCTGGGTTGAAAAATCTGCTGAGATACGAATTGGTCTTCCCTTATATGTAATCTGGTTTCTCACTCTTGCGGCCTTTAAAATTCTATCCTTATTCTGTATGTTGGGCATTTTCATTATAATGTGCCTTGGTGTAGATTTGTTGAAATTTTGTACGTTTGGTGTCCTGTAAGCCTCTTGTATTTGATTTTCCACTTCATTTTTCATATTTGGGAAATTTTCTGATATTATTTCATGGAAGAGATTGTGCATCCCTTTGGTTTGAAATTCTGTGCCTTCTTCTATCCCAATAAATCTTAGATTTGGTCTTTTGATGCTGTCCTATATTTCTTGTATGTTCTGTTCATGATTTTTTACCTTCTTCACTGTATGGTCAAGTTTATTTTCAAAATTGTATGTCTTGTCTTCATTATTTGAGGTTCTGTCTTCCAGGTGACCTAGTCTGCTGGTGATGCTTTCTATTGAGTTTTTTATTTGGTTTATTGTTTCCTTCATTTCAAGAATTTCTGATTGGTTTTTTTTTTCATGATCTCTAGCTCTTTCTTAAAGTAATCTTCTGATACTTGTAATTTCTCTCTTATCTCTTTGTTAGAATGATCAATGGTTGCCTTTATTTGCTCTCTTATTTCTTTGTTGGATTGATCAGTTTTTGCCTGTACTTGCTCACTTATGTCATTCTTTAATTCGGTGATCATTTTAATTATGTACATTCTGAATCCTTTCTCTGAGATTTCTTCAACTGTGTTGTCAATGGATTCTGCTACAGTGGTATCCAGGTTTATTTGGGGCACTTTCTTCCCTTGTTTTTTCATGTTGATTGTGTATCTTCCTTTCTTGCAATACTGATCTGAGGTATTATGGCTTCTATCATATAGGTTCCCCCAGTGTCCCCAGATCGGCACTTCTGCCTCTAAAGTTGGTGGTGGACATAAGGGCAGTGGGAGTGGCCTTGGCTGGGCTCCTGTGGCGGTATCTGAGGGCTGTTTTGCCCCTCTCTTCCACTCCAGCTGGTGATCAGGAACTCTGGAATGGAACTGGAAGTGGGCCCAAGTCTCACTTAGGCAGGGTTCCAAGCAAGAGAGTCTGTGTGCGACCCTTACCATGAGTGTGAGCTCCCCTGGGGCAGTAGGCTAATAGGCCCTGGTCTGCCTTCAGCTGGGTACCTCTGGCATTCCCTGAGGGCAGTTTTGGGCCTTCTGTCTTGCCTGTCCATAGGAAATCTGGAGCGGAACTGGGGTGGGCCCAACCTCACTTGGGTGGGGCCTCCTCACACTGGGGTCTCTGTGGCAACTCTTACCCTGAGTGTGGGCTCCCCTGTGGTTAACAGCTAGCAGTTTCTGGTTTCCCTTCAGCTGGACACCCATGGAGTTTCCTGAGGGTGGTTTTGGGCCCTCTGCGGCTCCTGCCGGTTCATGGGAACTCTGGAGCAGAACTCTAATATAATTATTCTTAGTTGATATGAAAGAAGATCTGTTTGGCTTATCATTATATATCACATTAATGTACTCAGCTTTTGCTGTGAACTAAACCCCCTCAAAATGTAGAGACTCAAAACAATAAATGTTGATTATTTCTCAAAAAAATAAAAAAATAAATTGCACTGAGCTTCCAAATATTAAAAATAATCAAGTTCTAAACTAAGTTATGTTTAGTATCATTTTTTAATTTTTAATTTTTTAATTTGTTCTAAGTAGTTATACATTATAATAGAATGCATTTTGAACATTGTACACAAATGGAGCACAATTTCTCCTTCCTCTGGCTGTACATGGTGCAAAGTCACACCAGTCATGTAATCATACATGTATATAGGGTAATAATATCTGTCTCATTCTACTGTCCTTCCCATCCCTACATCCCCTCCTCTCCCCTTACTCCCCTCTGCACAACCCCAACCCCCCCCCCATTATGGAACAGCATCCACTTATCAGAGAAAACATTTGGCCTTTGATTTGGGGGGATTGGCTTGTTTCACTTAGCATGATATTCTCCAACTCCATCCATTTACTTGCAAATGCCATAATTTCATTCTATTTTAAGCTGAGTAATATTCCATTGTGTATATATACCACATTTTCTTTCTCCATTCATCTGTTGAAGGGCATCTAGTTCCATAGTTCAGCTATTATGAATTCAGCTGCTATAAACATTGATGTGGCTGTGTCACTGCAGTATGCTGATTTTAAGTCCTTTGCGTACAAACCAAGGTGTGGGATAGCTGGGTCAAATGGTGGTTCCATTCCAAGTTTTCTGAGGAATCTCTATACTGCTTTCCAGAGTTGTTTCACCAATTTGAAGTCCAACCAGCAATGTATGAGTGTACCTTTTCCCCCACATCCTCACCAACCCTTGTCGTTACTTGTATTCTTGATAATTGCCATTCTGACTGGAGTGAGTTAAAATCTTAGAATAGTTTTGATTTGCATTTCTTTAATCACTAGAGATGATGAACATTTTTTCCTATGTTTGTTGATCGATTGTATTTTGTCTCCTGTGAAGTGTCTGTTCAGTTCCTTAGCCCATTTATTGATTGGTTTATTTGTATTTTGGGTGTTAAGTTTTTTAGGAGATTAGTGCTCTGTCTGAGGTGTGTGTAGAAAGACTTTTTTCCATTCTGTAGTCTCTCTTCTACATGTTATTGATTTTTCCTTTGCTGAGAAGAAGCTTTTCAGTTTGAGTCCATCCCATTTGTTGATTCTTAATTTTATTTCTTGTGCTTTAGGAGTCTGGTTAAGGAAGTCAGTTCCTGATCAAACATGGTAGAGATTTGGTCCTACTTTTTCTTCTGTTAGGCACAAGGTCTAGTTTTAGTGCCTTAGTCTTTAATCCACTTTGAGTTGATTTTTGTGCAGAGTGAGAGATAGGGGTTTAATTTCATTTTGCTACATATGAATTTCCAGTTTTCCCAGCACTATTTGTTGAAGAGGCTATCCTTTCTCCAATGTATGGTTTTTGCATCTTTGTCTAGTAAGAGATAATCATATTTATGTGGGTTTGTCTTTGTGTCTTCTATTCTGTACCATTGGTCTACATGTCCATTTTGGTGCCAATACCATGCCATTTTTGTTTCTATTGCTCTGTAGTATAGTTTAAGGTCTGGTATTGTGATGTGTTCAGTTTCACTCTTCTTGTTAAGGATTACTTTGGCTGTTCTGGGTCTCTTATTGTTCCAAATGAATTTTATGATTTCTTTTCTAGTTCTGTGAAGAACTAGAAAAGAATGTCATTGGGATTTGAATAGGAATTGCATTAAATCTGTATAATACTTTTGGTAGTATGGCTATTTTGACAGTATTAATTCTGCCTATCCAAGAGCATGGGAGATATTTGCATCTTCTAAGGTCCTCCTCAATTTCCTTCTTTAGGTCTTTCACCTCTAAATGAAAAGTGTTTTTGTTAGGTTGATTCCCAAGTTTTTTTAAGGCTATTGTGGGGTAGTTTTCCTAAGTTTTCATTCAGAGGTTTCATCACTGATGTATAGAAATCCATTTGATTTATAGGTATTGATTTTACATCCTGCTACTTTGCTGAATTTATTTCTTAATTCTAGAAGTTTTCAAGTGGAGTTTTTGCATCTTCTAAATATAGAATAATGTCATTGGCAAATAGTGATAGTTTGAGTTCTTCTTTTCCTATGTGTATCCCTTTAATTTCTTTTGTCTGTGTAATTGCTCTGGCTAGAGTTTCAAGGACTGTGTTGAATAGAAGTGATGAAAGAGGGCATCACTTCTTGTTCCCTTTCTTGTTCCCATTTTTAGAGGGAATGCTTTCAATTTTTTTCCATTTAGGATGATGTTGGCCTTGGATTTAGCATAGATAGCTTTTACAATGTTGAAGTATGTTTCTACTATCCCTAGTTTTTCTAGTGTTTTCAACATGAAGAGCTACTGTATTTTGTTGAATGCTTTTTCTGCATCTATTGAGATGATCATATGATTTTTCTCTTTAAGTCTATTGATGTGATAAATTACATTTATAGATTTTCATATATTGAAACAAACTTGCATTCCTGGGATGAATCTCACTTTATTGTGGTGCACTATCTTTTAAATATGTTTTTGTATGCAATTTGCTAGAATTTTGTTGAATATTTTTGCATCTATCTTTATCAGGGATGTTGGTTTGACGTTTGCTTTTCTTCTTATGTCTGGTTTTGGTATCAGGATGGTACTGTGGTACTACTTTCATAGAATGAGTTTCCCCCCTTTCCTATTTCATGGAAGAAAGTGAGGAGGAGTACTAGTGTTAGTTCTTCTTTGAAGGTCTTGTAGAACTCGACTGGGAATCCATCTGGTCCTGGGCTTTTCTTATTTGGTAGAATTTTGAATGTACCTTCAATTTGCTTGCTTAAAATTAAATTGTTTAAATTGTGTATGTCCTCTTGATTCAGTTTGGGTAGTTCATATATCTCTAGAAATTTTTTGATGTCTTTGAGGTTTTCTATTTTATTGGAGAATAAATTTTCAAAATAGTTTCTAATTATCTTCTTTATTTCAGTAGTGTCTGTAATGATATTTCCTTTTTCATCATGAATTTTGGTAATTTGGTTTTTTCTCTTTCTTTGTTAGTGTAGCTAAGTGTTTATCAATTTTATTTATTTTCTCAAATAACCAACTTTTTATTTTCTCAATTGTTTCTTTTGTTTCAACTTCACTGATTTCAGCTCTGATTTTAATTTTTTCCTGTCTTCTGGCTTTGGTGTTGACTTCTTTTTCTAGGGCTTTGAGTTGTGATGTTGGGTCACTTATATGTTGACTTTTTATTCTTTTAATGAATGAGTTCAATGCAATGAACTTTCCTCTTAGTACTGCCTTCATAGTGTCCCAGAGAATTTCATATGTTGTATCGGTGTTCTCATTTACCTCTAAGTGTTTATCTCCTCCCTGATTTCTACTGCTATCCATTTGTCATTGAGTAGCATTCTATTTAGTCTCCAGGTGTTAGAGTAGCTTCTATTTTTTATTTTCTCATTGATTTCTAGTTTCATTCTGTTATGCTATGATAGAATGCAAGATAGTATTTCTTATTTTTTTGTATTTGCTAAGACTTGCTTTGTAGCATAACATATGGTCTATTCTAGAGAAGGATTCATGTGCTGCTGAGAAGAAAGTGTATTCACTCAATGATGGATGAAATACTCTATATATGTCTGTTAAGTCTAAATTATTGATTGTATTATTTAGTTATAGTTTCTTTGTTTAGTTTTTGTTTGGAAGATCTATCCAGTGGTGAAAGAGGTATGTTAAAGCCGCCCAGAATTATTGTGTTGTGGTCTGATTCTTGGAAGTTGAGAAGGATTTGTTTGATATACATAAATGCTCCATTGTTTGGGGCATTTATATTTATGATGTTATGTCTTGTTAATGTATGGTTCCCTTAAGCAGTATGTAATGTCCTTCTTTATCCCTTCTAACTAACTTTGACTTGAAGTCCATTTTATCTTTATGAGGATCAAAACCCCTGCTTGTTTATGCAGTCCATGTGAGTGGTATGTTTTTTCCCAACCTTTCACCTTCATTCTGTGAATGTCTTTTCTTAGGAGGTGAGCTTCTTGAAGACAGCATACTGTTAGGTCTTTTTTATATCCTATCTGCCACTCTATGTCTTTTGATTGATGTGTATAGACCATTAGTATTCAATGTTATTATTGAGATATGATTTATATTCCCCATCATTTTGGTTTATTTTGAACTTTATCTTGACTTGGTTTCTCCTTTGATTGACTTTTCCTTTAGTGTATTTCCTTCTTTTGTTGATTTTCATTGATTTTTAAAAATTTCCTCCTCATAGAATATGTTGCTGAGAATGTACTGTAGTGCAGGCTTTCTAGTTGTGAATTCTTTTAACTTCTGTTTATTATGGAAAGTTTTTATTTCATCCTCATATCTGAAGCTTAGTTTTCCTGGATATAAAATTCTCAGTTGAAATCTATTTTCTTTCAGAGCTTCATATATGTTGTTCCAGGGCCTTCTGGCATTGAGGGTCTGGATTGAGAAATCATCTGAAATCCAAATTGGCTTCCCCTTATATATAATTTTTTTCTCTCTCATAGCCTTTAAAATTCTATCATTCTGTATGTTAGGCATTATCATTATAATGTGCCTTGTGTGAGTCTGGTGTAATTTTGTACATTTGGGGTCCTGTAAGCCTCTTGTAGTTGATTTTCCTTTTCATTCTTTAGATTTGGGAATTTTTCTGTTATTATTTCATTGAAAAGTTTGTGTATTACTATGGTTTATATCTACATGCCTTCATCTATTCTGATAAATCTTAAATTTGGTCTTTTCATGTCATTGCATATTTCTTAGAAGTTCTGTTCATGGTTTCTTACCATCTTCTCTGTGCAGTTGACTTTATTTTCAAGAGTATATATTTTGTCTTCATTATCTGTTTTCTGTCTTCCAAGTGGTCTATTCTGTTGGTGATGCTTTCTATTGAATTTTTTTGAAAGCTAGTCTCAGCAATTTTTTCCCCAAATTTTAAAATTTTATTACTATTTTTTTTAAAAGATAACATTTCATTTCTCTGGTTGTAAGTGATATAGAATTTTTAATTTGGTTTATTAATTCCTTCATCTTGGGGATTTATGCTTGGTATTTTTTGACAATCTGTCTTTATTGAAATTATCTTTTACTTCCTGTATTTTCTCTTTGATTTCACTCCTTTTACTATACTTTACTTTACAGATCAGCTTAACTATGTACGTTCTAAATTCTTCCTCTGACATTTCTTCTACTGTTGTCTGTGGATTCTATTGTTAGAACATCTTGGTTTGTTTGAAGTACTTTGTTCCCTTCTTTATTTATGTTATTTGTGTGTCTTTCCATCTAGTGGTATGGATCTGAGGCAATACTGTTCTGCTCTGTAGCCTTAGAGTGTCCTTGAAAGCTACCAGTACCCCACCTTTAAGAGGGAGACCAATACTAACACCACTCAATGCAAAGAATATACAACCTTAAACTTAATAGCTCCTATGAAGGCACCTTCAGTTTTGTCATAATAAAGAGAAATTATGTGTTCAATTATTGTCTACAATATAAACAGTAAGTTTGCTAAAAAGTTTTACCATTTCAAATGATGAACAAAGAGGGAACAGAAATAGTGTAGGATGTGATGTTTATGAGAGGGAAGGAGAGAAGACAGGTAAAAATTATAATAAGAGTTAAGGATGAACTAATAGAGGTTGGCTGTAAACATGAGAGAAGTGACAAAGAGAATCCAGGGAGACAGATACATGAGAGAAAAAATATATACAGATTTTTTAAGTAAAAATATAATAATACACAACCATAACTGTAATATACTCTTAATAACTAATATACTATTCAGACTTTCCACTCTTCAATAAATTGATGCATGAAAAATATTTGCATTCAAAGATGGTAGAGACATGGGGTGGGGAGAGAAGGAAAAAAGAAAAAAAGGAATGTCTATATGGGAAATTGCCTATTCTTTCATTGGCTTTCAAAAATTTTCTCACTGTGCCAGAGCCCCTCCTGTCCAGCGGAAGCACAGGCCCACCTTCAGGGACCTCTGCAGGAGCCCAGCCAAGGTCAAGCAGAGACTGCTACCTGCAATCCACCAACCCACAGGGGACCCCAGACCCAGGTGCAAGACTGCCTCCGGGGACCCCTGTGGGAGACCAGGCCTAAGTGAGGCCTGGGACCATCCCCAGTTCTGCACAGAGCCCCTGCCAATTTGCAGAGCCCAGGCCCAGGACCAGGCCCACCACCTGGGACTCCTGAGGAAATCCAGGCCAAGATCAGGCCTAGGACCACCCTCACAGGTCTGTGTGAGAGCCCAGGGCCAGGACCACCAATACACATAGAGGGGATCCACGTTGTTGCTCCCTTCCTGTATCCATTTTGTACTGCAGCCATTCCCATAGTTCTTCCCATGTATGAGCCTCTACCTTGGGTCAACAGACAGGTCCTGGAGGCAGTGGCCACCAAAGTGCTGCATCTCTGATCAAACAGCCCAAAGCCATTATAAGTCCCATCCTTTTAGCCCCATCTCTGAAAGTGTTTGCGCCCATCTTGGGCCACTCCCACTGTCATTTTGAGTTACCTCCACTACCTCCGCCACCATCTTTAGTGGCAGTAGTGTCCATCTGGGGACACCTGCTGGGGGCTGGAAGTGAAGTCTCTAAGGTTAGATATAGGTAATCTGCAGTGTCACTATAAGATTATAGAATAGAAACCGCAATACTTCAGATTGGCATTGCAAGAAAGAAAGATAAATAATCAACATGAAAAAACAAGGGAAGAAATTGGCCCAAGATACTATAATAATAGAATCCATTGACAGCACAGTTGATGAAATATCAGAGAAAGAATTCAGAATGTACATAATTAAAATGATCTGTGAATTAAAGAATGACTTAAGCATGCAAATACAGGCAAAAACCAATCACTCCAACAAAAAAATAAAAGAGCAAATAAAGGCAACCATTGATCACACCAACAATGAGATAAGAGAGCAAATAAAGGCAACCGTTGACCACACCAACAAAGAGATAAGAGAGCAAATATAGATAGCAAAAGATTGCTTTAATAAAGAGCTAGAGATTGTGAAAAAAACAATCAGAAGTTCTTGAAATGAAGGAAATAATAAGCCAAATAAAAAACTCAATAGAAAGCATCACCAGCAAACTAGATCACTTGGAAGACAGAATCTTGGATAATGAAAACAAAATATACAATCTTTTTTTTTAAATTTTTTTTAGTTGTTGATGGATCTTTATTTTATTCATTATTTATATGTGGTGCTGAGGATCGAACCCAGTGCCTCACGCATGCTAGGCAAGCGCTCTACCACTGAGCTACAGCCTCAGCCAGCCAAAATATACAATCTTGAAAATAAAGTTGACCATACAGTGAAGATGGTAAGAAACCATGAACAGAACACCCAAGAATTATGGGATAGTGTCAAAGATCAAATCTAAGATTTATTGGGATAGAAGGCAGCACAGAATTTCAAACCAAAGGAATGCACAATTTCTTTAATGAAATAATATAAGAAAATTTCCAAAACATGAAGAATGAATTGGAAAATCAAATACAAGAGGCTTACAGAACACCAAATATACAAAATTACAATAGATCTATACCAAAGTACATTATAATGAAAATGCCCAGCATAGAGAATAAGGGTAGAATTTTAAAGGCTGCAAGAGAGAGGAATCCAATTACATATAGGGGGAGACCAATTCGGATCTCAGCAAATTTAGCTTTTAGGGTCTCAACCCAGACCCTAAAAGCCAGGAGATCATAGAACAATATATACCAACCTCTGAAAGAAAATGGATTCAAGAATGGATCCAAGAATATTATATCCAGCAAAATTAAGCTTCATATTTGATGAAATAAAAACCTTCCATGATAAACAAAAGTTAAAAGAATTTACAGCAAGAAAGTCTACACTATACAGCCTTCTTGGCAAAATATTCCATGAAGAGGAAATGATAACCAACAATAAAAATCTGCAAAGGGAAAACTACACTAAAGGAAAGGCCAATCAAAGGAGAAATGAAGTAAGGGAAAAAACAAAAATAAACCAAAATGACTGGGATTGCAAATCAAATTTCAATAATAACCCTAAATGTGAATGGACTAAACTCATCAATTAAAAGACATAGACTGACAGACTAGATAAAAAAGAAAAAAAATAGACCCAACAATATGCTGCCTTCAAGAGACTCATCTCACAGGAAAAGACATCCACAAAATGAAAGTGAAAGGGTGGGAAAAAACGTATCACTCACATGGACCATGAAAACAAGCAGGGGTTTCCATCCTCATATCAGATAAAGTTGACTTCAAACCAAAGTTAGTGAAAAGGGATAAAGAAGGACATTTTATACTTATTAAGGGAATCATACATCAACAAGACCTAACAATCATAAATATCTGTACCCCCCAAAATGGGGCATCTATGTACATCAAACAAACCCTTTTCAACTATAAGAATCAAATAGACGGTAACTTGGTGACTTTAGCACAGCTCTCTCACCACTGGATAGATCTTCCCAACAAAAGCTAAACAAAGAAACCATAGAACTCAATAAAACAGTCAATAATTTAGACTTAATAGACATATAGGAGTACTCCATCCATCAACAAGTGAATACACTTTTTTCTCAGCAGCACACGGATCCTTCTCCAAAATAGATTATATTTTATGCCACAAAGTAAGTCTTAGCAAATACAAAAAAAAAAAAATAGACATAGTACCCTGCCTCCTATCTGACCATAATGGAATAAAATTAGAAATCAATGACAGATTAAAAAATAGAAACTACTCCAACACCTGGAGACTAAATAATACACTATTGAATGACACATGGATAACAGAAGACATCAGGGAAGAGATAAAAACATTCCTAGAGGTAAATGAAAATTCCAATACAACATATCAAAATCTCTGGGACACCATGAAGGCAGTGCTAAGAAAGTGCATTGCATTAAGCTTATTCATTAAAAGAAGAAAAAGTCAGAAGTAGAAGATAGGAAATAATTAAAATCAGGGCTGAAATCAATGAAATTGAAACAAAAGAAACTTCAAAAAATTGACAAAACAAAAAGCTAGTTCTTTGAAAAAATAAATAAAATTGACAAACCTTTAGCCATCCTAATGAAAAGAGGGTGAAAACCCAAATTACTAAAATTCATGATGAAAAAGGAAATATCATGATAGACACTACTGAAATACAGAGGATAATTAGAAACTATTTTGAAAATTTATACTCCAGTATAATAGAAAACCCTGAAGACACTGACAAATTTCTAGAGGCATATGACCTATGCAAACTGAACCAGGAGGCCATACACAATTTAAACAGATCACTTTCAAGCAAGGAAATAGAAGACACCATCAAAAACCTACCAACCAAGAAAAGCCCAGGACCAGATGGAGTCTCAGCCAAGTTCTACAACACCTCCAAAGAAGAATTAATAACAAACTCCTCAAACTATTCCATGAAATAGAATAGGAAGGAACTCTTCCAAACTCATTCTATGAGGCAAGTATCACCTTGATACCAAAACCAGACAGAGACACATCAAAGAAAGAAAATTTCAGACCAATCCCTGATGAACATAGATGTAAAAATTCTCAATAAAATTTTGGCCAAATTTCATACAAAAACATATTAAAAAATAGTACACCATGATCAAGTGAGGGTCATTCCAGGGATGCAAGTTTGGTTTAAAATACAGAAATCAATTAATGTAATCCATCACATCAATAGACTTAAAGATAAGAATCATATGATTTTATCAATTGATGCAGAGAAGGTATTTGACAAAATACAGCACCCTTTTATGTTCAAAACACTAGAAAAACTAGGGATAGTGGGAACATACCTCAACATTGTAAAAGCTATCTGTGCTAAACCCAAAGCCAACATCATCCTAAATGAAGAAAAATTGGAAGCAATCCCTCCAAAAATAGGAACAAGACAAGGATGCCTTCTTTCACCACTTCTATTCAATATAGTCCTTTAAACACTAGCCAGAACACTTAGGCAAAAGAAAGAAATTAAGGAATACAAATAGGAAAAGAAGAACTCAAATTATCACTATTTGCTGACAACATGATCCTATATTTAGGAGACCCATAAAGCTCACAGAAAACTTCTAGAATTCAGAAATTAATTCAGCAAAGTACCAGAATATAAATATAAAATTTATACCCACAAAACAATTGTGTTCTTATACACCAATGATAAATCAACTGAAAGAGAAATTAGGAAAACTATCCCATTCACTATAGCCTCAAAAAACAAACAAACAAAAAACACACCTGGGAGTCAATCTAACAAAAGAGGTGAAACTACAGAACACTAAAGAAATAAATTAAAGAAGACCTTAGAAGATGGAAAGATCTCCCATGTTCTTGGATAGGCAGAATAAATATTGTCAAAATGGCCATACTATCCAAAGCGCTATATAGATTCAATGCAATCCCAATTAAAATCCCAACGTCATTCCTTATAGAAATAGAAAAGGCAATCATGAAATTCATTTGGCAAAATAAGGGACCCAGAATAGCCAAAGCAATCCTTAGCAAGAAGATTAAAACAGGAGGCATCACAATACCAGACCTTAAACTATACTATGAAGCTATAGTAACAAAAACAACATGGTACTGGCACCAAAATAGATATGTAGACCAGTGGTATAGAATAGAAGACACAGAGACAAACCCACATAAATACAGTTATCTTATACTAGACAAAGGTGCCAAACATGTACATCAGAGAAAAGATAGCCTCTTCAACAAATGGTGCTCATAAAACTGGAAATTCATATGCAGCAAAATGAAACTAAACCCATATATCCCACCATGCACAAAACCCAACTCAAAGTGGATCAAGGACCTAGGAATTAGACCAGAGACCCTGTGCCTAATAGAAGAAAAAGTAGGCCCAAATCTTCAGCATGTCAGCTTGGGACCTTACTTCCTTAACAAGAGTCCTATAGCACAAGAAGTATATCAAGAATTAATAAATGGGATGGATTCAAACTAAAAAGCTTCTTCTCAGCAAAAGAAACAATCAATGAAGTGAACAGAGAGCCAACATTCTGGGAAAAAATTTTTGCCACACACACATCTGATAGAGCATTTATCTCCAGGATACATAAAGAACTCAAAAAACTTAATAAACTAATTTAAAAAAATTTGTCAAGGAAAAAAAAAAGAACTCAAAAAACTTAACACCAAAAAAATTAACAACCCAATCCATAAATGGGCTAAGGAGCTGAACAGGCATTTCTCAGAAGAAGATATACAATCAATCCACAGACATATGAAAAAATGTTCAGAATCTCTAGCAATCAGAGAAATGCAAATCAAAACTACCCTAAGATTTCATCTCACGCCAGTCAGAATAGCAATTATCAAGAATACAAACAACAATAAGTGTTGGGGAGGATGTGGGGAAAAAGGCACACTCATATATTGCTGGTGGGACTGCAAATTGATACAACTAATCTGGAAAGCAGTATGGAGATTCCTTAGAAAACTTGGAATGGAACCACCATTTGACCCAGCTATCCCACTCCTTGGTATATACCCAAAGGACTTAAAAACAGCATACTACAGTGACACATCCACTTCAATGTTTATAGTAGCTCAATTCACAATATCTAAACTGTTGAACCAACCTCTATGTCCCTCAGTAGATGAATGGATAAAGAAAATGTGGTATATACACACAATGGAATATTACTCAAAACTCAGCATTAAAAGAGAATAAAATTATGGCATTGCCAGGTAAATGGGTGGAGTTGGAGAATGTCATGCTAAGTGAAGTAAGCCAATCCCAAAAAACCAAAGGCCGAATGTTCTCTCTGATCAGTAGATGCTGATTCATAATGGAGGAGGGGGCACAGGAAGAATGGAGGAAATTTGGTCAAAGGGGAGGGAGGGGGAAAGGGCATGGGAGCAGGAAAGATGGTGGAATGAGATGGACATCATTGTTCTAGCTTCATGTATGACTGCATATATGGTGTGACTCTACATCACATACAACTAGAGAAATGAAAAGTTGTGCTCCATTTGTGTACAGTGAATAAAAATGCATGCTGCTATCATGTATACCTAAGTAGAATGAATAAACTGAAAAATAAAAAAATAAACTATTATTATAATACCACACAAAAAAAAAGAAAACAAAAATTTTCTCAGCTTCTCTTCTCCACCAGTAGGTGGAGTTTTCTGAAGTTTGATAGTAGTGTCAGTCCGGTGGGTGCCTGGCAGATTGGCAGATAGCAAGATGCCCTCATGCTCTCTTCCCACTCATTGTAGCCAGCCTCCTTCCATCCCCATGCCCTTCAAGACTCACTGAGCTGGAGACGGCCTGGTTTTCTCCAGTTTCTCCAACCTGTGCTCCCCCAGTCTTTGGCTTTCCACAGGCTTGTCAGGCCCAGACTGGTCCATGCAGACCCAGGTGCAATCTGACACACCTGGGCTTCAGCTTCCCCAGGCTCTGCTTTGCTGCAGTCCCATGATCTCTATGCTATTCCAACTTGAAGAGAGACTACCAGGGATGCACTCACACAAGGCAGTCATCCTGCAAAGAGGTCGCCAGATGGCAGCCACTAGCACACTCAGCAGAAAGACCTTGGGTACAACCAGACCTGCAGGTACCCCAACAATATATTACCCTACCCTGGCCAGTATCCCCAGGCTGAGGCAGCTGTGCCCAAGATGGCAGGGGTGGCTGCAGCAAACCTGCAGCCCCCATGGCCCTGGACTCCCAGGCCCTAGCCTGTGTCCCAAGATGGTGGTGGCCACATGCAACCAAACCTATGGGTACCCTGACAGTGGACTTTCAGGCAGCAGCAGGCAGTGGACACTCCGCCAAGGAGTCTGGGGTGGTCTGCAGGCAAACAGCAGGTGATGGGCTGGTGGAATTCAGGTGGAAAATGTGCAGGCTAAATGTGCATGATGGGCAGGCAAAAGGCAGGCAAGTGGGAACCTGGCATGCAGTCTGCAGAGGCAGTCAGTGAGCAATCTATACGTGAAAAGCTGGCAATACACTGGCAAAGGGCTGTGGACAAACAAGAAGCAAAGAATAGGGGGTCAGTGGACTGCTAGGGCTGTCTTGCAAAGAAACAGTAGACTCTTCTTTGCTATCTCACAAAGAAACAGACTCTGCTTGATTCCCAGGTCATGGAGTGACAAGGAATGCAACTTCCCTTTAGTCCACCATCTTGGATCCAATCATTTAGTATGACTTTTAAAATCTCACCTCACTTTATCTTTTTTTCAGGCTCACATTTTTTTGTTATTATTATAATGTTAACTCATATTAATTGTGCAAATTAATAGGTTTTACTGTGACTTTCCATACATGCATATATCATGTAAAATTGTATTCACCCTCCCTTATACTCTCTATTACTTTCCCTCTTCTTCTTTCCCCAGTCCTCTTCCACTTTTAGGTTATCTTTTTTTAAGGTTCTATAGATGAAGGAAAACATGCCATGCTTGTCTTTCTGTATCTGGTATAACATGAGAATCTCCAGTCCCATTCACATTCATGCACATGACATGATTTCATTCTTCTTTATGGCTGAATATTGCATTATGTGTTGTATCATACTTTCTTCATTCATTCATCTCTTGATGGGCACCTAAGCTGATTCCATAACTTGGCCACTATGAATAGTGCTGCATTAAAGATAGGTATGCAGGTATCTATTTTATATGCTGACTTCATCAAATTGTTTTCTTTTTGATCAGTATTAAATCTCATTTGAATCATTTAAATACTGTATTATGAAGGACAGTTAGAATGAGTATAGGTTTTGGAGAAGTCAGTATGTTGAAATATTTCTATATCATACTATCTATGTTACTGTAATAGTCACTTTTAAAATAGTATCACCAATTTTTCATATTAAGGAAGAGTATGTTAGTCAGCTTTCTGTCACTTTAATATATAATCAACTTAAAAAGAATAAAGTTTTTTTTTGGCTCATAGTTTCAGAGTTTTTAGTCCATGATTTATTGGCCCCTGGCAAGGGCCAGCTGTTAAGGCAGAAGCTATTGGTACAGCACACTTCCCAATAGTGCCAAGCTGGAGAGAAACCCTTTAGCACATGGGATTTTAAGGGGGACACTTAAAATCCAAGACAAGCATGGCATGTTTTCCTTCGTAGCAAAGAGTAAAAAAGAATTTAACATAATGCACTATTCACTTTCCTGTTTAAAACTTTAAAAAAATAACCCTAGGGTTCTTAAATACTAAAAGTTTGAAAGTTAGAAGGAATTCTTTCTTTGCTGTTGTTCCCAAGATTATTCCTTATCTTCTCAATTGTGTATTTTAAAAGTCTAGAAAATACCTAGTAAAATGTCTGACAGATTTAAATATTAATGTTACTTTTAGATGAGCTGAATTTTCCACTTTCCATTGGAAAAAATCTAGATTTTTCAATTTTCCTACATGGGTTTATTTTGTTTCCTAACAAGTTCTACTATCACAACAGGACCCCCTCACTAGGGAGCTAAATTTATTTATAACTCTATCTTGTGCTGTGACATATAATCCTATATTAAACAATAAGATTCTGTCGCATTGAGAAACAGAAACAGCAGAAATAGTGACAAGAATAAGTTAATAAATACAAATATTATATATCCTGGTGTTCTTAGAGGAATTCTGTGGTTAAAATAAGACAAATCTCAGAATGGCAATTATTAAGAATACAAATAATATTAAGTGCTGTCAAAGATGTGGGGGAAAAGGTACACTCATACATTGTTGGTGGGACTGCAAATTAGTACAACCACTCTGGAAAGCAGTATGTAAATTTCTCAGTGGAACCACTATATGATCCAGTTATCCACTCCTTGGTATTTATTTGAAAGATCTAAGATCAGCAAACTATAGTGATTCAGCCACTTCAGTGTTCATTGCAGCACAGTTTACAGTAGCCAAAATATGGAACCAACCCAAATGCCTATCAGTAGTTGAAAGGATCAAGAAAATGTGGTATATATACACAATAGATTTTTACTCAGCCATAAAGAAGAATGAAATAATGGCATTTGCTGGTAAATGGACGGAAATGGAGAAAATCATGCTAAGTGAAATAAGCCAGACTCGGAAAATCAAGGAATGTTTTCTCTTATATCTGGAGTTAGAGAAAAATAAGAGAAAGAAGGCAGTTGGGAAGGTGATAAGATATCATAAAGATATAGAGAATATCAGTGGACTAGAAGGAGGAGAATGAGAGGGAGGGAAGAAGGAAAGAAAATGGAAGAAATATGGAATGAATTTAATAAAATCACATTATGTTCATATATAAAGGTACCAAAGGGAATTTCACCTTTATGTTTATATAAAAGTAGAGTTAAGTAAAGAAAAGAGTGGGAGGGAGTAGAGGAGGAAAAAGGGGCGGGGATGGGGATTGAAATCAAATTCCTTGAATGTATGATTTGGTCAGAATTTACCCAAACATTATGTATAATTATAATTCTCTAATGTTTTAAAGTAAGACAAATCTGTAGAGGAGTAGGGTGGCAAGGAGTGTTTCTCTTTCATGGCAGACCAGGAAGAATCTTAGATAAATGTGGTGATTTTTTTTTCTTCCATCTGTGACTATTCTTTTTTTTTAATTGTCGATGGACCTTTATTTTATTCGTTTATTTATATATGGAGCTGAGAATCGAACCCAGGGCCCCACACATACAAGGCAATTGCTCTACCACTGAGCCACAACCCCAGTCCCATGTGAATATTATTCTTACCTTGTGTAATGCCAAACAGAAAATTTTCTGTAGAAACAGTAAAAATGTTCATATTCTAAACAAAGAACTGAACATTAGAGAACAAAAGATTATTATGTTGTGTGGGAATCCTACGCATTGAATTCCTAGAGGGAGAAAAATTTGCTAAAAAAAAAACTGTTTTATTTATGATCAGGTCATCTCAAAGAAAAGGTGAATTTTTGAGATTACCTTTTTCAAGTTAGCAGAATATTCACTAGGAAATGCCATGATTATATTATTGGGGGCATTACCTTTTGTAAACATAATATTTTCTTCTTATTAGTATTGCCATGAGAGTGTTTTTATATGAGGCTTTAGAAAGCAGGTACACATAATCAATAAATAGGAAAACATTAGATCATGTTATCAGTGATTTTCTCTTAATTGCTTTGTTTTCCTGTAATAGTGCTTGATTATATATTCCCCTAAGTGTAGTCAGACTAAGTTGAGAGGGTAGCATTCTGTATGTTTGATCAAAGTTCTTAGCCAAATTTTTTTTTAACCTTCATTCTTTTGGTTAGCATTCCACTCAAAACTAGTAGGTCCAGGTTACTCTTGGGAAGTTGCAAAGGGCCATCTAGGAAGGCTGTGTTTGTCTCTGAGGCAAAAAAATAAAAAAATAAAAAACCACTATTCTTGAATAAAAAGAAGCAGTTACTGTTGCATTTTTGGCATCAAGGGTTAGCATGATTCCTTTTCTATGATCATTTCAGACTGCTTAGCTTTCAGTTGAAAAGTATAAAAGCATACTTTTTGTGTGTGTCATACTGGGGACTAAACCCAGGGGAACTCTACAAACAGCCAATTTTATTTTTTACTTTGAGATAGGGCCATGCTAAGTTACCCAGGCTGGCCTCAAACTTGGAGTTCTCCTTCATCAGCTTCCCAAGTTACTGGGATTACAGGTGTGTGCCTACAACCAGCAAAAATGTACATCTTTTAGTCCCCATTACCAAAACACATAGAAGGCAGTACCAATCATCCCATCACCCAAATTCCCCACATGGACGCACTCCTTCCTCAGAAGCATTATGACCCAAATATTGGTACTGAAAAAATGAACTTAGTATTGTCCTGTTCTGTCAGTAGAGCCTCTCTCACTTCACTCCTATTTATTTATCTATGTATTTTTATTAGAACTGGAAGCTTGATCCTGAGGTGAGAACATAGTTCATTAGAATAAAAACAATTTTTAGCTCCCTATCTGATTATTAAATAGTCATTTAGTTAATTTTCATGATTTATAATGACCCTAATTTGGGGCTGTATAATTATAAAGATGCTATTATAACTATTTGAGAATATAAGAGATTTACTTGTGTCTCTTTTTGCTTTAGAGAAAATGAAAAGAATCTGTTTTCTGGGATTGTTTGTCATTCAGCAGTCTCTGTTCGAAATCAGGCAAATCATTGCTGCCATCATCTCTGTCTTCTTAGTGGAACTGCCATGTACTTCCAATAGATTGAGTGCTGCCAGAGGAAGCACTGGAGTGGAAGCTTGGCATAGACTTCCTAGTTGGAACAGCCATTATGCCCCTTAGGGGTGACTGGAATTCTGGGGCTAGCTACATGGCTTTCATGCAGCACACATTGGAGCTCATGCCACACATAGAGATTCCTTGTATATCTCCAGGGCAAGGCTGGTTTGCAGCATTTCCCAGGTCCATGGAATCCTCTCCACTCTCCACAACCATTTTTGTTTCCAGTGCTCATTTCATAAGATGAAATAACAGATAAAACATGGACTTCAAAATCAAACAGATCTAAAGTTGAATTCCAGCTTTACCACTCATCTTGAGCCAGGAACTTTGCCTCTTTGACTCCTGGTTTCTTCTTCAGAGGTCAAACACCTGTTGTGAAGATTAAATGCAATTAAACAATTAGTGCAAGAACAGGGTCCTAATTAGCATAAGATATATTCCATGTTTGTATAATTATATCAAAATGGATTCTACTGCATGTATAACTAAAAAGAACTAACAGAAAAAAATAAATTTAAAAAAGAATAAAAATACATGTAATTAGGCAGGAAAAGAAATACTTAATGCCTGGTGCACAAAAGGCACTCATTAAATGGTTGCTATTGTTGCTGATAAGTAACTGTCTCACCTACATCTTTTCTTCAAGCTTCAGACTTGGGTTTTCTGTTTATCTACATGTCCCACAGAAACCTATTCAGCATACACAGCTGAACTCTCTGTCTTCCTCTTCTGGCTTCTCTGGTTAGCATTACCACATTCAGTGGTAAATACTTAATATGCTTAGCTGTGTCTCCTAAATACATCTCACATCCATTAATCTCTCTAGTCCCTAAACTGCATTGTAGCTTGCTTGGGCTACTTCAGTTTTCCCTGGTATGTTTTTTTTTTTTTAACCAACCTGACATATATACTGTAGTCTAAGTGATAATGCTATGCACATGTGAGATCATGTTGCTTCTCAGAGTTGAATTCTCAGGGCCTGAGGGCCAAAATGAGGTTTTCCAAAATCGTTGACCTAATACCAACTGGGGTGCTTTTTAATAATACAGATTCTTGTACCTGCTCTGAAAGTCCTCTTCTCTAGAGATTCTCATCAAGTGTAGCTGAGGAGGAGCTGCATTTTTAAGTAAGAAAGCATTTTTAAGTAAGTTTTTAAGCATTTTTAAGTAAGTAAGCATTTATAAGTAAGTTTCCAGGTACTCAATATAGTAAAGTTTGCAGAACCTTCACATGTAATTCCACATTGTTACATGACACTCCTGACCACTCTCAAGCACGTAGTACCTTCTTAACTCCTTCTCTGAGCTTTTCCCCATGCAACAAGCTCCAGCATAGTTTAGCAAACTGCATTTGACACTCTCTCTTTCCTGAATCTCTTTCTTGTACTTCTAACCCTTATCAAATGACAAAAGCCCAGTAATATTTCAAGAACCTGTTCTATTACCTCTTTTTGGCAGCCTCTCTTCTCCTGATAGTTTGTCAGCCTCTTCCTATGCAATTAGAACATTATTATATCATGTGGCAGTGTTTGGTTTCTCTGTTCCATGAGACTCAAAATTTTGAGGATAGAAATTGTTTCATTTCTGTATCCTCAGCATTATCTCATATTCTCAAAAATAGTAGGAGTAAATGAATGTAGAAAGAATAAGAGTGAGGGTGGAAAGAGAAAGAATGCTTGAATTCTATCAGTAGTTACAGAAATGTTCCTTGGACCCCTGAATGCTAGTAGGTAGGGTAGAGAACTAAGTACAGAGGATTCCTGCCCCACCTCTGATTCAATCAAGGTAATTGCTTTTTAGTTTTTCAAATATTGGTGAAGTAAGGTTTTGTTTAAGTGTGGAAGCTGATATTAAAAATATATTTGTAAACCATAGTTTTGGACTCTGGTTTGCCTTTATTAAACTCCTTGTATATTATTGCTCTCCATGCTTTAATATGAAGAAGAAATACCTGAAGAACTTGGGAAATAAAGCCAAATGCAAGTTAGAAAATGAATCTATGAGGGAATGTTAGAGACTTCCTAATTTGTTAAGTTGGATAGGTTAGTACAGTCTTGGGGCTACTTGCCTGTTTGCAAGCACTGGCCAGTTATCATGAGAGAAATGCTAAGTGCTTGGCATCTATCTCCAGGGAGCACTCAGGAGAAGAATAAAGATTAAGTTAAAAGAGTTTAGGAAATTCCTCTGATTTTATTTGAGGAAAGTGCCTTTATCTCCAAAATAGTCTGAAGGAAAGATTCTCCTTGAGGATAAGAGACTCTGCCTCAGTACCTAACATAGGCTGGCACCTACTTCGCAGTAATCAAACATTTGCTAAAGGGATGCATGAATTGCCCTCTATGGAGAAGTATGGGAAATGTATTGCCACCCAGGAATAATACACTCATAAAAGCAAGTGATCTTAAAATTAAGATACCTTTAGACTTGTCACAGATTCAAATTATGGAATTAATTGTAAGAACTTTCTCAATAATATGAATGTAATTTCATAGATTATATGTTCATAGTTAATCATTATAAAGACATCTAAATGTAGAAAATTTATTTTGTAACACAGCTTACTGAAGAGGAAGCATGTTAATCACCTATTTTCTCTTGAAAGAGATCAGATAGTAAATTATAAAGGAGATTTCTTTCCCATATTATTTAAGAGAAAAAAGGACCTGTTGCTTTCATGTAGGGGTGTATTTGTAAAATCTCTTCGCTGTAACTACTTTGAAGAATATGACAAGTTGCTGTAGCTCTAGTTGGCAAATATATTTGTTCAGCATTTATCAAATCATGTTCTCACTGACACTATCGCCTTATACATAAGTGGGTTGTGAGATTAAATGTCACTAATCCATTTGGTACATAAAACAGCAACATTTTAAGCCTCTGTGAAGTCCTACAGAGTAGAAACCTGTCCAACTGAGTTTACTGCAATATTTCCCAACAATATTTGACCAATTCTTTGGCAGAAAAGCTATCACCAAATCATAGAAACATTGGACAGATATTTGTCTTTCAATAGTTTGTTAACAGAAAATGACATTTTTTCCATACCACTGGAGAATCTAACAAAACAGGAAATAATTAGATGTATGCTTATCTGTCTCTTAAATTAAAAGATTATTTTGAGTTTCACAAATTATCAAGCAGGCCAGGTAAAGCCAGAAGCATGAAAGACTCTAAGAAATGTGAGGCTCAGATGAGCAGTTATGAGAACCAACCTTAGGAACTCTTCACACTATTGAGGAGAAAACTTCCTGAGTTCTGATAGGGTCAGCAACCCTTTTCACCTAGGAATTTGCCTCATCTACCCTTTTATCTTTGTTCCAGAAGTTTGATGTAATCATCCAAATATCTCTCTGGGTGAGCAGCTCCAAATAGTAGCCTGATTGGGGAATGTCTGCTCTTAAGAGATTCACAAAAACAGTATGGTATTGGCATCAAAAAGACACAAAGACCAATGGAGTAGAGTAGAAGACACAGAGACAAATCCATGTAGATAAGACCATCTGATACTCTACAAAGGTGCCAAAAACATACTTTGGAGAAAAGATATACTTTTTTAACAAATGGTGATGGGAACATTGGATATCCGTATTTAGAAGAATGAAACTAGACTCCTTTCAATGAAACTCGTTCCCTTTTAATGAAACTAGATCTCTTTCACCCTATACAAAAATTAACTCAAAGTGGATCAAAGACCTAAGAATTAGACCAGAAACCTTGCAACTGCTAGAAGAAAACTTAGACTCAACATTCCAACATATTGGTTCAGGTACCAACTTTCCTAACAAGACTCCTAAACCTCAAGAAATAAAACCACAAATCAATAAGTGAGATGGCATCAAATTTAAAAGCTTATGCAAAGCAAAGGAAATAAGAATATGGAGAGCCTACAGAATGGGAGAAGATCTTTGCCAGCTGCTCTTGCAATTGGATAAATAACCAGAATGTATAAAGAACATAAAAGCATATAACCAAATCAATAAATGGACAAAAGAGCTAAAAAGACATTCTCAAAAGAAGAAATACAGATGGCCAACAAGTGTATGAAAAAAAAATGTTCAACATCCCTAGCAATCAGGTAAATGAAAATCAAAACTACACTGAGATTTCATCTTACTCCAGTTAGAATGCAATCATCAAGAACACAAATAATAACAAATGCTATTGAGATATGGGGAAGAAGTACACTCAGACATTGTTGGTGGGACTACAAATTAGTACAACACTTTGGAAATTTCAAAAGTCCTCAAAAGACTAGGAATGGAACCACATTATGATCCAGCTATCTCACTCCTTGATATTTATCTTAAAGAACTAAAGCCAGCATACTGTAGTGATACAGGCACATTAGTATTTATAGCAGCACAATTCACAATTGCCAATTTATGGAACCAGCCCAGGTGCCTGTCAACAGATGAATGGATAAAGAAAATGTGGCATATATACACAATTAAGTTTTATCCGTAAATAAGAGCAAAATTACAGCGTTTGCCAATATATGGATGGAAATAAAGAACGTCATGCTAAGTGAAATAAGCCAGATTCAGTAAGTCAAGGGCCCAGTGTTTTCTTCTGTATGTGGAAACTAGACCAAAATAAAGGGGAGAAAAGGATGAGTGAATCCCATGAAAACAGAAGTGAGATCAGTGGAGCAAAGAAAGGGGATGAAGGGAAAAGGAGGAAGGATGGGAAAACGGGAGGAAGGGTGGAATGAAATGGACCAAATTATGCTATGTACATATATGAATATACTACAGTGAGCTTTGCCTTTATGTTTGTCTATAAAATTACTAATTTTAAAACACTATAAATAAATAGAAGGAAGACCAGTAGAGTGGGGAAGAGGGAGGAGGGAAAGGAAAGAGAAAATACTGGGCACTGAAGTGGAGAAAATTTTATTTCATGCATGTATGGTGATGTCACAATGAACCCCCAATATTATGTATAATTATAGTGTACTAATAAAAACATTTTTAAAAATAAATGAAAGTGATTCATAGAGTAGGTACTATGATAGTGAGAACAGTGGTATGTCTTCTTCCTTTTTTTTTTTTTGGTATTGGGGATTGAACTCAGAGGCACTCAACCACTGAGCCACATCCCCAGCCCTATATTGTATTTTTTGTAGAGACAGGGTCTCACTGAGTTGCTTAGCACTTCGCCATTGCTGAGGCTGGCTTTGAACTCCTAATTCTCCTGTTTCAGCCTCCCAAAGTGCTGGGATTATAGGCGTGCGCCACCACGTCCGGCTGGTATGTCTTCTTTCTAAAGAAGAGTACAGAAGTAATTCTCCTGAAAAACCATAAACTTCTAAAATTACTTTATACTCATGTCCATGAGCTGTCCAAGAAGAGTATTACCAAGTTAACAGTTCAAATTGGGTAATCATTATATGCTTGTTATACATACTAGTTAGGATAAGATTAACTATTATAATAAATGGATAAATACATATATAACAAAAAATGATGAATGTTTAAGGAGATGGAAATTCTGATTATCCCAATTTCATTATTCACTGGGAATAATGATATCCCAATATCATTACATATTGTATACATATGTTCAATTATCACACTATACCCCTAATATGTACAAATTTTTAAACATTTAAAGATAAGTAAACAAAGTCAACCTACTAAATAAATCTTAAAGGAATAAAATGTGTGATGGCTCAAACTCAATGAAAGTGTGTCTTATCCTCGTATAATAGTGCTCCTAGATGGGTGAATCTGCATTTAGTAAGGTATCCCCCTTATTTGCACAGTCATACAGGAATCTAGACAAATATATAATCTTCCATCATCAGTGCATGGCCCCAGGGCTGCCCTGGGAGATCATGTCTACCCCAGATAGCTGGAAGAGGAAACACATGAAGGCACATCATATGAGTTTTTAGGGTTAGGCCTACAGGTTATACACATCACTTACAGCCATATTTTAGCATCTGAAACTCAATCGTATGGCTGCACTAAACTTCAAGGGCATTAAGAAGTATAGTCTAGTAAAATACCCAGGAAGAAATAGAAAATGTATTTTTTTAGTGTGTAGCAGGGAGATTATGTCTGCCACAATATACTTGATGCTTTTGAGTCCTTAGTCACCAAGTTAGAAGGTTGATTTATGCTTACTGTCTTGTTTGCTCCCTCTGGGCTCATGAATTTTTCTTCATAGAATGCCCTGCATTCAGTTTATGGTGACCTTCAGAAAGTTTCCACCTTTGTTCATTCAGCATTTATTGAGCACCTATAGGTCTTGAAAATACTAGAAACACAACTGAGAACAAATGTCCTTGCCCTTAGAAGGTTTACTCTTTATGTAAGAGAAACATAATAAAGAAAATAATCAGTTCATGCCAAAGAGTAAGTAATAAGGGAGGAGGAGTATGGCTCTTTCTAAAGTCAGTAGAGTTGATTTTTCTGGGAAACTGCCATTTAAACAAGTGCCTGAGGGATAGCAATGAGCCAACTACTTGGACTGAAAAACAGCATTCTAGGCAAAGGTAACAGCACATGGAAAAGTCCTATAGCAAGAATGAGCTTGGTATATTCAAGAAACTTGTAAACTTGTAACTAAGAGACTGGTGTAATGTATGTGGAGAGTGGTGAACAAGAACAGCTTGTGTGAAATAAGTTGTAAAGGTAGGTCAGATGTTCCACACAAGGCCTTGACGAACTTGGAAAGGAACTTACATGTTGTCTGAAAGTGAGAGTAAATATTTGTTATTGTTTGTTATCACAGCCTTATGAGATATAATACCATAGAATTCACCCATTCAAAGGGTACAGTTCATTGACTTTTAGTGTATTAGAATTTTATAACCATTACTGGATTGTAATCCATCTTAGAACATTTTCATCAGCCCCCAAAGGAATTCTATATCCTTTAACAGTTTCCTCCAAACATTTCCTTCAAACCCCTACCCCTAAGCAACCACCAATATTACTATTTCCATAGTTTTGGACATTTCATAAGAAAGGAGTCATACATGTAGTCCTTTGTAACTGGCTTCTGTCACTTAGCTTAATGTTTTTAAGGTTCATCCATATTGTAGCATGTATCAATATTTTATTCCTTTTATGACTAGATAATATTTTGTTATATGACTGTACCTATCACATTTTATTTATTCATCCATTCATCAGTGGATTATTTTGGCTGTTTTTGCCTTCTGAATATTATTAATAATGCTGCTATGAACATTTATGCACAAGTTTTTGTGTGACCATATTTTCATTTCTCTTGGAAGTAGAATTGCCCTTAGAAGGTTTACTGGAAGTAGAATAAATGGAAGTAGAATTGATGGGTCATATGTTAGCTATGTTTTAATATATTAAAAATTTCCAGACTGTTTTCCAAAGTGACTTTACCATTTTACATTTCTGCCAGCAGAAATGTACATGATATGATAGTTCCAATTTTACCACCTTCTTGTCAACATTTTTCATTATCTGTCATTTTGAATAAAGCTATTATAGTTGTTGTGAAGTGGTACACTCGTTGTGATTTTTATTTGTAATTCCCTGATGGCTAATGATGTTGGACATATTTTCATGTGCATTTATTGGCCATTGGTATATTCTTTGGAGAAACATCTATTTAAGTCCTTGGCCTATTTTTTTATTGGTTTGTCTTTTTATTATTGAATTTTCTTGTTGTTGGTCATATTTTATTAATTTTATTTTTATTAGTATAATTATTATTTATTAGTATAATTATAATTATTTTTATTAGTATATTTATAGTATAATTATACAAAAAAGCTCTATTCCTTATGATATATTCATATTTGCACATAACATAATTTGGTCAATTTCATTGCCCCACTTTTACTTTCCCTCATCCTCATCCTCTACTCAAATTATCTCTCTTCTTCAAAATCCCTCTTCTTCCCTGTTTTCTTTTTGTCTTCCACATATGAGAGAAAAGATCTGACCTTTGATTTTCTGAGTTTGGCTTTTTTCACTTAATATGATGTCCTTCAGTTCCATCCATTTTCCTGCAAATGACCTAAGTTAATTCTCCTTTATGATTACATTAAAACTCCATTGTGTATATGTGCCACATTTTATTTATCCATTCGTCCATTGACAGAATCCTAGGCAGTTCCATAATTTGGCAATTGTGAATTGCTCTACCATAAGCAATGGCACACATGTATTGCTATAGTAAGCTGACTTGGTTATTTTGGATAAATATTGAGAAGTGAGTGGTATAGCTGGATCGTATGGTGGTTCCATGCCTAGTCATTTGAGAAACCTCCATACTGATTTCTATAGTGGTTGTACTAATTTGTAATCCAAGCAACATATATAAGTGTTTGCCTTTCCCCACAAACTCACCAGTACTTATTATTATTTGTGTTCTCAATGATTGCCGTTCTTAACTAGAGTGAGATGAAATCTCAGTACAGTTTTTATTTGCATTTCTCTAACTGCTACAGATGTTGAACACTTTTCATGTATTTCTTGATCATTTGTATTTTTTCTCTTGAGAAATATCTGTTTAGTTAATTTGCCTATTTGTCAAATGGATTGTCTTTTGTGGTTACATATTTTTCAGTTTTTATGTATTTTGGATATGAATCCTCTGTCAAAAGAGTAGCTAGCAAAGATTTTTTTCCATTCTGTAGGTTTTCTCTCCATACTGTCTTTCCTTTGCTGTGCAGAAGCTTTTTTAATATTATGCCATTCCATTTAAATTCTCAGTTTTATTTCCTGAGCTTTAGGAGTCTTACTGAGGAAGTCTATGCCTACAAGCATATGTTGGAGTGTTGATGTCCTGTTTTTCTCTAGCGGTTGCAAAGCTCCTGGTCTAATTCCTAAACCTTTGATCCTCTCTGAGTTGACTTTTGTGCAGGGGGAGAAAGATCTATTTTTCATTGTTCTATAATATGAATATTTAGTTTTCCCAGAACATTTGTTTAAAAAGTTGTCTTTTCTGTGTCAAAATACACTCTACTGTCATGTATATATAAAAATTTTTTTTAGGGGCTGGGATTATGGCGCAGTGGTAGCGTGCTCGCCTAGCATGCATAAGGCACTGGGTTCGATCCTCAGCACCACATAAAAATAAAATAAAGATATTCTGTCACTTACAAAAAAAAAAATTTTTTTTAAAATGTCTTTTCTCCAATGTATATTTTTGGCACCTTTGTCGAGGATCAGATAACTATCTGTGTGGGTTTGTGTCTGGGTCTTCTATTCTGTTGGTCTACATGTCTATTTTTATGTCCCTACCATGCTGTTTTTGTTTCTATACCTCTATTTAATTTGAATGCAGGTATTGTGATGCCTCCAGCAATTGCTCTTCTTGCTCAGAATTGCCTTGGTTCTGGGTGGTTTTTTCTCCATATGAATTTTTGGACTGTTTTTTCTAGTTCTATAAAGAATGCCATTGGTATTTTGGTGAGGATTGCATTAAATCTGTAGATTGCTTTTGGTAATATGGGCATTTTAACTATATTCTACCCACCTAAGAACATGAGCGGTCTTGCCATCTTCTAAGATCTTCTTCAATTCTTTCTTCAGTATTCTATAGTTCTCATTGTGGAAGTCTTTCGCCTCCTTGATTAAATTTATTCCTAGGTTTGTTTGGTTATTTTTTAGGACATTATAAATTGGTTTGAGGGGGCTGGGATTGTGGCGCAGTGGTAGCGTGCTCGCCTAGCATGCGTGAGGCACTGGGTTCGATCCTCAGCACCACATAAAAATAAAATAAAGATATTCTGTCCATCTGCAACTAAAAAAATAAATAAATAAATATTTTTAAAAAAATTGGTTTGATTTCTTGATTTCTTTTTCAGTGGATTCATTATTAGTGCATAGAAAGATTATTGATTTTTGTATGTTGATTTTGTATTCTGGTGCTACTTTCCTGAATTTCTTTATCAGTTCTTTAAGTCTTCTGCAGGAGTTTTTTGAATCTTGTAAGGTCAGGATTACATCATCTGCAAACAGTGATAATTTGATTTTTTTTCCTTTTCTATTTGTATCTCTTTCAATGTCCTTCTCTTCCCTCATTATTCTGGCTAAAATTTTGAGTACTATACTGAATGGGATAGGTGATAATGAACATCCTTGTCTTGCTCCTGATTTTAAAGAAAATGCTTTCAGTTTTCCCCCATTCAGTGTGATGTTGGCTTTGGGTTTGTTATATACAGCCTTTATGACATGAGGTAAGTTCCTTCTATCCCTAATTTCATCACTATTTTAACATGAATAGATGTTGAATTTTGCAGGTTTTTTCTACATATATTGAGACAATCATGTGATCTTTGCCTTTTATTCTATGTTGAACCACACTTGCATCTTTGAAATGAAACCAATTTGATTACAATGTATATTCTTCTTAATGTGCATACCATAGGCATACATCCCTTATCAGATATATGATTTGCCAATATTTTCACTCATTCTCTGGCTTTTCTTCCACTTTCTTGATGGTATCCTTCAAAGCACAAAAGTTTAAGTCCAACTTAACCTATTTTTCCTTTTGTTGCTGTGCTTCTAGTGCTCTACCTAAAAAAACATTATCCAGGGCTAGTGCTGGGGCTCAGTGGTAGAGTATGTGTGAGACAATGAGTTTGACTCTCAGCATCACATATAAATAAATAAAATAAAGGTCCATTGCCAACTGAAAAATATTTTTTAAAAACATTATCCATAGGTCATAAAGATATATGCCTAAAGTTTCTTCTAAGAGTTTTTTGTAGTTTATCTCATATATGTCTATGATCCATTTTTAGTTAATTTTTATATACGGTATGAAATAAATTTAAGTCCAGCTTCATTCTTTTGAATTTTTGTATCCAATTTTTTCAGCACCATTTTTTGAAATTCTATTCTCCCCCCCCCATTGAATTTGAATTGTCTTGACAACCTTGTAAAATATCAGTTTATCATATTAAAAGATTTTGAGATGGGAAATTATGTAATCTGATTGACATTTGAAAAGGATCACTCTTTCTGAAGAACACGTTTTAGAGAGGCAAAAAGGCAAATAGAGACACCACCTGGGTTACTGTTATAAAAATCCAAGCTGGAATCTAGTGGTGGATTAGATTAGTGGAAGCAAAGAAGATGGAAAGAGATATAAATATTGAAAATATAATTTT
>CM053409.1:23331935-23361452 GCA_028644305.1 Xerus rutilus | reverse complement strand
GAGATGGGAAATTATGTAATCTGATTGACATTTGAAAAGGATCACTCTTTCTGAAGAACACGTTTTAGAGAGGCAAAAAGGCAAATAGAGACACCACCTGGGTTACTGTTATAAAAATCCAAGCTGGAATCTAGTGGTGGATTAGATTAGTGGAAGCAAAGAAGATGGAAAGAGATATAAATATTGAAAATATAATTTTGATTTGCCTAACTGTCCCTTTTTTCCACTTGTCTGTGTCACAATTATCTTTTCTCCTTTTTTCTGTCACATTTCTTTCAAATGATCTGAGAATTTTTACTAATGCTTTTGGATGTCTTTTTCTAAACTATACTTTTCTTATTTTCTATTTCTCTGATAAGCCTCAACTTTCTATTATTAAAACTATAAGCTAATGTGTATCTATACCTATCTTTTTCCTTCTTGACTATTGCCTAGATTCTATTAGTTCTCTTATGCTCAGGGATTTTCCTTTGTTAATTTCTGTCTCTTTTATCTTTAATATTTCTCCTCATACTAGCACTGTTCCATGAGATGTTAATATGCTAATGTGTATTCTATCTTTTTTGAAGTCAGATTTGGTGGATGTAATTTATATGTAGTAAAATTTGCCCTTTTGAATGCATCATTCAGTGAGTTTTGATGAATGTATGTAGTTGTGAAACCACCACTACAGTTAAGATATTATGGGCCAGGCTCTATGGGCAATGACCAAACAGACTCTAAACATTCTCATACAGGCTTTTGTGTGGACATATGTTTTCATTTCTCCTGAGTAAACACCCAGGAGTAGAATTACTGGGTTGTTTAGTTAGTTTATGTAAGAAGCTATCAAACTTTTTTCCAAAGTAATTATACCATTTTGCATTCCCACCAACAGTTTATGAGCATTCTATCTGCTTTATATTCTCACCAAGCCTTGATATATTCATTAATTTTAGCCCTTTTAGTAGGTTATGTAGTAGTTTCTCACTGTTTTAAATTTGTGTTTTCCTAATGACTTAATCATGTTTTCTTGTGCTTCTTTTCAATCCTTATACATTCTTTGCTGAAGGGTCTAATTTTAATTGAATGGTTCATATTGTTGAAACAATAATGAGTTGAATTCTTTATATATTCTCACTACCATTCTCAATACAATTCTTTCTTAGATGAATATTTTGTCTAAATATTTTTTCCATGTTTGTAGCTCGTGCTTTTATTTTCTTAGTAGTGTCTTTTAAAGGAGATGACTATAATTATAATAAAGATCAATTAATCTCAATAACTAAAAAAAAGATCAATTAATCTTTTTGTGATTCACAGTATTTGCTTAATAATTCCAGGCCTCAAAGAGCTTTCTACCCTATGCTAAATATAGAAGTATGAATATAAATAAGATATACAAGATATTTCGCTTTTCTCCCATATTTTCTTCTTTTATAAGTTAAGCTCTTAGAGTTTATGTCTATAATCCACCCAAGTTAGTTTTTTGGAGGCAAGAGCCCAGGTTCAGTTTTTTTCAAATGAATTGTTCATGACTTTGTTGAAACGAATACACTTCTCTCATTGAATTACCTTGATACTTTTATTGAAAATCAATTGACTGTATATATATGAGTTATCCTTTCTCAACTCCTTATGTCTATTAACTAGAAGTGCATCACTTCTATCTTCTCATAGCCATTTAAAGAGTGATATAGAATCATTGTGCTTTCTTGTTTCTGTCGTATTCCTCACACTGGTATCTGTCTCTACCATTACACTAAAATAGTTCTTGCCAGAATCATCAATGATCATTGTCTAACATCTAGCAGAAATAGTTTTATCCTTATCTGATTGGGACTTTGTTAACCCCTCTCTCCTCTTTCAGACCATTCTTTTCTTTACTAAAGAAATAACCCAACATCCTTTTTATTTTTCTGTTTTCCTGTTTGTCCCTATGTGTCTACTTTACTAGTTCTTCTTTTACCTATTTCTTAAATGTCAGTGCTCTCAGTATTCTGACCAAAGTACTTTTTTGTTCTCATTCTATGCACATTGCTTGCTTATCTCCACATCTCTCCCCCCAGATGTAGAATCTCAAATTTACATCTGGCACAAATCTTTCAACATTCATTTCTGTTTGTCTCACTGCCTACCAGGACCATAAACTTAGTGAAGAAAAAGTTACCTTGTTTATATTTTGTTTCTATCTGATTTCCTGTAGTTAGTACATAGAACTTAATAACTATGTATTGAAGATACATAGAACAATGATACAGAAAAAAAGACACAGAGGCAAACCCACACAAATACATCTATTCTTGATTAACTGCCATTCTGACTGGTGTGAAATGAAATCTTACAGTAGTTTTGATTTGCATTTCTCTAATTGCTAGAGATATTGAACATTTTTTCATATATTTGTTGATTGATTGTATATCTTCCTCTCTTCAGCTCCTTAGACCATTTATTGATTGGGTTGTTTGTTTTTTTGGTGTTAAGTTTTTTGAGTTCTTGATAGATCTTGGAGATCAGTGTTCTATCTGATGTGCGTGTGGCAAAAATTTGCTCCCAGAATGTAGGATCTCTGTTCGCCTCATTGCTCCTTTTGCTGAGAAGCTATTTAGTTTGATTTCATCCCATTTATTGATTCTTGCCTTTATTTCTTGAGCTTTAGAAATCTTGTTAAAGAAGTCAGGGCCTAATCCAACATAATGAAGATTTGGACCTACTTTTTCATCAATTAGATGCAGGATCTCTGGTCTAGTACCTAGATCCTTGATTCACTTTGAGTTGAGTTTTGTGCATGGTGAGAGATATGGGTTTAGTTTCATTTTGTTGCATATGGATTTCCAGTTTTCCCAGCACCATTTGTTGAAGATGGTATCTTTTCTCCAATATATGTTTCTGGCACCTTTCTCTAGTATGAGATAACTGTATTTATGTAGGTTTGTCTCTTTGTCTTCTATTCTGTACCATTGGTCTACATTTTATTTTGGTGCCAATACATCTCTTTTTTGTTACTATAGTTTTATAGTATAGTTTAAGTCTGGTATTGTGATGCCCCCTGCTTCACTCTTCTTGCTAAGGATTGCTTTCACTATTAGTGTTGGCGAGGATGTGGGAGAAAAGGCACACTCATACATTGCTGGAGGGATTGCAAATTGGTCCAACCAATCTGGAAAACAGTATGGAGATTCCTTAGAAAACTTGGAATGGAACCGCCATTTGACCCAGCTATCCCACTCCTCTGTCTATACCCAAAGGACTTAAAAACAGCATACTACAGTGATACAGCCACATCAATGTTTGTAGCAGCTCAATTTACAATAGATAAACTGTTGAACCAACCTCTATGCCCCTCAGTAGATGAATGGATAAAGAAAATGTGGTATATACACACAATGGAATATTATTCAGCATTAAAAGAGAATAAAATTATCGCATTGGCAGGAAAATGAATGGAGAATATCATGCTAAGTGAAGTAAGCCAATCCCAAAAAACCAAAGGCAGAATGTTCTCTCTGATAAGAGGATGCTGATCCATAATGGGGGAGGGGGCACAGGAAGAATGGAGGAATTTTGGTCAAAGGGGAGGGAAGGGGATGGGGCACAGGAGCAGGAAAGATAGTGGAATGAGATGGACATCATTGTCCTAGCTTCATGTATGACTGCATATGTGGTGTGACTCTACATCACGTACAACTAGAGAAATGAAAAGTTGTGCTCCATTTGTGTACAGTGAATAAAAATGCATTCTGCTATCATGTATACCTAATTAGAATAAATAAAAAACCCACACAGATACATCTAATCCTTGACAAAGTTGCCAAAAACATACACTGGAGAAAAGACAATCTTTTTATCCAACAGTGATGGAAAAACTAGTTATCCATATCAGACTAGATTCTTGTCTCTCACCCTGCACCAAAGTCAACTTGAAATGGTCAAAGACCTAGGAATTATACCAAGAACCATGCAACTCCTAGAAGAAAATGTAGGGTCAACACTTGAGCATATAAGCATAGGCAACAACTTTCTCAATAAGACCCCTGAATCTCAAGAAAGAATGCCAAGAGTTAAAAAATGGAAGAGAGAGAAAGAATGGCCATATTACTAAAAGCACTATACAGATTCAATGTAATTCCAATCAAAATTCCAATGATGTTCTTCACTGAAATAGAAAAGGCAGTTATGAAATTCATTGGGAAAAATAAGAGGTCCAGAATTGCCAGGCAGGAGGCATCTCAATACCAGAACTTAAATTATACTAGAAAGCTATAGAAATAGAAACAGCATGGTGTTGGTGCCAAAACAGGCACAAAGACCAATAGAATAGAAGACACAGAGACAAATACACATGAAGAGTTATAGTGACAAAGGTGCTGAAAGCATACATTGGAGAAAAGATAGCCTCTTTTAAAAATGGTGCTAGGAAAACTGGAAATCATGTGTAATAGAATGAAATTTAACCCCACCTCTCACCCTGCACAAAAACACCTAGGAATTATTAGACCAGAAACCCTACACCTGATAGAAGAAAATGTAGGCACAAATTCCAACTTACCAGCACAGGAACTGACTTCCCTAAAAAGGCTCCTAAAGTGCAAGAAGTATAGTCAAAAATCAATAAATGGATGGCATCAAATTAAAAAGCTTCTTTACAGGGGCTGGGATTGTAGCTCAGCGGTAGATCGCTTGCCTGGCATGCGTGAGGCTCTGGGTTCGATCCTCAGCACCACATACAAAGCAATAAAATAAAGACATTGTGTCCATCTACAACTAAAAAAAAAATTAAAAAGAAAGCTTCTTTACAGCAGAGGAAACAATCAATCAAGAACATGAAGAGACAGCCTACAGAATGGGAGAAAATCTTTCTACTTGCACCTTAGATAGGGTATTAATATCCAGGATATCCAAAGAACTTGAAAAACACCAAAAAAAATCAAATAACCCAATCAATAAATGGGCAAGGAAACTAAACAGACACTTCACAGAAGAAATACAATTGGTCAAAAAAACTGTCCAACGTCTCTAGCAATTAGAGAAATGCAAATTAAAACTACACAGAGATTCCATCTCTCTCATAATGGCAATTATGAAGAATACAAGTAGCCAGGCAGGGTGGCACAGGCCTGTAATCCCAGCACTTTGGGAGACTGAGACCGGAGAATTGCGAGTTCAAAGCCAGCCTCAGCAGCATTAAGGCACTAAGCAAGCAACTTAGTGAGACCCTGTCTCTAAATAAAATACAAAACAGAGCTGGGGATGTGGCTCAGTGGTTGAGTAACCCTGAGTTCAATCCCTGGGACCCAAAAGAGAGAGAGAGAGAGAGAGAAAGAATACAAGTAACAATAAACGTCGTGAGGATGTGGGGGAAAGAGACTGCAAATTGGTGGAACCACTCTGAAAAGCAGTATGGAGATTCCTCCCAAAATTTGAACTGGAACCACCATTTGACCCAGTTATCCCAGTCCTTGAAATAAACCCAAAGGATTTTAAATCATCATAGTACAGTGATGTAGCCACATCAGTGTTTATAGCAGCTCAATCCACAATAGCTAAGCTATGGAACTAACTTAGGTGCCCTGCAACAGATTAATGGATAATGACATTGTGATGTGTATACACAATGGAATATTACTCAGCCATAAAGAAGAATGACTTGGGTTGCAGCTTTAGCTCAGTGGCAGAGTGCTTGCCTAGACCATGTAAGGCTCTGGGCTCAATCCTTAGCACTGTATAAAAATAAACATAAAATAAAAGCATTCTATCCATCCACAATTACAAAAAAATCTTTTTAAAAAGAAGAATGACTTTATGACATTTGCTGGTAAATGAATGGACACGGAGACTATCATACTAAGTGAAACAACCCAACCCCCAAAAACCAAATGTGGAATATTCTCAAAAGAAGAGATACCAATGGCCAACAAATATATGAAAAAATGTTCAACATCATTAGCCATTTTGGGAAATGCAAATCAAAACTACATTGAGATTTTATCTCACTCCAATTAAACTGGCAATCATCAAGAATAAACGATAGATTTTGTTCTCTCTGTGTGCAGGGCACTTGCTTCTGTGGCAGTTATGAAGCTAAAGACATGAGATTAAATAGATGAAAGAAACTGAAGCTAATTGAGAGAGCCCTGGGCAGGGATGCGCAGAGATACATCCCTGGACCTGGTGGGAGCTGGAGGAGGTGGAGGTTTTGGAACCAGAAGAGGACTTCAAGCAGTTCTTGCTGCTGGTCCTCAATGAGATGCATGAGGACTGGTGCTGATCCCAAGCATGGCTGGGGCACACTTGCACAACTGGAAAAAGCTGTGGGAGATGAACAGTATACTCATCCAAATCAAGGTGGCGGTCTCAGAGAAAAGCACCCTGAACCACCTGCAGGGTGCATATAGCAATGGCACCCAGGGCCCCTTCACTGTGCAACACAAGGGAGATCACCAAGATGGTAGAGATGCAGGTGGTGCTGGTGTAGTGGACAGAGAAGAAGAGCATGTTGCTGTGAGGGCACACTGTTCATAGCTAATGGACTCTGGTCAGCTGGCAAGGATGGACACCAGAGGAAACTGAAACAGCTTGTCATTTTCTGTTTTGTTTTGTTTTGTTTTCACCCCCATGCAACAGTCTTCATTATGGCCCACGTTTGGTAACCTTGATATGGGTTCTGGAAAGAAAACTTTTGTTGGAAGAATATTCTCCTGAGAGAAATGGGCCTTAAATCAAAAGCTATTTCAGTGGTGATACTTCTTATTCTTACTTTGCTGTTTTGTAAATGTTTGACATGACCTTGCTGTTGTATGTGTTACCTGATTGTTTTCTGGACTGTGAGAACCTGTGAAGATTTGGGGTCAGGATCTTCCAGCATTAGAGGTGCAGGGAACCCTACTTGGTTGTAGCTGATGAGTAAGACTCTCTACAGGAAGCTAGGAAAATCCAGAAGACAGTGGAGATGGAAGATGACTTTGCATGTTTTAGAAATTCAGTTCTGTGAGACAGTGGAGGAGAGTTGTATTTTGTGGCACACTGTCTGCTGTAGAATGTGTATTCTACCAGCAAATATATTTAGACAACCTAGCTGACACCGTGTGATACAAAGTCTGAAGAGAGAGCAACAGAGTAAATGTCAGTGCTGGAGTATTCTCCCACATTACAGGAGCTTCAGAGAAGAGCATCAGAGACAATCTACAAAGAGCCTTGAAAAATAGGAGAAAGGAAGAGGCATCATTACTGCAGGGAAGGTCTCTTCCAGTCATCAGGGTAGTAAACCTAATAGATATTTGAGGTCAGAAATCAAGCATGCACTAAGTGCCCATCTGCCTCACAAAACAGAGACCTGAACCACCATCACCACTACTACCTCAATTCTAAATAAATTTTTGTTCAGATAACCAAAGCCCTTGTTAATAAAAGAACCATAAACTTTAAAAAAACGATGTAAACAATGATAAATCCTAGAGAGGATTTTGAGTAAAAGGAATGCTTTTACACTATTGGTAGAATGGTAAATTAGTACAACGACTATGAAAATCAGTATGGAGGTTCCTCCAAAGACTAGGGTTAGGAATGGTACCACCATGTGATCCAGCTATACCATTCCTAGGTGTCTATCCTAAAGAATTAAAGTCAGCATACTACAGCAATACATACATACCCACATTTCTGGCAGCACATTCACAATAGCCTAATGATGGAACCAGCCTGAGTTTCTGTCAGTGGATGAATGAATAAGGAAAATGTGGTATAATCCACAGTTTTATTCATCTATAAAGAAGAATGAAACTATGTCATTTATAGGAAAATGGATGGAATTTGAGAATGTTTTGTTAAGTGAAATAAGCCAAACTTAGAAAATCAAGGGTCTCATGTTTTCTCTCATATGAGGAAGCTAGAGAAGAAAACGGAAATGATAGGTGGTGGGGTGGGGGAGTGTCTCATGAAAATAGAAGAGAGACCAGTAGAGTGGAGGAAAGGAACCAGGGAGAGAAAGGAAGGGAAGAAAAGAGGAAATACTGGGGAATGACATTGGCCAAATTATATTGTTATATTGTGTGCATTTACAATATATAGTAACAAATCCTGCCATTATGTAAAATTATAATGGACCAACAAAAACATGGAAAAAATAATAGTAAATAACTTAATTAAATGAACAAATAAATATATGAACTGATCAAACCATGTAGTTATTATATCCTATAATTCTAGTAGAGTATTTTAATACCTGCCCTTTTACTGATATCACATGTACTCATTAAGTATGACTGGGGGCACAAGGGAAGCAAACTACTTTTAGAGCCACATACTTTGTCTTCACCATGGCTCAGTTTTCCTGTTAAGTTGGTAGGGAACCTTAGGATGAAGAAATGAAAATGAGATTCTGTGTAGTGACTGGAAGGAGATGAGGGAGAAAGGAGATATTTCTCTAAATGTTGCAAATACTACATCTATTTTTTTTTTAGTTCAATAATTTCCTTATGGAATTACCTATATTTTTGAGGAATAAAATATTTTCTGACTTAAATTCTGATTATAGCTTTAGTTATAACATATCATTTGTTTTTGACTTTTCACTCAAGTCTTTGTAAGTCCTTATAGAGGTTTTTTTTCCTTAACTCTAAAATAGATTCTCCAGAGTTACATGTAGGAAGAAGTAAATTGGATAATTTAGATTATTTTAGCTGTAGTATAATGAAAATTTTTACTATGATCTGAGTGCTCACATCAAAGAATATAGATACTTGTTAAATGGGCTTAGCATTGTGCCAAGCGCCTTGGGGAAATTGGGGAGAAATATAAGACATAGTCCATATTGCTGCTCTTTTGAGATATAAAACACACAGCCACAACAAATATATAAACAGCAACATCTATCAGGCAGTTTGGAGTGTCTGCTGCATGTTATTTAGCCCAAAAAAGTAGGATGTCTTGCTATTATTAGACATGTGTTTTGGCCTCACCTATCTCTTACAAGCTGTTCTGTAAGTGTTTGAGGATTCTGTGTATATGCCTTTTTTATTTTTTCTAGGGTGTAAAGTTTTTACTGTTTTCTTTCTCTATTTCCTATATTTCAGTGAACGGTTTCTGGTGAGACTGAACAAGAATGGTGGGCCAAGAAACCCAGAGAAGATAGAACGAATGTGTGCCCTTTTTACAGTATGTGCAAATTTTCTTTCCCTTTTTTTTTATATTGACTCTAACTGGGGGCCTGCTGTATGGCTATTGTCACCCTAGAAATGAGCATTTATTATTTGCTTCACACTGGGGACAATAGGACTTGATTTATGTTTCTATCCAATTTTATTGAAATATTTATAGAGAACCAAAATTATGAGTGGTTTTTAACTGAATTTTTATTAAAGAAATATAACCAAGTACCTTTCACTGGTGCATATTTTATAAACTATTTCCCACAAAATCTCACTTAATCTGTTTTACTATTTTTATCCAAGACACTGGGAATTTCACTGATGTGTAAATATAGTTTTCTATTAAAGGTGTCCACTAAATCTACACTTTAGCAGTCTATTAGTAAGTTCAAATACAGAGAGAAAAACTAAATAGTCCTCTTTCAAATACCAGATGAGGAGTCTTTTTCTGCTGTGATCTGTACATTAGTTGTTTCTGAATAGCCATGCTGTTGTTGCTCTGCAATCATGGAGCCATGAACTCAGAGAAAGCTGTGTAGTCTGCTTAATCAAAAGTGCTACACCTCACACTACCACTGTGCCTTTTATATTATTCAGATTGATTCTGATTTATTTTTACCCCATTAAAAAAACTATCCAACTTTATTTGAGGTCACTTATTTGCTGAAAAAGAAAATAAGACTGTCACAATTTTAAACACTTTGATCTGTTTCAGTGATACTTCAAAAGATACACCAAACTCACTGAGCTTAGGAAATGAGACAGTTTCACATTGTCAATGACCTTGCATGTGGTATGTGATCAATAAGTGATATCTAAAAGTTTACATTATGCCTTATAAATGCAATTAGTATTTATCTTGGGAACTACTGTATGATTTTCTTTAAAAGCTAAAATTGTATTTGTTCATCTGACTTCAGTTCATTTACTATACCTCAATCTTTCAAAATGTCAAATGATGTTATTACAGAATCAGAAACCACTTTCACAGGAACAGCTTTAACTTTAAATGTTTCAGATATACAAAAATATTTATAAATGTAGCCAAGCTAAAATAATATTTTGTCCATTTTTTAGCTGAGTATTTAATATTTAAGTCTTAGGAGATAATGCACAAAGAAAAAGAGAGTGCCTGACCAGTAAAGTGATTCTCTGAGACATCATTTCTGAAACAGGAGATGAGACATATTTCTCTAGAATGTTTTGGTAACTTTAGAAGGTGTTTGCAGGTCCTAGTCCTCTAGTATATGGTAAAATAGCAGGAAAAAATGCCGATGCCCTGTTCCTTGGATTTGTGGGAACAGACCTATGTGCATGTGCCATCCTCAAATACGATCAGTATAGTCCTTGTTACTTGAAAAATGAACTTAATTATGATGATATTTGGATGTAATTGCAGTAAATCAAAATTTTCATTTAGCATTTTAATTATCTGTATGGGCCCAGAAACCAAAGCTGTAGCTCCCACTTTATAAATCAAAGATGCATAAGACACTCATGAGGTGCTCCTGTTCTGCCACACTGGGAAAGAACAAACCTGCTAAATATATTACTTCCATAGTTCACTTTGTAGTATAGTCCTAGATTTTTTAAAATATTTTTTTAGTTGTAGATGAACACAATACCTTTACTTATTTTTTTATGTGGTGCTGAGGATCAAACACAGTGCCTCACACATGTGAGGCAAGCGCTCTACCACTGAGCCCCAGCCCTGGATTTTTAAAAAAATAATTTGAGGAATTTTTACAAACATAATTTGAGGAATTTTACTAAGCTACTCCTTTATGAACAAGATTAGCTTAGTCAGGACTTTCATGTTTTACTTTAATATATATATGCATATGTATATATGAATATTTTTTTAAGTTTGGTGAGAACTGTTTTTTTATTAACTTGAGTTAATCCTATGAATTAAAGGAGTTTTCCAGATTGGCATATGTGCTACAAAGTCTCAGTAAATGCAAAAAAATGTAACCACAAGTTATATTCCATGTATATAGGATATATCAAAATATATTCTACTGTCATGTATAACTAAAAAGAACAAATGAAAAATAAAAAAAAAAAACCAAAATGCAGCCACAAACACAGTTGATGCTGATCTGTTATTTTAACTTAACATCAGGAAAAGGGGACCATTTTACAGTTACTTAGCAGATTTCAGAGCCACATTACAGTCACATTTTCAGTGGTACAATCATTTCTCTTTGAAACCTTATTATCTCTGGCTTTGTTAGATTTTAGGGTTATTTTTTAGAAGAAAGAATTTATCCAAGAGGAGTGTTTCATAGTGAATGTCAATACAATGAGGATTTTGCTGACTTTTATGATAAACAGTGGCTGTGTGTATGAGTGAGTAAGAGTATATCTATGTGTATTTACTCGTTACTAGATATCCAGCACCTCACACACAGTGTATGGCAGATACTAAGGTCTCAAAAATTATTTGTTACATGAATAAATAAGTAAATATATTCTACATACTATTATGTTTGGGTGACCAACTAGAGAATGAACTGTACTATTTTCCCTGCATGAGTTGGAATCATATTTTGTACATTCATTTATATTTTTCCACATTTCAAAAGGGGATTTTAGGTATTTATTTCTTGGAGTTCTGAACTTATTATGCTAATAACATCATGTATTAAAATATTTCTCCTTTTCTGCAGCTTAAGTGTGAAAAAATTGGCTATATTTTATAAGTCCCATTATCTCTATGGAAAAAGAATAACTCAGGCACAGGGAAGTAAATTAACTAACTTTTTCAAATTTCAAATTGGACATAAATAACTGAGATGTTGGGCCTTGAATCACTGTCCTCACTCATCTCTACCCAGCTTCCTAGTTACATAGGACTGGAGGGTATGGTCCAGTGAGCAAATCTAATTCCTGCCATACAGTTAGGATTCAAATCCCACTCATTAAATGAATGGTGAGTGTATCACCTCTCTTTCCATCTTGGTTTTACAGGTCTTTGTATTTTAACATGTGTAGCCATGCTTGGTACTTAGTCTTAAAGAGTATGTTTTTAAAAAAAATTATTTAATTAGTTACACATGATAGTAGAATGCACTTTGATATACCATATACAATGGAGTATAATTACTCATTCTTCTGGTTATACATGATGTAGAATCCCACTGGTCATATAATTATATCTGTACATAGGATAACAATGTCTGATTCATTCTACTATCCTTCCTACTCCTATATTCCCTCCCCTCCCTTCACTCCACTCTACCTAATATAAAGTAACTTTGTTCTTCTCTAGCCCCCCACCATTGTGAATTAGCATCCCTATATCAGAGAAAACATTTGGCTTTTGGTTTGGGGGCATTGGCTTATTTCACTTAGCATGATATTCTCCAGCTCCATTCATTTACCAGCAAAGAAACAATAATAAACATTGGCAAGGATGTGGGGGGAAAGGTACACTCGTACATTGCTGGTGGGAATGCATGAAAACTGGTGCAACCATTATGGAAAGCAGTATGGAGATTCCTCAGAAAACTTGGAATGGAACCACCATTTGACCCAATTAACCCACTTCTCAATTTATCCCCAAGGACTTAAAATCAGCATATTATATTGATGCAACCACATCAATGTTTATAGCAGCTCAATTCACAATAACTCAACTATGGAACCACCCTAGACGCCCTTCAACAGATGAATGGATTTTAAAAAATGGAATATTACTCAGCCTTAAAGAAGAGTATGTTTTTAATAACTATGGTAACTGTGTTCAACCATGCTCTTACATTTAATAAAATGTTTTTTACATTAAAATTATCTGGAACCCACATAATAATTTTACTTAAAATATTTTCTTGCACTGATTATTATTGTCTTATTTTTATCAGATTCCAATAAATACTTCTGGGAGTTCTGAGTACCATGTATAAAATAGGAAAAAAACACTATCTAACCACTTGGAAAATAGCGTAAATTAAACTTCAGACTTCTTCCTTTTGTTCACTTGGTTGTTTTTATGTATAACTTATCTCATTAATATTTGGTACTCTTTGTTAACTGGTTCAAATTGTCTAAGTATATTGGAGTTGACAATTATACTGTCATTTGATAGTTTGAATTAACATAATCTAGGCTATAAATAGAAGGAATCATTTCATTTTGAAATCTATCAAACTTTTCTAGATCCTTCAGTAATAGACATATTTTAATCCCCAAAAGTACAAACATTGTAACCTGTTTTTCAATTTCTATTTATTATTTAGTAACCATCTTAAATGTCAAAATATAGCACTATTTGGATAGAATTATTTTAAATTCCATCATAAATTAGAAGAATTGCTGGAATGGAGCCTGAAACATCATTCTTTCAATATTAAAAGATAACTTTCATGTAAAAATATATCTTTGTGATCCATAAATATCCATTATATTAAATTATTTTATAACATGTTTGATTAAAAGTATGTTATTATTGTAAGAATTTGACAAAATATTTTAACTATCTAGAATTTAAAAGCTTCACTTTCATGTCAAAATTAATCAAGTTTAAAATACTAAACATGAAAAAAAGCTTCACTTTTACCATTTCATATTAGTTTTGGGTTTTTTAATTTTTATTTTTGATAACAGGGATTGAACTCAGGGGCACTCGACCACTGAGCCACATCCCCTGCCCTATTTTGTGTTTTATTTAGAGATAAGGTCTTACCGAGTTGCTTAGCGCCTCACGGTTGCTGAGGCTGGCTTTGAACTCCTGATTCTCCTCTCAGCCTCCCAAAGTGCTGGGATTACAGGCATGCGCCACTGCACCTGGCTACATTAGTTTTTAATATCTCCTTTTCTTTCATGTGTTCAAGGTCATTCAACAAGGCAGGGCTGGAACAAAAAAGCAAAGCACAGTATCCTGAGAGTGAGCCATCTCCTTAAATTTCACCCCTTAGGTGCCTGGCTTGCTTCACCTTAGTGATAATCCTCTAACAGAATATAAAATTTTTTAAAAAACTGGTAACTCTGGACCTCTAAGGTCACTCCAAATCATGACTGCCCTCTCTTTTGTTTTCTTTATTGGGATCTAGAACCAATCAAAAGATGAAGTACAGAAAGGAAAGGGAATTAAGAGACCCTTCCTACATTCATCATCACTGACTCACAGTAATAGTTGGAAGTGAGTGGTGAGTTGATCTGATGAAAAATCTGAAGCAATATATATTAAAGGAAGTTTTATTATTTCAACTGTAATGTACTAAAATATAAGTAAGTAAATATTTTATTTTAGAATGTGTCCTGAAGATGAATCCTTAAATGTGTAGGAATGAGTTTTGTAACTCTGGTTTGAAAATTTTCTGATTTTGTATTAGATTTGTTTATTTAAAGGAAACCTTTAGGCCAGGCATAGTGGCACACACCTATCATCCCAGTGACTCTGGAGGCTAAGGCAGGAGGATCAACTTCCAAGCCACCTTGGGCAACTTAAAGAGAATTTGTCTCAAAGTAAAAAATAAAAAAGGATAGGGATATAGCTCAGTGTTAAAGCTCCTCTTGGGTTCAATTGTACTGGAAATAACAATAATAATAATAGCCCTTAACTTTTTCTAATAAAAATATTTTTAACTTTATAAGTTAGTACAAATGAAAAATGTCTAAATTTTGAAGTGGACCTCATATTATCAAGGTTTCACTAAAACCAAAGTAATTTTTTTTTCCAGTGCTGGGAATTGAATCCAAGGCTCTATGCATGCTAGGCAAACACTCTACCACTGAACTACATCCCCAGCCCCAAGTTAATCACTTTTAAGAGTCCTGTGCTCTACAGACTAAACTGGTCGGCACCTCAAATTAATCTCTTTTAAAGGGAACATAGCCAGTGTGCAATAATCATTTGTGGACAATGGAATAAATGTAAAATGAGTAGAGAAAAATATTTTTTTCAAATTTTTTTTAGTTGTCAATGGACTTGTATTTACTTATATGTGGTGCTGAGAATCAAACCCAGTGCCTCACACATGCTAGGCAAATGCTCACAACCCAGCCCCAAGAAAAATCTTTTTGTCTCTGATAAGCTTTTGATGTCTTCCCATTTTTTTCTGTTCTGAACATTTATTTCTTTGGTGACAAAATGCTTTTATATGATGATGCAATAAACATGAGGCAAACATCAATGTTTATAGCAACTCAATTCACAATCGCTAAACTGTGGAACCACCCTAGATACCCTTCAACAGATGAATGGATAAAGAAAATGTGATATATATACACAATGGAATATTACTCAGCCTTAAAGAAGGATGAAACTATGGCATCTGCCGGTAAATGGATTGAGCGTGCGAAAGCAAAATAAGCCAGTCCCCCAAAACCAAAGGCCAAATGTTTTCTCTGATAAGCAGATGCCTCCTCCACAAATAAGGAGGGAGCAGGCTAAGGAATAATACATTAGGGAGAGAAGAGTGAAAGGAGAGAAGTGGGTAGGGATATATTAGGAAGGATGGTAGATTGAATCAGACATTATTACTCTATGTACATATATGACTACATGACTGGTGGGATTCTACATCATGTATAACCAGAAGAATGAGAAATTATACTTCATTTATGTATGATGTACCATAGTGCATTCTAGTGTCATATATAACTAATTAGAACAAAAAAAATTAAAAAAAAATTAAAAGTGAAAAAATGAGGTAAAATCATGAAGATTCCCAAAGTAAAACTTTTGTAAATATTTGATTTTTTTTGAAGGGGTAGTCTAAATGAGAACTGGAAAAATATTATCAATAAAATAAACATCCAAGGCGTATAAGATATTCAAACTTTCACAGCAGTCTTATAAACACTAAAGTGTTGTGTTTTGTAATCTCCCTTCTCCTACCTATAACATATACTAAAAGAAAAGCACTATGGGTTTCAAAATGAAAAAGAAACTTTATTATTTTTTGTATATTACTTAACTGAATTTACTTCTTTTTTTTTTTCCTTTTCTTTTCTTAGGATCTGAGCAGCAAAGACATGAAGAGAGACTTATATATTGTTGCCCATGTGATCCGAATAGGTACTGTCCACCTTTTCTATTCACATGACTAAAACTGGCCCAACTTGGAAAATAAGTATTCCCTATGCCTAAGTTTTGTCTTCTTCCCAGCTGTTTCCTTTTATTTCAGGTCTCAGGATTAGAATCTACTTTTTTGTTGTTGGTTGCTGTTGTTATTATTATTGTTTGAGCTCTGTCTTACAGCTGCTGCTGTAGCTAGGTTTGATATAAATGAATACATTTTTTTCCACTTGAAACATTCTCCCTATTTGCTTTTGGACCCAAACTTTTTAATTTTTGATTTTATTTTTTACTGGTACATTATAATTACACATAATGGTGGGATTCTTTGCAAACTTTTAAATGTAAGTGGTCTGGTTTGAGATTCTCTCTTAATCACAATATCCTTCCTTTATACCTACCTTCCCCCTCAAAAATCTTATAGCAGGTTGCCAGGAGTGCCAGTATAACAGATGGCACATTCCCTTTGCTGTAGTTTGTGTCCAAAATTATCTATCTATGCCATTTTCCACAAAATTAGAGTTATTGTCATCACTCCAAAAGAAGGATAGCATTTCATTTCCACTCCAACTGAAATGAAAAAAAAATAATTTTCATTACTGTTCTATTGTGGGTTTGTCCAGCCTTATTTCAAGTTTATAGCATAACTTTTGCAGCTATTACTAACCAAGTTTCCTTTGTAGTTTGGATTATAGTGTATCATTTTGTACATTTCTGCCAAAGAATATTTTTTAATCCCCTGCCCCCTAAAAAAAGACCATTTTTGTGTAATTACTAAAGCGTTTATTGAGGTACCAGAATTTACAAGCCCTCTTGCCACTGTTGACACAGTGTTGATAAATAGGAAAAGTAAGCATCCATCCACTTCATAAGATGGCTTCTGTTCCTACAGTGGTTCTAGAGTACCTTTGGCAGCAGAATTTGGTTGGAAGAAAAACACAGTATCCGCCTTATCTATGCGCACATAGTTTCTAACCAGCAGCTAAAAATATTGAACTTTCTATCCTTAATTTGCCTGTCAAGTTTAAATGTATTAGCACATTGATTTTTCTAAGAAATTCTCATGTGATTAATAAATGGACTGTTGTGTTGGTTTCGAGATAGGTGATAAGGATGATTGAGTGTGGTGCAGGAGAGGAGCCTTGGCCAAAGGCCTATTTGGTTTTTTCCCACATAAATATCCTTGGGTGATTCTCTTCAACCCTTTAGTCTTTCAACTTGGAGTTCCCTGTAGCTCTGGCATCCTTGAATGACAATCAGGAGATGATGGAGGTGGGGCATAGAGTTCTCAGTGTGACTAGTGCTTTCTGCTGTGCCCAAGGCCGGATGCTCCTGAATGACTCCAAGAAGGGTCCTGCTCATCTGCACTACAGGCGACCATATGGCTGTGCAGTCCTAAGCATCTTGGATGTCCTCCAGTCACTCACAGAATTAAAGGAAGAAAAGGATTTTGTTCTTAAGGTTTACATGTGAGTAATCAATACCAGCAATGTTGATGATTTGCAGCATAGGACTTCTCCAGGACTTAGGGTAGGGAGTTTTTTAAATACAAATATTTTAATGTAATGTTTGGGATAGGGCCCAGCCATCTTTATTTTTAATAAGCTTCCCAGATGATTCTGAAACAACTGAATTTGGAAACTTCTATCCTAAAGTGGAATTCTGATAGTACACATTTCCTATTCTCTCTAGCATATTCATTTCCTCTCCAGAATGAACCAATCTTATTATATATTTGCAAAAGAACTAACAATATAACTTCTCAAATGTCTTGGATGTAAAAGAATCTTCTGCCCTTCAGTTATTGTAACTGAGCTAGTCAGTGATTCAGATGGCTTCAAAGAATGATCATGAGCCGGTTTTCCCTGTCTGAATAAAAGTCAGTTTTCTTAGGAGTAGAAATCTTGCTCATTACTTCTGCCACCACAGATATCTAAGTCACATCCAACCAGGCATGGAATTATTTTTAGTGTTCTTTAGTCAAGGAATCTGCCTTACAGAAGTGGTCTATCTCCTCATGACTCCCTCTTCACCCCCCTCCTTCCCCCAAAACTCTCACATGCTAGACAGGCACTCTACCACTGAGCTATCTCCCCAGGCCATTCCTCATGATTCTTGTTAAGCAATAGAAAAAGCAGAACAAAGAGGAGAAACAGATTTCAGGTATATAGCCTGCCTTTTTTAAAATAGAGATTTAGATACAAATAAGAGTAATAAAAAAATCAGTGGTGAGTTTTTAAAACAAATGTATTTCTGGGCTGGGATTGTAGCTCAGCGGTAAGAGCGCTTGCCTCGCATGCGTGAGGCCCTAGGTTCGATCCTCAGCACCACATACAAAGCAATAAAATAAAGACATTGTGTCCATCCACAACTAGAAAAAATATTTAAAAAACAAAAACAAAAAAAACCAAATGTATTTCTGAGAACTTTTTTAAAAAATCTGCCTTCTTTTTTAGTTTTAACTTTTTTTTTTGGTACTGGGGATTGAACTCAGGGGCACTTGACCACTGAGCCACATCCCCAGTCCTATTTTGTCTTTTATGTAGAGACCGGGTCTCACTGAGTTGCTAAGTGCCTCACTGTTGCTGAGGCTGGCTTTCAACTCACGATTCTCCTGTCTCAGCCTCCCAAACTGCTGGGATTACAGGTAGTTTTAACTTAATATCACTTTTCCATATTAAGTCAAATGTTGTCAATCACTATGTAAATATATCTTTACCATAATATTGTATGTAGATTTTTCTTCATTATCTGTTTTTCTGCCCAACTCCAACATGAAATGATAATTACACTTAAACTGGAACTTCGTATAATCAATCACATTTGATTAACTTCAAAATAAAAGCCCAAAATACCCTCATTACCTATTTTTCCTTCAGCTCTGTTCTGTTCAAAGTTGTATACTTTGTGGGGTGAGGATCTTCTTTTGAAATAGCAACTTGCAAAGAAAACTTTAGCCATTTTTATCCTACTTCCATTTGTTAGTCACAGACTTTCTCCATATCCTGAGTTTCTTTATTGGTGGGAAGCAGACCTGCCTTCCTCCCTTTGAAAAAGACTAAGCAGAAATCTGAAATTATTATTATCATCTCACTCCATTGTTGTATTCCATCCAAGTAAAAATGGATCTATGGATAGCACCCCAGAATTGTTTTTTGGGTTTTTTTTCCCAGTTCTGAAGATCAACACAGGACTTTATACATGCTAGGCAAGTGTTCTACCACTGACCTCCACCCTCAGCCCTATTTTTTTAAATTTTGAGATAGTCTTGCTAAATTAAACTTGTGATTCCTTCTGCCTCAGCTTCACCAGTAGCTGGGCTAAGAATTGTATCTTTTTGCATGTATCAGCTGTTCCTTGCTTCAATGCAAATTCTCTTTGCTGATGGGGGCTCACACAGCATCCCTCCTGAAGTCATGCTGTCAGGTTTAATTTGCCTGATTGCTTCTAAAACAGCAGCTTTCAGTACCAGTGTATCACTTTGTAAGAAATGGGATTCATGAATAGCATTTTCTTAGTTCCTTTCTATAGTTTGGTTCTAACATATCAATTATAAAAGCCAAAGAAAGATGTGTTTATAGAAATAATAGCATTTTAAAATTTTTCTTTTGAAGACTATAGAATTAAAATGTAGGATAATTTTTCCACTTGAAAATGTTAACAGACTTTCAAACACACACCCAAATACATGTTTGTGAAGTTGACTTTGTGTGCAGTGTGGGATTCTTCTACTATTAGTAATTTAAATCTATATCAGCACAGTGAATCCATCCATCAGGAGAAGCAGTACTTTCCAAAAAATTTCAGGAGATATATTTGTTGATTACATTGAATTGGAAGCTTAAAGGGTTTACTAATTGCTATTGACTGTGCTTTAGCCTTTGTAAATGGACAGGATTTTGCAAAGATAAAAAAAACTCCTGTAAAGTTTTTATTCAATGAATTGGAAAAATATTTCAGTTGTTGATGCCCTCATTTTTTTCCTTGATCAGAGTCAACCTCCGCAAGAGAAGATTCTGTCACTACCAAAGCCACTACTCTGCTTTTGTAGTATTCTTAAATATCATATGTGTAAAGAAAGACATCCTTTTAAGAGAATTAAGAAACTGAAGCATGAAAACAAGGTTGCTTCCAAATGAGTTAATAACCTTAAAATTCATAAATAAATAACCACCATGTGCATTTCAGTCTGATATAGATATCATGTGATTCTTGTTGGCCAGAGGACAAAGGGTCACGAGCAGGCACAGAGCATACTGTTCCTGGGGCTTTGGACAGAAGAGAAGAGTGCCAGGAGCTAAAGCCAACATTGGAGGGGATAGATGTCCATAAATGCATGTGACAAAATGCAGGATGACTCTGAATATGTGATAACCACTGCTCAATTTCACAATAAAAAAAAGTCCAAGCAAACATTTTAGGTCAATGTTAATGAAATAATAAACACAATATTAGGTTTCTAATTTTAGTTATGATATGTTTTATGTGATGTTATATAAAACATGCATTACAGATTATGTAGTCAGTCACATACTGCATAAAATTGAGAATTATTTATTCCACACTGTCACGTTTCATGAAAAAAATATTCAGATTCATCACATGCAGTCACACCATCATGGTGTTATCACTAAAGCATTTTCTGAGTCAACTGACTTTGTTTTCCAAGGCACATTATTTTCACTTCCATCAGGCTGGTTTTGATGCATCACTCTTTGAATCCTTGATGATGCTTTCCCATCAGAAATTCATTTTGAGGTACAACTACATAGTTGCTTAATAATTGATGTTTTTGTTTGTTATAATAAACCCATGTATGTGAACTCATTATGCAGTAAATTACTTTTCTGCTTTCACAGTGATTCTTAAAATAACCTTCAATACTTCGAATTGGTGTTCATATCCCAAGCATGATTATTAATTCTGCATAACTTTGCTCTTTTTTAAAAAAATTTCAGTTCTGTCAGGTAACTTTATAAGCATCTAAAACTCACATTCATTGAGGTCACTTCAGGCTAATGTATCTTACCTAAACAGTATTGTGATGTTCACAAAATGGAAGGACTCAGTGAATGCCTGCTATAGTTTGGATCTGGAATGTCCCCTAAAGGCCCACATATTAAAGAGATTATCCCCAGATTGGTGCTTTTGGGCCAACTTTAAGAGGTGGGGCCTATTGGTCATTGGGTACATGCCCTATAGGGAATGATTGTGGGACCCTGATTTTTCTTTCTTTTCTCTTCCTGGCCATGAAATGAGTGATTATGCTCCATCGTGGACTCAGCTCTATGATGTACTGCCTCACTTAAAGCAAAAAGGCCAACCTGTCATGGGCTGAAACCTCTAAAACTATGAACCAAAATAATCCTTTTCTCTTTACAAGTTGATTCCTGAGATTTTTTGTGGTAATATAAAGCTAACTAACATGTGTTTCATAACATGACAGGGTTTGTTAACAGAGGTGGTAGCCTCTTCTGTGAGTAATGACTACGGAGAAACTCCTAATATGTGGTGTAGATGCTAGGCCTACAAGCATTTTCTCAGAACACTGTTTTTGGGCTCTTTGATTTATAGTTACCTTATCTATGAAACTACTTTAAATTGAGGGTTCTTGTTTAGGAACCATTTTTAAATGGAAGCTTATTGTTAAATGGGTAAAGATCCATTGATCCACTCTCTTTTTCCCCCCAAGCCTTACTGAGGTGTAATTGACAAATGTGATAATTTGATATACTTATACATTATCAAATGATTAACACAAACAAGCTAATTAACATATTCATCACCTTACATAATTACCCTTTTTTGTGTGGGGGGAGGGGCCTGCTTAAGATCTACTATCTCAGCAGATTTCAAGATGCAATACAGTATTGTAAAACATAGCCATCAAAAGGTATGTTATATCCCCAGAAGTTATTTATCTTAGAACTGAAAGTTTGTATCTGTTGGTCAACATCTCCTCATTTCCTCTCTTTTCCCCCACTCCCTGGCCTGGCAACAACTATTCTACTTGCTTCTATGAATTTGACACTTTTGGGATTCCACAAATAAGTGACATCATGCAGCATTTATCTTTCTATATCTGGCTTATTTTACTTACTAGTATTGTCCCCCAGTTTCATCCATATTGTCACAAATGGCAGGATTTCCTTGTTTATTATGAGTGGATAATATAATGTGTGTTTGTGTGGTGTGTGTGTGTGTGTGTGTGTGTACATGTTAAATTTTGTTTGTCCATTCATCTATCAATGGACACTAGGTTGTTTCCATATCCTGGTTAGTGTGAATAATGATGCAATGCACATGGGAATACAGATATCTCTTCAAGATATTGATATCAGTTTATTTGGATATAAATTCCAAAGTAGGCTTGCAGGCTCATACAGGAGCTCTATTTTTGAATTTTTGAGGAACTTCTGAAATGTTTCCCATAATATCTGTACCAATTAATATTCCCACCAATAGTATTCAAAGGTTCCCTTTTCTCCACACTCTCACCAATACTTGTTATTTCTTGTCTTTTGATTATAGACCTCCCAACAAGTATAAAGTGATACCTCATTGTGGTTTTGATTTGCATTTCCTTTATGATTAGTGATGTGAGCACCTTTTCATATACCTGTTGGCCATTTGTGTAGTTTCTTTGGAAATATGTCCATTAGGATCCTTTGACCCCTGATTTTAATGATGATGATGATTTTGCTATTGAGTTGTACGAGTTCCCCATGTATTTGGATATTCATTGCTTATTAGATGTACGGTTTGCAGATATTTTCTCACATTCCATAGGTTGGTTTTTGATTATGTTGATTATTTCTTTTGCTGTGTAGAAAATTTTCAGTTTGATAAAATTTATTTTTGCTTTTATTGCCTGTCCATTTGGTGTTGTATCCAAAAATAAATTGCCAAGACTAATGTCAAAGAACTTTATCCCTGGTTTCACATAGGAGTTGTATAGTTTCAAGTCTTACATTTAATTCTTTAATTCATTTAAAGTTAGTTTTTGTGTATGGTGTTAGATGAGAGTCCACATGTGGATATCTAGTTTTCCTATAACCATTTATTAAAAACATTGTTCTTTTCCTATTGTATGTTCCCAATCAAATATTAGCTGACCAAAAATGTATGAGTTTATTTTTCCGTTCCATTGGTCTGTTTCTATTTTTATGCTAATACCATACAATTTGGATTATTATAATTTTATAGTATAATGAAATCAAGAACTGATGTTTCCAGATTTATTGTTCTTTCTTAAGATTGATTGGGTTGTTCAGTCTTTTGTGGTTCCATATGAATTTCAGAATTGTTTTTCTATTTCTGTGAAAAATGCCATTGGTATTTTGATAGTGATTTCATTAATTCCAGAGATTTATTTGCAGTGTATGGCTATTTTGATTACATTAATTCTTCCAATCCATGAAAATAGGCCATTAAGTAATTTGTTGTTTTATCAATGTTTTATAGTTTTCAATAATCGGATTCTTGACTTCCTTGCTTAAATTTATTCCTAAGTAGTTCATTCTTTTTTAATGTTATTTCAAGTGAGTCTATTTTCTGAATTTCTTTTTTAGGTACTTCATTGTTAGTATATAGAAACACGATTGATTTTTTTATGTTGATATTGTTTCTTGCAACCTTACTGAATCTGTTTATTCTAACAGTTTTTTAAAGGGACCTTTACAGTTTTCTGTATGTAAGATCATATAATATGCCAATGTGAATAACTTCTTTTCTGGTTTAGATACTGTGTTTTGTCTTGCCTACTTTCTCTAGCTAGGACTTCTAGTACTATGTTGAACAGAAGTTGTAAGAGTGAGCATGCCTGTTCCTATGATTTGGATGTGGTTTTAGTGTGTCTCTCAAAGATTCAAGTGCTGGAAGTTTGATCCCCATTGTGGCAATGTTGAACAATGATGGAGCCTTTAAGAGGTAGGGTCTAGTGGAAAAGAATTAGATCACTGGGGCACCGCCCTCACAAGTGATTAATTCAGTTCTCAAGAGTTCCTGCTTAGTTCCCATAGAGAGTATGTTGTTATAAAAAGAGTAAGCCTGACCATTGAATCACTCTGATTTCCTGTTTTGCTAAATGACTTTTCCCTGTTGCATACACTCCACGATGACATTTGCCATCTTGTGATATAGGCAGAAGGCCTAATCAGAGCCAAGCAGATGTTGGCACTATGCTCTTGAATCTCCAGAACTGTAAGCTAAATAAACCTCTGTTTTTAATAAGTTCCAGCTCCAGGTATTTTGTTGTATCAACACAAAATGGACTAAGTCACTTGTCTGTTTTCTGATATAAAGGAAAACCTTTCAGCTTTTCATAATTAAATATGATATTGGCTGTGAGCTTGGCAGGTATGACCTTTGTAGTTTTGTGTACATTCCTTTTATGCCTAATTTGTTGAGAGAGTTTTTATCATGAAAGGATATTGAATTTTGTCACTTTTTCTGCTTCTATTGAGATGATCATAGGGTTTTTTTATTCTTAATTCTGTTGAAAGGGGGTATTATATTTATTGATTTGCTTATGCTTAACCCTCCTTGTATCTCAGGGATAAATCCCACTTGATCATGGTGTGTGATATTTATAATGTGCTATTGCATTCTGTTTGCAAGAATTTTGATAAGGATTTTTGCATCTGTATGTTCATCAGAGATATTGGCCTGTGATTTTCTTTTCTTGTATCCCTATCTAACTTTGGTATCAGGGTAATTCTGGCCTTGTAAAAAGTGTTTAGAAGCATTTCCTTCTCCTCCTTCCTTTCCTCCTCCTTCTTGCTCTTTCTCTCTCTCATTTATATAAATGAGAATTTATATTAATTTTCTTCAAATGTTTAATAGACTTTCCCCATTAAATCTTCTGGTACTGGGATTTTCTTTACTGGAGGATTTTATATTACTGCCTTAATCACCTTACTCATTATTGGTCTGTTTAGATTTTCAGTTTTTCATGATTCACATTTGTAAGTTGTATGTGTCTAGAAGATTTGTCAATTTCTTCTAGGTTATCCTATTTGTTGTTATATAATTACTCATGATTATTTTGTAATCTTTTGTATTCCTGTGATAAAAATTTTAATGTCTCTTCTTTCATTTATAATTTTATTTATTTGAGTCTTTCTCTCTCACTCTTGCTCTTTGTCACCTCACCCCCATTAGTCTAGCCAAATATTTGTTAATTTTGCTGATTCTTTGCAACTCTTAGTTATGTTGATATTTTCTATTGGCTTTTTAATCTCAATTTTTTGTTTTCTCTGATTTTATTATTTCTCTACTTGCCTAACATTGGACTTGGTTAGTTTTTTATTTTCTAATTCCTTGATATGTAATATTAATTTGTTTGGGATCTTTCTTTTTTCTTCATGTAGAAATTTCTTGCTATAAACTTCCCCCTTAGAAGTGCTTTTGCTGCTTCCCATAAGTCATGGTAGGTTGTGTTTCCATTTTCATTTGTTACAAGATATATTTTTATTCCTTTTTGTTTTGTGTTTCATTGTTGTTGTTTTGAAATAATTATCTTGCTTTAGCCTCCCCAGTAATTGGCATTATAGACATGCACCACCATTCCTGGTCCAGTTTTCCTTTTGATTTATTGTTTCACCTCTTGGTTGCTTAGGAGAGCATTCTTTAATTTTTATGTATTTGTGAATTTTCCAACATTCATTACTGAATTCTAGTTTCATACTGTTGTGACTGTGTAACACAGAGCATGGTTGAGTGGGTTCTTTGCCTCATGAATTTGAAGAATTAAATCCATGGACACAAGGTAAGAGGAAAGTAATAGGGTTTATTAAAAAAAGAAAGCAAAGCTCCCAAAGAGGGAGTGTCCTAAGAGAAGGTTGCCAGTGGGTATTTGTCTAGGGATGTTTATGAGCTTGATCTGTCCCTATAGTTGATTGGTGGGATGATATGTAAATATAGAATTCAGAAAGGGTCCAATCAACTCTATTTTGTCTTCTTCACCTAATTTGCAGAAAAGTGATTTCTAAGCATAAGGGTGTGGGTGAGGGTTTGTTGGCACAAGAGGAAGTGCTTGGGATAAGAGTATATTTTGTGGTTGGCTGTTGCTAGGGCTAGTGGTAGGGGTAAATAAAGAAGAGCCATTGAAATTGGAACTATCAGAGGAAATGACAGGATGTTCTAGTTAAGGAGGGGCCATTGTGATTGAAGCTGTCAGGGGCAGAGATAGGATGGACTCCAGGCCCAATGTCTCCTAGAATGGCATAGTTTCAATCTTGCCTTTCTTCCTTCAAGGCCCTTATTTTCTCCTGCCTCATTTCCCCCTCTGATGAAGTGCCTGTCATAGCCGTTAGGTGGGAGATGGATGTTGACTGCTCTGGCAGCTTCATTCTCATAAAGGGTGTTGAATTGACTATGCCATTAATCTTGCTTTTAGTGAAGACTCAAAGACAGAGCAATCTTAAACTGCTTGTCCATTTATCAACAATTTATAAAAACACATTTAATATACCCCAAAATATGCTATCTTAGTAGAATGTAAGAAGCCAAGAGTAGTTGGATTTATATTTAGCAGTTGATTTTTAAGTATTTTAATTTTGTAAATTAATCAGCTGCCTCTTCTAACAAATACTTATGAAAGTTAATCTCATCATGTTAAATCTAATTTACCCATTTTAGCTGTTAATTTAGATTACCCATGAAAACTAAGATATCAGAAAATCCTACTTAACATTTTAAGTCATCCTTTTTCTGCTATAGACAGTAGACATTACACTTTCAACATTTTATAGAAACCAACACTCTTATTGTTTGATCACCTAGAGAAATGTGTGGATTAGTAATTTCAAAGATGTCTTTTCTCTGTAAGTCATATGAACTGAAAAGCATTTGAACTGAAAAGGAATCCTTTTCAATTTATGAGTGCTCATTTATCTATATGCCAGTTTGGGCACCTTATACATGATGTATGGACAAAACATACAATACACAGGTGTGTGTACATAACATAAAAACTGACAGGAAACAAATATTTTATAGCCTTTTTGCCAGGTATTAGATTCCCACAGGTAGGAGACAAAAGAGCTACGTATGTTTATTACACAGACTCTCAGATTTAACCCTTTAGAAATTAGAGCCTGTCACAGATTTTTTTATAGTATGATTCAGACATGGGAAGGGCATATGCAGTTGGGGACATTTGGAATAGTGTGTCAGTTATGGTGGACACATGATATCAAAGATTCATGAGAAAATGGCACAGCTGTAATTACTTGAGTGAAGGAGACATGGAACATGTTTATCAGTCCACAGTATACTTTTGGATCAGATTAGAGTCAGTTCCCATATTAAAAGAAAGTGGGAGCACATGAAATCCTCAGGAAAAGCTTTCAAGAAGAAAGTTTGTACATATGTGATGTTTTCATTTTCTTTTACCATGCCCATCTGGAAAGAAGAAACCCCCATAGGAATTAGAGGGTTAATTCCTAACATCCCCAGGCCTGTTATGTCAGCTGCCTAAAGCTTAGTCCTTGTGATTTGGGACGATTTAGGGCAATACCTGTTAAGTTGTCCCCAAAGCAGAAAGTGGACTTCTTAAGCATCTTTAAAAGGTCTGGGATCCAGCCTGGTGGTACAGCTGGCCTTTTCAGATTTCCTTTCTGTCTCCTCCTCATTTTTTTATTTATTTTTATTTTTTATTTTTGCATTGAGGGATTTAGGGAAGTACTTCCTAAAAGAGCATAAACCCAAAGTATAAGAAAAAACAGTCTTTTATGTTCCACAGCAACTTGGTTTTAAAAGCTACATTTTTTTTCACCCTCTGGTCTTGAATTGGTTTAAACACTTGCTCATGTAGCGTACATTCCTGATGGATATCAGACAGGCAACTAAGGAACAAGGAAAACTGCCATTTTTGAGGATGAGAGGCAAAAAGCTTATATATAGGACTTTTTTGAACATTATTTTTTTCTTTTTGTAAAACCAAGTCTAGCTGAAAGATGGCGTTATAGTTTATGTTTCCCTCCAGAGGCCATTTTTCTCTATCCCCCAGGAGGTAATTAGGCAAGACTCAGGTGCAGAAAAACCCTAGGCATTTTTTCCTTAAGATCTGGGGATCAAATTTAGAAAAATTCCTTTTGATGCATTCTAGAGGAGTGAAAATCTATCTATGAGACAGAGGGAAGAGTCAGGGCATCCCCAGAGTTCCCTGTCTCTTATAAACCAGACTGTTCTCTGATTTTCACCAGCACACTAGCAGGTCCTGCACCTGTAGCATGTGGCAGCTTTCTCTCCAATGTGCATCCATAAAGAATGAGAAGGGGAAAGGGGAATGGGTATAGTAAAGATGGTTGATTGAGATCGTCATCACTACCCTTGGTGCATGTATGAAGACACAATTGGTGTGACTTCATCTGGTTTGCAACCAGAGAAATGGAAAAACTGAGCTCTATATATGTACTATGACTTGAAATGCAATTAAATAAACTAATAAAAAAAAGCAATTTAACTATATCTACCAAAAGTCCTAAATGTACATATGTTTTAGTCCAATGATTCAATTTTTGAAAACCTATCTAAAGAAATGCATGAAAAATTTATGTGAAAGATGTTCACTTTAGCATTATTTATATTTGAGAAATTGAGAGCTCATTGAATATAAAGTATGCTTTAATTGTTATATTAATTATGGCATATTTACTCAATAAATTATTGTAATAAAGTAAAAAAAAAAAGAATGAGAAGGGGGCCTTTGGATTCTCTGCACTTACCAATGTGGTCCCATTTGAAGCTCCCTCTGGCAAACTGGATAATTCCCTAATTGAAACAATATGGATCTCTTTACTTCTTGGGAGTCTTAAGTCCACCATCAATTAAAATAACTTTTGGAGAGAGAATTGAGCCTCATTCAGTATTGAGGATACTGATAATGATGTGAGTTAAGGAAAGGCATGTGCCAGCTGGTTGTGCCTTTGAAAATTCTTTTAAACATTCCCTTTGTCCTTTTGGCATCCTCATAGGACTGTGGCCTCTTGTTATATTCCTCAGTTTGAACAAGGGGCAAGCTTAATAGTATTCTGGGTGATATTTTCAATTGAGAAGGCAAACAATCAGGATCCCTGAACAAGAAGAGATAAATGGTAGTTTATTGTAATTAAGTAAAATAGAACTTCTGGTCTATACAGAAGAAAAGGTATCTTGTGAAGGTCTAAAGAAGGCAGTTTAATTTTGAGACTAGGAGAGCTCTACATTGGTAATTTCCCACAATAGGTCCCTGTTTAAGAGGTAGACACCAGGACAGACTTGAAGTTTAGGTCCCAGAAAGCATTTGAAAGCCTAGAGGCCCTTAGAGACTTTATTTAGGCAATTGAGAGAGAGAAAATAAAAGAATCAAGTGTCAGTAGGACA
>CM053409.1:23289819-23331435 GCA_028644305.1 Xerus rutilus | reverse complement strand
CAGTTATCAATGAGTACATTTGGCATTTGGTTTTCTGAGATTGGCTTACTTCACTTAGCATGATATTCTCCAGCTCCATCCATTTACCTGCAAATGCCATAATTTTATTCTCTCTTATTGCTGAGTAATATTCCATTGTGTATATATACCACAATTTCTTTATCCAGTCATCTATCGAAGGGCATCTTGGTTGGTTCCACAGTTTAGCTATTGTGAATTGAGCTGCTATAAACATTGCAGTGGCTGCAGCACTGTAGTATGCTGTTTTTAAGTCTTTTGGGTATAGACCCAGGAGTGGGACAGCTGGGTCAAATGGTGGTTCCATTCCAAGTTTTCTAAGGAATCTCCATACTTCTTTCCAGATTGGTTGGATCAATTTGCAGTTCCACCAGCAGTGTATGAGCGTGCCTTTTCCTCCACATCCTCGCCAACACTTATTGTTGTTTGTATTCTCAATAATTGCCATTCTGACTGGCGTGAGATGAAATCTTAGGGTAGTTTTGATTTGCATTTCTCCGATTGCTAGAGATGTTGAACATTTTTTTATATATCTGTTGATGGATTATATATCTTCTTCTGTGAAGTTTGTGTTCAGCTCTTTGGCCCATTTATGGATTGGGTTGTTAGTTTTTTTGGTGTTAAGTTTTTTGAGTTCTTTATATATCCTGGAGATGAGTGCTCTATCGGATGTGAGTGTGGCAAAGATTTGTTTCCAGAATGTTGGCTCTCTGTTCACTTCATTGATTATTTCTTTTGCTGAGAAGAAGCTTTTTAGTTTGAATCCATCCCATTTGTTGATTCTTGATTTTACTTCTTGTGCTATAGGAGTATTGTTAAGGAAGTATGGTCCCAATCCGACATGATGAAGATTTGGGCCTATTTTTTCTTCTATTAGGCGTTGGGTCTCTGATCTGATCCCCAGATCCTTGATCCACTTTGAGTTGAATTTTGTGCATGGTGAGAGATAGGGGATTGGTTTCATTTTGCTGCATGTGGATTTCTAGTTTTCCCAGCACCATTTGTTGAACAGGTTATCTTTTCTCCAGTGTACATGTTTAGCTCCTTTATCTAGTATAAGGTAACCGTATGTAAATGGGTTCGTCTCTGTGTCTTCTATTCTATACCATTGGTCTACATGTCTATTTTGGTGCCAGTACCATGCCATTTTTGTTACTATAGCTTTGTAGTATTGCATCCAACCCGCACCTCTCCCCAAGAAGTGCAGCCCAGACAACTCTGCAGAAGCAACAAAGTTTATTGAGGAAATAGGCACACAGGCCAATCGATTGGGGTCAGCTTTCCTTTCCTTCAGAGAGTGACCCTGAAGTGAGAGTTTCAGAGGCTATTTTTTTTTAAATATTTTTTTTAGTTGTAGATGGACACAAGACCTTTATTTATTTTTATGTGGTGTTGAGGATCGAACCCAGTGTCTCACACATGCTAAGCAAGCGCTCTACCACTGAGCCACAACCCCAGCCCCTCAGAGGTTATTACAGGGTGAGCTAGCTACATGACTCAGAACAACAGGATTTGGCCGATATTCAATCTATAGTTATTCACAGTTCAACCATGACAGTGCTTTCTATGTCCCCTTTCAGTTCCTGGAACTTTAGGTAACTGGCCAGGGGGTCTTGGCAGCCTGTGGTTATGCACCCCCATCCGTGAGAAGCAAGCATAGCAAAGCATTAATCACAGAAGCACAAAGAGCAGGTTAGCAGATACATGCAGGCCTGAGCCAGAGTGACTCCATTTTGTGTTTGGATTTTACAGTAGTATAATGTGAGATCTGGTATTGTGATGTCTCCTGCCTCACTGTTCTTGCTAAGGATTGCTTTGGCTATTCTGGGTCTCTTATTCTTCCAAATGAATTTTATGATTGCCTTTTCTATTTCTATAAGGAATGACATTGGAATTTTAATTGGGATTGCATTGAATCTATATATCACTTTGGGAAGTATGGCCATTTTGACAGTATTGATTCTGCCTATCCAGGAGCGTGGGAGATTATTCCATCTTCTAAGGTCTTCTTCAATTTCTTTCTTCAGTGTCTTGTAGTTTGCATTGTAGAGGTCTTTTGCCTAGCAGAGGCATTTTTATACAGAAAGAAAGATACTCTCTGGCCCACACTCTGAGGATTAACAGACCACCCCTTTCCCAAAAGTCTTGGGTCAGATTGAGATTTCATCTCAGGATCCAAGATTCATCAGGTGAAGGGGCCCTCCACCATTGGGCCAAGTCAGTCAGAAGCAGAAAGACAGATAGTGGTCAACATTTGGTACCTCTGAGAATTGTCAGGGTCACACTCTGGATATGAGACCTTTATGCAGCATTAAGGAGTCACCCCAGCCTTCTGCCTTCAATTGTCCCAAGCCTTCCTCTGTCCCATATATGATTTCTCTCCCACAAAAAGGAAACTGAAGGGTTGGCGTTGTGGCTCAGTGGTAGAACACTTGCCTAGCACATGTGAGGCACTGGGTTCAATCCTCAGTACCACATAAAAATTAAGTAATTAATTAATTAATTTTAAAAAAGTAAACTGAAGCAAGTCAGGGACCAACATTCCCAACACCTAGGCAAAGGGGACCAGCTCCATCTGTACAGCAAGCCTGCCACCTGAGTCTAAAGACTGGCAGGCATGCTAGTCACTATTGGAAAAGATACTTGATATGATTTCAGTTTTCTTAAATTAGTTAAGACTTGTTTTGTGGCCGAATTCATGTTCTATCCTAGAGAATGTTCCATGTTCAATTTAGAAGAATGTGTACGCTGTTGGATGAAATGTTCTGTGTATGTCCTTGGAGTTCGTTTGTTCTATAGTGTTATTCAAGGTCTGCTGTTTCCTATTGATTTTTTGTTTGGATGACATGCCATTGTTGAAAGTGGGGTGCAATTGTTATATTCTTTGAAGAAATGACCTTTTTCATTATATAGAGGCCTTTGTCTTCTAATGTATTTTGACTGAAAGTTTATTTTAGCTAATATCTATATGTTTTCAACATCACTGTTTTAATTTTTTTGATCTTAAACATTTTCTGCCACAATTATTATAGTGTAATTATTAATACTTTGTCATTTAACTTTTATGCTAGTGTTATAAGTATTACATTACAATTTTAGAGTATTTGACTATATAATTTACCAGTAAATTTTATACTTTCAAATGTTTTCATATTACTAATGAGTGGCCTTTATTTCAGCTTGAAGAATGCCCTTTAGCATTTCTTATAAGACAGGCCTAGTGGTGATGATGAACTCTCAGCTTTTGTTTACCAAGAGATGTCTTTTTTCTCTCTTTCCTTTCTGAAGGACAGATTTTCTGTGTAAAATATTCTTGACTAGCTATTTTGTTGTTGTTGTTAATCACTTTGAATATATCATTCTACTTCCTTCTCACTTGCAAGATTTCTGCTGAGAAATTCACTGATAACCTCATGGAATTTCCCTGTATTTGATGAGTTTCTTATCTCTTGCAACTTTACTCCTACATTAGAAAGACTTTTAAAGTCACTGTCAGTGGAAATCCTGGTAGTACAGAGATTATGTACTTTTTACAAACAGATTGGTCCCAAAAGAAGAAAGAGGCAAAACTGAGATGTTCATGTCTGGATCCTTCTAGATGCATTCCTCCCAGGCAACTGAGTGAAGGGGTAAAGAAGCCCTTGATGTTGCTCACAGAAACTCTTGAAACACCTTGAAAGAGACGGGATAAAAAGAAATATTCCTGCTAATGCATTATAATTACATATGTATACAGATACAGGCTATTTGTCTTCTATTTTAATTATCTGTATTAAAATAGCATAAATAAGCTATAAAATGGTTTTTTCATAAGTAAGAAAGTAATTTTTCATGTATCTCCTATTACTGTAAGAACCTTATTCAAAAGGGCCATTATTCAAAATGACCCATGAAATCAACATAAATAACATTTATTGTAGACTGTGAAACATGAGAAAATTATAAGAGAAAACAAGGAAATTATAGCTATAAAATTCTAATAGTGGTACCTTTGAGAGAGGTGAGATTATGGAGGGGCTTCAGGGGTGATAGAATGTTCTTTTCTCAAAATGATGAATATGCAGAGTATTCTTTATACCTTTGGAAGGCTTGTTAAAGTACATTGCTGGATACTGTCCCCCATAATATCTTGGAGTGTAGCCAAAACTCTCTCTTATGAATTTTCACTTCTAATAAGTTTCCTATTGAAGCCAGCATTGCTGGTGTGAACACCACACTTCTTACACATTTTTAAAAATTCTTTTGTATCCATTTAATATTTTAAAAATTAATTTTGTAGAAAGAATAGACAAAGAAAGGCTGATTTTTTAACTCCCTATTCTGGGATAAGACTAGGTTTGTTTATATTTCATGGTCACAAAAAAGTTCTGTAACTGAAAGCTTGGTCCCTGTCCCCAATGTCAATCAATGCCAATTTAATAATGAAGACATGGTTTTGAAAAAAAAATAAAAAGGTTTATTGTTTTGCTAGCAAAGGAGAAACACAGGGGACTCCTGTCTCAAAGGCTGTGACTCTCTGGATTAGCAGGGACAGGGGGGTTTAAGAGTTACACTCCAGGTGTGTTCTGATAGGGGGTCCCAGGGCGCCCTGATAGCACATTAGGATTCACTTGTTAATTTGGGAGATATTTGCTTCCCAGATCCTCAGCAGACATCTCCTTCCTATAGTGGTTGTGTTCATGGGCAGTAAACTAGGGGAAGAAAAGATACCACTGTCTCCCTAATCTTGTTAGGGAAGGGGAGAGGGGAGAAGAAAGAAAATAACAAATAACAAATAAAATATCATTACTTCTGAAATATGAATCAACGAAAAACTTAGACAGTTTTTAACTCTTTTTGTGGGAGTGGTAAAACATTTTCATGTTTTACAATATCCACCTTAAAACAGATCAGGCGCTCATTATCTTTAAAAATACATTTAAATTTTCATCCCAGTGTAAAAAGTAACATAAAATGTAACATAAAATTTTACATACATCTTATTGATAACAGGTCCTGTTATGGAACATTAAATGGCATAAATAAATCTCCCATTATATTTGCTATTTCTTTAAACTTAAAATTACCATTTCAGACAAATTTAGTTTGGAGAACATTAGCTTGGTAAAGTGCTTTTCCAAGCTTTATATTTTAAAAACTCATATACTAGAAGAACATGAGTATACTTAATATATAAAGAACTAATAGTTAGCATCATCATTACACAGATGTTCTTATATTAACTAGGTTTGAGTTTTCACAATAAAATTCAGAATTCATAGATCATTACAGGTTTGTGGAGTTTAGCAGTACTAGCAAAAATCAAAGGATAGCCTTAAATCTCTTATACATTTAGGGAACAGTGTTAATGATCAGAACTAGACTTAGTTAAAGCAGACAGATATTGTAAAGCCAAATGACCAGATAGAAGTAAAACAGGACCGGAACAGGCTTTGTTCTGGGAGGAATGCTCCTGGGCCACCCTCCCCCTGGTCACTAGGCTTGAGTGGGGAGAAAATGGTGTTAGAACCTCCTGCCATACAGAATTTAAAGGGCCCCTCCATCCGGAAAAGGAAGGCTTGAGGCAGAAAGGGAAGGGCCTGGGGCAAGAAGAGGTGTTGGTCTAGAGTCCAGTGTCCTCTGAGATTGGTTAGGTGAGGCTGGTGAGGTCAGAGTCTTTCCGGGATGAGCCGGGAGTCATGGCGGCTTTCATGTCAGAGGTTCGCTGTTCTTTCTGTATGGGCTACTGGAGGCTGCCATGTCGGCGTGTTCAGCGCATGCGTACTGCGGTCAGGGTGCGGGATGGATGGCGCTGCTCTCGGCAAGGCGGAGGACAAGGGGGGAAGGGGAGAGAGAGCGAGCGAGCGAGGAACTTTCGGAAAGTGCCCCAGGGGCTGGGCGCCCTGGAAGGGCTGCCGACGCGGGAGAGCGAGGCGGCTGACAGGCGCAGTGGCGGTTGTTTCTGCGTCTGTCTCTGACCTGACGGATATAAGCCAGTTTCTCAAATGGCAGTGTGGCCCTTTTATGTCAGGTGCAATATATAAAAGAGCACTTTATTGGCTAAACCTATATGAACTTTCATTTTATAAACTTTTACAGAACATTTAGGTAAGGCTCAGACAAACATATTTAGTTTCAGATGTGTATATATCTCTAGTTGCATACGTTCAGGTTATTCATGAAAATCAAGCCTGGTCAAAATTGTAAGGTATCTGTTTCTCTAACAAAAGAAAAATCCTAAAAGTAATGAACATCACACTTTAATATTTTATAGCTCTCAAGCCCTACACAAATTGTTACTCATCATTGTGAGTTTTTTGTTTTTGCTTTTGTTTTTGTTTTTTTAGTAACAGGCAGGATAGGCAGAGGAGGATATCTGGAAAAGCTGACTCAATTCACATTTTAAACAACTGTCCAGAAGAGAATGAATCTCCATAATCCCCATTAATGTATTTCCCTGAAGGGGTTATCCCCTCCTTCCTGGGGGCAAGTTATTTCCTCCTAAAATAAAATATTGGTTAAGATAACATTGATCACTTTTCTCAAGGTCCCTTTGGCCTAACAGGCCTTATTCACTTCTAGGAGACCTCTAGTAGAGCAGGTTCTGTTATTTTCTGGAAGACACTTGCAAATGAAGTTGTTACTTTTTGAGTGAGCATATTATCTCTACATTTAATTTACATAACAAATTTTATCCCAGGAGAGGGGTCAGTTTGGCATATTAAAAAAAAAACTGTGCCTTAAATCTTTTTCCCTTCCAGTTTGTGCTCAAGGGGTTGGAACACAAGTTATTGTTGTTTGACCAGTCTCTCTTATTATCATCATAATGCCATCAACTTCAAGTGAGTTCCCCACTGCCAATTGTACCTAGAGATTCTCTTTTTATATATGTATGTATCTAGGGCAGTCTGTCCAATGAGGGTCACATTGACCACACAAAGATTGTTAGGGACCTCTCTCCAGAAATCAGCAGAGCCAAAACATAGGTGCTTGAATTTATGGAGACTCAGGGAGGCCCTTGTATTTTTGGCAACAGGTAGGGCTGCATCCAGAAGTGTCCTCTGGCCAAATAGGGCATCTTGTCAATCTTAAAAAGGGGAGACTATTTTATCCCCAGATTATAGCTTTATTTAATATTACTGGAACCTGTTGCCCCATTCCTTGTGACTGGCAGCTTTTATTTTTTTATCCCTGGTTAAGATAGGCTAGTTAATCCTCAGACAATGAGTGTAATGGGGCCCAGATAAGATTTTTATTCAAATGTAAAGGCAACCCAGTGAGGTTAAGCATTCCAGTCCACTCCTTTTTCTCCAGAGTGGTGGGGAAAATGGAAATGGGGGTGGACTCAAATGGCTATTAAAAGAAATTCAGACTTAAGGACTAAAAACATCAGTCAAATAGAAAGTCATGGGCCAAGCCAATAGCTTTTGTGCAGCATAGATTCCAACAATTAGTCCCAATACTTTTAATTTCTGTTCAGCATGGACTCTAATCAGTGCCTTTATCCAGAAGCCTTAAGTTGCCAGACTAGTATACTCAAGTGGAAAAGCTTTCCACCAGTTTCCCCCTAACATGATGGGGAGTTTCATTTTTTTTCTCATTCAAAACTAATTTTATTTTATTTTATTTTAATTTTTTTAGTTATAGATGGATGCAATATCTTTATTTTGTTTATTTATTTTTATGTGGTGCTGAGTATTGAACCCAGTGCCTCATGTGTGCGAGGCAAACGCTCTGCCACTGAGCCACAATCCAGCCCCAAAACTAATTTTATTGTCCTTATATTTGTCCTCTGCCATCATCCATGGATGTCATTCTTTGAACCCATGAGACAAGAACCCAGAAAGAAGATCAGTGAGACCTACAGCCCACATATATTTAATTTGTCTGCAGAAGCAGCAAACTGAGCCCTCTTCTCAAATTCTAATTTTGTTCTCATGGGCAAAGAGTGGCTGGAAAGCAGAGTAGAGGCCAGGTCCTTTTTGCCCATTAGACCAGACAGCTGTCCTGGGGTTTTTTTCCCCTTTATCACAGGGCTGGTGTCCCTGACCCACAGCAGGATGATTTGCAGTTGCTTGGGGCCAGGCCAAGAAACAGTGCTGAGACCGTTAGCACTGGGTTGAAGGGAAAAAAATTGTTTTTCCTTAATCCTCCTTTAGTGTCCTGCCACGCTCACACATTAGAGGCAGCACCTTTTTGCATCCAACTTAATTTTTGACTGTTAAGACTCCTTATTATGTAATTGCATACATGCCTGTACCTACAGTATGTTTCACTTATTTTATCTTTGACAGATCAACTCCCAACTGCAAGATTGTGCAATAATTCAGAAAACCATTCAAAGACCAGATTGTTACAGTAAAACATCATCTTTTTCTTAGACACGTTTACATCTATGGGTGGCCCATTCAGTCAAGATCTTTCCCAAGAAACAATCTATATGATCAACACACTATTGCCCATGTCTTAAAATGCCAAAGACAGATAAAAACCAAAAAACATAATGACAGACAAGCAGAGAGGATCCCCACACCATGGCCAACAGATGGGAACTTTTAAAACAGAATCAGATGGGGAGAAATCTCCCCAAGTTCCCAGCTCTTGCTTAACCATGACTCCTATACCAGCGGTGCCACAGATGTCCCATGAGGGGACCAGATGCTCCCACAAAGGGGAACCAGAAGTGTAGAATAAAAAGGTCTTTGTGTGCACACCACGGGAGCTTACCAGATGACCAAAGTATTGTCACTTTATTGAATTTAGTTTTTGTTTTCTCAAAGTAGACCAAGATGGAGCAATCCTTACAGTGCAGAGAAGGAAGGCGGGAGTTCGCCGAAGTAAAGGGGCCTCAGCAGCTGCTGGGAAGGTCCTTCGGTCCCTCACTTTAATTACAGGAATATCTCCTCTGGTTTGGTTCAACCCAAGGCACACTTGCCCATCTCCTAACTTTCCAGTGGTCAGTTCTCAAAAAGTTCACCTTACATCCTCTGCATGGAAGTGCAGTTGCTTAGGTTGCCAGGCCTGCCCAAGAAAGCTGGAGCAGGGGCTGCTCTCAGGTCTCATCTGGGGTGCCAAAATTTGTAACCAAAACCTCAGTTCCTGTCCCCAGGGTCAATCAATGCCAATTTAATAATGAGGACATGGTTTTGAGAAAAAGGAAAAAGAAGGTTTATTGTTTTGCTAGCAAAGGAGAAACACAGGGGACTCCTGTTTCAAAGGCTGTGACGGGGGTGTTTTAAAAGGTTACATTCCAGGTATATTCTGATAGGGGGTCTCAGGGTGCCCTGATGGCATATTAGAATTCACTTGTTAATTTGGGAGATATTTTCTTCCCAGATCCTTAGCAGGCATCTCCTTCCTGTAGTGGTTGTGTTCAAGGGCAGTTAACTAGGGGAAGAAAAGATACCACTGTCTCCCTAATCTTGTTAGGGACAGGAAGAGAGGAGAAGAGAGAGAAAAAATTTTGTTTTTAAATAAACCTTAGAGCAATGAGGGCTATATTCAGAAGGTGAAAGGACCACTGTTACAGTTTGGCACATTTGCAGTAGAGCTAGCACAGTTGAAAGCATAGATTCCAGAGCCGGACTGCCTGGATTTGAATCTTAACTCCATCATTTACAGGTTGTATGACCTTGGACAAAGTATTTATCCTATTTGCGCTTCAGTTTTCTCACCTTTAAAAAGGAAGTGATATTAATATTTATGTTGTGGGTTGTAGTGGAGACAAAATAAATCAATATATGTAAAGCCCTTGGCTTATCAGGAAGGGCCAGCTTCTGCTGTTGTTACTCTCAGGTATTGGACTTATCCTCTTAGTGTTTCCATCCTGCAGGTATTGTGTGATGATGCATTGATTGGTTGTTCTCCAGAGAGAACTTCCTGTCAGAGTCAGGTTCTCCACAAAGAAGGCCCTGGTCTGTCTTTGCCTTCAGTTGCCCCTTATGTCCTTGCTACTAGAGAAAAAAGTATTTAGAGGAAGTGGTGTTCTTTGAAGTCTTCATTTTTTGCCTTGAAATTGTTTTTCTGCTTGATGATTATATTTCATTTTCAAACCATACTGAGAACTAGAGCCTCCTCTGAATGATGGAATTAGATGTTTTGACCTTCATTAGGCCTTGATGTTAGTCCATAATGAAAATTGTATTAATATGTTTCTCGTGCCTACATGAACTCTCTAATTTTTGAGGAATCAGTTACTTGATTCTTCAGTCAGTCAGTTCCAACAAAACTTTTATAGATGAAACCAGAATTGTTGCTCCAGCTCTGTAAAGTATTCCTCTCACTTCTGCCGAGTGGTTTTGCTGTGCCTTTGGCCAACAAGCAGCCCCTGGTTGTTTCCTCCTAGAGTGGACCTTTTATACTAATCCCTATTCACAAACACAAAAGCTTGCATCTGGGCCTTTCATTCACATCTGACTCGAGTCTGGTTGCTTCCTTTAGGGCTTGAATCTTAACTCCCAGGTTCTTCATGTGCTGCTTCCTGCATGGTCTTTTTGTTTTTTGTTTGTTTAATCATAAAACTCAAGCGTTAATTTATTTAAAAGCGATAAATCAAACTCTTCCCTTTTCTGATTTTTTAAAAATAATCCCCTCCCTATGCTTTGGCTTGCTGTCTTTCTCCATAAATCTTTTACCCAAACACTTGCCCTCCAGTAATTGCCTTGGAGTGGTTAGTAAATGAACTTGGTTGAGTTACAGTATCAGCACGAACTCTTAATAGAACTAAGTTGTTGTTTTTTTAACATTTTCTTTTTTGACAATTTTATTTATTTACTTACTTATTTTTATGTGGTGCTGAGGATTGAACTCAGTGCCTCACAAGTGCTAGGAAAGCACTCTACCACTGAGCCACAACCCCAACCCAGAAGTAAGTTTTTTTTCGTAAGCGTTTTGAATATCTGGTTAACTATCAGTGATCTTCTTAGACTTTTTAGCTGCTAGACTGGTACTTTCAGGGACAATCAATCACCAGAGCTTCCTGCATTAAATTAGTTCATTTTTACCTTTAGCATTGATTAAGCATTATTCTCTAATATGAAATTAAATTTTTAAAATATTGTTTTAAAGAAAGAAGTACAAAACTCCTTCTGAGAGCACTGTAAATCTTATCAACCATATGATGATATTGACAGCATACTAGTTGCTCAGTAACTTGTTTGCATACTTTAATACATCCAACGTGGATTCAAAAGTCTGTTAAGTGATGTCTGACCATTTTGCTGGGCTATTTCAAGAAAAACAAATCCTAAATTTGGTGGTGTCTTGGCATTGAAAATGCGTGGACCACTAGCTGATTAGATTCTGTCATTTCATTGGTTTTGACCTTCATATATCATCTCTTCCCTTTTTTTAAAAATTTGTCCTAATCAGTTATTCTTAACAGTAGAATGCATTTTGACATTGTACACAAATGGAGCACAACTTCTCTTTCCTCTGGCTGTACGTGGTGTAGTCACACCAGTCGTGTAATCATACATGTACATAGGGTAATAATGTTCTTCTCATTCTACCATCCTTCCCACCTTCACACCCCCTGCTGTCCCCTCATTCACCTCTGCCCGATTCAAAGTTTCTCCATTCTTCCCTACCCTCCTGCTATTATGGATCAGCATCTGCTTATCAGAGAAAATATTTGGCCTTTGGTTTTGGGGGTTTTGCATATTTTGCTTAGCATGATATTCTCCAGCTCCATCCATTTACCTGTAAATGCTATAATTTCATTATTCTTTAAGACTGAGTAATATTCCATTGTGTATATATACCATATTTTCTTTATCCATTCATTTGTTGAATCTCCCTGTGTTTTTATACTTTTCCTCTTATTTATGTTCCTGCTTCTCTCTCTGTAATAAGATGGCCCATAGTTCAAGGATGTGAATTGCAGGAAATAATGTCCTTATGAAATTTCTCTTATGTGATAGATAAGCTCCCAAAAGGAGGATGTGAATTAGTATTCTATGAACTATTCCATGCTTTTAATATTGAAGGTGCGTATTCATATAAAAGACACTATTATTATTTCATTATGCAAATGATGGATTCTGCTTTATCTTTAATTATCTTGGGATCAGTTACTTAAATTCTCTGAGCCTCCATTTCTGACCTGAAATAATGGTTGCCTAAGGATGAATGTATTTCTATGGGGAGGGGATAGATGAGTAAATTGAAGTTAACTTAGTTTCCCAAGTCACAGCAGAAATTCACAGAACTGGGATTTGAACCCCTATCTCTGATTCTACTTTGCTTTTAGCCACTCTGCTGCTGCACTTTTTTTAAAAAAACTAGTATGGTATATTGGAAAGAGCCTGAATTTGGGAGTTGGGTAAATCTAGATCTGAAGTCCATATCTACAAAATAACTCTGTGACTTTGGTGTGCCACAGTCTAAGTCTCAGTTTCCTCTGTGTAAGATGAAGATGATGGTACCTTCTACATGGATTGTTTAAAAGATCTCCTGAGATGTGTGTAAGATAACGATCACAGTTGATATTTGAGCAGTTTCTATGTGCCAGGTACAACAATAAATATTTAGCATGTATTAACGCATTTAATCTTCACAAACACTTGATGAGCCTTCTGAAATTCCTAGTTCAGTGCCTGGCATATAGAACACACTCAGCTAGTGTTCATTTGTCTTCAGTCTTTGCTTAACAAGATGTATTTGGTTTGATCATGTTCCTTTCAGTAACCACTTCAGCTACAACCACCTACATTTCTCCTGAAGCTTGGAATTTTGATTTGACTTGTCAAAAGAGAGAGCTTCTAATGTAACCAACAGGAAAAGCAGCACTGTTTCCTCCTGATGAAATTTTCAAATATATATTTTCAGTATAGTCGTAGGAATAAAACTGTTTATGGTTTCAATAGCTCCCATCTGGGCCACAGTGGACAAATGTGTCTCATGAGAACCCATCTAAAATTAATCACATTGGTCTGCTTGTGTCATCTTGGTCTTAGAGACTCCATTTCATTAGAGACCACTTTTATAGAAACCCATTATCTTTTTAATTCTTCCTCCTAAATTCTTATTTATTTATTATACTAAAGATAAGGACATCATGAACCAGTGGTCATTGTCAGCAATGCTCCTAAATCTGTAGGTTGTTGGCTATCTTATAGCTTAGAACCTTCAACCAAATAAAGGCCAGACAAAAAAGAAAGAATTGTATTATGCAGCAAATTAAGTCAACCCATGGTAAAAATGGAATAGTTGGTTGCAGTTAGAGGAGGACATACAAAATGGAAATGTCAACTGATGTCAGGGAAGCAAGACCTTGGAGCATGCTACAAGAGTAAGGTTTCCAGGGTCATACTGCTCTGCAGCTTCTCGCCTTCCCCACCTTGCCTTTGGGACCAACCAGACTCTCTCAACTTCACTCTTCTCGTCTGAAAAATAGACACAATAATGCCTGCCTTATAGAATTGTGAGAATTAATGTTTTTGTGTGTTAGTGAGGATTGAACCCAGGGACACTCTGCCCCTGAGCTGCCTCCTCAGTGCCTCCTCCAACCTTTACTTTACATTTATTTTGAGACATGGTCTCACTAAATTTAGTGAGACTGGTCCAGACTGGCCTTGAACTTGTGATTCTCCCACCTCAGCCTCCCAAGTAGCTGGTATTACAGGCATGGACCCCCGCACCCTACATTTTTTTTCAGAAGGGATTGGACCCAGGACCTCACAGATGCTAGGCACATGTTCTACCTCTGAGTCACTTCACCAGTGATAATTAATTTAAATAAATTTGAGGAAATACAAATAGTTACTTATTTATATAGTAAGCACCCTTTAAAAATCCAAACTTAACAGCTTTATAACCCTTTAAATTTTTATTGTGGGCTAGGGAGGGATTTCCCACCTCGGAGGAAAGTGACAGGCAAGTTGAATGAATATGCATCAGAAATACAAATACAAAGAAGATAAGAAAGTTGTAAGGAAGAATCAAAGGATAAAATGTGCTGCAATACGTGAGGAGGATATTCTGAACTCTTTTTGTAGAACAGAACCTATATACCTGCTCTGCATGCTTGATGATCCCATGAGGAAAACCTCTATTCCTTTGTGAAATGAGTACTGGAATAACTGCCTATCTTTGTTATCCCTTCTTTTGGGAACAGTGGCTGCCACAGAGGCACACAGATCATTTTTAGATTACAAAATCCTTCATTCATTTTGATGACAAACTATCAGCATCGGTAATCATTTTATTAATTTGATTGGATATACAGTCATGTTTCATTATAATTTCACAATTCATTTGATTATTTAATAAATGCTCTCATTTATAATATTTCTACAAAATATATATATTTTAGTTGTTGATGGATCTTTATTTTTTTATTCATTTATTATTTATATGTGGTGCTGAGGATCGAACCCAGTGCCTCACGTATGCTAGGCAAGCGCTCTACCACTGAGCTACAGGCCCAGCCCATGTGCCTTCCTTTCTTAACTCTTGCCCACTGCTCCTGTCTATCTTCAAATCCCTAAAGCTTGAAACGCCCAATATATTATTTTTTAATATTTTATTAGTGCTTTATATTTATACATAATATTGGAATTCATTTTTACATAGTCATAAATGCATGGAATATAATTTGCTCCACTCCAGTCCCCATTACTTCCTCATTTCCTGTGCTCCTCTCTCCTACTGCTCCCCTTCCTCTACTCTATAGGTCTTCCATTTCCAATGTATTATTTGTGCTCTTTTTTCCTCACTTATATTTTTGACTCATTTTAGTTTTCAGAACCCTGTAAGAGAGTTTTGAGGAAGGTGGTTATAATCTTTGTAGTGTTGTGATTTTTACCTATTATCCTCACTAGACTTTCATTGAACATATAGTTGATTCTAATCTGCCCAGCATAGTAGAAATTAATACTCTATACTGAACTATTCTTTATTTCTGTATATATTGAAGCATGAAGGAACAGAAAGACACCAGTGGCATTTTTCACTCACTTTTATCAAGTATGAGAGGAGGAGAAACAGTAGGACAGTCTCTGGGCTATATATTTGGAGACTGAGGATCTAGCCATTTCCCTCTAGTCCTCTAGATTTCTGAAGTTTCTTTTATCTCTAACATTCTATAATTTAAAGGCATCATCCTGGTCTTCAAAGAGTGAACAGTTCTGATGGGAAAACCAAAAATAAATTACTTATGCTTCAGGATAAATAAATGATAAAATAGAAGTAAAAATAATGTTCCATGGGAACAAGTAGGAAGAAGCAGTTCATTCCACACTCTCACTCAGTCTTGTGGTGAGAGGTTATAGATAAGCAAAGGGTGTAGTTCATAATGGTCCTTGTCATAGAGAAGAGTTAGAGACATCAGTGTAACTTGTTTAGCAAATGGTTGCATATAGAAATATTTATAAATATGTGCATATAGACAGGTTAGTATATACACATAATTTGCTTGTTCTGTCAGCTGAGAGGATCTAAAAGAAACAACACCCCAGCTGCAATATCTGGAACACAGATCATATCTGGAACACAGATCTTGGTTTCTAATACCATTCTCCAATAAAAAGAACCAGAGCTCCTTGAAGAAGTGGGTGAGTCTAGGAATGGAACAGGAAATATACAAAATGATTCTGTAGCAGAAAGTGCCAGAAGTAAAAAAGTGCTTAGAAATTTTTTTAAAAAAATTTTTAAACCATGTTTTAGTTAGCTATTTTATCATTGTAACCAGAAGACCTGACAAGAGCAACATAAAGAAGAAAAATTTATTTATACTGAATTTATTCAGTCCAGTCAGCCAACTGATAGCTCTGGACCCAAAGTGAGGCAAACCTTTTTATTTAGAAGCCTACAGTGCTTCATACTGCTAGATGACACATGCTGTTAATCTTATTGGTGTTTCCTTCTGTCATGCTGGACTCACACTTCTGAGTAACTAATGAAAGATTCTATGCATTTTTCTTTATGCATGACTCCTGTTTTCTGCAGTTTGTAGGTCCAGTACCTCTAATTAGCAGAGGAAAAGGTAGAACAAGAGAACACTCTCTGAGTGTCAAATGCAACTTTCAATGATTATCTTAATGTCATTCCAAGTATCTCATCTAAGTTTCTGTATCAGGATGAATCCCTAATTTCTATTCTAAGCTCAAGTTGCTGTGTAATAACAGCTATTTTTGAATTACCCATTAGAGAGTTAAGACACTAAAACATCAGAACTTAACAGGGTTATTTCTCTGCTCTCTTTTGTCCCACTCCTAAAGTCTCTTGGAAGGAATTTTTTATTCTTACGTAGTTGGGCATCCACCCATATCTGCTAAGCTTTCCTTCCCCTTGACCATAGAGACTTGACAGTGAACCAAACCCACCACCCTCCCAAGCTTTTTATGTTCTAGTCTGGTTGAAAACAGCTACAAGTACATGATATCCACATTTCCTGAGTTTAATAGGACTTTCCTATAGGGCCAGTTTAATGACAGTTGGATGGTAACATAAAGCCCAAGTTTCTAACAGTAGTTCTTGTTGAGAAGAACTTATCAGTTCTTTTTTTCATTAAGAACTTTTCTCTAGGGTTCATGTGTGTGCATGTGTGTTGTGTTGTGTGTGAAGGAAGCTAGAAAAGAAAGAACTTGTTACTGAAAAAGAGGATGCTTTGCCTTTTAAAAAATATTTGTGCCAGGCATGGTAGCACACACCTGTAATCCCAGCTACTTGGGAGGCTGAGGCAAGAAGATTACAAGTTCAAAGCCAGCCTCGGGAACTTAGCAAGGCCCTAAGCAATTTAGCAAGACCCTGTCTCAAAATTTAAAAAAATAAAGACCAGGGATGTAGCTCAGTGGTAAAGCACCCCTGGGTTCAATCCCCAGTACTAAAAAATAAAAATAAAACATATCTGTAGGGGCTGGGATTGTGGCTCAGCGGTAGAGCGCTTGCCTCGCATGTGTGAGGCCCTGGGTTCAATCCTCAGCACCACATACAAAGCAATAAATACAATAAATAAAGACATTGTGTCCATCTACAACTAAAAAAAATTTAAAAAAAAAAACAACATATCTGTAGTGTGGGGATGTGTCTCAGTGGTAAAATGTATGCTTGGTGTGTATAATGCCCTGTATTTCATCCCAGCACCACCAAAAAAAATACGGAGATATACCTATATATGCCCATACATGCACAGACACATACACGAGCACATACACATATATGTATTTGTAAAGATTCATTTTTAGAGTTTCTACCCTTTCCCCAAGTGTGAATCTTCTATACCTAATAGAAAGAGTCTTATCAAATTTAGTAAAACACATATTCATTTCTTTAAGAAAATGAGGAATCCTTTTCCCTTCACTTATTATTATACATTGAGACATCAGATCAAATATTAAAATACTATCAAGCCATAAAACCTGTCCTTTTGTTGCAGGTGCAACAACGAGAGTGAATGGGCCCAGATCCACGAGAACATCATCCGAAAGTCCAGCGCCAAGTACTCTGCCCCCAGCGCCAGCCATGGTGACGTATTTCTCTGGCTAGAAAATGTGTTGTGTTGTATTTGCTAATCATACAGCACTTCAGTTGGCTGCTGTGTGTTTAGTTCCCTACAGATGAGTTATTTTCTTTCATAGGCACTTTCTACTAATTCTTTTGTAAGAACTTGAGGCCTTCCCTAATATCTGCTGCCTAAAATACATTTTCTGTTCTTTTTGTGATGGATTTCATGTATGTGTGTTTTTTGTTTTTTGTTTTTTGTTACTGGGGATCGAACTCAGGGGTACGCAACCACTGAGCCACATCCCCAGTCCTATTTTTGTATTTTATTTAGAGACAGGGTCTCACTGAGTTGCTTAGCACCTCACCGTTGCTAAGGCTGGCTTTGAACTCACAGTTCTCCTGTCTCAGCCTCCCAGAGTGCTGGGATTACAGGCATGCACCACTACGCCCGGCTACATGTGCTTTGACAGATAACTAAAGTTCTAATTTAAATTCAGAGTGAACAAATGTGTTGAAGCATTGTTACATTGCGAAGTCTATGTTTTTCTGAACAAAAATTAACCCAGTCATAAAAAAAGGGGGAGTAGGACAAATATTAATATCAATCCTCTATCACTGGTATTAACATCACTGAAAAAGTTTGACACTAATAAGGACCAATGATTAGTCTGCCAAAAATTAGTCATTTTGGACCTAAAATAGAAAATTTTTACTTCAAAGCAGTTTTTATCTTACCTTAACCTCTCCTTTTCTTTTTCCTTCCTTTTATTTTAGAGCTCTATTTAAATAATTTCTATCTAAAGCTTGGTGAACTTCTGTACATTAGATTGTGTTTTCTAAATTGAGCATTAATTGCTTGATTAAATTAGAAGCACTAATTAAAATCTGAGTTTTTATATATCCTTGCAGATAGCTATCTAATTTATATAGAACCATGTTTCTCCTTATAATTTTCATCTCCAAATCATTTTCATAACCTTTCATAAGTGTTTGCATAACTTCCTTTTCTTTAAACTTTCATAGACCATGTTGGAAATTAAAAGTTGTTGGCCTTAAATGACAGTAGAAGGATAGTATTTATTGACAAGAACTTTTGTTTTTCTATCAGGTTCAGTAGATACCCAAGTAGCAGGGTTCCTTGAGAACTCATACCAGCAACTGCAAAAATTGAAAACTCTCAGCTAGGACCACTTGATTCCTCTAAAACTATAGTGTGTAGGCCCAGAGATTCTCTCTCACAGAGCCTCTCTGTTTTTAAATGACAGTTTTCCCATATGTGTGTGCCTAAATATGAAATGAGGTTAAAGCAAGAAACAAGTAAAATATTATTTTTAGAATAAAGGAAAGTCCTGGGCATGTAGTTCAGTGGTAGAATGCTTGCTTAGTAAGCACAAGGCCCAAAGTTTAATTCCTAGCACCACAAAAATAAATAAAATAATAAATAAATAAAGGAAATAAAAGCAAGCTACCAACAATTTGGAATATTTGTCTTATTCTTTGCAATATTTGTCTTATTCTTTGCAATATTTGTCTTATTCTTTGCTTCATTTGTTAATTCGATTGATAAAGAGGTGCCTTTATAAGTTTTTAGGGCTTGATATGGTTAAAAACATAAATATAAAAGAGACACAGTGGTAGTAAGACACACACACACACAAAAAAAAACCTGAAAGAGAAGTTTCCACTGTTACCACACCAGGTTTGGATAATGAGTTGTGTTGCACTCCCCAAAGTGAGCAGGGACTAGGCAGTCTTCAGTCTGTGATTTTTGTCCAGAATTCAAGATATTGGCCATTTAAACAGCATTAGAAAGACACCCATTATTCCATGCTTGGAGGTTCCACAGACTACAGAGAGAATACAGAGAGCCTCAGTTAGGATAAGCCTATTGTGAGGAAGTCCCTGTGACATTACGGAAGTGAGGAGGAGAAATAGACTACATCTTCTTGAAGTATGTGTTAGAAGCCGGTTAAGACTTTGGAATTAGGTGTTTAACCTCCTTGTTAATAAGAAATTGGAAGTTCACTTAAATAACTTGGTGGCTGAACCAGGGTAGTGCCCAGTTCTCTAGACTGCAGGCCTCTGGTCTTTCTATTGTATTGCCAAGCTTCTGAATGTGGGTTTTCCACTGCTGGACTCGAATTTTCATGCCAGAGAGTTTTCATAGACTTCTCAAAGAATAATTCAGGTTTGTTATCAGTGTCCTTAATTAAACATGTATCTTTATAAAAACATTAACTTACTTATTAAACAACCATTTTTGTTGTTTTCAGTTTTGTGGGTTTTTTTTTTTTTTTTGAGAAGGGACCTCACTATGTTGCCCGGGCTGGTCTCAAGCTCCTGGGCTTAAATGATCTTCCTCCCTCAATTTCCTGAATAGCTGGGACTATAGGAAAGTGCCAACATACCTATTTGTTAAACATATAGGCAGTTCACTGTCTTGGCGTGTCTATTCCAGAAGTCCTATTGCTTTACCTTCAAGTCAAATCACCTAAAAATGCACAAAGAATTGCTACATTGATTTTGAATGCTGATAGTGAATGTATTGTTCAGCAATAATTGACTTAAATGCAGCTCTGATATATGTGGCTTTTCATTTCTATTGTTAGCCTATTTGATGTGTATCCACAGACTGAACTTTTCACAATCTAGTAGCATGAAAGTCATTAAGGAAAAGTGAAAATAAACAAAGCAGTCAGCACACAGCTTTCTATTTATTTTTAAATTACTACTAACTGTAGCTTCATTTACATGTCTTGGACAGATTAATTTATGCAATCCTCATTGAGCAAGAAGGCGCCAGGGAGGTAGGGTGCAGGGACAGAGCAGAGTTGCTGTCCAATATTCCATACAAGAATCAGTGTGTCCAGTTACTTTTTTATGGGCCAATTTTAACCACAGATAAAGTTTAGTAAATGACTTTCTTATGTCAGGTAATTAGAGAGATCCAATTGAGAGAGAATTGTATAAACTTGGTACATTTCAAGTTCTTATATTTTAGGGCCCCAATGAGATGATGGATAGGTAAAATATCAAGTGTTACCAAGGGACTGGTTACATACCGTGTAGGTGAGTGGGTCACTTTTCTGACCTCTTCATGGACACTCTCTTGTCATGAGCACCATGCCTAGCAGTAGTTGGCATGTACCTCAATCAACCAGGGTTCAGAACCAGAAAAGAAACCCAGAAGTTTCAGGATAACAGTCCTTATGAAAGGGGATACAGTTTTTATAGCCTCCATTTGTGCTTTCTTTTATTCTTTGTGTGCCTTTCCACCTGAACTCTTACATATACTGAAACTTTCTTCTTATTTAAATGTAGAAAGTAGCTGCTCAGAATCCCTTTGGGTAGTTCCAAAGATAGAGGTAACTCTCCTAGAACTTTCAATCTGCATCCTCACAAGTTTTGCTTTGCCTCAAGGTGCTACTGGGCAGCAGCAGCACCAGCCAGGGGCAGAAGCTGGGCTACCATGCTCACTGCTTCAGAAATATTTGGAGTCAAAAGGTAGGAAAATGGGTTTTATTCAAAGCCAGCTTTGAAGAAAGATAGAGAAGTTCCATTGTTTCAGAAATTCCATCTTGGAAATCTCTTAAGGGTGAACAATGATTTTAAAAGAGAGGAGGTGGTGAAGAGACAAAAGGCAGGGAATATACACATGTAGATATAGCTACCTTGTGCTAGACAGGCCTGAGGAAGGAGCAATCTCTATTCTTGGCTTCCCTGGAGCCTGTCAGGCTATGGGAAGGCAGCCCCTCAGCTTCCATTCTCAGCTTAAAGAAGTTGCTCTCGATTTCAGAGTGGGGGGCAAATTCAGTCTGTTTCAAAGGTCATTTTGGGTGCTTAGAAAATGCAGAGGCTTAAGGCAAACACTAGGTGCTTAACTGAATTCTTGCCAATACAGAATGATAAAGGAGTGACTTTTTTTTCCCTTCGCTCTTCAATTGTCACCCCCTCAAATTCTAGAGACTCTCTCATCCTTACCTATTTGTTCATAATGGGCTAGCTCCTAGGTCAGTAGATTCCTGTGTACCCTGTTGATAAGATTTGATAGCCATGTGAAGACAATGAAGATAAATGAGTTGGGGTTGTGAGGGAATGGCAAGTTCACCCAAGCTACTGTCCTCTACAGAGATCAGTGTGAGCTTGGTTCTGGCCCACAGCCTTTCAAGTTCATAAACTAATTGTAGTCTAGTTCACTTAGTAAATAGTCTGTAAAAAAAAATTATTTGAATGGTCAAAATCCCCAAACCTGATTGGCAAACCAGAATACCCCTGGAATATTGTTTGCATTTCAGGACACTGTGATTCTAGTACTAATCTTGCCTGGGAAACCATGTATATAATCTCAGAGTGTTTGGGGAAATATGAGTTTAGCAGAATCAATGAAATAATACTGAGGTTCTGTCTGAATTAGAGCAGAACCATATTTCCTCTCTGTCTCTCTGTGAGAGTGTAACAAAGCCCCTTTAAAATTAAAAGCCCCAATCCTCCCAATTTCCTGATAAATTGTTTTTCTGCAACTGAGTTTTATCCTGCTGAGGATGGGAACTAAAGAACTGGCATTAAAGTTTAGGCAAGCATATGCAAGGGTTGAAAACCTGGAATTGTAACATATCACTGGCTATTATAGCCTGGTTATATCTCCTGACTTTTGCTCCTCTAGAACAGGCAGAAGCAAATTAGCTGCCTTCCCAGTTTGGGCCAAACTGATTATAGTCACTTTTTCCTTTTTACATCACTTTTTCTCATTTCTGGTACAGGAATGTGACCAAATAGTGCCAATAACAAGAGTACCTATTCCCAGTTTCTGGAATACTTTTATCTGTTTTATATGAAGTCTGGAGTGACTCTTCTGACTTTATCTACTTCTCTGTACCCTTCCCTTTCTCCATTTCCAGATGATTATTCTACAGTTATGCTTATTACTGCCTTCAGTATAATAATACCTTCTTCCTTTGCTTCTATAGATGTTTATTTTCTGCTCAACTCCCAAGTTTACAAATCATTGAGGGTGCTTCCTGCTAACAAATAGATTAGTATCTAAATTCATCATCCTGTAAATAGCTAGTCTATTCACAGTCTCAGAGGTGAGAAATTATTCCTAATTCCATACAAACTGGACTCTAACAGCCTTCTTTCTAACCAGCAGGGACCCTTAGGGGTATGAAATAGAAAGGGGTATCTCAGGAAATTCTAACTTTGTGCAAAATCCAAGAATGTATGGAATGAGCCAGAAGTCAGTTCATCTTTAGGGAACATTACATATTCTTAAATTCTGAACAAAGATCATCTAGAGGGTCTGAAATTCTTACAAAGTCTGATGTGAGGCTTAGCCCCATAAAAGCACCCCATCTTTTTTGTGGTGCTGTGGCTCCTGAAGAGAGAATATGATATCTGCTCTTTGCTTTCTTTGTAAGCCAGTGCAAAACTGAACTAGCAAGTTACTTCCCACAATTTGGTATACTCCTAGCATAAAACTCAGCACATTTTAGTTCACTCATTTCCAGCATATGAAATACCCTGATCCAGATTCTTCATTGGTAACACTTGTTTCTAGTCTGTAAATTTCTCTGAGTTCATGAATGTACAACTTAGTAGTTCCACCTTCTCACTCTGCATTAATGGGGGTCCAGGCAGACCATGGCTGGATACTGGAGAACAGAGAGGAAGGCAATTCAGTTTCCCAGATCTTAGTCTGTGATTCTGAGGGATATTGAGGTCACCTTGACCTAAATTTCTTTAGCTTTCTAAAAGGTTTCTTCATAATAATTTATGCGTCTATGCTTTCTGTATCAGTTTTTTTCTCTCAAGAAAAATACCAGAGCTGGGGATATAGCTCAGTAGTGGAGTGGTACCTAGTATGTGTGACACCCTGGGTTTAATCCCCAGCACAGCAAAAACAAAAAATAAAAATGAATTTTTGTGTCTTTTCTAGTACTACATACCAGGGTGAAAGTGTGGTTCCGAGTAAAATAAAAAAAATATTTTTTTTTGCAGGTCTTATTATTTCTCTACAGCTTCTTCGTGGAGACATGGAACAGATTCGAAGAGAAAATCCCATGATATTTAATAGGGGATTGGCAATTACAAGAAAATTGGGATTTCCTGATGTCATCATGCCAGGTAGGCAGAATTGCTTGGGGCTGGGGAGGGAGATGAGTTAGGAAGATGGAGTCCATTGCTCCTCTCTTAAGCAGGTCATGAACTCTGCTGTGGAAGAGCCCTGCAGACATTAAATGCCTCCACATACCAAGTCAGTTTGATAACTGTAATCTGCAGCCAGTGACCCTTTGGCTTTTGTAAGTATTTGTTCTTTTCCAGAAGCACCCATATTGTGTTCACCCGTGTAATGTGACAGTTTAGCACATGGACTTTATGGAGGCTGAGTGATAGGAACCAACATGAAATTCTTCACAGAGATGGTTTTTGTACCCTTTTTTTCATCACATTCACTAGACAATTGCTTCACAAAAACTTCCTGCTCAAGGGGAAGAATATACTAAAACATATGCCATTAGTGTCAGTGAATCTCATTTGTATAGAAATCACAGATACATTTCACTGTATCAGAAAACTAGATCAAGTAAGTGATATGAACTAGGCACTGTGAATAAACAGGCAGGTATCTAATTGTCTGAATATATTTCCAGGAAGAGTGGGCCTATGCTGTCAGTTGAGTTTTAATATTCTGCTAAAAGCTTATTTCCTTTTGTTTAAAATGGCCAAGGCAGGCTAGACTGAACTGATTGTGATCACTTTAATATCATCTGTTTAGAGTTCTTTGTGGTCCTTTACTAAATTCTCATGTTCAAAACATTTGCCAACATATACCCAAGGGGAGCATGACCTGAGCATAGGGAAAGGTACATGCAATAGATTCTGGCAGCTTTCCAATTACACTGACTATGCATAGATTTTCTTTTACTTTTATTCTCTTTCCATAGACTCTATGAAAAAGAGCAAACTGCTGTGCATAGCCTCAGTTTCCTACTCAGGAATACAGGAAGGGATGGGAAACTTAGGCTACTAGATTGATTATGTTTATCTCTAAATGCTAAGCAGAGTTCATGCATATGAAAGGCCTCCATCTGGCTATTATGGAGGTGAGTGCTCCATAGAACATTTCTCTCATGTTGTCCTGACACCATTCCTCAGCTCTCTCTGGACCTAGTAATTAGAAAAAGAAGAGTCCAAACATAGTTCTTGGCTTCTTGGCAACATGGCTTCAAAAAAAAGAATAGATGGTTACCAAAATTTATCTGGTAATCTTTTAAAATTAACTATCTAGGCTCACACAGTGGAATAATATATTCCAAGTTCCTTTCTTTTTTTTCAGCGCTGGGGATTGAATCCATGCCAGGCAAGCATTGTATCACTGAACTATACCCCTGGCCTTTCCTTTCTTTTAAGAAGTTATTTAATATTTTGATATTACCTTTCTAATAACCTTCACATACTCATAAGTTTAAAAGCAAGTAAACAGAGACTAGAAAGGGGAAAGCTTCTATCAATGTATTTAAGCAAAATCTGATTTCAAGTTACACTGAAAAAACCTCATCCATAGAAAAAGATCTCTTCTGTGGTAGTCTGTATCTCTTTGTATTATTGGTACACAGCTTTATAAAGGATTTCTGTTTATGCTCAACATGACTGTGGAAATCTGCAATATCAGGCATTGGTAAGGCAAAGGGAGTTTGTCTTCCCCTGGGCAGAGACACTGGGAAGTCCTGTAAAGTCTGGGGTGCGGGGGAATATGAGTGTGCTACTTCCTGTTGTCTGCCTTTGAAGTACTAAGTGCTATAACTGAAAGTAAGCAGTTCTTTTTGTGCATACTTTGTCCCCTTTTCCACTTTGACTCTTGAGGAAAGAGCTTTTTGCACAGATAGCCACTCCCAGTTTTGTGGGCTGTTAACAATTGTCAACCTCCTTAATGTACCACAATATATTGTCAGAGTGGGATTGCCAACTTTGGGCAATGTAATAGGGCTGCACCTGCATCCTGTTAGAGCAACACTAATGTGTGTTTTACCCTGTGGTTAGTCTGTCTTGGGAAACAGTGACTGCAAAGAAGTGCTCTGGTGAGTCTTCCAAGTTCTGGCCTCCCCTCCTCCTACAGCCAAGCCACCCTTCATCAGAGAGAACATTACACCTGGGCTGCAGAAGTCCCTCAGCCTCATAGTGCTTGTGTGGCCATGTTACAAGAAGCTTCATCTTCTTTTACATAGGCAAATGGAGAAAGAACAAGAAAAGCAATTGTCAGTAACTAGGAACATTTCAACACTTAAGTCTGAGATATTATAGTGGATGAAAATTAGAATTACTCATAAGCTATGCTCCTTATTTTAAAACTACCCAGTATTTTGGAAATGAGATTGGTCAGATTGTTATGTGCATATGTGAATATGATATAGTGAATTCTACTACTATGCATAATTACAATGCACCAATTTAAAAAAAAAAAATTTTTAACTACCCAGTATTTGGTAGAAACTACCAGACACTCATTTTGAGAAGTCTTGTCTAATTTTTTTTTGTCAAACTGGACTAGATAAGTCCCTGTCAAAGTGAATTGGCAGAACTATAAGGAAGAGTTCAGACAGGCTATAGCCACATTAATACCTAACATGCCATTTCTGAAAAGGTCTTTCTGACATCCTATTATTACTTTCCACTGAAGTATAAATATATACTATATGGATGTGAGCAGAATATATCCTCCTCTGAGCCACAGCTAAGACTTTGACTACACAGCTATCAAGCTCCGCTCATGGGCCATAGTAACAAGCAGAGACAACAGTGATACTGTGGGTTTTCTGGGTACCTGAGGCTCCAGAGAAAGACATGCTGATCCAGAAAAATGCCATCTTAGATTATAAAAGAGCAAATAGATATGGAAATTTAATCCATTTGAAACTGAGCACATGTAACTTTTTATTAATCATTGTATTTCCATGGGTACTTCTCCTTTCCTCTAGACCATTTTTAGTTCAGTACAAAAGCTAATAACTATAACACCTTTTTAGTTCTTTCCTACATTTTTTTAAGAATATAAGTAGGAAAGGCTAGAGAAAGACAGATATTCCAGGGGAACAGGTAGATATTAACATATTTCCCTGTGACTCGTGTGTCAGAATTAGCCATAATCAAACTTTGAAGAATTCTGTCAGCCAAAAGACCATAACCTAAAAGGAATAATTTAAAACCTCATGTTCAAGAAGAGTCTGTACTATTCTCTAGACCATGTCTAAGCCAATAGTGATGTATCAACATCTTCTACATCACTATTTCTTATCTGGAAACTTCATGCCCTGAGGTCAATGGAAAGACAGAGCTCTGTCATGCTCTTTTGGAAGTACATTTTAACCTGTTTCATAAGCCTTGAATTTATATGGTTTTAATAGACTGTGGTATAGGCCACATTTCCTATTAAATGATCTTCTGTCTTGCCTTAAGAAGTCCCCCTATGATTTAGTATGTTGTTCTAAAACAAAGAATAAGTTTTTCTCTAAAGCAGTAGTCCTCAAATTTTAGTGTGTGTTGGAAACACCTGCAAAGCTTGGAAAAACACAGATTTCTGGGGCCACTCCCAAGAGTTTCTAATTCAGTAGAATTGGGCTGGGGTTCAACAATTCATATTTCTCACAAGCTCTCAAGTGATGGTGATGCTGCTGGTCTGGGAACCTCTCAGAGAACTATGCCCTAGAAAATATTTTGCTTTAGAGATGTGTTGTCCCTCCCTGAGTCAGATCTGAAGCAAATACCCCTCCTTTTTGGGTTGCCCTGAACATGCCCATTAGAAGACAGCTATGCAGACATGGCATCCCTCTAGAGGATTCTCTGACACTTGCCCTTTGCTTAGAAATACACTATAATTTTCTTTGATCTCTGATAAAAATGCATGCTTCATCGCAGACCTGCAGTGATGTTTCTGTCTCTTTTCCTATTTGTCTTAATTGTTCTTGTTTTTTTCTGTGCTGTCCCCTCATTCTCGTCCCTTTTTTTCTGATGCAGAGATGAAGATAGTTGGGTGTAAGTTCCTGTTTTTTTTGTGTCCTGTCTGCCTACTGCCTGCTTTGTTCCCATCTTCCTTTGTTTCATGGAATGTTGCAATACTGGGGTGGGGTGTCATGTACATTATTAATCCTTCATCAGCCTCACCTTCCCAATAACTGACAAGACAAAAAGAGAAGCTACCAGCCCACCCTAGAACACCATATATTACTTAAGGTATTCATTAAGATCTGATGACATATTGGAATGTTTAGAAAATCTTAACAAGTCTGAGGTACGTAGAGATGGGAAAGGATTGTTTATGAGACAGAAGAGTTACTGAAGTTCAAAAGAAAATGAGTAGTGCTTACCCCAAGCCACACAGAATTAGAGAGTTAGAAAGTTTATCTTTTCCAGCCCTGCTAGGAGATAGTTCATAAAAGAGCAAATGCACAGAGATATGGCTTTTGAAAGAAGGGTCTCTTCAAGGGGAGTAATGAACTAATTTGTCACAAGTAGATTCATGGGACTGTGGTTAATCTGTGTCAAATGATGCTTTGGTATTATTGCTAAGGGATGGTTTAAAAATGATCATTTCTGGTCTGGTAAGAAGTTAAAAGATCATCACATTCCTGACCCAAGAAATGAATAACTGTATATAATGATGTCATGCTATTTTCATACCTGTCATCCTGTTAGAGCAGAGGGCATCACTGCTTCATAGTGATAGAAACAAGAAGTGTTACCTCAAAGATATTGTGAGAAAATTAAAGAGGCTATCTTTTCTGGATATTCTAAAGAAGCTTTCCTAAGAATGTTATTTTTCCCTTCTCTCCCTCAAGAAAATAAGAACTACTACAAAATAAAAACATTGATTTCGTATGTTCAAGACTCCATGTAACATTTTAGCTAGTGTCTTCACATCTCATTGATTTCTGTCAGGAGAGTTCCTCCTATTCTACAAAAAGATAGAACTGGCACCATTGCATGTAAGCTGCTGTGTCTTCTGGGAGAAAATCAGTTCTTGTTTTCCATGGTATCAAGGGAAAGAAAGCACATCCATAGAAGCTCCTCCTAATCCGATACTAGATGCATACAGAGTATAAATAATATACTATGAAGTGCTATTTTACTTGAACTCAATGCCTCCTAATATGTGGTATGAATAACTTATATAGAATGGACATGAGTATAATAAATAATCCAAACCAGACTGAATGTCCAAACTTGTGTGGCCTTTATGAACCATTTCTACTGGAATTGAATTCCACATAGGCTAGAATCATGTGAGGCATAGGCCCAAACTTCAACTAATGCTGGAGTATCTGGCAAGAGATTGTCTTGCTGGCAGAATGCTATGGTGCTTGAGCTAAAGCTCAGAAATTCTGAGTCCTCTAAGAAAACTGCTCTCAGAAGAGACCTGCAAACATATCATGAGCTTTTTTTGTCCAGAGCCATACTAGGATACATGTCTTTGGAAGGTCAGACCTATTGCTGCTGGATACCATGGCACATGGCAGCTCATCATCAGTGCTCTCCAGTCCTCTAAGATTTCTGCTGACTGAACAGAGCTGCTCATTTCTCAGACCTCTCACTCTGTAAGGACTCTAGAATATTTCATGCAAATTCCCATCATAATAAGGTAGCATCAGATTCATTACTTTTCTCCTTCCCAAAGCTATTTGTGTAGCCTTTCAGGAGTCGAATTTTTGATGCATAGTTACAGTGTAGCATAGATATTCTCATAGTATACATTCCAAACCAGGTATCAACAGACTAACCTGGGCCAAATCTAGCCAGGAATCTATTTTTGTACTATTTGCCAGCTAAGAATTTTTTTAAAGGGTTGTGAAAACAAACAATATCATAATATAGACATACACAACCCACAACACCTAAAATATTTACTTTCTACACTATCTGTACAGGAAAATTTCCCCAACCTCTGTCCTCTGTTAAGTACCTAGTTCTCTGACCCACAACTATACCAACAGCTGACATGGACTATTATGGGAGCTGTGAATGGGGTAGAAACAGTTTCTTCTGAGACCCTCCTTACAAGAATAAACTCAATTCATTCATCTCTTTCAAAAAATTCTGTTGCATTGTACCTAAGAACCCATAAAGTCCTCTGCCATCCCTAGAAAGCAGATATCACCCAACAAAGGGAGGCAGAGCTGCCCAATGCCCTTCCTAAAAGGAAACCCATCACAAGACTACCCTCAGTAATACCTGTTCCCATATCCTACAGAAAAATCTCACACCCCTTCCCAGCATTTTTCCATACTGCCTAAGAGCTGTCCAACTCCTCACTTTAAACCAAACTTCATCAGTGTCCTCCTAGCAGACGTCATATTTTGGTCTGCTTACGTAAACCACAGAGAGCATCAGAATCACCTAGTGCTTTTAAACACGCCACCACCACCACACACACACTATAATTTCAAGGGGTATATACTAGAAATCCATTTTTTAAAAAATATTTTTCTTTTTAGTTGTAGATGGACACAATACCTTTATTTTATTTGTTTATTTTTTAATGTGGTGCTGAGGCTCGAACCCAGTGCACCATGTGTGCTAGGTGAGCGCTCTACCGCTGAGCCACAACCCCAGCCCTAGAAATCCATTTTTAATAAGCTCCCCAGGTGATTCAAATACAGAGCCAGGCAGCAGTCTCCAAACTAATCTCCAAATCCACTGCTCAGGCCTTCTCTTTCCCATCTTCATTGTAATGTGCCTGTCCTCATCCCTCTCCTGGTAATATTTCCTGGCAATTGGTTTTTACAGACCTCCTGGCAACAATGCCTTAACGCAAGGACATGATTTTATAAACATGTAATATGCAATAAGGACCACTGAAGAGCAGGGGAGTCCTGGAAGGCTGTCTGTAAGGCAGGCCTGGGGCTTTTCACTTGTGCTTTCTAGGTGTTCTGATTCCAGAAAAAGTAGTGAAGAACTCAATTTAAAAGATCCCAGAGAGCTTTTAACAAGAAGCTTCCCCCACCTGCAGCAATATTAACTTTCACAAAAATGCCATTCTTTTCATTGAAACCATAATTTGCAAAATTGCAACCCATAAGGGAGCCTAATATCTATTCTAAGAACAGCCCTGATCTAGGTAGGTCTGTTCCACAAATAAAGAATAGCCAAAGACCTGATGAAATCAAGCTTCTTTAGTCTGTAACTCAGAGAGTTACTTGTATTAAATTTTTTTCTCAGGTATACAATCACCAAAGGCATTCTATTTTTAAAAAAGAATGAAAACTGTAGGAATATCTCACTCAGTCCTTCCATTTTGAAACTGGCATTTTGGCTTAAAATGTCTGCTCAGAAACTATGAGCTCATTCTATACAATCAACACAGATCAAATTCTGTGATTAACAATCTCTAAGACAATGCCCAGTTTTAGGTTAGTATTCTGTTTTATATATCATTAGGAAAAGTTTGAAAATATTTCATTTCAGGAACATATTCACTATAGCATGGTTAACCTTTGTATAGAGCCATACAAATCAAAAGTCATTGTACAATCTATAAAAATACTGCCAAAAACCTTTAGAAATATGTTTTTTAAAGCCACATAGGTTATCTTGAGAAAAACTTCCAGAGAATGCAAACAAGGATAATATTTTAAACCAAGCACTTATTCTTTAGATTAGACATTAAAATTCTTTAGACTATTCATTCACTGAATGCTAAATCATTCTAGAAATTGAATAATTACTTAAGTTTCATAAGAAAGCTAATGTGAAACTAAAAGCCTTTATCACAAGATGGCTCTGTTTTAATCGTTAAAAATTACGATTACAGGTGTACTGTAATCCCAGCAATTTGGGAGGCTGAGACAGGAGAATCGCGTGTTCAAAGCCAGCCTCAGCAATGGCAAGGCGATAAGCAACTCAGTGAGACCCTGTCTCTACATAAAACACACAGTAGGGTTGGGGATGTGGCTCAGTGGTCGAGTGCCTCTGAGTTCAATCTCCAGTACCCAAAAAAAAAAAAAAAAAAAAAATCCAAGTGTAACTAAATCTGATTTATCCCATTATAATAACAATAGACCATAGTAAATTTCCCAATTAAGTTTGAATTTTGAATTTCCCAATTAAGTTTCAGAAGTTTCATTACTTTCAGAACTGGTTTTATCCATCTGTGTCCTAAGAATAGCAAACTGATGAATTTGAGTTTCCCTCTTTCTACCTGCCTTCCCCACTCCACCTGCACACCTGAGTTCTATTAATGGTATGCTAGGAAGTCACTAGCGGGAATGCCCAAAGGAAGCAGATTAAGATTCCAAATTCATCCAAATTCAAAACAGAGGCTCTACCCATCCCAGGAGGAAGTCTGAGACTTTAAGGATGGATACCCTCTTATGTCCCACATATGCAACAGTTGCATTTGGGTATGATTTTTAGAACATATTTTCCTCTTCCTTTCATAGTAGCCTCAGAGTTGCTTGTTTGGAAAACAGAATGGCTTGCACACGTTAGAGAAAGTTCTCAAGACTCCCAGAGTATAATTAATTACTTATCATGGGCTGCTCTTCTCTATCTGAGCCAGAATACTTTGAAACCTTAATTATACATCCAAATAACTATAATTGTAAGATTGTACTCCTAGAATAGAGAGGTGACTTGAAGACTGAAAGGACTAGTTATGATAACCCAAAAAGAAAGTCTTGTATATGTGCCAGTCTTGTTCTATCCCTATTTCATTAATGAGATACTCAGATGCTTCCACAATTTGAGAGTTGGTCAGAAAAGACATTGTCATCTCTCTCTGACTAAACTAGAAAGCTCACTTGCTAACCAAAACCAAACTTTGTTTCTTTCATTGTGATTCTAGGTAATAAACATATTTCAATGTGCCAATTTTTCTAAGAACTGAAGTAGAAAGAATGTCTGCCTTCTGAATTGGCTTGCTTTGCTATTTAACTTTGTATTACCTCTCAGATGGTTTCTGTAGGCAGCTAACACATCTTCACTTTGTTCTTACCTGTTTTCCTCTGCTATTTTCTTCCTTTGAAGATTTTTTTCCCACAGCATTACTATATTTTTCAGAAAGTTAAAGGCCTTTCTTTAAAATTATGGGAATAAAACTGGCCATGTTACAGATTTAGAAACTTAGAGCATTCTAAATAAGCTCTTGTACTTGAACAAGCAACCTAGCATCCTTTCAATTCACCCTCCTAAAAAGGCAGATGTGACTTGATTCATTTTGGACCTAATAGTTTAAGTTTCTCCTCCCCAAACTTGAGTAACAGAGATTAACAAATAGCCTGGAGTCAGAGCACAGGAAAGCAACAAGAGCATAACAGATTGCTGCCCCATTGCCTTCACATCTGTGCTTCTGGAGAGTGATCTGCTCCCAGAGCACTGGCAAACCAAAGAAAGAAAAACTGACAGGTCATCCAGTGACTTTGGCTGGGCATTCCAGCAGGGAGGGTAATTGGAGCAAAACCTTAAGAAGAAAGGAATGGTGGGTATATACTCTAGTCAGACTCAAAAAGTTTGGGAATTGTTTAAAAAAAAAAAAACTATGAAAGAAAACTTTTTTTAGTAAATAAGACATAATTAAAATAAGTGTTATTCCTGCTGAGTCTAAAATCTTCCCTTTAGGGGTGGGGTTTAGATTACATCCTCTTGGAGGGGAGAGAGACTGAGCAATCTCGGCACCTACAACCTAAGAGAAGTTTCTCTCAACTGGATAAACCAGGGTTATGTTTAGGATTCAGACTTAGAGAACATATGACTAACCATCCTGAGTGCTGCACTGATATTGGCAGAATGTTCATTGTTATTAACCAAGCTTGGAATGCCCTGAGCACCCACCCAAGTCCTGAGGTTCCAAATGCTAGCCTGTTTCTCCATGCAAATGTGACAGTGTACCTTCTATGGTCATGAGGACATGGCATTTTTTTCCCAACAGGTGATATCCGCAATGACCTGTACCTAACCCTGGAGAAGGGGGATTTTGAAAGAGGGGGAAAGAGTGTACAAAAGAATATTGAAGTGACCATGTATGTGCTTTATGCAGATGGAGAAATACTGAAGGTAAGGCTTGCCAATCAGTCATGCAGAATGAAGGCCAATGTAATAATTCTAGCGTGTTCTTATGGTCTTTCCAGAGGTCCATTTCCTTCAAGCAGGATTGAACTCAAATCACCCCAGATGCATTCGTCTCTCCCTTTCCCTTTCTTCAAGTAAACCCTATCATGTACTTTGATAATGACTTCCAGTGTCAGATAACCTTTGCAGAAATTCTTCCTGGTGTCTGACCTGATTCCCTTTTGCTCCAATTTATACCTACTCCCTCTAGTTCTGTCCTACATGTTACCTCTTCTGCCATTCTGCCTAGCATAAATCTGCCTACTTTGGTAACAGTTATTAGGTTCTACTTTGCTCTTTTTTCCTCCCTTAAGCTAACTCAGAAAATTCTATTTGCATTTTGGTCATGAGTAAACTTAGACACTCACTGGCTGGCACCAAGTTATGAAATAAAGAACAGCAAACTCAACCCTGGAACATTATTTCTAGCCCATGTATTACAAGGATCCTCTTTCACTCTTCATTGAAAAGAGACCTGGTGTGCTGTTTTTATGTTGTCAGTTTTTCCCTTAGTCATGTCACAGTTAAGTCCCTGGTGAGTAACAAGGCACCATTTGCAGTGCATTTGATAGAAGGCAAATCAGTAAGTCTTACTTCTGTGTATTGGCAACAGCCCCATGAGGCATGCAGAGCAGAAGGGATCATTCCCATTTGACAGAGAAAAAAGGTAAAACTAGTTGATATCATCTTCCAAAGCAAGCCAGAAATAAAGGAGAATGTTGAAATAATGATGAAAACAGTCATTTGTGTATCATTTTAAAAACGAAACAGAAGGACCTTGGCATGTCCATGGTTTGCATGCAAAGTATCAAAAATAGCAAAGTCATCAGTCAGTCATGCCACTCCTGTGTGATCAAGGAGAAACTCCTGATCATGTTCCCCAAAGCTTCCTGTCTTCCAAGACAGAGGCACAGGCACTCTTGGGACTGTAGCTTCATGGCAACATTTGGGAACTGGGATCAAGTTAAATCTGGCCTGCCTTGTTTACATCCAAGGAAAGTCAGCAAAGGGTGATCTAAAATGCCAGTCCAACATTGGGATAAAGAAAATTAAGAAAGCAAGCTCTTTCAACTTTATAATTTAGTATTTCTTCATGATATGGTGCAATGCTGTGTATAATTGACTTCTCTCATGGAACTTACTCTTTCCTTTTTCATTGAGGATGTAGAGTCTACCTTAGCAATTCAGATGCACTACCTGGCTTCCCTCCAAATTGCCAAGCAGTGTGTGTGGTAATTTCTGCCCCAAGGAAAACAAGGAGCATTGTGACTGCTGATTGCTTATACCATCTACACAGTTGTTTCCAAAAGTATTAAATTTAAGTCAAGTACATTCTCATCTCATAGATTTAGCAATGTGAAAATAATACTTTCACACAGGAGAAAGTATCCTAGTGACACAAAAGAATCCAGAAGCTCCTTTCAAGAAGATAACACCTTATTTTGCTTCTCTCTTACAGGATTGCATCAGCTTGGGTTCAGGAGAGCCAAATAGAAGTTCCTATCACTCCTTTGTCCTCTATCACAGTAATAGTCCTCGCTGGGGAGAAATTATTAAATTGCCTATCCCCATTGACAGATTTCGGGGCTCCCACCTGCGCTTCGAATTCAGACATTGTTCCAGTGAGTGAGATTTCCCTCCACCTTCCCTTGAGGATATGAATATAACTGTCCTCTATAGAATGGAAGTAAGGGAATTCTTATTGGGGCAGAAAAAGGAGGACTTAGGAATAAATGGATACTCAGAGATCAGATGTTATTAGAGGGTGTTCTTTGGAGTGTAAAAGCAATGATTCAAAACCATGGGCCTTCCTAGTGTCTGAAATATCTAGCATCATTCTCCTTTGGATGTTTCCTTTGTACCTATTAAACTGTTTCTCAAAGAACCTCTAGGTTATCAAGACTAGCAATATAGTTTATGTTTGTATCTAGGTAGTCTGTATATTTTGGGGTATAAATGGAAGCTTGTTCTAGCATATTTTTCATCATTTCTGTAGTCATGTTGCTACCTGGCTAATGAAAGGGGCAAAAGTGTAGGTGACAAACGCAAGAGGAGTTTCTTCCTTTTTTAAATATTTTTAATTTGTCAATGGACCTTTATTTTATTTATTTATATGTGGTTCTGAGAATCAAACCTAGTACCTCACACTTGCTAGGCAAGTACTCTACCACTGAGCCACAACTCCAACCCCAAGAGGAATTTCTATTAAAAAGAAAAGTTAAAGGCAAAAATAGCTAACACTTGCCTCTGGTTGCAGCAAAGGACAAAGGGGAAAAGAAACTCTTTGGCTTTGCATTCTCACCCCTGATGCGTGACGACGGCACCACCCTTTCAGATGATATTCATGAGCTTTATGTGTACAAGGTATGGGGCCTGGCTGTCTTTTATCCTCACCCTTCACTTCCTGTGGCCACTCTCACACATGGTTCTCAGGTGGGTTTTATTGGGCAGGTCAGAGGATTCAGAGCATGCTTTGTGGGTGAAAACAGAACAGCTGTGGGCAGGCTTTTGTTTTTTAAGTGCACTGGCCTTTCTCCCACAACTAATGCCAACAGGCCTTTTGTTTCCCACCTCCCACTTCATTGGATGAAAATTTATTACTGACTCCTTTATGCAGTTTTTGTCTGGACTAGTAAGTTCTAAGTCCTGCTATTTGAGATTATGATTCTGCTGTCACAGCTTAGCTGCCACCCAAGTTTGTTTGCACAACAGGTGGAGGCCATATGCCCTACCATGTTCTGTTTAATACATACATGAGATGTTCTAGGAAGTTTCTGAACAGAACGCACTCTTCCAAAAGGACCTGAAACTCAAGGTATAGCCTTAGGAAGATGAGAGCAAATATCAAATCAGAAATTCCCTGGGACCTGATTTTTGCACATGGCATGGCTCAGGAAATAGTCTCTATTCTCTGCTTTTCATCTACAGTGTGATGAGAATAGCACATTTAACAACCATGCTTTGTACCTGGGCCTGCCCTGCTGCAAGGAAGACTACAATGGCTGCCCTAATATCCCCTCAAGCCTCATCTTCCAGCGCAGCACCAAAGAGTCTTTCTTCATTTCCACACAACTCTCTTCTACCAAACTCACCCAGAATGGTAGGTAATGCTGCCTGCAAGGTGATGCCCTCCACTGTCCTCAGTTGTTGGTTCCACATTGCTAGTGCATGTTAAGGGAGATAGAAATTACTCCTTCATACCAGAGTAAGGGATTTCTTTTATTTTGAAGCTGATGGATTCACTTAGCAAGAGCAGCCTATGAGGGTTCCATGGTGTTAGTAGCACCAGGGTGCACATACAGGGTGCACAGATAGATCTTGGCCTTGACTTTAGCATTAAAGAGTCTGTTGTGCTGCTCATGGCTAGTTCTGTTCCTCTAGATTCCACCTGTCCTTGTCTGGGGGAGTCTTTGCCTTGCTCAACCATGAAAGAGCCAGGGTTCATCATCTTTTGGGCTTGCTTTCTAGTGGACCTCCTTGCTCTACTGAAATGGAAGGCCTTTCCAGATCGGATCATGGACATCCTAGGGAGGCTACGGCATGTCAGTGGGGAGGAAATTGTTAAGGTATGTCTTTTACTCTGTGCAAACATACTGCTGAGGAAGAATCTGGGTAAAAGACCTTAACTCCCTGTGATTTCTGCTAGTAAGCCTCTAAGACCATTTCTCCAGATACATAATAGATGAATAGGAATATTTTGGAGGTTTTTCTTGTTCTGTTTCATTTTGTTTCAGTTTTTTGTTAGCTCTTTTTTTAAAAAGTATATAGCCAGGTGTGGTGGTGTACACATGTAATCCCAGCTACTTGGACTGGGAGGTAAGATGATCACAGGTTTGAGGCTATCCAGCGCAACTTAACAAGACCCTGTCTCACAATAAAATTTAAAATGGCTGGGGTTGAGTGCTTTCCCAGTATGCACAGGCTCTGGGTTCAATGCCCAGTACCACAAAAAGAAAAAAAGTATTTATCATGCCAAGTTTATAACTTTTTAAAGACTATATTTTAATTATAATTATAAACCCATTCTCTAACTTGTTTTCTTCACTGAGAGAAAAGTTATTATTAAAGGATAGTGGTAAAAGCATCCTCTCAGAACAAATCCTTGTGGGTTTTGCTGCCTATCAGTCCATTTTTTTGCTACCTACATTCCATAGGTCTCTTCTGCCTTTTTTTTTTTTTTTTTTGGCATCTTTCTCATTTACCTTGCTTTGTAACCCTTTTACCTCAACCCAACCTGATGTCTTTCTGGCTCTACTCTCCTGATTATTAGAACTCTGAATAATATCCATTCATTTGTAGCTGCTGATTTTACCCCATCTCTCACTTCAAGTCCATGCTAGTGAAACCTTTACCACCTACCTCAACTGCTTTCTCCAGGTACCTTCATGACATTCCTCATCTAATGACCTTAAGCAGGCTGACAGCAATACCACCAGTTCCCTGGTGTTTTTATAGGACCTCTCTAGGTAAAATGTTTCCCCCATGCAGTTTTAGCTCAAGAATACCCCAGACACTTGCTGGTGGCGAAAACCCAGTAGGTGAATCATACACAATGAACTGAACTCTCCTGAGGAAGGTGGAGATGCTTTCAGTCATCAGCAAGAGCAACAGAATGCAGGCTACAGATTAAATCTTGAGAAGGCATCCTGTCCATAATGAGCTTCCTTAACTCTGCCATCACAAATCAGTTAGCATAAATGCACTGTCTATACTTTCATTTCACAGCTGTAGTCTTCAAGTCTGTGCTTTTATGAAGTTAATGTGTGAATTTTGTTTTAATGAATTGATCCAATTATCATAAAAATTTTTGAAAATTCTTTATAGATTAATACTAGTTTTAAAATCTAAGATAAATTGATACTCATATTTTCCTTTTAAATATAAAAATATTAACAAGTACACAGATGAGGTTTTAAGAAGTTTATAGTCTTCTTAAGAAAGAATTGTCATAGCCAGGCATGGTGGCACATGCCTATAATCCCAGCAATTTGGGAGGCTGAGGTGGGAGGCTCATGAGTCCAGTCTCAGCAACTCAGCGAGACATTGTCTCTAATAAAACATTAAAAAGGACTGAGGATATGGCTTGATGATTAAGCACCCCTGGGTTCAATCCCTGATACAAAAAAAAAAAAAAGGTTGTCACATTCATGACAAGAAAACATCCTACCAGCATATCTAGTTTTTTTTTTTAATTTTTTTGAAGTTGTTGATGGATCTTTATTTTATTAATTAATTATTTATACATGGTGCTGAGGATCGAACCCAGGGCCTCACGCATGCTAGGCAAGCGCTCTACCACTGAGCTATAGCCCCAGCCCCCAGCATATCTAGTTTTAACATCAGTAATTTGTCTCCAGCCAGCCAGAGGAGAATATAAAAAGAATATGCTGACATTTTGAATCTTTTTAACTTTTTATTGGAAAATTTCAAGCATACCTAATAGTTGACAAGAGTATGGAAAGAGTCCTACGGGTATACCTCACCTAATTTCAAGAATCACTGAAACATTACCAGTCCTAACCCCATCAACACCCTAATCTACACTTCCACTTCATATTATTTTGAAATAAATTATAGGGGCTGGGATTATGGCGCAATGGTAGCGTGCTCGCCTAGCACGCGGGAGGCACCGGATTCAATCCTCAGCACCACATAAAAATAAAATAAAGATATTGAAATAAATTATAAATGTTGTATCATTTAACTTGGAATTTGACTCTAAAAGTACTAGATTTGATTTTTAGACTCTAAGCATCTATCATTAGTTATTAGTTTCTCCCTTTTTTAACTCAAAAAAAAAAAAAAGAAAGGAAAAAGTCATATGCTCAAAAAGCAACAACAATGAAGAATGCTGCCAGATTTTTTTTACCCTCACTGAGAGTCCTCATTGGCTGCCTTTGCCCTTCTCCTGGAATACTAATTCCTAAACCAAAATATAGTTACTGTAGGTAAAGTTCAGCTTGCCACACCTCATCCAAATATACCCTATTATAGTTAGGCCATAGTAGAGAGTAAGGGACTGTTAAACTCTGTGAAGTCCCAGGAAAGTGAGCTCTTTTTCTCAAATTTTATATCAGAATCTCTGAATCTTTTCATTTTAAAATTGCTATTCTGCCTGGGTATCTAATTTATTTATTTATTTATTTATTTAAGGTAATGGCTCTTTGCTTTTTTTTTTTTTTTTTTTTTTTTTTTTGGTGGTGGTGCTAGGAATTGAACCCAGGGCCTTATGCATGTTAGGCAAGCACTCTACCAACTCAGCTATATCCCCAGCCCAGTAATGGCTCTTTCCTTACAGGTGTAGCACTTACTCAACAGGAAAAGCCTCCTAGGTCTTTTTCAGAGTCCTTGGGCTATAGGTAAATACCCCCCATTCACCTACTTATCCCTTAGCTAGATGAAGACAGGATACTAGACAATTTTTAAGTCCTGTTTTAAGATTCTAGATCTTTCATTTTATTTATTGAGAGTGAAATTCATTGGTATATGGGAATTTGACCATGCACACAAGATCCTGAGACCTGAGCCCTCTGCTTTTGATGTTTCAGTTTCTTCAGGACATCTTAGATACACTCTTTGTGATTTTGGATGATAATACAGAGAAATATGGCCTGCTGGTTTTTCAGTCTCTGGTAAGTCACTTCTTGACTTTTCATTTTTATTAATTATTCCTGTCACATGCTTCAAAACTTTTTTAAAAAACACTCTAACTTATTAGAGTGAGGCAGCAAAAGATACAGATATTTCCTGGGGGGTGGGAAAGGGGAATGGGTATAGTAAAGACGGTTGATTGAGATCGTCATCACTACCCTTGGTGCATGTATGAAGACACAATTGGTGTGACTTTATCTGGTTTGCAACCAGAGAAATGGAAAAACTGAGCTCTATATATGTACTATGACTTGAAATGCAATTAAATAAACTAATTTTTAAAAAAGAATAATAACAAAACTGAAACAAAAAAAAAAGATACAGATATTTCCAATAGAAAAGAGACTGAGAAGTGTCACCCAAGGAAGACTAACCAACCAACAACCTACCAGGCAGATCTCTCCAAGATCAGGATTGAAGAATTCAGCTTGGTCAGGTCCAAATCTAGACTTTATAGTTCTGAATCCTCAATCTTATCACTATTGCAGGGTTGCCTGGCCCTCAGCAGTAGTGACCTACACCAGCAAGAGGCCCAAGGACTAATAGAGGAAACCAGATAGCCCATTTTTTTCACTAACAAAGTAGAATATAAATACTGGGAAAAGCAGAGACTCATTCATGATAGTTTCCAGAAACCTGTGCAGTTCCAGAGGTCTCTGGAGACTCTCTCCTTCCTTCATTCTATGCAGTTGTTTCAGAACCCAAGGATCAGAAGGGTTTTTTTCCATAAGAATTGACAGAGATTTGAATGTTCAGTGCATTTTTCTTCATATATCTAGTCCCACCAGAGGGCCATATATTCATTCATGGAAAACCAGATACTGCAATCTACATGATTAGGAGCCAAGGTGAGAGTTGGAATGGGCGCTTACCACCAGCCCCATTTCTGAAAGGTACAGTCTTCCATAGCTCCATGTGGCTCACAAGACAATCTTTTTTTTCCTCCATTTTCCAAGTTTTAGTGTTTATGCCATCAACACAGATAGTGTTGTGCCTGTCCCTGATCCATATTGTACTGTTCAGCACTATTGTATCACAGACTCAGAGTAACACAGGCACAAACTAATGAGCTCTTGGGTCTGGATTGGGAGGCTGGGAATGACAGAAAAGAAAAACACAGAATGGAAATCTTACAGTTACATGGGGAACACTAGACAAAACACTGACAGTTTACATTCCCTTGAAGAAGATAATCTGTTTCTGGCTAGAGATAGGTCTGAGACTTCCAGTGAACCCTGGTGACCTAACCACTATCTCTCCCAGGTTTTCATCATCAACCTGCTCCGAGACATCAAGTATTTCCACTTCCGACCTGTGATGGATACATATATCCAGAAGCACTTTGCTGGAGCCCTGGCGTACAAGTAAGTTGCATTTGGTGTTATAATTAAGACTTGTGTTTGAGCACAAAGACTTTTTTAAAAAGTT
>CM053409.1:23268358-23289719 GCA_028644305.1 Xerus rutilus | reverse complement strand
AAAAAAAAAAAAAAGATTGTTGTACAACCATCACCAGAACTCCATCCATCTCCAGAACTTTTCATTTTATATAAAGCTGAAATTCTGTAACAGTTAACTCCATTTCCTGTTTCTCCCAGCCCCTAGAAACCATCATTCTACTATCTCTATGAATTTTGACTACTGTAGGTTCCTCATGTAGGAAGACATGTATTTGTCCTTTTGTGAGTAGATAAACTTCAGTTAACATAATGTCTTCAAGTTTCATCCATTTTGTAGCATTTGTCAGATCATATATATATTATATATATACATGTATAATCTATTACATACATATATAAAATCAACCACATTTTATCAATTCATCTGTTAGTGGATTACTTCCATCTTTTAGCATTTGAATAGTGCTCCAATGAATATGAATGCAAGAATATATCTTCAACCCTCTTATTTCACTTCTCTTAGGTATATACCCAAAAGTGGAATGTCTGGATCATATGGCAATTCTATGTTTAATTTTTTGAGGAATGACCATACTGTTTTCAATAGCAGCTGCACCATTTCACATTCCCAACAGAGCACAAAGGTTCCAATTTCTCCACATCTCATGAATATTTGCTATAGCCTGGTTTTTTGATATTAGCAATCCTACTATGAAGGGAAGTGTAAAGTGCTATCTTTTTGTCATTTTCATTTGCATTTCCCTAATGATTAGTGATGTTGAGCATCTTTTTGTTTGTTTATTGGCCACTTATGTCATCTTTGGAGAAATATCTATTTGTCTTTTGTTCATTTTTTAATCAGATTTTTTGTTGTCATTGAGTTGTAGGAGTTCTTTATATTCTCTGGATATTAGCATCTTATAAATTGTATGATTTATAAATAATAATTTCCAAGTCCAGTGTCATGAAGCTTTTGTCCCTGTTTTCTTTTAGCAGTTTTTTTCTAGTTTTAACTCTTACAACTTAGATCTTTGATCCATTTTGAGTTGATTTTTGTATGTTCTATAAGAAAACCTTCCAACTTTCTTCATTTTGCACATGGATATCCAATTTTCCCAGTACCATGCATTTGTTGGTTTTTTTCACATTGAATGGACTTGACATCTTTGTTGAAAATCATTTGGCCATCCGTAGGAAGATTTATTTCTGGGCTATTTTATTCCACTGTTGTAGATACCTGTCTTTATGTCAGTACAACATTGTTTTAATTGCCATAGTTTGTACTAAGTTTTGAAATCAAGACATATGAGACTTCCACTTTGTTCTTTTCCTTCAAGATTGTTTTGGCTATTCTGGGTCCTTGAGAGTCCATATGCATCTTAGTATGGCGTTTTCTATTTCTGAAAAAAGAAAGTATTGACATCTTAACAATATTGTCTTTCAATACATGAACATAGGATGTCTTTCCATGTATAGGTGATTCTTTAATTTTTTTCAGCAACATTTGTAGGTATCAGTGTACAAGTCTTTCCCCTCCTTACCTTTATTCCTAATATTTTATTCCTTTTGATGCTATTATAAATGAAATTTTTTCTTAATTTCTTTTTTAGATTGTTCATTGTTATGTATAGAAATGCAATTTATTTTCTGTGTTGATTTTGTGTCCTGAAACTTTGCTGAATTAATTTATTAGTTCTACCCTTCCCCTCCACCCCCAGTGCTGGGGATTGAATCCAGGGGTACTCTACCACTGAGCTACATCCCCAGCACTTTTTTTTTTTGAGTCAGGGTCTTGCTATGTTGTCAAGGTTGGCTGCAAACTTGCAATTCTCCTGCCTCAGCCTCCCAAGTGCTGAAATTACAGGCATGCACCACTGCAACCGGTCTCTTAATGGAGTCTTTGCTGTGTATACATTTGAGATCATGTCACCTGAAAACAGAGATAATTTTTCATTCTGCTTTCTAATTTGGCTACCTTTTATTTCTTTTCTTGATAATTGCTCTGGGTTGAAATGCCAGCACATGTTGAATAAAAGTGGCAAAAGCAAGCATCCTTGTTTTATTCTCAATCTTAGAGGAAAAGCTTTCAGGTTTTCACCTTTGAGCATGATGTTAACTTGGCTTTTGGCTGACATTTTAAACTATAGTTTATTACCTTGTTCCCATACTTTTCCTTCAAGAAATAATGGTGAAGCTGCTAATAATAAGTCTTACTTTCCCATGAGGACATGTGAGTAGTTAAATACAGCACTCTCAAATAAATGTCAAAGAAAATCGACAGTAACTAAAAAAAGATAATGTAATTGGTAAACAAATATGGGAAACAGATTATCTAAGACAATTGAAACAAAGAGAAATAACCATTTCTTTTGTAAAATTAGCACTGTTTTAAATTTTTTCTATTTTTTAGTTTATTATAGTTATACATAATAATGGGATTCATTTTGATATCTTCATAAATACATATAACATAGTTTTCTCCACTTCAATCCCCAATGCTACCCCTTTCCCTCCCCTCCTCCTCCTCTTTTCTCCTTCCTTTATTGATATTCCTTCTATTTATTTGATTATTTTTAATTGGTGCATTATGGTTATATATAAAATTTGAGTACATTTTGATATATTTATTATATGCACATAGCATGATTTGATCAACTTCACTACCCTGTTCTTCCTCTCCTTCCTCCTCCTTGGCCCCCTGCTTCTACTGTATTGATCTTCCTTCTATTGTTGAGATCCTCTTTTTTAAATACCTTTTTTCTCTCTAGCTTCCACATATGAGAGAAGATATTCAACCTTTGATTTTCTGAGTCTGGCTTATTTCACTTCCAGTTTTATCCATTGCCAGTAATGACATAATTTCATTATTCTTTATGGCTGAGTAGAACTTCATTGTGTATATATGCCACATTTTCTTAATCCATTTGTCTATTGCTGGGCACTTAGTCTGGTTCCATAATTTGGCTATTGTGGATGGTGCTGCTATAAACATTTGCAGGCATATATCACTATAGTATATTAATTTTAGTTCTGTTGAATAAATACCAAGGAATGGGATAGCTGGGTCATGGGGTGATTCCGTTCATAGTCTTTTGAGAAATTTCCATACTTCTTTCCAGAGTGGTTGTACTAATTTGCAGTCCCATCAACAATGAATTAGTCTACTCTTTTTCTCACTTTCTCACCAGCAATTGCTGCTATTTGTATTCTTTTTTAAAATTTGTTCTAATTAGTTATGCATGACAGTAGAATGCATTTTGACACATTGTACACAAATGGAGCAGAACTTCTTCCTCTAGCCATTAGTCCCTTGTTGGAAGAATAACATGATGCAGAGTCATACCAGTCATGTAATCGTAGATGTAATAATGCCTGTCTCATTCCACCATCCTTCCCATCCTCACATCCCCTCCCCTCCTCTCACTCCCCTCTGTACAATCTAAAGTCCCTTCATTCTCCCCTGCCCCATTATGGATCAGCAGCTGGTTATCAAAGAAAACATTTGGCTTTGGTTTTTTGGGTTTGGATTCTTTCACGTAGCATGATATTCTCCAGGTCCATCTGTTTACCTGCAAATGCCATAATTTCATTCTTCTTTAAAGCTGAGTAATATTCCATTGTGTATATGAACCACATTTTCTTTATCCATTCATCTGTTGAAGGGCATCTAGGTTGCTTCCACAGTTTACCTATTGTGTTATTTGTATTCTTTTTTTTATTTTCTTTTAGTTATTGATGGACCTTTGTTTTTATTCATTTATTTATATGTGGTGCTGATAATCGAACCCAGTGCCTCACACACGTGAGGCAGGCACTCTACTGCTGAGCCACAACCCCAGCCATGTATTTTTTTTTATAATATTTTATTAGTTATTGATGAACACAATGTCTTTATTTTATTGCTTTGTATGTGGTGCTGAGGATCGAACCCAGGGCCTCACATATGCAAGGCAAGCGCTCTACCACTGAGCTACAATCCCAGCCCCAGCCATGTATTTTTTTAAAATTTTTTCTTGTTAGTTGTAGATGGACACAATGCTTTTATTTTGTTTATTTATATGTGGGTGCTGAGGATCGAACCCAGTGCCCCACTTGTGCTTGGCAAATGCTCTACCACTGAGTCACAACCCCAGCTCCTTATTTATTTATTCATATGTGGTGCTGAGGATTGAACCCAGTGCCTCACATATCCTAGGCAAGTGCTCTACCACTGAACCACACCTCCAGCCCCAGCCCATGTATTCTTGATGATGCCATTCTAACTGGGGTGAGATGAAATCTCAGTGTAGTTTTGATTTACATCTTCCTGGTTGCTAAGGATATTAACATTTTTGTCGTGTATTTGTTGGCCATTTGCCTTTCTTCTTTTGATAAATTTCTCTTTAGATCTTTCACTCATTTACTGATTGGATTATTAGTTTTATTGGTTCAAGTTTTTTGAGTTCTTTATATATTCTGGTTATTAGTCCCCTGTTGGAAGAATAACAGGCAAAGATTTTCTCCCATTCTATAGGTGCTTTCTCTTCATGCTCTTAATGTTTTCTTTTACTGTGCAGAAGCTTTTTCATTTGTCCAGATATTCCTTCCTGTGGTGCTGGGCTTCTTATGTGCAAGGCAAGCACTCTACCACTGATCTATATCCCCAACCCAGAAGCTGTTTAATGCTATCCCATTTATTGATTCTTGATTTTATTTCTTCAGCTCAGGAGTCCTATTAAGGAAGTTGGTGCCCATGCCAATGTGTTGAACTGTTGTCCCTATGTTTTATTCTAACTGTTTCACTGTTTCTGGCCTAATTCCTAGGTCTTTGAACACTTTGAGTTGATTTTTGTGCAGGGTGAGAGGTAGGAAATCTAGTTTCATTCTTCCACATATGGCTATCAGTTTTCTCAGCACCATTTGTTTAAAATGCTGTCTTTTCTCTAAAGTATGTTTTCGTCAAGTTTGTCAAGGATCACATGACTGAATTTATGTAAATTTGTCTCTGTGTTTTCTAGTATATTCCATTGGTCTTCATACCTGATTTTATGTGAACACCATGCTCTTTTAGTTTCTATACCTCTGTAGTATAAATTGATATCAGGTATTGTGATGCCTCCATTCTCACTCTTGTTGCAGAAGATTGCTTTGGCTATCCTGGGTCTTTTATTCTTCCATGTAAATTTTAGGACTGTTTTTCTAGTTGTGAAGATTGTAATTGGTATGTTGATGGGTATTGCATTGAATCTGTAGATTGGTTTTGGTAATATGATAATTCGAAGATATTAATTGTCACTATTTGTGAACATGGTAGGTCTTTCCATCTTGTAAGGTCTTGAATTTATTTTTTTAGTGTTTTATAATTTTCCACGTAGAGATCTTTCACCTCCTTAGTTAGATTTATTCCTAAGTGAAATTAGCACAGTTGTTGAAAACATAAATAAAACCCAATAGTGGCAACACTGTGGAGTCATTGGAATTCTGATACTTTAATGTAATTTTGGAGAGCAGATACTACACTAAGTACTTTGTTTATAATCCTATTAGTATTCACTTTGAGATGTACTTTTATTTTCTTCCATATTTTAAATAAAAATAACGAGGAACAGAGAATGAAATAACTTGCCTAAGGTTACAGGACCACATACTGATAGGTCTCAGACGTGACCACAATCTGTACTCTTTCTTTCCTCTGTGATCTCTTACCATATAAATGTGTAGACCTTCTGACCCAGAAATCTCATTCCTCTCAGGAGACTCAGTCCTCAGGAAATGAAGTAGATGGGATGGGATGACATATGAAACTATTTGCTTTAATTCAGAGTCCATTGTTTACCAGTCAGTTCTGTATGTTCTGAAGACATAGCACTTTAAAAGAAAACAAAATACACATTCAGTTCAAGTCTTTGAGAAAAGTAGAATGGGAAAGAGTGATTATATTTGCTGATTAAAATGTAGCAACACTGTATGGATAAGGAATATCTGTCTCAGATGATATCAAAATTCCACAGCTGTAATGGATTCATCACTCCATTCTAGCTCATCAGCAGAATATTATTTCCTTTTTGACTAATTCAGTGCTGAATTTCCCACTTGGCTAATTAAACATTTTAGTCTGCATCGCCTTTGGATTAAAGCATGATCTCTGTAAACTTTTCTGTTTTCTAGGGAGCTCATCCGCTGTTTGAAGTGGTATATGGACTGCTCAGCAGAATTGATTCGGCAGGACCACATTCAGGAAGCCATGCGGGTAATGTATTGAGCTTCCCATACATAAGGAGACCAATCTTGAAGTTAATGTGAGTAATTTCAATGGTATTGTACAAGACAGGTGTAGATGTCCTGCTTTGGGGAAGACTGCCTTAATCCACGTATTTCTCTTTCCTTACCTCACTTGTGCCCCAGAAGATCTTTATTCCTGATAATACTGAAGTGGGAAGGAAGGATGATATATACATGGCTCCTGGACATTCTCCTTTGCTAGATTTTTTTTAAAATATTTTTTTAGTTGCCAATGGATCTTTATTTTATTTATTTATATGTGGTGCTGAGAATCGAACCCAGTGCCTCACACATGCAAGGCAAGTGCTCTACCACTGAGCCACAACCCCAGCCCCATCCTTTGCTAGATTTTTACCAATAGTATCAGTCCACTGGCTAAAATATTGTTAACTCCTAAGCCAATGTTGGTAGCAACATTGATTAGAATTAAGATTTTTCAACACACTTTCCTTCTTTAGTGGTTACTAAACAGTATTTTGGGGAACTATTTTTATTAAAAAGAGCTAAATGTGTGCGGGTATATTGAAAAGAAGATAATTTTTAAACCTTGGCCTTAGGAAGAAACTGGAATTTTCCATTGTCTAGACCACCTGTCTGAACCCCTACTCAAACAAGTTCCCTGACATTGTATCCTGTTTTTGCATTGCTGAGTGATTCGAGTAGACATGGTATTTTAGTCAGCTTTTTCACTGCTATGACTAAAAGATCCAACCAGAACAACTGTAGAGGAGAAAAAATTTTTTTGAGGGCTCATGGTTTTAGAGGCTCCATTCCTTAGGGCTCAAGGTGAGGCTGAACATCATGGCAGAAGAGTATGGCAAAGGAAAGCAGTTCACATGATGATCAGAGAGCAGAGAAGAGCGACTCCACTTGTCAGATACAAAATATATACTCCAAAGGAATGCCCCCAATGCCCCACTTCCTCCAGCCATACCCAGCCTGCCTTCAGTTACCACTCAAGCAATCCCATAAGATGGATTAACTCACTGATTGCGTTAAGACTCTCATAACCTAATCATTTCTCCAACCCTTCTTGCATTGTCTCACATATGAGCTTTTAGGGACATACCACATCCAAACCATAACACATGGAACTGTTTTCACTGTCAGTTAACTCCACTATCTGGTAACTTCTTTTCATGGCTACTGCTTCTGTTATAGAAAACCACATATGACACTGTTGGTCCCTTTTTGCTCAAAAGATTTCCAAAAAGCTGTTATGTCCTTTGGGAACTTACTTAGAATAAGACTATGCTTTTTCATTCTGTCCCTGTCTTTTCTTGTTCTTGAGGGACCTGTTTTTGTTGTTATTTTTCCACAATATTTTCCCATCATTTCCAGATAGCAATAAAAGAAAAATGGCGGCAAAGTAATTCTGCTTTTTCTCTTCTTCTTTTTTTTTTTTTTTTTTTTTTTTTTTTTTTTTTGGTACTGGGGATTGAACTCAGGGGCACTCGACCACTGAGCCACATCCCCAGCCCTATTTTGTGTTTTATGTACAGACAGGGTCTCACTGAGTTGCTTCTTCTTTTAATTTTACACTAATTTTACACTAAGTACACTTCTAATTTTACACTAAGTACAGAGCCTGTTTTTTTTTTTTCTTCTTAAGAACAAATTGAAAGGTAAAATCAGCTTGTAGATTATGTGTTTACTCTGCCTATTCTCTGCGTGTTTTGTAAAAATCTGAGGCCACAAGTCTCATTCTACCATCCTTCATACAAATATCAGCTGAGGAGTCACCATTAGTCCTGGGTACTAAGATGCAAAGATGAGTAAGATCATTCAAGCCCAATATCCTAAGGGGAAGCAGGCAAAAACACAAGTGTAGAACAGGGTGCTGAGTGTGATGTGAGGGCAAGGGCCTAGGTTGTGTTCTCAGAACCCCAGCACTTATTACCCCCTATCATAATAGAAAGGATAAAAGTTGAGTTAAATGCACAAGGTTCTTTCTATATGAGCCCCTGAATTAATTGCTTAGACATACTGAAGAAAGCATCACAGAAGTTTTCTTCTGGTAATTGTGCAGTCAATATTGCTTGAGACCTGACGTTTCTGACACATTGTTTTAGCCCCTATGGAATCCAATATGTACCCATTCAGAAAAGGCTAAGCCTTCATTCAAGTGGTTAAAGACAAACAATAAGCATATAAAACAGATAAATTCACAGGTTGGTTTAAAACTACCCTAAAAGAAATAAACCACACCTTGGGATAGTCTGTCTGGAGAGGAGGGTATACTTCAGATCAAGAGCTGAGGAAAGGCTTCTGAGAAAGCCTCTGAGCTAAAATGAGTATTAAGAGCTGGGGGCAAGCATTCCAGGCTGAGAAAACAGCATGTTTAAAAGCTGTGGTGGCAAAAAGCTTAGGTTTTCAAGGAACCAAAAGGCAGCCAATGTGAAAAAGCAGGGACTTTCCAATGCTAGATTGGATGTGGGAAATGACAGAGAAAATTGAGTCTGATTCTAAGGGGTCTAGATTTAGCTGGGTTGATGACAAGGTCATTTATGGAAGTGGAAAATTCTGGAGAAAATCAGGTGTCATTAGGAATAGGAAGAGTGCCATTTCAGGGAACCCCCTTTTTTTTTGAGATAATTTCATACTTGCTCTTGACATGTCACAGTTGCTCTCATACATCTTATATTAAGATTTTATCATTCCATTTCTCCTTTTCCACTTGCAGATTTCACTTTGCAAGTCTTCTTGTCTCCAAATTAGTAAGCCTATCCAATCTTGTTTTCATTCTTCTTCACAGGAAGCATGCCCCTAGCCCAACACCTCTCATTCTGGTATCTTAAACTGTGGAAAAATCTTTTTTATTACTCTTTATTCATTATATCTTGCTACTCATAATCCCATTTTTCCTTTGACTTCAGAATCATGGCCTTTAAAAAAGTTTCTCACTTTGGGAGGCTGAGACAGGAGAATTGTGAGTTCAAAGTCAGTCTCAGCAACAGCGAGGCACTAAGCAACTCAGTGAGACCCTATCTCTAAATAAAACACAAAGTAGGGCTGAGAATATGGCTCAGTGGTAGAGTGCCCCTGTGTTCAATCCCTGGTGCCAAAAAAACAAAAAAAGACCTGATGAAAATAGGGTTCTTTATTTTCTTGTTTATATTGTTTGATCACATGTGAGTGACTTGTAGAGCATATCATTGTAGGTTTGAGGATGTCTCTTGACAAGGTATCCCACAAAGACAGCACATATTTTGCTGCTGAGTTGTGTCAATTCCTGTGAGAGATTAAAAAAAAAGAAAGAAAGAAAGGCTACTGAAGCTGGATACAGTGGCACATGTCTGTAACCTCAGCAACTCAGGAGGTCAGGCAGGAGGATTGCAAGTTTGAGGTCAGCCTGATAACTTATTGAGACTCTGCCTCAAAATAAAAAATAAAAAGGCCTGGGTGTATAGCTCAGTAGTAAAGTGCCCCAGGGTTCAATCCCCACTACCACACGCACACACACACACACATACACAAATATATATATATATTATATATATTATTACATATATCTGTAAGGCTACTGGAATACAGGTTCTAGCATTTATGGAAACAGCATACAATGCAGTTTCCTCTACAGATTCTTCTGATATAAGCCTGGAAGATATATTTTTTTAAACTAGCATTCCCCAGTACAACTGAATTTTGTGGGAGCCACAAAATATTAAGCTTTGCTTTGCCAAATCTTCTTCTTAGATCATAAATTTTGGGTTCGGGCTTTAGCTCAGTAGTAGAGTGTTTGCTTAGCAAGTGTGAGACTCTCATTTTGGTTCCCAGCACAACAAAACAAAAACAAATAATATTTTTTTGCTGGCCGTGGTGGTACACACCTCCAATACCAAATATTCCAGAGGCTGGAGTGAGAGGATCACCAGCGTGGGCAACTTAGTGAGACCCCATCTCCAAAAATAGTGTCATCTTCCTTTTATTTGTTTCAAGTAACTGGTTTCACTTTTTCCATCCCATATCTGTGCCTTTCTATTGTCAGGGAAATGTGTGGCATTTCTTTTCTTTTTTTTTCATATTTAATTTATTTATTTGTTCTAGTTAGGCTTACATGATAAAAGAGTGCAATTTGATTCATTGTACATAGATAGAGGATAACATACCAATTCTCTAGTTGTAAGTTGTATAGAATCACAACATTTATGCAGTCATACATAAAGTTAGGACTATGATGACCATCATATTCCACCACCTTTACTGTCCCCATGTCCCCTCCCCCCTTATGCCCCTGTGAACAGAGTTCCACCATTGTTCCCATGACCTTCCCCACATTATGGATCAGCATCCACTTATCAACAAGTACATTCGGCATTTGGTTTTCTGAGATTGGCTTACTTCACTTAGCATGATATTCTCCAACTTCATCCATTTACCTGCAAATGCCATAATTTTATTCTCTTTTATTGCTGAGTAATATTCCATTATGTGTATATACCACATTTTCTTTATCCAGTCATCTATTGAAGGGCATCTAGGTTGGTTCCACAGTTTAGCTATTGTGAATTGAGCTGCTATAAACATTGAAGTGGCTGCAGCGCTGTAGTTTGCTGTTTTTAAGTCTTCTGAGTATAGACGAGGAGTGGGATAGCAGGTTCAAATGGTGTCATTTCTTTGATTAGAAAACATAGTCTTGGGTCTTCAGTCTGTTGTCTAAAAAAAAAATTACTTTGCTCATAAGCATGGGCCAAGCTGTAGGAACTACTCAGAATCACATTCTGCTCCCAAGCCATTTCGTGGGAACTTTATCTTCTGTATTGTTCACGAACTACTTATGGCAGATGTCCTGATGGGAAAGGGGTAGAGAGTGGATATGTCAGGCCCATCAGCTGCTATGTAATCTCAGACAAGTTTTCTCCAGACTTCTGTGACCTCTGATGAGAAGGCAGGCATTGCACTGGGCCCTAGCTTTATCTCAAAAGATACAGAAGGCTGCTTAAAGGATATTCTTAAAATAAACTCAAAAGTAGTTATATCTTTGCCTTTGAAGCCTTATATTTTCAGGCTTAGAAAACTACAGAGAAACTTAATTTTCTTTTCATCCTGAATAATCTTAAATTCAGCTCTTTTCATAATAACCTGTGACTCCTTAATTTCAGAGCTTCAGAAAACAGTCAAAAATATTTGATTGTTCTCCCACTAAGAATACAGCTGCTGCTTAGTGACAATTTGGGTTTTGGGGGAGGGGGAATAGAGTATCTAATGTTGAAGAATACAAATAATAATAAATGCTGGCGAGGTTGTTGGGAGAAAAGTACACTTGTGCACTTTTGGTGGGACCACAGACTAGTACAACCACTCTGGAAAGCAGTATAGAAATTCTTTTTTTTTTAACTTTTTTTAGTTGTAGATGGACACAATATCTTTATTTTATTTATTTTTATGTGGTGCTGAGGATTGAACCCAGTGCCTCACGCATGTGAGGCAAGTGCTTTACCACTGAGCCACAATCCCAACCCCCAGTATAGAAATTCTTATATAAAAAACTAGGGATAGAACCACCATATGACCCAGCTATCCCACTCCTTGGTATTTTCCCAAAAGATCTAAAATCAGCATACTACAAAAGATGCTCACCTCAATGCCTCAATGTTTACAGCTGCACAGTTCACAATAGCTAAATTATGGAATCAACCCTGTCACAAATGATGGATTAAGAAATTGCATGTGTGTGTATGTGTGTGTGTGTATGTATACATATATATATAATTATGTTATATATGTATCTGTGTGTGTATATATATGTATATATATATACATATACACAATGGAGTTCTATTCAGCCATAAAGAAGAATGAAATTATCGTTGCTGGGCACAGCGGTGCCCACCTGTAATCCCAGAGGCTCGAGAGACTGAGGCAGGAAGATTGTGAGTTCAAAGCCAGCCTCAGTAATTTAGTGAGGACCTAAGCAAATCAGCAAGACCCTGTCTCTAATAAAATATTTTAAAATGGCTGGGGACATGACACATTGATTAAGCACCCCTAGGCTCAATCCTCAGTACCAAAAAAATAAAAAAAGGAAAGAAACTATGGCATTTGCCTATAAATGGATGGAAATGTACAATGTCATGCTAGGTGAAATAAGTCAAACTCAGAAACTCAAAGTTCAAATGTTTTCTCTCGTATGTAGAAGCTAGGGTAAAATAAAGAAAGAGGGAGGGAAGGATTGGATAACACTAAATAACCAATCAAATATAAATTAATAGATGAACAAAAGGAAGTTCAGTAGAGTAGAGGAAGGAGTGAAAGGAAAAGGGAGCATCATGAACTGTGATCAATTTCCATGTATGTATGAGTTTGTCAGGATGAACCTAACTACTATATATAACTAGAAAGCTCTAATTTTCTTTTCCTTTTTTTATTTGTTTTTTTTTGGTTATACATGACAGTAGAATGTATTTTGACATATCATACATACATGGAGTTTAACTTCCCATTTTTGTGGTTGTATATATGTTGAGTTAAACTAGCTGTATATTCATACATGAAATAGGAAAGTTATTTCTAATTCATTCTGCTATCTTCTCATTCCCATTTCCTCTCCCTTCCCCCTGCTCTACCCTATCTAATCAGTGAACCCTCCCCTCCTCCTCTCTCCTCTATTGTGAGTCAGCATCTGCATATCAGAGAGAACATTGGCCTTTGGGTTTTTGGGACTGGCTTATTTCACTTAGCATGGTAGTCTCAAGTTCCATCCATTTACCTGCAGATGTCATAATTTCATTCTTCTTTAAGGCTGAGTAATATTCCATTGTGTATATATCCCACATTTTCTTCATCCATTCATCTGTTGAAGGGCACCTAGGTTGATTCCATAGCTTAGCTATTGTGAATTGTGCTGCTATAAACACCGATGTGGCCACATCATGATAGTAGGCTGATTTGAAGTCTTCTGGTTATATGCCAAGTGGTGGGATACCTGGGTCAAATGGTAGTTCCATTCCAAGTTTTCTGAGGAATCTCCATACTGCTTTCCCGAGTGGTTGCACCAATTTGCAGTCCCACAAGCAATGTATGAGTGCACCTTTTCCCCCACATTCTTGACAACACTTATTGCTTGTATTCTTGATAATTGCCATTCTGACTGGAGTGAGTTGAAATCTTAGAGTAGTTTTGATTTGCATCTCTCTAATTGCTAGAGATATTGAACATTTCTTCATATATTTGTTGTTCGATTATATTTCTTCTTCTGTGAAGTGTCTGTTTGGTTCCTTAGCCCATTTATTGATTGGTTTACTTGGTTTTTTTGGAGTTAAGGTTTTTGAGTTCTTTATATATCCTGGAAATTAATGCTGTATTTGAGGTGCAGATGGCAAAGATATTCTCCCATTCTGTACTCTCTCTGTTCACATTCTTGATTATTTCCTTTGCTGTGAAGAAGCTTTTTAGTTTGATTCCATCCCATTTATTGATTCTTGATTTTACTTCTTGCACTTTACAAGTCTTGTTGAGGAATTTGGTTCCTAAGCCAATATGACATGATGGAGAGTTAGGCCTACTTTTTCTTCTAGTAGGTACAGAGTCTCTGGTCTAATGCCTAGGTTCTTGATCCACTTTGAGATGAGTTTAGTGCAAGGTGGGAGATAGAATTTTCAGTTTTCCCAGCATCATTTGTTGAAGAGGCTATCTTTTCTCCAATGTATGTTTATAGCAGCTTTGTCCAGTATGAGATAACTGTGCTTATGTGGGTTTTTCTCTGTTTCTTCTATTCTGTACCACTGGTCTTCATGTCTCTCTTGGTGCCAGTACCATGTCATTTTTGTTACTATAGCTCTGTAGTATACTTTAAGGTCTGATATTGTGATGCCTCCTACTTCACTTTTCTCACTGAGGATTCCTTTGGCTATTTTAGGCCTTTTATTTTTCCAAATGAATTTCATGATAGCTTTTTCTACTTCCATGAAGAATGTATTGGAACCTTAATAGGAATTGCATTAAATCTGTATGCTTTTGGTAGTATAGCCATTTTGACAATATCAGTTCTGCATAACCAAGAACATGAGAGATCTTTCCATCTTCTAAGATCTTATTCATTTGCTTTCTTCGGAGTTCTATAATTTTCATTGTGGAGATCTTTCATGTCTTTTGTTAGATTGATTCCCAAATATTTTATTGTTTTTGAGGCTATTGTGAATGGGATAGTTTTCCTTTTAGTTGATTCATCACTAATGTATAGGAACACAATTGATTTATGTTAATTTTACATCCTGCTACTTCACTGAATTCATTTATGAGTTCTAGAAGTGGAGTTTTTTGAGTCTTCTAAATATAGAATCTTGTCTTTTGCAAATAGGGATAGTTTGAGTTCTTCTCTTCCTATTCATATCCCTTTCTTTCTTTGGAAAAATTACTCTGGCTAGAGTTTCAAGGGCTATGTTGAGTAAAAGTGGTAAAAGAGAGCATCGCTGTCTTGTTCCAGTTTTTAGAGGTTTCAGTTTTTTTCCATTTAGAATGATGTAAGCCTTGGGTTTAGCCTAGACAGCTTTTACAATGTTGAGGTATGTTCCTACTATTCCTAATTTTTCTAGTGTTTTGAACATGAATGTATGCTGCATTTTGTCAAATGCTTTCTCTATTCTATTTTTCTTATTCATCTATTGAAATAATCATGTGATTCCTTATCTTTAAGTCTATTGATGCGATGAACTATGTTTATTGATTTCTGTATGTTGAACTAGCCTTGCATCCAGGGATGAACCCCAATTGATCATGGTGCACTATCTTTTAAATATGTTTTTGTATGTGATTTCCTAGTGTTTTATTAAGAATTTTTGCATGTATGTTCATCAGGGATTTTGGTCTGAAGTTTTCTTTCCTGGTTGTGTCTTTGTCTGGTTTTGATAGCAGGGTGATATTAGCTTCATAATGAGTTTGGAAGTTTCCTCTCCTTTTCTATCTCATGTAATAAATAATTTGAGGAGGACTGAAGTTAGTTTGTCTTTGAAAGTCTGGTAGAACTTGGTTGAGAATCTGTCTGTTCTGGGCTTTTCTTTCTTGGTAGGCTTTTGATGGTGTCTTCAATTTCATCACTTGAAAATGATCTGTTTAAATTTCCTACATCCTCCTGATTCAATTTGAGTAGGTCATATCTCTAGAAATTTGTTGATGTCTTCAAGTTTTTCTATTTTATGAAAGTATAAATTTTCAAAATAGTTTCTGATCATCATCTGTATTTCAGTAGTGTTCATTGTGATATTTCTTTTTTCATGACAAATTTTAGTAATTTGAGTTTTCTCTCTCTGTTCTTTAGCTTGGCTACACATTTATCAATTTTATTTATTTTTTCCAAAGAACCGACTTTTTGTTGCATTGATTTTTTTGCATTGTTTCTTTGGTTCCATTTCACTTATTTCAGCTCTGATTTTAATTGTTTTCTGTTTCTACTACTTTTGGTATTGATTTGTTCTTTTTGTAGGGCTTGAGATGTAATGTTAGGTCATTTATTTGTTGACTTTCTATTGTTTTAATGAATGTAATTCTATTTTTTTATGGTTTTTGTTTTTTGGTTTTTGTGGGTTTTTTTGGTGGTGGTGGTGCTGGGGATCAAACCCAGGGCTTTGTGCATGCAAGGCAAGCACTCTACCAACTGAGCTGTATCCCCAGCCCCAATTCTCTAATTTTTAAAAATCAAAAATAAAAGGAAGAAAAATTACAATGGTACAAAACAATGGTATATTATTCAGTGCTTTAAAAAATGAGCAATTAAGCCATAAAGACATGGACAAAGTTAATTCATACTATAAATTGAAAGAAGTCAATCTGAGAAGACTATGTTATACTACTGGATGATTATAATGATTCCAAGTTTGGAGATAGTAAAGTAATCAGTGTTTTCCAGGGGTTAAGGGGACAAAGGACTAAATAGGCAGAATGCAGAGTATTTGGGGAGCTGCAAAATCCTTGTATGACACTATAATGGTGGATGAATATTGTTACAATTTGTCCAAACCCACAGAACATACAACATCAAGAGTGAGCCAGCCCTAATGTAAGCAGTAGTCTTTGGGTGGTAGTGATGTGTCATGGTGTGTCAATATAGGTTTATCACTTGTAACAAATAAGCCACACTGGCAAGACGTATTGGCAATGGGGGACATTATGCATGTGTGGGAGTAAGGGGATTAGGGAAATCTCTGTACCTTCCTCTCAATTTGCTGTGAAACTAAAACTATTTTTTTTAATCTTTAAAACAAAAAAAGTACCTGTCTTCGTAGTTGGAATTGCCCATAATCTACATTAGTGTAGAACTTGCCCTAAGTTTGCCCTTAGTTTTCTACTATGTGAGTTCCTGAGCATCTTCAACACCTCTCCATTACTTTTCCTTTCACATTTCCAGGCCTTGGAGTACCTTTTCAAGTTTATTGTTCAGTCACGAATCCTGTACTCAAGAGCAACATGTGGGATGGAAGAGGAGCAATTCCGGTCAAGCATCCAAGAGCTTTTCCAGTCCATTCGGTTTGTGCTTAGTCTGGACAGCAGGAACTCAGAAACACTCCTTTTCACTCAGGTCTGTGAGCTGTAGAGAAGTTTTACTGTTAAATTCCTTGTCTGTCTTAGCAGGTGGTTTCATTGTTCTCTGGCTTCCAGGTTGAAATAGCCCTGCCAGGACCTTGTATGTTGGGTAAGGAACAATTTACAAGGAAACACCTGAAAGAACAAAATGCTGCTTTTAGTTGGAAGACAGTTACACCTCATGTGCCAAGTATAAAACAGCTTAGTGACTTTCTATTGGAGCAGAAACACAAAATTATTTTCATGAACTCTTTATCAAATCTAGTTAACCACCATACCATTGGTTTTTTGATCATCTCATTCATCAAGCATATTCAGAATGTATGGGGAATTTTATTTTCTAACTCATCGCTACTAGTTTTTAAATTTTTGACTATAACTTTTCCATTCCAGATACTTAGAGTGGAATAAATTGAAAAACAGGAGGGATAACTGAAAAGCAATAGCTAAAAATTAGGATTAGCTTCTCTTAGACATATTAGTGTTAGAAGAAAATTTACTTCCTTATATTAGCTGCCTAGCCAACTAATCTATTATCTTTTCCATGTAACCTTGCACGAGAATGAATCAAAGATTTATCATTCCAGTCACAGAAGGTTATTTTCTATTACAAAATTAATTTTGGAATTTTATCTAATGGATTATAGTTTTTTGAAGCCAATTATTACACCAAAACCTATCAGCAAAGACCGGGTAGCCTCTCACATTCATTCATTCTGTCACTGCCATCTATGTTGTTAGTGCAAGTGTATGTTTAAACACCATCTCATTTAGAGTTTAGAATAGTCTACTATTTTTGTTTTCAACTTGACTTTGTATTGCCCCTTCATGCCAATTACTTTTAGATCCCTTGGCCCAGAGGCAAGTGATCACCTGTGAGCTACTCTCTATAAGTGAATACCTCAAGGTTTTCAGGTACCTCTGTAAGGCAAATTTCTTCTATGGTCCTTCTTTCTAAATACCTCAAGCAACCCATCTTCTTCTCCCTATCCCTCCTGCAGCCCATCTTTTCCTTCCAACAGGGATCTAGGGCATCTACTCCACCCAAAAGGAGTTATGGAGAGACTGCCAATGGTTAGCAAAATAAAATTGATATGCTCTTTGGGAACTTGATGATGCCCTGTACTCAATGGCATACAATGCCCTATACTCATCTGGATAAATAGCTTAAACCTTGTCTCAGCTTAGACCTGTGTCAAGATCAAACTTGTTTGGTGCCAGGGTCATGCTTCACGAATTTCAGAACTCTTAGCAAGTGTTTTGTTCAATTTGACTTTATATCTTTGATTATGACCACTAGAAGATGTCAGGGTATGAGTGTATTTCTGTCCTAGTGCATAAGTATGGAAGATGTCACCTTTTAAAAGAGAAAACCAGCTACTATATGTTATTGATTATGATGTACCTACTCCCTCCCCCTGCCCCTTTTTCTTTTGTTTCTAGTAACTGCTTATATGTTTTTAAACTGGTTATAATTACTATACAACAATCTCCTTGATATTTTCAGGGAATTATAAATCTGCAGGTAGAATTTGTACAATTGGGCCTGGCCTGAACATGGACAATAGTGTGTCAGGCCTTTCCCCATGGCATAAATTTTCACTCATTCTAAGCCAGTGTCTACTGCCTGGTGAAGCAGTCAAAGAAAATGTCCTATTTCCCCCTCCTGCTACTTGGGAAGAATGAGCCCTCTTCCATTTCCCTTTTTAAATCTTAGGTTAATGATATAAGAGTACTGAGAAGGCAAAATGCTTGTCATGCTGCTTTCATTAGACAAGAGAAGGGAATAAGAACATCATTTATTGAAGGCCTAATTTGTTTCAGGCACTCTACTGGAAATTCTATGCTCCTTATTTTTAATTCGTACCAATACTAGGAGATAAATAATAGTATCACCCCATTTTATAGATGAGACAACTGAGACACTAATTCAACAGAGATATGTAGCAGGGACATTTTTTAATAATGTTTTATTTTTTATATCTTTATTTTATTTATTTATATGTGGTGCTGAGGATCGAACCCAGTGCCTCACACATGCTAGGCATGCGCTCTACCACTGAGCTACAGCCCCAACCCCAGGGATATTTTGAGTATATTTTTGGGGAGGAGGTACCAGGATTGAATTCAAGGGTACTCAACCACTGAGCCACATCCTCAGCCCTATTTTGTGTTTTATGTAGAAACAGGGTCTCACTGAGTTGCTTAGTACCTCGCTGTTGCTGAGGCTGGCCTCAGGGATATTTTTTATTGTTGTCTTTTGGTTGTTTGGAGGTTGTGTTTTTTGGAAGGTTTTTTGGTATACATTTTTTTAAAAAATATTTTAAGTTGTAGGTAGACACAATACCTTTATGTTATTTATTCATTTTTATGTGGTGCTGAAGATTGAACCCACTACTTCATACATGCAAGGCAAGCACTCCACCACTGAGCTACAACCTCAGCCCAGTATACTTATTTTTTGAGACAGGGTCTTACTATGTTACCCGGGCAGGCTCCAAACTTCTGATACTCCTACTTCTGCCTCTTCAGTAGCTGGAATTACAGGTGTGCACCATCATACCCAGCTTAAAGAACCTCATGTCTATCTAGTGCAAAACCCCATTATCTTTCTCCTATAGTGTTCTGCTGCCTAAAGGGCCTGGAACTATTTTTATTACCAGATTGTCCTCAAGAGGCCACTGTGTGTGTCTGCCAGAACTCTGACCCTTGAAGCCTGTATGCACACGTGCATGCACACATACCTAATCTCCTTGCCTAGGTCATCTGAGTCATTAAACTCTAAGATAATATCATCAGTTCTCAAGAGTTCATGACTGACTAAATCCATACATTTCCCATCCTTTAAATTTACACTTGAGACTGCTATACATCACATATGGAGAAAATAATTTGCAGTCTTCAGATTTCATGGTTTTATATAAACATCTCTCTCCTGGGGAAAGGATCTCAGAGATAGAATGCTGACTGTAGGGCTGTGAGTGGAGTATAGCTGATGCTGCTTGAAGACACTCAGCTTTCTCGTCATATTTTCTTCAAGAAGTTCCTGACTTAATTTTGGAACTAAAATAAGAAAGTCATGAACTTGATCATTGAGGCAGACAAAAAATTTAAATTCATTTAAAATGCATATGAGCAAAAATAGCTATGGCTTGTAAACCACATTGAGCAAATTTCTCTTTATGCTTCTTTCTCTTGCCAGCAAATGCCTTGGCAAGTTATGAAAGCTTCCAGTGACCTAGGCCCCAATAAATTCTCTTGTTTTTCTTTCCTTTTTGGTTGTTCCATGCCCCAGAAGTGCTACATGGCTGGATAGAATCAAGGATCAGGAAGGAACCTCCCAAGACAGGGGTGCTGCAATACCTTCTCAGCTTCTTTCTACCTCACATCATTGAACGTGTAAGATGGACACAGACCTGAACTAATCAGAGCTTTACTTGCTTCTGTAGGCTGCACTCCTCAATTCTTTCCCAACCATCTTTGATGAACTTCTGCAAATGTTCACTGTGCAAGAGGTGGCAGAGTTTGTGAGAGGGACTCTAGGGAGCATGCCAAGCACTGTGCACATCGGACAGTCCATGGATGTGGTGAAGCTTCAATCCATCGCGAGAACAGTGGACAGCCGCCTGTTTTCTTTTTCAGGTAGATCAAGTTGAAATGAGTCAGTCAGACTCAATTTCTCCCCTTTGAGGGTAATCAAAGGATCCATTTTATCAACCATTGTATAAGAAATCAGTGACCCTGGCTGGGATTGTGGCTCAGTGGTAGAGCGCTCGCCTTGCATGCGTGAGGCACTGGGTTCGATCCTCAGCACCACATAAAATAAATAAAAATAAAGATATTGTGTCCATCTACAACTAAAAAAAAAAATTAAAAAAAATTAAAAAAAAAAAAAAAAGAAATCAGTGACCCATTCCCAGTGACTCCAGAGGCTAAGGCAGGAAGATGGCAAATTCAAGGCCAGTCTAGGTAATTTAGGGAGACTCTGTCTCAAAATTTAAAAAATAAATAGAAAGAAAAAAGTGACCCTTAAAGTGTAGAATTTTTGGTGAACTATGTTTAAAAATGCAGCCAAGACATAGACCTAATGTCTCACAGTTTATTCTTAGAGACCCATAACCTGGGGCACATCTGGGTCTTAGGCTTGCCTAAACTTGTGATCCTCCTGCCTCAGCTTCTCAGGTAGCTAGGATTACAGGCATCTGCCCCTGCACCCAGAAGAATTTTTATAATTAGAATTTGATGTGGTTAATTTTTTAAAGTTTGATTTTAAAGCATAAGAACAATAATTCCTCAGCTCAGTGACTACGTATACTTGAAATACTAAATAGGTACTCCCTTTGACTTATCTCTGACATTGTAAAGTATTGCTGATGATACAGCTGCCACCAAGAAAGTCAGCCTTTCTTCACACTAGTGAAGAAACACTTCTTTCTTTTCTAGCTCCTTGATTGATATGTTATCAATGGTTTACACATACTGTTGCCAAGGCCAGTGCATACCCAAGCTTTGTGCACTGCTTGAAGAAGATACTTTTGGAATATGTGGGACAGAAAACAATAGACTACCCATGCTTACACTCTTTATTTCTAATATCTTTGCATGTGCTCAACTACTTTACATAATCACTTCAGAAAATTATTTTCTGAAAATGTATGTAG
>CM053409.1:23098092-23267858 GCA_028644305.1 Xerus rutilus | reverse complement strand
TCAATGGTTTACACATACTGTTGCCAAGGCCAGTGCATACCCAAGCTTTGTGCACTGCTTGAAGAAGATACTTTTGGAATATGTGGGACAGAAAACAATAGACTACCCATGCTTACACTCTTTATTTCTAATATCTTTGCATGTGCTCAACTACTTTACATAATCACTTCAGAAAATTATTTTCTGAAAATGTATGTAGCACTAGACCATGTAATTGAATTTTGAGATGACAAGACACCACCAAATTTTCATTTGCATTTCACTTCTATTCATTTTCCCTGAAGCAAAGAAGTTCTATACTAGTGATGTCATTTAACCAACACTTATTCTCAGTGTTAGGGTAACGGCCAGCCATATACAACACACCCCATGCAGCCAGGAGATCTTTATTCACGGAGTGGGCACCCAGGAGGAGGAAGGCGGAAAAAAAGGGCAGAGGGGACATGGGGCATGGAATTTATAGGGCCTGCTATGAACGCATGGTGGGGTATGGATTGGTCACTTCAAAACTGGTGTGATAGATAAGCATTCATGGTTCAGTGGTGACATTCTTTGATGTAGCAACCTGAGCGGCCAGGCTTTGTTCTCTCTGATGGGAAACTGCTGGGGAACTGCCTCGGCCTTAGAGAAGGGAGGGGCCCAAACAGTATGAGGAGGGCTCTTTTTACCTTACACTCAGGATACACCAGTTTGATGTCTTCTTCAGCAGGTTTTAATAACAAACTACCATTTTGTCTGAAAGTAGCTATTTATTGTTATAAATCCTAGTATGTTGGTATTCTGGTCTATTAAATACAGTATCAACTTTTCCTTTATCTAGGCAGCCTTATAAACCCAGAATAGTTTTTATTCCATTCTCTGTACATATTGTAAGTATTTGGCAAGGCAGTGCCAAATCTCTTATGTATCATGCAATTTGTCTTTGACTCAAAAAAAAACTTTCTGAATTTCACATGAAGCACTTTAGTATTGCCAAATATGAGCAATAAATCCAAATACCATGGCTTGTTTGTGTTACTGATAATCTGACTAAATCATACTGGCCAGGTGTTATTGAACCTGCAGGGTCACAAAATCATGGACCACATATAAGGTGCCAGAAACATGTTCACACTTGGATTTCACTTTGTCTTCTAATCAACTCTATAAAGTAAGTTTAGAAGAGAGAATGAACAGATGACAATAATCAAACCCATGGAGGAGGAGACAAACTACCTAAGGTCTCAGAATGAGTTAATAAGGGAACTTGAACAATTCAACCTTCCCAAATCCATAGTTCTAAATATAGTCACCTTCTAATGAAAATACTCTTCAGGTAACATTGTGGGAGAAAAGAAAAGTATTTGAGTGTACACAGTAGTATTGGCAATAAATGTTGGTGAATTATCAAAGGCTATGACAAGACAAAGGTTGTGCCCCTATTCCATTTATTGTCGTGGGCACAGCAAGCAGCAGTCTAACATGCCTGTCAGGGGAAAGAGGAGGCCTGATGCCTTGATGAAGTGAATGTGCACCAGAATGGGAGGGGAAGAGAGGCAGTCAGTAATCTATATCAAGCCTGTAAATCTAGTCATTGTTGTTTATGTTAAGTGTGACATCCACATGAAGTTTCCACTATAAAATAAACTGTACTTTTAATTTGGAGTCTAATCATTATAGAGATTTCATTTGCACTCAGACTCCTACCATTCATCCTTCATAAAATGTTGTGGATGCTAGGGCTTGAGATGAGAATGAGGAAAGAATGATAAAGAACAGTGTTGTGGGATGACTTATGATTTCTAGGCACCAGGCTTTTAGGTGCTTGTAAGGGTAGGGAGGACCTCCACTCTTGATCCAGTTTCAATCCCACCTGCTTTGAAACCAGTTAAATCTCACAATGCCACCAGCTTCTAGCATTAGATAATTCTCCTCTGTAGGGCTTCCTCATCTGTGTGTTTTCTCCTCCAGAATCCCGTCGCATCCTGCTTCCTGTGGTTCTCCATCACATTCACCTTCACCTGAGACAGCAGAAAGAGCTACTAATCTGTTCAGGAATTCTCGGCAGCATCTTTTCCATTGTCAAGACCAGCTCTCTGGTAGTGGCCCCACACCCTCCACCCTGCTCAGCTCTGCCCTATTCTTGTGTTTCTATAGCCAGAGGCTGTCTAACAAAGATTACTTTGTGTGCTTCTCAGTCAGAGATGATTTCATCAATGACAGGAAGGTATCCAAGTAAACATGTCCTATGTGTGCCCAGCAGGCTTCTCAGTTCAGCATGCTCTTGCTATTTTAAAAAGTTGCACTGCCATAAATCTACCCAGAAATATAATAACATCTCCTACCAGAAAGTCCATTCTCAGATTCTGTCAAAACATATTAATTCTAGAGTTTCTTAGAATACCAGGCATGAACACAGAGAAGCATATCCAGACAAAGGGGCAGCTTGCTCATTCAGACTTTTCTGTCAGCTTCCTGACAGCTTGATTCCACCCATATGGCATTCCTACACCATGCCAGACAAGGTCAGGATTTTCAGTGTTGGCCACAAGAGCTCTAAGCCATGTGAGATGGTAGAATTGTATTGCAGAGGTCAGATTTCAACCAGTAATGCTTTTGTATGTTTTATTTCCTTTATTTTCCTTCTTTTAAAAGAGATATTTGGTAGGAGGGGAGGAATTGAGGTAGAGAAGAAACGGAGGAAAGATATGGATGAGAGTAAGAATTTTTTGTTATATTTATTTTATATATGTATGATAATAGAAGAAATGCATATTTCTTATAGAAAATTTAGACAGTATAAAGAAAAATTAAGAACAAGAATAGGCTTCTTATTTACCATTTTATTAAATTAAGGCTCCTAGAAAATAAAATTTCAAGTGCATTTAAAATGAAGGCCAAAGGCCAGGTACTAAGAAGATGTGAAGCTAGGTGATCCAGGTAGAGCAGGAGAAATAACTAAAAGAGAGAGTCATGTTTGGTTTGATCAGGAGACAAGACCCAAAGAGGAGCTTTGATGTCCAGACTTAAAAGTAAATCTGGTAATAGCAGCTCAGCTTCTCAAGAGTAACTATATGGTTGTAGTGATCCTATTGTTTGCTTTTGGCTCCAGATAAGACTTGGCAGGTCTCCTTCCCACCAGTCCTCAGAGAAGCCATAGCAAGTGCATAAGGTCTACTAATAGCCCAAGGTCATATCTGAGGGGATAGGCAGCTAAAGAAAGGGGAGAAATTGAAGCAAAGGGAAGGAAAGAAGGGAGGAATGGGAGGAGGGAGGGAAAAAAAGAGAAGGAATGGGAACCACTGAAAACCTGAACAAGGTGGTTTGATTGTATTTTTAGGGACAGAGAGTCAAGTGTAATTATTTGCCTATAACTATTTAAAGATGTGTTACAATCACGTCAGCAGATGGGAAAGATGACTTTAACCCCAAGAGCTTTTCAAATTCTTCATGTGGAATAGGGCAGAGTATAAATATATTGGATGGATGGGTAAAGGGAAGATGGAATTTCAGCTCCATGAGAGCAGAGATATTATCACTCTTGTTCACCTCTATATATTCAGGTTCTCCAACAGTGATGTGCACATGGCAAATTAATGAATGATATATGGATGGATGGAGAAAGGATGGACATTAGAACCTTTTGTAGTTTAAAGATCTTGGAGAAAGGGCAATTGGAATCTTTTTGTAAGAAAATTAAAATCAAGCTACAGAATTTGAAGTGAATGTGAGAAAGATAACATAGACTCTTTCAAAAGTCTGGTGACTAGAAAGTAGCCTGTAGTGAGGAAACATACCAAATTGTTTTTGTGAGGTGCCAGAGAAAGATAGAAAGATAGATTGAGACTAGAGTGCTTCAAGTGAACTGGGAACATGAGCAAGAGAGCTGAAGAGATAGATATGGGACCCAGGTATATTTGGATGATAGGTCTGGCAGAGGTTAAGAGTAGCCAAGGAGAAAACCTCAGAGGAGATGCTTCTATGTGAATTAGTATTAGTGAAGATGCTGCTGCCACACTGTGCTATGCTTTTACCATATCCCAAACTTTATTATTTCTCAAAGTGTTAGTGAGCAGGATTGTGATACCTTTTGACTATACCAGAAAAGAAAATAACTCAGGACATTCTCTTCTGCCCTATATGTCAAAATTAATGTTTCTGTCTAAGATACAGAATCGTGGATGGTGTTGGCAAGGGCAAGGCCTCAGCCACCATGCCTGAGCAGCAGTGGCAGGTGTGTCTCCTCTCAGAGCCATTGTCCCAGGTTCCTTGGTACTGCACATTGATGAGGCTAAGAGCTCAATTTTAAGAATCCAGTCAGAAGATCACTCCTGATATGGCTCAATTAGTAAGTGCTGCCAGCTAAACATCAGCTTGGCCTGGTGCTAATGGTATGCTTTCTCACTGCTTGCTCCAGGAGGCAGATGTCATGGAGGAGGTAGAGATGATGGTGGAGAGCCTCCTGGACGTGCTCTTGCAGACTCTGCTCACCATCATGAGCAAATCGCACGCTCAGGAGGCGGTAAGAGGGCAGCGGTGCCCGCAGTGCACAGCCGAGATCACTGTTAGTAACTAACATTCAGGTTTTCTTGCCTTCTTTTCTAACCCGGGGCTCCTCCACATCACCTCCCATCTCACCATCACACCATCTTCCTCTTAGCCTCCCCTCCTGCATGATGGTCAGCATGCCGCCCTCTTCCCTTTTTGAATCCGATTCCTCTCCACTCTAAAAGCTCTCAATTCATATTCCCAGGAGTCTGCTTTAGGGCAGATTCAAGAATGCTTCTTGTCCTGTTTTAATGCACACCTTTCAGTTGACCTTTGCCTTGAGCAAAGTTATTCTCTATAATATGGAATGAAGCAGGAATGTGGTAAAATGTGTAAAGAGGTTGAAGGTGAAAAATAGACTATTTCTTCTAGGAAGTCTGTAATACAGGCTCTCCTAAATCATGTGCAGGCAGAATAATTTTCTCAGAATTTGCCTGTATCTACAAATTAGTTGTTTTGTCCATATTATTTGTATGTAAATTTCTTTTTTTGCATTAATTTTATTGTAGTGTTTTTCTGTTCTCACAGAATAGAAGAATTGAGTGTCAGAGTTTGGATATTCTATTTTTAGAATCAGTATCTACTCTTAGAGATGTAGAAAGAGCAGGAAAAAATCCTGTCTTTGGCTCACAATTTTGGAGGAATTAATTCATCCCCAGATATCAAATCTTTCTGCCTGACATCATGTAAGGCTCAGTTGCCATTTCACCCCTTCGGTCCCTCCCTTACCACTGGTGTTTTTCAAGTTTGGCCCATAATTTAGCAAAGTAGTTTCTGTCTTTAGGATCCCAGAAATCATAGATATTCAAAGCAGCAGACTTCCTAAGAGCTTCTTCAGATTCCAGGTGGGATGTCTGAACATCTGCAGTTGGAGTCAAGCTCGTGGCAGGTTCCTTAGTCAATCCCAGGTATTCTCTAATGAGCTGGCTCAGCTTTTGGTAGGCAACATCTAGATCATCTACATTGATTACTGCATCAAAATATTCTGGAAATTTCTTATTAATTTTAATATAAAGGTCCACTCTGGAGACAACAAATTTAATTTCTGCATGACGAAATAATCCTTTTCTCCACAAATGTCCCTCATATTTTTCCTTGTTCATGGACACCACCAAGATATATCGAGGCTCAAAATAGGAGTATTTCAGACTTCTTACCCCTTCTATTTCCATATGAATACAGCTTGCTAATCCATCTCTTGCAATACCTTCTATGGTGTCCCTATTTAATCCATAATTGTGATTACCATAATTAAATGTTAGAATGAATTTCCCCATGTTCAGCATTTCCTCAAAAAATTCTTGAGGGGCTGAGGTTGTGGTTTAGTGGCCGAGTGCTTGCCTCGACATGTGAGGCACTGGGTTCGATCCTCAGCACCACATAAAAATAAATAAACAAAATAAAGACACTGTGTCCATGTATAACTAAAAAATATTTTTAAAAAAATTCTTGAGAAATAAAATGGTAATCGACTCAATCCCTTTCTCCAAAGTAAGGTGGTCTTATTGTGTGGCAGGCCCCAGTGCTTTCCCATTATCTGCTCTAGGGTCCTGTTCGGCATGCCTCCCTTCTATCCCTCCACCTGGCTCCTTTGTATGTGACTTTCTAGTAGCAGGAAAACTGTTGAGATAGAATTGCATAGGCATTGTTCAGTAATGATTTTCTATGATCCAATTAGGAGAGAAACAATCTGGGAAAGCCTCTCTGGAGGGACGGAGAGAAGTGCCTTGAGCCTCCAGACCCTATTCCCATACCCAAAGTGAACTTCTCAGCAATAACATGGGAACATGATAAACAGTTTGTGCAGAATCTTCCAGTTGACAGAGGGGAGACTACAGAGCTCTCTTTGAGGAAAACTCTCTGTGGGAACATGCCAAGACCTAGTATACTAGGGAGAGCAGGGAGTATGCCTAAAGCAGGCATGTAAAGAGTGCCTTGGAAAGAGTGCCTGCTTCTTGAGCCCCTGATGAGAACACTGTCAATGTGGATAAAACCATATGTGTTCTGGTATGTCCTGGTAAACCATCTTTCTAACCAGTACTTACATAGTATTTACTGTGGGATAGACCCTGCTTTAAGCACTTAAACAATATTACTAATGAAATGATCTATTTTATATAGATTATAAGAAGGATGATAATAACTAATTTATTGGGTACCTTTTTGTGTACGGGGCTTTGTGCTTCATTGTTTCATATCTATTAACTTATCTGATCCTCATGACAAAAGAATTATGACTTATAATGCTCATTTTTCCAGATAAAACTCAATTCATACACATGTATATATTTTACACACATATATGTATGATAATTTCAATAATTCGAAACACTAAAAATCTTGTCAAATTCCCATTAGTTTGGAAATATCTGAAGTCCTTTTCTCTTTCCATTCTGAGGAGGCAGCCTTCTAGGAGGAGCCATACTTGATTGCCCCATGCTAAAAATGCTGTAAAGATGATCTTTAGAGTCCTTAGAAAATTTAAAGACTCATTATTATCCTTAAGTTTTCATTTAAAGGCATAGTTTGTTCCCTCAAAAAGGTTCCCACAGTCATGTTGATATGCCATGTTCTGTTTGCCCACTCCAGTTGCCCTGTGCAAGCTTTGGGAAGTCCCCAAGGAGGTCCTTATTAAAGGGTTGCTCTACCTCAGCATGATGGACAGGTCCAAATTCTGTTCAAAAAAGGACAAGCTCTCTCTTCCAAGTAGCCCCTACAGACTTAAAAGTATAGTGCTCTGACAACAAAAGACTCTTTAACCAAAACTTTCTGGGGGTGGAGGGTGGCAATGAGAATATTTTCCTTATTTTGTAGTACTACTTTTTTATAGATTAAAGTTTTTCAGTAGCCTCATGCTGCAGAGGCCTTATTAAGACTCCCAAACCCTCCAGAAAAGAAAGCTCACTTTCAGGGTCAGAGTTGTCACCTTTCTTCCATGATCATTGGGGCCATCTCAGACCTTCCCTTCTCTCCTTGCCCTCTGTGGATGGGGGAACACAGCCCTGGTGACTGGCTGTGTTGAGTGATTTTTTTTGCATTGGTTCCCAGGGAGAGTATGTATCCTGCCTTCTCTCACTGCTCCGACAGATGTGTGACACTCATTACCAGCACCTACTGGACAACTTCCAGAGCAAGGATGAGCTCAAGGTAAGAAGGAGAACACTGGCCTTTCACCCAGGAAAGGCAGATTGTAGTCAAGATTGCCCAGGGACTTTTCCCTGTCAGGAGCATGAGTTCAAGTGACTATCACTACCAAGTGTGTAGGATTCACCAGCCCAAATTTATAGCTAAGTGTATGGCCTCTAGAAAGCTGGCAGTGTCCCCAGACAGCCAGATCCCAGTAACATTGACAAGTTTTGTCTGACAGCAGCCCTGTGACCATGTGCCTTTGTTAGAGACTACTTTGGGCAACACTGGGTCAGCAAGTCAGGACTTCTCCCTTTCTTAAGAACTTGGCAGTCTCCTTTAAATTTCACCCCTGCAAACCAAGTTTTACTGTTTTAATAACTATAATGATAATGGTGACAAATTTCTTCATTTAAATGGATTTCTGGAAGATAACTATTGAAAGCCAAGATGTACACTGCTTACTTTGGGCTGCTGGATACTGATGGGCAAATGGTGCAGAGAAATGGGCCTGGGGTCCAGTCAGTAGGAGAGCATTGCCCAAATAGAGCTGGCATCAGCTGTGACAGACTCCTGGGCTTTGTGCCTTTGCATTAGAGCATGCTACTCACTTGTCCCTGGGTAAAGGATTATTGCAAACTTTGTGTCTGTGTTCTACCTTTATTCAGAACCAAGTCTCTTGTACTTCATAGTAATATATATTACACTGTTTTTCACTTGAGTGAACTTTCTTAACCATATTGTGTCAGTTAAAAAATATCAGTTGTAAATTTCTGGTTATCTAATCTAGCCTCCCTTTCCACAGACTTGGGTCTCTACAGATTGGTATCATTAACAGCGCTTGAAGTAAGACAGCTCTTGAAGTGAACCAAAAACCCACATCTAGGTCAAGCAGCACTTAAGCTGCATGTGGACCTGGAAAGTACAGACTTGATTATTCTAGATCATTTTCATCTTTTGTGTATCGTACTAACCAAAGCACAGTCAGGCTGGCATTCTTCTCTTACTTTTTAGCGACGTTTGTGTGTGTGTACATATATATATATATATATATATATACACACACACACACACACACACACATACATCTATGTACATACACACTTATATTTTTGGCTTACATGTTTATTTTTATTATAGCAATATGTTTACATGATTTTAAAGTCAAACTGAGCCAGGCATGGGATGCACGTCTGTAATCCCAGTGATTCTAGAGGTTGCGTCAGGAGGATCACAAGTTCAAAGCCAGTTTTAGCAACTTAGCAAGGCCCTAAGCAACTTAGCATCACCCTGTTTCAAAAATATAAAAAGAGCTGGGAGTGTTGCTCAGTGGTAGAGTACCCCAGAATTCAATCCCCAGGTCTGCAAAAATTAAAATAATAAAGGCCAAAACAGTATTTTTCAACTCTTGCTGTTTTTCAGGAAACTTCTACTGATAATTTTTAGATATCATCAGTTATTATTTATTTTCTTCCTCCCAAGGAGAATGGAAATGATTCTCCTGAACCATTCCTCTCTCGCAAACATGCTTTTCCTCACATTCTTCCAGTGTAGTTTTCATACATTTTTGTTTAACTTGATGGCTTTTCTTATAACAGCTGGGTAAGTACTGTGGCGAGCCAAGAGCTATACTCTGATTATATTTCCTTTTTTGCAGAACTTTTTGTTTTTTCAAAAATTAATTGCCTTTTTTCTAATTTTCTTATATTTTGTTTTATTTTGGCATTCAGATCTGGCTAGGATCTGAATCTGGATCCCACTCTTGTTATTATCTTTCCAATATACCTGTTTTTTAAGTCAGATCACTTATTTTTCTGGAGACTTGCCCTCCTATTTTTATTTGTTTCAGCCTCTGTCTTTTGTGTTGAAGGCTTCCTTCCTACATATAGACTCCTAGATATAAGTTTGTATCTAACAGTGAAGTTCTTTGGTGCTGATTAGAAACTCTTATGTATGAACAGAGTTTATCTCTGGCAGGTCTCTCTATAGGTAATTGAAGAAGGACTGGCCTTTTCATCAGAGCATCCCTAATTTCTCTAACTTTAGGCCTGTTGTCTTAGACTTGAGAGGAATCCTCTACATCTCCTAGGGATAGAGTAGCCTACTAATATTTTGGGTGCCGAATAGCAAAAGGACACTCTGAATCTTCAGCCAGTAAACTTTCTTTCAATGCCAGTTTCCATTTGACACTCCTTTTTAAAATATTTTTTTAGTTGTTGATGGACCTTTATTTATTTACTTATTTTATTTATATGCGGTGCTGAGAGTCAAACCCAGTGCCTCACACATGCTAGGCAAGCGCTCCACCACTGAGCCACAGCCCCAGCCCTCTTAATGCATTCTTGATGACATATCTTCAGTGATCATCTAACTCCAGAGAATAGTCCTAAGTTATCTGCCAGAGCAAAGCTGGTTACCTAGTAGTGTGAGATAGCAGAAGAGATCTTTCTGTTTTTAGCTCTGATACCTCAATCCCACAGAGGTGTCTGGTGTTGCCTCCAGTTTATGTCCTAAGATTCTTGTTTTCTGTTGCTCTCACCCTCAAAGGCTCTTGGCCATTGGCTTTCTCAATCTATCAATCAGTTACTACAATTTCTGCTTTTTTAAAAAAATTTTTAATATTGACCTCATTTGATGACTGTCTTCTATTTCCTTTATCTCTGTGGGTTTGTCATTTTAGAAGATTTGAGGAGATGCAGAGATGAGGGAATATTGTTCATTTCACCATTATAGTTCATTGCCTCTTTCATTGTATCCATCTTAGAAGACTTATCAAAAGTAACAAGATGAAGTTAACAATTTAAAACTTCCCACAAAGAAAATCCCAGGACCAAATCCTTTATTTGTTTAGTTCTACCACATTGTTAAAGAATTAATGCTAATCTTTCACAAACTCTTCCCAAAAATAGAACAGGGATGAACACTTTCTACCTCATTTAATGAGATCATTATTACCCTCATACATACAAAACCCAGACAAATATTACAAGAAAAGCAAGCTCTAGATCGATGTCCCTTGTAAATATAAATGAAAAAAAAAAATCTTCAACAAAATACTAGCAAACTGAATCCAGCAACATAATAAAAGAAAAATACACTATAATCAAGTTGGCTTAATCCCAGAAATGCAAAGTTGGCTTAATATATGGAAATCAGTCAGTGTAATTCACCCTTAACCACAGTGCATAAAGAACAGAAATTACATGATTATTCCAATGAACGCATTTTATTTTTTTACCAGAGCAGTATAGTTACGCATAATAGTTGTGTTCATTTTGACAGTCATGCATGCATGGAATTTGATTTATTCCATTTCAGTCCCCATTCTCCCCCTTTCCCTGCCCTCCTTTCTCCCTCTTTTCCCCTACCTCTACTGATTTTCCTTTTACTTGTTTATTTATTTATTCTTGATTGGTGCTTTTTACACATATAAGAAGGTGGAATTCCCTGTGGTATATTTATAGATGTACATAAGCACGATGTTGTTAAATTAATTCCACATTTTTCTCCCCTTTACCATCCTCCCTCTCTCCTTCTCAATCATTTTTTTTCTTTTTCTTTTTCTTTTTTTTTTTTTTTGGTACCAGGGGTTGAACTCAGGGATACTCAACCACTGTGCCACACCCCCAGCCCTATTTTGTGTTTTATGTAGAGACAGGGTCTCACTGAGTTGCTTAGCGCCTCGCCATTGTTGAGGCTGGCTTTGAACTCACGATTCTCCTGTCTCATCCTCCCAAAGTGCTGGGATTACAGGCTTGCACCACCGCACCCAGCTCTCAATCTTTTCTACTTCACCAATCTTCTCTGTATTGAAAGGCATTTTTAAAATAAAAATCCACAAATTTTTTTGTGATAAAATCACTTTAAAAACTAGAAATAAAAGAGAATTTCTTCAATCTGATAAGAGTATCTGTGAAAATCCATAACTAATATCATGCACAGTAAGATATTGCTTTCTCCCTAAGATCAGGAACAATTGCTATTCATTATACTGAAGAATCTAGCTGAGGCAACTAGGCTTGAAAAAAGAAGTAAAAAGCATCCATATTAGAAAGACATACAACTATCTCTATCTAGAGATAACATGACTGAGGGGTACAGATACTGGGGATTGAAGCCAAGGGTACTCTACCACTTAGCTACATCCCTAGCCCCTTTTTAAATTTTATTTTGAGACAAGGTCTTGCTCAATTGCCAAGGCTAGCCTTCAACTTGTGATCCTTCTGCCTTAGCCTCTCAACTAAGACTATAGGCATATGCCACCATACACAATTCAGATAACATGATTAACACAATCTTAATATACCAAAAATCCTAAAGCATCCATATACAAAAAAAAGCTATCAAAAGTAGTGAACAAAATCAGCACAATTGCAGGATAGAAGATCAATATACAAAAAATCAATTATATTTCTATACATTAGTAATGAATGACCTGAAAAATGAAATTAAAAATTATTCCACTTACAGTATCATCAGAATAAAATAATAATTAAGAAAGAAGTTTAAAAAGACCTAAATAAATGAAAAACAGCTCATATCTTTATGGATTATAAAAATATTGTTAAAATGGCAGTATTTCTTAAACTGAGGTACAGATTTGATGCAAAACCTATCATAATTCCAGTTGCATTTTTGCAGAGATTGACAGTCTGATCCTCCAGTACATAGAGAATGTAAGGAATGCAGCCAAAACAATCTTGAAGGGAAAAAAAAGTAAAGATTTCACATTTCCCTGTTCCAAAACTTACACAAAGTAACACTAATCAAGATTGGTACTGGTATAAGGATAAACATATAAGTCAATGAAACCGAATTCAGAGTCCCACTTAAACCCTTGTATCTATACTAAGTTGATTTTCAATAATGATACCATGACAATTGAACAAGGAAAGAAGAGTCTTTTCAACAAATACTGATGAAACAATGATAGCTGCATGCAAAAGAATGAAATTGTACTGTAGCTCACACCATATACAGAATTAACTCAAAATGAATCATAGAACCTAACTAAAAGAGCTAAAACTATAAAATTCTTGGAAGAAAACACAAGTATTTTCTTATGTCCTTAGGTTAGGCAGTGGTTTCTTACATGTGACGCCAAATTCACAAGCAACAAAAAAATAGAGAGGACAACAAGAAAATAAAAGACAACCCACAGACTAGGAGAAAATATTTGCAAATCATAGGTCTAATAGAACTTGTATCTAGAATATATTTTTAAAAACTTTTACAACTCTTTAATTTGAAAGAAAACCGAATTTAAAAAACATGCATTGGAGAAAAGATAGCTTCTTCAACAAATGGTGCTGGGAAAACTAGAAATCCATATGTAGCAAAAGGAAATTAAACCTCTCTCACCCTGCACAAAAATCAACTCAAAGTGGATCAAGGACTTAGGCACTAGAACAGAGATCCTGCACCTAACAGAAGAAAAGGTAGGCCCAAATCTCCACCATATTGGCTTAGGGACTGACTTCCTTAAAGAGACTCCTAAAGCACAAGAAGTAAAATCAAGAATCAATAAATGGAATGGAATCAAACTAAAAAGCTTCTTCACAGCAAGGGAAATAATCAAGAATGTGAACAGAGAACGTACAGAATAGGAGAATATCTTTGCCATCTGCACCTCAAATAGAGCATTAATTTCCAAGATATATAAAGAACTCAAAAAACGTAACACCAAAAAACCCCAAGTAATCCAATCAACAAATGGGCTAAGGAACTGCAGACAGTTCACAGAAGAAATACAATCGATCAACAAATACATGAAGAAATGTTCAACATCTCTAGCAATTAGAGAGATGCAAATCAAAACTAAGATTTCGTCTCACTCTAGTCAGAATGGCAATTATCAAGAATGCAAACAATAATAAATGTTGGTGAGGATGTGGGGGAAAAGGTACACTCATACATTGCTGATGGGACTGCAAATTGGTGCAACCACTCTGGAAAGCAGTATGGAGATTCCTTAGAAAACTTGGAATGGAACTACCATTTGACTCAGTTATCCTACTCCTCAGTTTATACCCAAAGGACTTAAAATCAGCATACTGCAGTGACACAACCACATCAATGTTTGTAGCAGCACAATTGACAATAGCTAAACTATGGAACCAACCTAGGTACCCTTCAGTAGATGAATGGATAAAGAAAATGTGGTATATATACACAATGGAATATTACTCAGCCTTAAAGAAGAATGAAATTATGACATCTGCAGGTAAATGGATGGAAATGGAGAATATCATGCTACGTGAAATAAGCCAATCCCAAAGAGCCAAAGGCTGAATGTTTTCTCTGATATGTGGATGCTAATTCACAATAAGGGGGTTGGAATAGAATAGAGGTACTTTGGACAGAGGGAAGTGAAGGGAGCAGAGCAGGTATGGGGGTAGGAATGATAATATAATGAATCAGACATTATTGTCCTATGTGCATGTGATTACATGCCCTATATAAGTCTACATCATGTACAACCAGAAGAATGAGAAGTTATACTCCATTTATGTATGGTGTGTCAAAATGCATTCTACTGTCGTGTATAACTAATTAGGACAAATTTAAAAAATTAAGAACTGGCAAATAATTTGAGTTGATATTTCCCCAAAGATGTACCCATAACTAATTAAGCACAAGAAAAATATACTCAACATCCTTAGTTATTAGGGAAATCAAAATCAAAATAGAATAATACTGAAAGTAGCACATATAATAATAAATACAAATGTTGGTATTAATTATTTTAAGTATATGATAGAATTCACCAGTGAGGTCATCTGGCAAAAATAAGATCTCAAATTAATAACCTACCTTCCATTTTAAGAAACTAGACAAAGAAAATAAAAATAAAGCAAACAGAAGGAAGAAAGTAGTAAAGATTAGAGCAAAAATAAATGAAAAAAAGAATAGAAAAATAGAGATCTTTTGTGAAATCGTTTTAATTTGATCTCTCCACTTATATAGATCTATTCAGACTTTTCATCTTGAATGAATTTTGGCAGTTTGTATCTTTTTAAGAATTTGTCCATTACATTTAGGATATATAATTTATTGGTATGCATTTGTTCATAACAGAACCTTATAATTCTTTCTAGTTCTCTAACATTGGTAATGATGTCCCTTCTTTTGTCCCTAATTTTAGAAATTAGAGAGCTCATATTTCTCTCTGTAGCCCACTCTCCCAGGCCTTCTCTCCCGACACCCTCATCCTCCACTCAATTGGTCTAAATTAAGGTTTGTCAATTCTGTTCTTTTCAAAAAACCAACTCTTTGTCTCTCTTGTTGCTTTCAAGATTCTCTTTGTTTTTGACTTTTTGACAGTTTTGACATGTGTCTATAGGTAGATCTCAATTCTGTCGCATTTGAAGTTCATTGACCTTCCTGGATGTGTACATTAATGATTTTTTTCATCAGATTTGGTATGCTTGGGACCATTATTTATTCAAATGATGTTTTCCCCTTTGTCTCTTCTTTCTTTCTGATATATCAATTAAGTATATATTTATACCCTTAATGATAAGGGCTCTGAGGCTCTATTCAATTTTTTTCATGCTTTTTCTTCCTGTCACTCCTACTAGATAACCTCAATTAACTATCTTCAAGTTTGTTGATTCTTCTGATAGCTAAAATATGATGCTGAGCCCCTCCAGTGAATTTTCACTTCAGTTATTACACTTTTCAACTCCATAATTTCTGTTTGATACTTTTAAAATAATTTCTGTTTTATTGATATTCTTTATTTGGTACAACATTGCTCTCATGCTTTTTTCTATTGAGTTCTTTTTCCTATATATGAGCCATACTTTCCTATCTCTTCTCATGCCTTATAATTTTTTTATTGAAAACTGGACATTTTATATAATGTGGCAACTACAGTGTATTAGTTAGCTTTCTGTCACTAGGACAAAATACATGAGCAAAACAACTTTGGAAGAAAGATTTATTTTGGCTCACAGTTTTGGAAGTTTTGGTCCATGATCAGCTGGCTCCAAAGACAGAAACATCATGGCAGAAGGGTGTGACAGAGAAAAGCTGCTCACATCATGGAAGCCACAAAGCAAAGCAAGTGAGACAGAGATAGTAAGAAAAGAATGGTGTAATCCCTAGGATTTGTTGTTGCTTTTCGTTGTTTTTTATTGGTAATGATGTTTGTTTCTTTTTTTCTTTCTTTTTTTTTTTTTTTTTGGCACCGGTGATTGAACTCAAGTGTACTCAACCACTGAGCCCATCCCCAGCCCTATTTTGTGTTTTATGTAGAGACAGGATCTCACCAAGTTGCTTTGTGCCTCACCATTGCTGAGGCTGGCTTTGAACTCCCTATTCTCCTGTCTCAGCCTCCCAAAATGCTAGGATTACAGGCATGTGCCACTGCGCCCAGCTTGATGTTTGTTTCTTTAGTGATTAGCTAATAACTCAATAGAGATGTTCTTAAATGCTTTAAATCATTAAATCTCCATGTTTGCATTTTGCTAAGGAACTCTATGTATATTGGAGTTCACCTTTAACACTTATAGCTCTGCCTTAGTTTTTAATTCTTGCTTGTATAGATCCTCATAGTCAGCCACAGGGGAGAAATTAGGCTTCTTGGATGATTCCTGAGAATATACAGAGTCCTGTATTTCCTTCTAGGCTGCCAAGAATATGTTAGAGCTTTTCAAAGCTTTTCACATCCCTTTATGGATGTCTCATTCTTTTAAGTTTTTTGGCCATTCTCTTGTTTACCCTGATAAGGCTGCTTCATGCAACTGGGATGTTAAATTATGTGGCTTATTTTTTCTTCAATAAGTGCCCTTGGGATAGAAGTTTTCTCAGAGTAAGCTGAGTCAGTTTAAATAAAGACAAGCCTTATGAACAGAGTTATTATGGGAAGGTGTTAGTCAGATCAAATAATAACAATTCTCTGGGGAATGGGGCTTTTGGAAGTTCCAAAATTATTCTGTCCTGTCCGGTGGCTAGTAGGCTGCTGTTTTTCATGACTGCTGTGTTTCTGTAGCTGCTTGTTTTTGAAATTCATCCATTTTTTCTGAATAAATACTCCTGAATTATTGCAAGCCTTGGTTAATCAGTCTAAACCACTTCGTTGCTTTCACAGGAGAGCAGCTTTTCAGAAGCTTTTTGGGTTTTTTCCTTTTTTGTTTTAGTGTTGAGAATTGAACCCAGATCCTTGGCATGTTAAGCACACGTTCTACTACTAAGCTACACAGCAGAGCAATTTTCAGAGACTTTTACTGTATCATTCCTAAAGTGCTTCTCCCATCAATATGTTCTTAATATCCAAAAAAAGGATGTCCATACAAGATTACTAAGTGCTCAGGAGCTATGGCCCAAAGAATGAGGTCCATGGACTCAGTCTGATACCAATTCTCTTAGGCCCTAGTCTTCCCTTTGCTTTGGGTATTGAGCTTTGGGTCCAGAGTAGGTATAAAACTTCCTCAGTTATATCCAGCTTGTGTCTGCTCCCATCTGGCCTGTGAGAGTACTCAGAATTCACTCTCTATTAGCTGCCTTCTAAGAGAGACAAGTCACAGAGGGAACCAGAATCCAACCCATTGGCCCTATACATTCTCATGGTCTAGAAGTCAAGAAGGGCCTAGTAAGGAAATGTGTACTGTGGTGGTTATGTACTCACATCAGCTTTTCTTCTGTGGTCAGGAATTCCTACTGAAGATTTTCTGTGTGTTCCGAAACCTGATGAAGATGAGTGTCTTTCCTCGGGACTGGATGGTAATGAGACTGCTAACAAGCAAGTGAGTAAGGGCCCTGCACTAACATCCATAGAGTGCTCTTCAGACTAAGAAGAGTGTGTGTGAGAGAGAGAGCAGGAGAAAGACGGCCAAGATAATGGAAAGAGAAAGGAATTGGCAAATTGAAAAAATGTTTGGAGGCGTAATCAGCAGGACTTGGCCACTGGGCATAAGGACACAGAGAGGAAAGAATCAAAGATAATTCAAAAACTATAGCTTAAGAGCCTGGTAAATGTTGGTGTAATGAGCATAGAGAATGATGTATTAAGGATGTGAAAAATATAATCCTCATTGAAGGATTCTCCCTTGAGAAAGACTTGCCCAAAAGCCAATGGCCTTTGCTCTCTGTAGGTTTAAGCAGTGTCCCAAGCCTTCCTCTTGATTTGATTTGAGTCATGTGGTGTGCCAGATAGTACTTGCCTCTCATAGACAGTGCTAGTTATCCACCTGAAACCTGGCTGCAAAGCTCTGACTACTGACATAGAATTCATTCTAGGCTGACCCTAACTTGTCTGCCCCTTCATATTCTAGCCCATGCTTCCTTTTAGCAAGCCAGGTGTGTGATACATGTGGTAAGGGGCGGCCTCATTTGATCTGTATTTACTCAGGAGAAGACTAATTGGCTTCCACTCTTCAGCCCACTGCTTCTTCCCACTGATCTTTTTCACATTAGCATTCTACTGAACACAGTAAAATTATTTATATTAGTTATATGAGCAAAGTACCAGCATGATCTTTCCACTTTGTGCCTCTTATAGGGTTCTCTTTTTTCCCTAGAAACTGCAAATATTTGGTCCAGAACAGAACAGATGGATGATTATAAAGTTGCACAGATAATTCCTCAAATAGTGGATTTTCCATTTGAATTCCTCTTGTTTCTCTCTCTTAGCTCTGCTCAGGGCACTTCAGACTTTCCAGCCTTTCCTGCAAGAGCAGCCTCTTCTTCCAAGACTTTTACCCTTAAAATTTGTCACCCCCTCTGGTGGTGGACTAGTCTCTCTAATGCACTGTTTTCATCTTGTCCCTTTTCTACACCAAAGCTCAGATGGCCACTGTTAGATATAAGTCCCTTTGCAAGTAGTGTTGTTCCTCTGTAATTAAACCTGTCCCACTTAACTCCTTTTCCACTTTAACCTAAGCCCTCAGTTCCAGCAGGGTAGCCTCCCATTGTTCCCTATTCTAGAAATAAGAATAATATTCTAAAACAAGAGCTAAAATAGAATGACCCATAAAGGAAAATACTAGTATATGACAAAAGCAAGGATTTAATAATAATAAACCTCTATTATCAAGTAAAATAATAAAATATGTCCTAAATACTACACAGTGATCATAATATGTATTGATTACTCAAAGTTCCCCCCAAATACTTTAAGTTATTCTTTGAGTTAGAAGAAATCTTTTAGAACCATAAGGCCCAGGGAGAAGTATCAAGAGCCCACTGATGCCCTATTCTATCTTACTTACTTACTGTAGTGTATTTCACCAAGACTAGTTTTCTGTGGAATTTGTACCATCTTCTCTTTCCTACATAGTTTCCATGTATGTGGGAGCAATTTTTACTAAGTTTGCCCATGGGCTATATACAACTGGTGCTAAACTATCAGATGCTATTGTTAGTCTTTTAATTCTATCAATACCTTGTTTCCTTGATACAGTATTATAGTTACTACTGTCCAGTACCTGTCGTCTGCACTGCACAAGAATTTCATAGAGACAGACTTTGACTTCAAGGTAGGAACTCCTGAAATCCATCACTACCTTTGCAATAACCATAGAAAGCCAAAAACCATGATTACTGTTTTTTATTTATTAATGTATTCAGGGTATGAAATAGCTTCCAAGTCTGATTAGTATATGTTCTGGATGCTCCCCTCTTGGAGGTGTTAGGAGCCTAGGCATCTATGATTATGTTTTCTATACAGAGTCAAACTATTGGCATCAAAAGGAGTCACTAAAGAAAGCAGGTGGGGGTGCTGTTTAAAAAGATATTAAAAAAGTAAAACGAGTCAGGATCTTAAGATTATAAAATGTATTCTGTACTATATTCATGTGTTTAATAACTCTCTTCAAGGTTAAGGACTCAGACTGTCACATGATTTTTTTTTTCTGTGTCTCTAGGTGTGGAATTCTTATTTTAGTCTGGCAGTTCTGTTCATAAATCAGCCAAGCCTTCAGCTAGAAATCATTACTTCAGCCAAGAGGAAGAAGATTCTAGATAAGTAAGACAGATGTCTCCTGTTCATCTCCCTACCACTTTCCCAGATGGGACTATGTTACTGTGACAAGCTCCTTTGGAAGTCCACTGGGTTCTCACATGAGTGATTTCCCAATAGACTAAGCGTGAGGGTTCAGTCAAGAACCAAATGGCTTGGCATTTTAAGAAAATTTCAAAACAACAGTACAGAATTACTGGTCTCATATGGTGTTCAATCCTATTTTGAGGTTTGAACCTTTTTCCACTAACAGTTGGCTCCTGTGTTACTATTCCCAGGTATGGGGACATGCGTGTGATGATGGCTTATGAACTGTTCAGCATGTGGCAGAATTTGGGTAGGTCTTTTCTCCCTATTCTTCCCTTCTACATGTTGCAAAGCCAAATAAAAAGTACCAGGACTAATAGTTTCCCCCAGACTTTCTGAGTTAGTCAGGCCCAAGAGATTCTTATATAACTTTAATGTAACACCTCAGATGGATGATATAGCACATGTTTATGAAGCTCTTGGCAGAGAGAGTTTGGGTGAGAAATAAGACCCCAGTACTACATATGCACAATCTCTTTTTAGAGAACTAAAGTCAAAGGAATAAGATAAGAGGAGTGCTCTGGTAATTTTTCCAGTTTGAGAATCCATGCTTGTAAGATACTCTGTGCTTTTCATGTCCCAGTCTGGATGTTGCAGGCTCAAAAGCATAGATAGATCTTGGGAATGCCTATCACATGAGCAAGGACATTAATTTTAATAATGATTAAAACACTTCTTGGGTCTCTGTTATTCACGCATCCAGATCACATACCTGACATCAGTTGCAGGAAGGAACATGTGAGAAGGGAGTTACAGCCATTGGATGAGATTGATTTTGTTTAACCTTCTAGCCACAGCTTCTCTAATAGCCACTGTTCTGAATATAAACTTGTCAGATTGGTATTTCTGGTACAATCTTTTTTATATTCAGCATTTTTTATTTGTTCTTTTTAGGTATACATGACAATCTTTCAGTTGCCCTGGTGACTAACTGGGCCAGCCTATGTTATAGGGATCTGAGTGGCCTGTCAGGATGCTAGAGAAGCTACTGTTACTAATCCAAGTGAGGTCTGCTTTCAACTAAGTTCATGGCTCTGAAGCTTTAAGAATGATGGTCATAAAATCTTACGGTCATCTGTTAACCATTCCCATACCTAATCTAGAGGCAGCAAGCAAGGTCTGAGGCATTTCTGCCAGTTAGAGAGTCTTCCATCCCTGAGTGGGATGCATTTCCCAAAGTAGACTTTCCAGCTTTAGTACTGTTACCCTGCATCCAACAGTATATAGATATGAACCCTGAAGTTGATTCTGAAATTCCCAGGAACACAAGAGATTGGCAACTATATCAAGTAACAAGATTAGAACATGACAGAATTGGCCTTAGGGCTAATCTTTGCTTCTTAGATGGGCTTTCAAAATGCAAGAAATTTTAAATGATACTAGATTCACCTGATGAAGCCATTCTTTACCTCATTGCTTTTGGTGAAAATGACATTCTGTGGTCCTTGAGAACTGGTTTTACATGACGTAGCAGTTATTACACAAGTCCACAGTTTGTCTCTTCCTTAGTCTCTGAAAGACTAAAAGAAGAGCTCTGAAGATGGTTCTCTGTTTCACCGTTGCAAGGAACAAAAGAGTCCAATTTCATGGTCCTCAGGGCTAGCCCTGACTTCTGGAAACATTGCCTAGATGGCAGGCCAGTCAGAGGGAAATTCATCCCTTACTTCCATGGGAAAGCCTCCTACAGGAAGCTGAGGGATGAGCTGAGCCCAATAGGTATTGCACTATCATTAGAAATACAATGTGATTGGGGAGTGATATTGGCCAAATTATATTGTTATATTGTGTGCATGTATGAATATGTAACAACAAATCCCATCATTATGTACAACTATAATGTATCAATAAAAAGTACAAAGAGAAAGAAGGAAAGCAAGGAAAAGAAAGGAAATGAAAGAAAAGAAAAACAATGTTAATACAAGGGATTTGAGGATGTGCAAAGATTCTCCAGGCCATCCTGTCAGGCTAGGGATGTGCAAGAGGCTCCTTCCAGCTTAAAAGAGGATCTTCTTTGTCATACATGAGCACAAGCATTAAAAAGGTCCACGGACCTCCAACACCTGGTAACTGGACCAAGGCCTGGATATCCTCTTCTGTTTAAATGCCTCTAGGCTAGAAGTAGAAACCCCAGGAAAAGTATATTTTATTTAAGCAAAAATATATGGCTTTTCCTTGCTTAAAAAAATGCTGTGAATAGGCCATCTGAAATTATCTCAGGTTACTCAAAAATCCCATTCTGTCTAGAATAGCAAACTCTGTTTGAATCCAAACCTCAGAGATTTTCAGGTAGTTTGTGGAACTTTCCAGGAAATTGGAAAAGCAGTTTTAAGCCTGTTGAATATTTGCTTTAAATAGGTTGGGCCAACTTTATCTATGAACTCTAAAAAGCTGAGAGGGAGTTTCACAGAAAACCATATGAGAGAGCTTATTTTCACTCTCAGAAGCATCTAGTAAAAAATCATAGCATGTGCTGTGGTCCGCTTGAGAATCTTCCACAGAAGTAACAAAGCAGTCACGAACTAATATCTGTTGGGTTTTATTGTTCAGGTGAACATAAGATCCATTTTATTCCGGGAATGATCGGTCCTTTTCTGGGTGTGACACTGGTCCCACAGCCAGAAGTGCGGAATATCATGATTCCCATCTTTCATGACATGATGGATTGGGAGCAGAGAAAAAATGGCAACTTCAAACAGGTAAGATGACACCTGGAATTGTTCCAGGTGCTCTTCTTTGGAATGGACCCCTTCTTCTCAGGCAGGCGGCCCACACGGCCACAACATGTCTCCAATGGAAATGTTAAAACATAGTCATCTTGAATCCTTCCTCTTCAAGGGTTTTTGATTATTTGCCAAAATTGATTTATAGATTCTTTTCATCAAGTTAGAGTCCAAAATGAATCAGAGGAAATAGGTGAATATCATATAAAAGGAACTTTCTGATGCAGGAAAGACTTACTTGAGACTGTGCCCTCACAATTTCACTCAAGTGAAGGCTTAGGGGTATGTTGTCCTTCCTCTTTAGAGGATCCCCACTGTACATCCCAAGCATTTCTAAGGCTAGAACAGATCAGTTGGCTTCTCATGGCTCAGGATAGGCTAGAATTTCATAGACTACAGGTCCAGGAGATGCTTCTGACTGAATCACTTCAGTCTGTCCTTCCATGCAATTCTTTTGTGACCACTAAGGTAGAGGAGATGGCATCTTCCTTTTTATCTGTAGCTCCAAAGAATAATTCTAGGACCAACAAGGGCCAATGATAGGGAAGCCAATTTTAGCTAATGAAAGAAATAACTTGCTAGCAGCATAAAGTATATACTATGGTCTACAGTTGTTTGGAATATAGAGTTCCACTTTGCTGGTAATCTTCAAGCAGAAAGAAGCCCCTAGGAGGCTACTAGGAGAAATTTCTGTATTGGTTTGGAAATTGTCCCAGTTCCTCACTGAACTCCTTCATAACCCATGATTTTGCAATGAACCAATGGTCTCACAGTAGGTGAAAGTAAGTAAGGAGCATACCAAACAGTAATTTTAAAATATTTTAGAGTAAAATTCACTCTTTTTTATTTATGGTTCTGTGAGTTTTGGCAGATTCACAGAGTTGTATGACCAACATGGCAATCAATATTTTTTAAATGCCTCAAAATTCTATTTTGTAGTTTCTTTATAGTCAAACACTTCCTCTGTCTTTAATCAATGTAGCCTGATCTGTTCTCCATCAGTATAGTTGTGCCTTTTCCATGACACTGTGAGAAGTTCATCTATATTACTGCATGTATCAGTAGTTGTTGGGAGCTATGAATGAATTGTGGGCTTGTCTGAGCCATTTCTAAGTGGAGGTGTGCCCTTCAGAGAACTCTCCGTGTCTTACCACCAATCTGAGATAGCTCCGTTGCCTTGGCAACACCCTGCTAAAAGAATTCTGTGATACCCTGGAATTTATTGGTTCAGACAGCCCTTAGGTTCAAACACAACTTCTTGGTAATAGAAAGAGATGCCAGTGTGCCCAGATAGCCTTGAGGCACCAACTGCCTGGAGGAGGAAGAATTACAGTGCAAGTGATAAGTCTCCAATCAAGCCAATTTCCCAGAAGCTTCTCGTTTCTTGTTTATCTTTAAAAACTTTTTCTCACAATAAATCCCTTTGATGTGCTCCCCTATAAATAAAGCACATGGAGCCTTACTCTTTGTTAGAGATCTGACCTATCAGGACCTATCAGGCCCTCACTGTGTCTTTTGTCTTTTATTTCTTATTAATTATTTTAGACTTTTAATTTCTCAGCCAGCTAACACCTCTTTGTGGTTATGTGATCTTTCATTGTGCAGGACACAGCGACAAGTAGTTTTTCTACTATAACTAGTATTTAATTTATTCATCATTTGAAAGACATTTAGGTTCTTTCCATTTTGGTGAATACTAAAATGAAGGTAATAAGATATTTTTATATGAATGTAAACTTCTGTTTTTCCTGGATGAATACCTAAAAAATAGAATTATAGGATCTTGTGATACATGTAGGTTTAGCTTTATAAGAAGCTATCAAACTATTTTCCAAAGTGGCTGAACCATTTTGAAGCCCCAGAAGCAGTGTATGAGAGTTCCAGTTGCTCCATATAATAGCCAGTATTTAGTATTTTTTGTTTGTTTGTGCCATTCTAATAGATGTGCAGTTGTATGTCATTGTGGTTTTAATTTCCATTTTCCTACTTACCAATGATGAGCATGTATTTACTTAATATTCTTACATTCTCATATTTTTATTTTACTGTAATCTTATATTCTTATATTTTCTTTTCATTTATTTTCTTAATATTCTTATATTTCTTTATGAAATTATTCTTCAAAACTTGTTCATTTTCATTTGGATTGTTTGTTTCCAAATATTGTTAAGTTTTATGGTTTCTTTATATATTCTGGATTTAAGTCCTTTGTTCAATATATTACTTAGAAATATTTTCTCCAAGTCTTTAGCTGATCATTTTATTTACCATTATCTTTCAGAGAACAAAAGTTTTTTAAAATTATTTTTATGCAGTCCAATATCAATGTTTTTCTTTTATGAATGCTTTTGGTATGATATCTAAGAACTATTTGCCTAGCCTAGGGCCACAGATTTTTAAAAAATATTTTTTAGTTGTACATGGACACAGTGTCTTTATTTTGTTTACTTATTTTTATGTGGTGCTGAGAATTGAACCCAGTGCCTTACACATGCGAGGCAAGTGCTCTGCCACTGAGCCACAACCCCAGCCCATAGGACCAAAAATTTTTTTCAGTGTTTTCTTCTGGAAGTTTTATAACTTTTTTTACAGTGCTAGGGATTGAATCCAAGACTACAACATGCTAAGCAAGTGCTCTTCTACTGAGCTACACCTCCAGCCCTAGACATTATATAACGTTACATTTTAAATTCAGATCTATTTTGAATTAATTTTTGTATAAGGTGTGAAATATGGGTCAAAGGTCTTTTGTGGGGAGCATCTTGATGTCCAATTAGTTATTCCAGCACCTTGTTGAAAAGAATATTCTTTCTCCTTGAATTACCTTTGTACCTTTCTCAAATCAATTGACTATCAAAGTGTACAAAGTTTTAGTTCAGAGGAATAAATTTTACTAATCTAGTGCACAGCATGGTGACGATACTTAATAATAATGTGTTACATATTTTAAAATTGCTGAAAGAGTATATTTTAAATGTTCTTACAAAAAATAAGTAAGTGAAGTGATAGGTAGGTTAATTAGTTTGATTTAATCATTCCACAATGTACACATGCATCAAAACATCATGTTGTACCCCATAAATATATATAATTATTATTTGTCAATTAATTTTTTTAAAAAATCAGTTGATCATATTTGTGTGGATTTATTTCAAATACCCTTCAAATACCCTAGTCTTTCTACTATTTTTTCATGAATACCACACTGCCTTAATTATGGTAGCTTTATAATTAGTCTTAAAAATTAGGTGGTATAAGTCCTCCAAATTTGTTCTTTTTTAAACATTCTCCTAGCTAGTTTAGTTCCTTTTCTTTCTTCTATATTTTTATTTATTTATTTATGTGCAGTACTAGTAATTGCATCCAAGAGCACTCTACCATTGAGATACATCCCCAGTCCTTTTTTATTTTTTATTTTGAGATAGAGTTTCTCTGAATTGCTGAGACTAGCCTTAAACTTGTGATCCTCCTGCCTCAGTCTCCCAAGTTGCTGGGATTATAAGGATGTGCTATTGTGCCCAGCCTTCCTATTAATCTTAGAATCAGCCATTAAATACAATCTTAGAATCAGCCATTAAATAAATGCTGATACTAGGTGTTTTAAAGATAGTCTTTATCATGGGTAAAGTGTTTAAGATAAATCCATTTTGGGAGTATGCAGCTCTAATGTCTCAGAACTTCAAGAAACAACAGCAATAACAACAACAACAAAAAAACCTCTGGTTTTCTGAACTTTCACAACCTGTGCCATCTAATTATGCAAAAGCACACAACTACCTGATGTGCAAAAACCCAGTACCAAGAAGTATATGACTTTGCAGAACTACCCTATAGGTCATCCAAGTCTACTAAGAATGAGCTGCACTGTATTCCACCATCCCTAACACTGAATAAAAAGGTTTCACTTTATGAAACACTTAAGTTGGAAGTCATATGTCAAGACTCAGGTCAGGAGCTGTGTTTTTTCTCCCAGTAAGACTATCATGAGTAATTAATATCCAGCAAGTGAAGTAAACACTGTTGTTCCTAGTAGAAAAATATTGCTGTGCTTCCCTTTACCATAAACTCTTTTTAAAGCATAATCTACTCTTAATCCCTATTTTCCACTTTCTACCTTCCCATTGGTTTAGTCTGCTATGTGTTACATACCACCTTTGTTAAAAGTGCTCTCTTGAAGGTCATCTGTAACCGTCAAATCACTAAAAGACTTTTTGATCTTGATTCTGATCCTGCTTTTTACAGTTTGAGTTCTGTTAACCATTTCCATAATTGCTACTTACTAAAAACATTTTTTCTAATTACACAATAATAATTAATGTAGAAGAATTAAAATGCAAATAAGGAGCTTGGGTTGTGGCTCAGTGGTAGAGCACTTGTCTAGTATGTGTGAGGCACTGGGTTTGACTCTCAGCACCACATAAAAATTAATAAGTAAAATAAAGATATTTTGTCTACCTACAACTAAAAAATACTTTAAATGCAAATAAGCTATAATGAAAAAATTTTAACTCAAATTCCTAGCATTATTAACAACTTAGGAGGAGCAGTGTATGGTTTTTTCAGTCCTTTTTTCCAATACATAGACTTTTTTCATTTAAAAAAAATGTAATAGTTGTATAAGTTGGTTTGTAAATCACTCATCTTTTTGGTAGCAATTTATCATACCTACTTCTTCATGTCTCTTAATCTCCTCTATACTGCACTCTCAGTTTAAAGGCTACATGTTATTCCATGGTATAATTGGGCTACAATATATACAATAGTCAAGCTCCTATTTTTAAAAACTTAGGTTTCTTTCAAATTTTTATTATTAATATTGCAAAAACACCCATTTCTGGGCTGGGGCTATAGATCAGTGGTAGAGCACTTGCCTCACATGTGTGAGTCATTGTGTTCAATCCTCAGTACTACATAAAAATAAATAAATAAAATAAAGATATTGTGTCCATCTACAACTAAAAAAATTTTTAAAAAAAACAAAATATCCATTTCTTTTTTCTTAGTTAACCTATAATCATTGGATCCAAAGGGCAAAAACAATTCTTAAATTTTTATAGTACTATTTTATATCATTTTATTGGTGCATTATAATTAGACATAATGTTAGAATTTATTGTTATATATTTATTCGTGCACACAATATAACAATATAATTTGACCAATATTGTTCCCTAGTACTTCTCCTTTACCTCCACCTCCCCAAGCACCCTGGTCCCTTTTTTCTACTCTATTGGTCTCCTTTTGATTTTCATGAGACCCCGCCTTCCCTGCCACCTTTCTTTTCCTTTTTCCTCTCTGTCTTCCACATATGAGAGAAAACATACGACCTTGACTTTCTGAGTTTGATTTATTTCACTTAACATAATGCTCTCAAGTTCTATCATTTTCCTGCAATTGACATAATTTCATTCTTCTTCCTGGCTGAATAAAGCATATGTATATGTATGTATAGATTAATAATATATATATACATACATACATACACACACACACATTTTCTTTATGCATTCATCCATTGACAGATGCTCAAGCTAATTTCATAGTTTGACTGTTGTGAATTGTGCTACTATAAACATGGGTATGTATGTATCACTATAGTATTCTTACTTTAATTCTTTAGGATAATTACCATGGAGTTGTGTATTTGGATCATATGGTGGTTCCATTCCTAGTTTTTTGAGGAACCTCCATACTGATCATCATGGTGGTTCTATTAATTTACAATCCCACCAACAGTGTAGAAGTGTTTCTTTTTCTCCACATCCTCTCCAACATTTATTATTGTTTGTATTCTTGATGACTGCCGTTCTAACTGGAATGAGATGAAATCTCAGTGTAGTTTTGATTTTTATTTCTCAAATTGCTAATGATATTAAATACTTTTTCATATATTTGTTGGCTATTTGCTTTTATTGTTTTGAGAAGCATTTGTTTCATTCTTTGTCCATGTATTAATTGGGTTATTGGGGTTGAGGTGAAATTTTTTGAGTTCTTTAAATATTCTGGTTATTAATTCTTTGTCAGAAGAGTAGTGAGCGAAGATTTTCTCCCATTCTGTAGGCTCTCTCTTCACATTCTTGATTGTTTCCTGTGCTGTTGTAGCACCATTTCTTGAAGCTCTATTAATGGTTTCTCAGATTCTAGACTACCTTTGCTATATGTGCCCCATCTAAATACTGGCCATGCTAAACTGTGACTGCTCCCCTAACAGATGATGAGCTCTCAGAGACCAGTACTATTTCTTGTGTGTTTTCTCTTCTCAGAACCCATTGTAGGGTCTGGGGCATGGTGGGCTCATGGAGATAAAAATCAAAACTAGCATTCAATTAGGCAGTTCCCAAGATTAAGGGCACAGTGACACCAAAGAAGAATGTTACCACCATTCTCGTTTTACAAATGAAGAAACCTAGACTTAGAGATGTAAATACTTGTGCAGAACTACACAGCTGGCTATTCTGCAAACAAATGTTAAATGAAAAACAATGAAAGTAACATTGCAAACCTGATGGTCAATATTAATAATTATGACATGAATTATATTTGAAGAACTTCTTGTGCTTGACATCTTCAAATTTGTATGCGTTGATCTTTAATTTTAGATTTCTTCTAATAGTTTCTTCCTTCATCAGCTCTGGCTCCATATCCTTCCATCACCAGTTCCTTTCCCTAATACAAGAGTTCTAACATGAATAGGCATCAGAGCAACCTGCATGTTTTGTTAAAACAGACTGCTAACTTCCACCCCCATCCTGAGTTTCTGATACAGTAGGCTTGGGGAGGCCAGAGAATTTGGATTTTTAAGACTAAGGCTGCTTCCCCAGGGATCAGTTTTGAGAACCTTTAGAGTCTAGTGGACTGCTCTGCCTCATTTGTAGTGTTTGTATTCTACTACTTCAGGTTACCTCCCCTACCTTTTCATTTTTCTGGAAAGCACAGTCTACCTGTACCTCCATGTGTGAAGAGAGATCCCTTGCTATAATCAGGCCCTTCTTTTGTAGCCAGGTGGTTGACGTAGTGAGGCAAGACATGCTCTGAACTGGAAGTAAGATACTTGGCTTCTATGCCCAGGTCTACCTGACTTTATCTTTTCTACCCTGAGAAAACAGGATAGCATTGATATCTGAGGGCCCCAGCTCTCAGACTTTGTTTCCTCTTTAATGTGTATTCAAGCAATTAACTCATCAGGCCAGACAATAAGAATAAAGCCCTACCTATCATGAGGCAGCCAGCTCCTCACCAGGATAATTTTTCTTGTTCAGGAGGGGATAAGCCACCTGATAAAATAAAGTCTGAAATAATTAGTGAAGAAATAAGACAAAGTCAGAATTATATTTTTAAGTAGCATGGAGCACCTGATAGGTTCAGCCCACGCAGGAGCTGGAGCTGAACAACTAAAAAATGGCTGGGTTTATTTAAGGAGGTACATCAAAGGCAAGAATAAGTTTTCATGGGCAGACTCTTGCTTCATGATGTCTTGCAGTCAACAGGTTGAGTGGCAGGCTACACCTATCTCTGAGAGGCTGTGTGGCTATAGTAGGTAACCCCATCTCCCGTGCTGTGTAGGACTTGGCAGAGCTGAATAGGACTCACATGTATCTGGGTGATCTTACTAGCAGGATTGCTGCTGGAAGTTCCCAAATACCAGATTTTCCTATTCAATGGGCTTCCATGCCAATTTGGTCCACACATAGCCCACAAATGTCTCTCAACATCTAGCAGTGTAAGTTTCTACCCCGACCATGTAGCAGGCCACTATTTTAAAAATCCATATTCATTCATTCTCACTTTCTGCTAATGGGACTTCACAGGCCCCAACTGCCTTCAATTAATTTACTGAGTCAGTTGTTCTTTTTATTACTTCTTTTCCTTAAGATTCTTTCACCCTGTGTAGAATGAGAAAGTGCTTCTATGGCAACATTATTTAATGCAGCCATGCTGAGGTTTTTTATTGTTTATATGAAATATCTATATAAATAAACAATACCACATATTAAAGGCTAATGAATGGTAAAAAAAAATTTTATCTCCTGTCACTTGTAACTAATTTTTCACCTCAGAGTAAATTCAGTGAAGCCTGTTAGAAAAGTGGCTGAGCACTGCTGAATGCCCCTGCAGATCCATGGAGTAGGAACAAATGTAATATTCCTCCTCACAGTGTGGGGCCCAGTAATAGCGCAGTGACAGGCAGAGCAGCTCTGAGGGCTTGAGGTCCTATGAGTACAGTGGACCCTGTTGTCCTGAAGGAAATAACTCATATCTCATTCTATCCCAACTAATGTCAGCCTCATTACAGTGAAGACCCAAACAAGCTTCCTTTTTGACTGGCTGACTAGAGGGTAAAGTTCTAACCCAATATATTTTATATACAGATTCTTTTTAAGTGAATATTTTTTTAAAAATATACATTTGACAAAGGCCTTCTTTGGATCCAAAATACTTTTCTCACCAGGGAATCCTTGTCGTTTCCCCCTAGGTTGCGAAAAGGATACATGAAACCTTAAGTTCTATGTCTAATTTAAACCAGTAGAGTGGGAGGACTTTCTGATTGGGGAAGTCATGGTGGTTTTTCGGTGCTATAGATGAGATCCTGTCCTCCTTGGAATATATTTGGAGAATGGATAAATTCAGGAAGCAGTTTTCCACCACCTTGCCCAGCAAGGAGACAGATTTCCCATTCTTCTCAGTTCTGTTCTGGTTTATGAAGTCTCTGCTTCCTTCTAGGTGGAAGCCGAGCTGATTGACAAGCTGGACAGCATGGTATCAGAGGGAAAAGGCGATGAGAGCTACAGGGAGCTCTTCGGCCTTCTGTAAGCTGCTCCAGCCCCAGGTGTCCCATGTTGGGGGAGGGGGTAAAGCAGGTTAATGAAGGGAAAAGATGAAACCTGCACTAGGCAGACTGCCAAAGTTGGGTATCGGGAGAGACCCTATTGTTCCTGGTGGTAGCAGTGCTTACCTCTGGTAACAAGAAAGCAAGCTTTCTCAGGGATTGCCATGTTACTGAAGAGCTATGAAGACACAATAACTAAGCACCTGGATTTGCTCAGGAAAAAGATCATCGTATATGCACTGCATTCACAATATGCATTTCATCCAGTTCAGCAAACAGCTCATGGGAAGTCAATCAGTTTAGGTCTCAACTTTGGCATTGTGGGAGGCAGGAATACTTTTCTAAAAAAGGGACTCCAGGCAGGGTACAATGGTGCACACCTGTAATTCCAGCTACCTGGGAAACTGAAGCAAGAGGATCACAAGTTTGAGGCCATCCTGGACAACTTAGTGAGAACTTGTCTCAAAATAAGAAGTTTTTAAAAGGGCTAGAAATGTAGCTCTGTGGTAGAGCACTTGCCTAGCATGCAGGCGGCCCTGGGTTTAATCCCTACTACCACATACATAAAAAGAAGGATTCATATTTTCTCTTCTTTGTAAGATATTATAGTCATCTTGAAAAACACTTCAGTGGGCTCTTGAACAAGTCACCCCCCACTCCAGGCCAATTTCCCTGTTTGTGAAATGAGGTGGTTATATTAAATGTCAGTGCTCTCCCAGGTCCATTGTTTCATGGCTTCTGTGTTGAATTGATGGAGGCCAACAGGCCTTAGAAGACTTACCAAGGGTTAAGACCAAAGGAGGAACTCAGAAACTGTCTTCCCATGTAATAGTGATGTTACTCTTTGCTTTAAAAAATGAAATCTAAGCTCTAGAGTATTCTCCCATCTTATTCATCATTTCCAGCTTTGAAACTTTCTTTGTTTTAATACCATTTTGAAGACAAACCTCTAAAGTATTTTTCCAGTATAATATTGACTGTTTAATTAGAACTTTACATTGTAAAAATGTATGGACATTTCTTATTTTACTAGATCCTCACAACAAACCTGATATGTGGGCAGGTCAGAGATTATCCTCCTTCCCACTTTAGAGATGATAAGCTGGATTCAGGGAAATACTAGCATATCCTCAGTTACCTCACCAGTAAAAGGCATCTCTAGAAAGAGGACCCAGATTTTCCAGTTTCAAGAGGGAGAAATCTTTCTGCTATGCCCTGTCCATTTTGCTCATTTATCATAAGATAAAGTGTGAATTTATTTGACATTTAAATAATTATAATTTATGAAAATGAATTCTTCCTTTAGTATTTCTCTTTTAACTGAAGGTATATTTCTAATTGTGGAAGAAATCTCTTCCTTGGTCACTAAAAAATGACTTTACAACAAAGGAAAAGTAATAACCACAAAAAAGAATATACCACACATTCACGCACAAAATAACACACTATTACTTGTTACCTGACCAAATGGTGTTTGCAAACCCTTTTAAAGTCAGTCTGAGAATTGACCACTGATAAAATAGAGTAGCATTTCTGAGTTTGTGTTTTGGAAAGATGTTTATAGATATGCTGAAAAAAAAAGTGAATCATGGTCTAACTAGCTTAGAAAAGATTCAGTTAAACAAAAGTGAATAAGCCTCTTTATTAAAAGTCTTCTCAAAGTTTTAATATGCAGAAATGTATGAAAAATCTACAAAAGGAGGGTGTAGTGACCAGCATTTCCCATGCTTGTGCATTCACAGGACACCTCTTCCTCTTGTCCAAGACAGCAGAGCTCTGTAGAACAGTTTGAAAAACACTAGTTACTGGCCTTATTGACTCCAGAGGTCTGGAGTCAGTGGTTTTGCCTTCTCTCTCTAGCAACATGGATCATGTAGGAAACCCTCCCTTTCCCTGAAGCCCTGGTCCAAGCTAATGCTCTGTGCAGAGAGAGTCATCATTATAGCAGAGCAATGCTGTGGATGACCCCTAGTTGGGCCAGCCACTCCAGGTGACTCTCATAACCTTAGAGAGCAATAAAGGAATCAGGAATAGAGTGATATGGTATGAAACCTGAAGCTGGACTTATTATTGGAGGAAGAAGAAAGAGTTTGGGTTATCACCCTCTAGAAGAGACCTGTGGAATGCCAGAAGATCTGAAAGCCAGGTGTTTTGGAGAATCCAGAGGCTTCCCTGAGGTGATAAGAAGATGAGGCTATCAAAAAACAAAAAGACCTGGGTATTGAGCTCCTGATCTGGCACATTTTGCTTAAGATTATCTCTTGACAGTGGGGATGGCGGAGTCTAGCTCCTAAACTTGTGCACTCTCCCTTAAACTAGGACACCCAAGGCTGGTGGGGATCTTTCCCTTGATTTATATAAAGAGGTTGATTTCTATGTTTGCTGAAGATGGCTCTGGGCAGCAGTAGAGGCAGTCAGCCAATTGGCAAAGCAAGGCTGGTCCCTCCATGGGCCCTTACTCAGCTTCTCCTTGAGAAGAAACATCATAACATATGCCTAAGGGGAATGGGGCTTTGAACCCTTCCCTTACGTATAACTCAGTGGCATCCTTAGGAACACATATAGGGAAATGAGACATGTTTGTTTGTTGCTGCCAATTCAATAACTTCCTTGTCTTTGCTTTCTGCTGCATGGAGTAGAACCCAGCTATTTGGGCCCTACCCCAGGTAAGACTGTAGTGTGGTAAGTCTGCTGTCTTCAGATCCATCATAGCCCCCACAGACTCTTGGACCTCACTCTTGTGTGCAGTAAAAGCTCATGAATTGTGTTTGATTCCTCTCCACCCATAGCCTGCTGGAGAAGGTTGAACAGGAAACATGGCGAGAGACCGGCATTTCCTTTGTGACCTCAGTCACCCGTCTCATGGAACGCCTACTTGACTACAGGTATTTTCTCAGGCATCTGCCTGATCTCTTTTAGGATACTCTCTCCTTCAAGGGCATTCCCTTGACCTTCAAACTGAGACCATGTGCCCTTTATGGGGAAGACTATTCTGGTATTGGGTGGCATCACCAGTCATTAGGAATCTACTGATGACCAAGAACAGAGCCTTCTCTCCGGAGTAAGCAAGACTCCTGAAGTCCCCTCTAAAATGTGGATGCATGTACATAGGAGGCATCCCTGGGACCTGCAATCATCTGACTTCCATCCAGAAATGTCAAGGCACAGATGAATAGACACAGAAAGAAGGAAGAGAAAAGCTATCTCCAGAGCAATGCAGGGAATTGCTGTAATTCCTTAGTGCAGACCTTCCTCAGATCCATATGTCAGATGAATAAAGAAATGTTACCTGGTACCAATATGTGACCCAGGAGGACATTGATTTGCTTTTCCAAGGACTGGGGACCTCCCTTTTCCATGCCTACATTCTCTGCTTAAAATGTGTTTCTATCCATGATCATAGACATGAGAGGAACAGCCTGTGAGCTGTGATCTTTATACTATGTTCAGTTTGAGAGTCTGTGTGAGATTAGTTACTTCATGAAAGCCTATCTTCCCAGTCACATCGTAGCTTTTGAATTAGTCCAAAGTAACAATGAAATGACCACTGCAGCCTTAATTAGTCTTTCAGTAGTGTTCAAGTGGTAGCTAAGGGTACCTTTTGGGAGCCAAGAAGGTGATGAGGAATAGATAGAAATGATAAAGAAATAAAACCCAGTTCCAAGGAATAGTGCTATAAGACACCAAAGGGCAGCATTTTTAACCTATGGATCAAAAAATGAGGGAGTTTGGGCCACCTCCATTTGCTGCTGAAGTAGAGGTGCTGGTAAAGAAGACTCAAGTCCAGTGTACTGGTCTGGCTATGGAAATGGAATTCCTAAGAAATGTGTTCACATCCTGAGCAATCCCTCTTTCTGTAGCATACCTATGCTTGTATAAGATTTGGACTATTTTTCCTGGGCCTGATAAAGTCAAAGCTAACCTTTTAGAATTCCTTTTAGAATAAAGAATTCCTTTTTCATGGCAGGTCCCTGGCCTTTCCTTTACCTACTATCGGACAGGGAAGACAGGTGGGCAAAGTTCTGCACCTCCCTTCACTGCAGCACTTACTTTGGCCTTATTCACTCTGGCCTACCATAAGGAAAAGAAAGTAATTTCTTCAGTTCCCAATTCTACTTCTATCTGGCTATTTTCATATCTACCCTCTACAAGAAACTCAAACTCTGGCCAAAACCAATTTCATTTTTCATTTTTTTTATCTCATTGATTGTACCTATGAAACAAGTCCACAGTCATTCACATGACATCAGATGTCAGAAAATGCCATGTTTATGTTGGCTCCCATCTATTGAAAATCTACCATGTTGGTGCTTTATATGCATTGTCTCTAATCCCATAAACATCCTTAAAGGATTGTTCTTCTTTTTACCAATGAGGAAACAACAGTGGGAAGGGATATTTTCAAAAGTTGAGCACAGATCTAGCTGACTCAAGAACCATGCTTAAAGAAAAAAAAAAGCTTCAGGGATACACACCTGTAATCCCAGCAGCTCAGGAAACTGAAGCATGAGGATCACAAATTTGAATACAACCTCAGCAACTTATTGAGACTCTGTCTCAAAATAAAAATAAAAAGAATTTGGGATGTAGCTTGGTGGAAAAGTACCCCTGGGTTCAATCCAGTCCAAAAAAAAAAAAAAAAAAAAGAGATCCTCCTCATCCATGTTATCACCACTCATATATTTTTTCCTTCAGAATTCTCTACATGCTATGTCCTCTCCTAAGGGTGGTCTTCTAATCCAACCCACCCTTGTAAAAGAGGCTTTTCCAAGCCAGGACCTCGCCTGTCATTCAGTGCAGGTGATTATCATTTATCACCTTTCTGTCTTACCTGACAGTGAATAGCCAACTCCTTAAAGACAAGAACCTTGTCCTTTTCTCCCTGGTCACCTGCATGGTACCTCTGGCAGGTACACAGTAAATAATGATTGATGAGATGAACTCACTAGGAAGACCAGGCAGAAACCAAGAAAAATTTTCCCTCTGCCTCAGTGCAGTTTACTTCAGCAAGAATTTGTTTTAAAAAAGCAAGTGTTGAAAGTTTAAAATATACATATATTGATTATAAAAATTACCAATGGGTTGTATTCCAGAATGACCGAAACTTTAGTGTGAGACTTAATTTTAGACTGGCAAATATCCTGATATTCAGAGGAGTGACTCTTCAACTTTTATATTAATGTCTTTAACTTTTATGTGAATCCAAACACTATCAGTGAGATATAAAGATACTTATTGGTTGCACCCATATTTCCCAGGTTGAGAAGAAGAGCCCTACAAGGGTTTTCTTAGAAATAGACATACAGGGCCAAGTTTGCCAAGCCCTTGAGTCTCTAAGTAGAACCCCTACCTACAACTGGTAACTGGAGTTTATGGAACGTTCCTTTCCTAGGCCCTTCCAGTTGCAATAGGGACTCCCTGGCCACTAGTCTATACCCCAGCAAGCACATGGGTGTGCCTGATACCTCAGAAGCACCCTTCAAGAGGTTCTTACTTGCTCACCCTCCAGAAAAAGAACTAAAGGGAGAACATTGGCTATACCCAAATGAAACACATTAAAAGCTATCTTCTTTATTGATGAGCCACATGGAAGTGATATAAAATCACACAGAAAAGAAGAGGTTGTTATCAACAGTGCATAAGAAAGGTGGTTGTAGGGCTGAGGATGTAGCTCAGTGGTAGAGCACTTACCTGGCATGTTCAAGGCCCTGGGTTCAGTCCCTAGCATTGCAAAAAGAAGAGGAGGGGCCTTGATATTGAAAGAAAGGTGGTTGTAGAGTACAAAGATATATAGGAAGGCCCTTGACATCACAGTGGCATGGATTTTCATTATCTCTTTCTTTCAAAGTAGTCATGTCAGAATCCTCCCTCTGTGTTCTGTGATGGTAAAGAGACCGGGTTTGCCAAATAACCATACAGAGAGACTTAGTGACTCTGGCTTTGTGTACAGGAGACTTCTTTCTGGAGTCACCAGTCTGGTGCTCACTTCCCTTCTCCTTATCTCCTTATTCCAGGCTTCTGCTCCTTCCCAGAGAAGCTTGGCTGTGACCAGTCCCCTATCTCCCTTCCCTTGGGAAGAATCCTTCTCAGTGTTCCCATTGCCCTATCTCTCACAGGCCAAACCCAACCCCTGCTACACTCAGACCCTGCTAGTTATGAATGTAGCTCAACCCTGGCTGAAGCTGTCTCTGAATTAGAAAGAAGAACCAGGCCTGCTGCTTCTAGTGAGATATGGTTCCAAAGACTAGTGCACAGAGAGGAGACCATAGGGAGAAATGCCAGTTGTGTGGTGAGCCCATCAGCCATGCCATGATTGCTATGGCCACAGGATTCTGAAGCTAGACCCTTGAGTCAAGATCTTAGCTTCTAATTACTATCCAAAAAATAAAACCTGCTTTTTAAGGAGAGTTCTGTGCCTCCTTTTGGGGGAACTGACACATCATTCTGTGCCAAGGACATTGGTAGATGCTATGTAATGCCCTTGATATAGCATCTGGGCTTTGCACTTTCCCACCAGAACAAGAATCTCAGTATAACAGAGATCTTTGAGCCCTAGCAGTGGGTGCAAAGGTTGACGTTCACAGTATAGTACTCATTCATGAAAGCAATTTCTGCTGGAAGGCATCCTAATCTGAGATTTGGTTATGATGATGCTCCAGTTTTGTTGTAATTTTATGTATTGTTTCGGTAGTTCCACTTCATTTCATAGGTACTTATCTTTGGTCTCCCTTCCAGGGACTGCATGAAAGGAGAGGAGACAGAGAATAAGAAGATTGGCTGCACCGTTAACCTAATGGTGAGAGGACACCAGCTCTTCCTCCTGTGTGTCTGTTGGGAGTTTCTGTACTACACTGATTAGCTTGGCCTTCTACAGTACAATGGATGAATGCCTAAAGATTTAAGCCAGGGCATCAATTCCGTTGCTGGTATCTTGGAGGCCTTTCCCACTTGGAGAAGAAATGAAATTAGCTTTGCTTTGAACGGAGCTCTAACCTGACCTCTTGGCAAGGTCCTGTCAGTCATGACATATCCTGATTCACAGTCTGCCCTGATCTCTAACCTGCTCTGGGGCTCGTCCTTTTTCACAACACTCAGGACTCCTGCAATGCACCAGTTCCATCCCCAGCAAGTGTTCCTTCTGCCTGTTCCTTTCCTCTCCTAGTGCTCTCTAACTCCAGGACCTTCCCTCCCTTTCCTGCCTGTTATACTTAGGGCTCTGGATGGCTATCTGGAACTCAGGTATGGCCTGCATAGATGGCACACTTATTTTATGTGTATTTCCTTCTCACAGAACTTTTACAAATCTGAGATTAACAAAGAAGAAATGTATATCCGCTACATCCATAAGCTTTGTGACATGCACTTACAGGCTGAAAACTATACAGGTAAGTGGGGAGAGGGAAGAGCCATGCCTGCCCATGAGAACAGACTGGCAAGATAATGCATGCTAGCAGATAAAGGCTCCAGGCTGCTCTCAGAGGAATGTCGGGGACTATGTTGTGCCTTCACTTCACTCCTTTCCCTCAGCTCCTTTATGGTAAGTGATGGAGAGAAAGAAGGCGGAACTTCCACTTGTGCCTCCCTGCCAGGTCCTCCACTGCCTAAGGCAGTTCTCTTCTCCTTCTCTTCTACCCATCCCTCTGAGACCTCAAGGGTGACTTCCAGATTCTGGTGTACCAGGTTTAGAGCATCCTGAGCTAACTATCACTCTTCATAAACAGAACTTTTCTTAAGCCCTTCAAAGTTGAAGCTAAGCAAGACTGTAACAAAGGCATAGCCCCCTAACTCTGAGACTTCCAGAACACACTGGCAGATCTGCCTTGCCATCTAGGAGCTTCCCCTGCAACTGCACAGCAGCCTCACATTGAGCTCCCAATAGAGGATATGAAAAGTGTTGATATGACTTCTTAACAGGCCAGACAAGAACCCTTTCATTATGTTTACAGTTTAATCCAAAATGTCTGTCACACCGTTAACTAAGAACCACTCTGAGTCAGGAGTGTATGCATGTACTTTTGTCCTATCTAATCAGCTTGTACTGTAGTTCCCCCAAAATATCCATCTTCTCCACTGTGGTGACCAACCACTATGTCTTAGCCCTTAGGTTTTAAGACCTGAATTTATATGATAGACAAGGAAACATGAACTCTTCTTATCTGCAAACAATACTAAAATTAGATAAATTTGTAAAAATAGAGAATCTTCCTTTCTTAGCTCTAGATGTTAGAGTGTTTGGCACACATGCCACATTTTATGATAGTACAACTTGGCAGGAATTACATCTAAAATGACTGGGGCCTACTTGGGAGGCTGAGTCATGAAGATTGTGAGTACAAGGCCATCCTGGGAAACATAGCAAGACCCCATCTCAAAATAAAATAAAAATGAGTCAAGTTTTCTATACTCTGCATCCTCTTCCATCCATAATGCCAGCAACTATCTAAAAGGGCAGTGAAGAGAAAGATTTTGATAATTTCCACATGTCAAATGAGGCATTTGCTAAACTACTCAGGGACTAGACCATGACTGAGAGGCTGGTCAGGGATCTGGATAAAGAGGTACTAAGTCTTGTCTCTGGTGACTCCTGGAATGACATCTGAAAAAATATAGATGGAGAAAAAATTTGCATATGGTTTCCTGAGCTACAAAGGGAGGCCCTGATGCCAAAGAGAGAAAAGGCTCCTTGGTCCCCAGAGAGAAAAGGCTTCCCCACCCAGTGAGGAGCTGTGTACATTCCTCACAGGAGGTTTCAATCGCAGCAGGCACAGGCAAAGAGGCAAAGATGAGCAGGAGCCTAGAAAGTGGCCACAGGCAAATGGGCTTCGCTGCAACCGGAAGTAGGTAAGATTTTATTAGAAATAAGATTCTTCATAATCCTGGGGAGCAGGTTTGAGTAGGGCCCTTAAAGCTAGACAGAAGCTAGAACTAATTAACTTACCAGCTTGGAACTACCCACCAAAAATGAGAAAACAGAATAGGAAAGAAAAGATGATATAACGAGGACCCTGAACAGTAGCTATAATTCGGTGTGATTCATCTCTTGGAACTTAGGGAACCGTACTACTTAGCTGCTGTTTCTTTTTAAAAATGTAACTTGCGGGCTGAGGTTGTGGCTCAGTGGCAGAGCGCTTGCCTCACACATGTGAGGTACTGGGTTCCATCCTCAGCACCACATAAAAATAAGTAAACAAAATAAAGACACTGTGTCCATGTATAACTAGAAGATATTTTTAAAAAATGTAACTCGCCCTAATTGTTTCACATACAGAGTCAGTTGTTACCAGACCTCTACTCTAGATTCATTATCAACTTAGGTTCCTCCAGGCATGGAACCTCTGGCTCCAGGCCCATCACACAATTAATATCATTCACAATCCTACTCTTTGACCCTTTTGGAAATGTTAGTGATGAGGGAAAAGGAGTCAGTCACAAAACCATGCTGAGGACAGAAAATGGAGCTAGAGATATTGAGGGTGGCTTAGGGAAGGGTGAGGGAAACCTTAGTTGGTGTTTATCTAATTGTTCTGAGAAGATTGGAAAGGAAGCTGTATTGAGTTGACCAAACAGGAACTCAAGAGCTCTCTGATATATCAGTGTCACTTAAAGCAGAACAACCTGTGCGTAGACTCTCAGGTAGTTGAGCCATTCTTTATTTTTTATCTGGAGTCCAGAACAGGTGACCAGGCCTTGGGAGGAAGGTATCTACCAGGATCTCTGGCTCCTTTATGCTGGGTAGCCCTACTATCTCACCATTGGTATCCAGTGTCCCTGACCTGGGCTGCATGTGCCTTGCCATGGTATTCTGCTCAGCATGGACTTCTGACACCAGCTTCTCCTAGACCCCTGAAAGGAAACCCTGAGCCTCCATGCTGCCTGTTCCCACAGAAGCTGCATTCACCCTACTCCTTTACTGTGAGCTGCTGCAGTGGGAGGAACGGCCACTACGGGAGTTCCTGCACTACCCATCTCAAACAGAATGGCAACGAAAAGAGGGACTATGCCGGAAGATCATCCACTACTTCAACAAAGGCAAGGTAGGTGTCCTTAGGTAGGCATTTCAACCCCATAGCTGCTGCTGTAACACATGACATCTTGACACTATAGGGTAGGAAGCAGCTGCAGAGAGTGGTGTGTGGAGTGGTGAGTGGGTAGGTACCCATGTATGTTCATCAGATTTGAAAGAAGCATGATTTTTTCCAGGGAGAACTAAAACAACAGCTTAATTCTATGGCTTGGAAGCCAATTCCAAATTGTAGGTGTAAGAGACAACTCCACATACCAGCTTTGCACATCTATAAATGCTAATGTTCCTACATCAGAAGCTTTTAGAACCTGTCTGCATCATATATACTTGAAGAATTAATGTGGCTTTCTATTTGCTGCTTAAGAAAATGTAAGCCATAAAAATGAATGGATGGTAACCATAGCCAAAGGAGTCCTGCACTGCCTGTTGTTGGTATAAGTTCTTGTCTTTAATTTCCCTTACCTACAGTCTGGTCTTCTCTCATATTGGGGTTATTCTAAATTAAACTTGCTTCTGGGAGATTGTCAGTGCTGGTTCAGGCTTCTCTGGGGCATCCTGGCCATCCTGCTCCCATCTCTGATAAGCTCCTCATGAGGCTCTCTGAATACCTACTGTTGGGTGCCCTGGAAAGGCTAGGAGTGTATAACTTTGTTGAAATTGTTCTCTCTCATTACTCAGCTTTGAGCACATTTTAAAATTTGAAATAGGATCCATAAGGGAACTATAGTTGCTAAGCTCCTGCCTCAAAAAAATAGAAACTAGTGTTTTAAAACGAGTTTTTTTATCAGAAAGATTTAAACATTAATAGCTTTTACCCATAAATCAGAAAACATTCTTCATTTTTATATAACACTGAATGCTTCCATCTCAAAAATATTCACTCAGAAAATATTCACCCATGCAGAGTGCACTAGTAAAGCAAGAACCTTTCCAAATTTGCAGGTTTTGCATAACCTGGCCTATAAGAGAGCCCTGGCTCTGCTCTCAGTCAGCCTACATGCCTGATTCACCATGCTGGCCCAAAGCCTCCTCCCCTACCTCACTTAGGGTCCCTCGCTGGCACACTTGGGGGCATGTCTTCCTGGCACCAATCAACCTGGAGCTACTAATACCCACATGACCAGCAAGCCCTTTTGGACCAGAAGGAAGGGGATAAGCATAGTATCAGTGTATGTGTGTGCTTTACTGTATTATTAGTTCCCCTCTTTTCTTTCCATGGGCACAGAATGCAGAGTGGGACCTGTGAGCATTAATGGCCCTCTCTTCATCCCACACTATAGTAGTGTATAGGAGAGCAGTATTAAACCTTAATATGGAGAAAGGAGTAGAGCACAAAACCTGATTGAGTTCACTAAATGGACAGGAAGAGGACAAGGACTAGTAAGCTCCATAAGCCACCTTCTTGGGCATCTTCCTATTCCATCAAGTGACTCTGCCTTTGCTGCAAATCACTCAGTGAACCTTTTCATGAGCTCATCCTCCAAGGGGCATTTACCAAGTCTATTCTCTTAGTCTTGTACAGAAAGTCCACCCTCTTTGTTCCTGTACCTCAGCTCCTATTGGAACCAGGCTCTGAGGTTAACCAGTTCTTAAAAGCATTCAGTTTTAATGGCTCCAGAAAAGAAAAACCTGCTACTATAGTAAAAATGCTCCTGTGGGGCAGGGATGTTTGGCATCAGAATAAAAGCCACCTTGGACAACAGGAGAACAGAAAAAGAAAGACACAGGGAAAACTGCTGATGAAGAGGATCTAGCCCTCAGCACTGCTAGCACACCCTGCCTCATAAGTCAGGCATGCACTGAATTTTCTTGAACATATTCCCAGCATCTCTGCTGTCTACCTTAAATAGATAACTCAATCTCCTTTGGTCCCATGTTCATTTTCTAGGTAGCCAAGAGACTCATGACCATAGCCTAGTCTGGCCATTCTCTCCTAGAATGAGGTTAACCTAGGAACCTGCTCCAAGGCAGGAGGGCCAACTCTCCCAATCCAAACAAGGAGACAGGGAAACTTCAAAGAGACAGGGTGTAAGCAGAGTGAAGTTTCGAGGAGGAGTATCAGGTGTGAAAATAGGAACTGGTTCTTCATCCCCAGGTAGAAGTAACAGAAAGAAGAAGCAGCCAGACAGAGGCCTCTGGTCCCTGTTTGTCTGGCACACAGACCAAGATTAAGCCAGGCATCTTAAACAGGGGAAGCTTGAGCTCTCCTGCTTAAGGGTTCACTTATGTCCTGCACTCCTCTGAAGGAATGACTTACTTCTAAGATATTATGTGTATATAATTTCACTAATAAAAGTACATTATGAATTATCAAATAAGGACTATTTTTTAAATACTATTTGAATAGCATCAAGGAGAAGGAAAAGTTTCATTTGAGATTCTATTTTTCTAAAAGAGCATATTATTTCTATACTTAGAAAAGATTGATACTACATGGATTGAGTTTTAAAGACTGCCAGATTGAGACCCAGGCCTTTCCCTTCCTGTACTATTTGACTAGAGCAAGTCCTAGGTCAGTGCAACTTTTATGCCATTTCTTTGAGGAGCTGACAAGGATATGTAAAAGCACACAGCTGCGAAAGCTGGTAGATGTAACTAGATCTCAGGCATTAGTAAGGAGTTTTAGAGTTAGCTTTGCCTCCTGCCTAAAGGAGAGAAAGCAAGGAAAAGATGTAGATAAGGATGCACTATACCTACTTATCTACATCTACTGATGTAGATAAGGATGCACTATAAACTGTGCCCTACCTGCACACAGAGGCAACTCTAAAAGCCCTCAGACCTATCAGTGTTCCAGCGTACCCCTCAAGATTAGCAGAGGGGCTGTGGCTGTGGCTCAGTGGTAGAGTGCTTGCCTAGCATGTGTGAGGCACTGGGTTCGATCCTCAGCACCACATACAAATAATAGATGAATAAAATAAAGATCCATCAACAACTAAAAAAAAATTAAAAAAAAAAAGATTAGCAGAGAGGTATGTTGGTCCTGCTTCACTCTGAAGACAATTGTAGGAGGGAGGTACCTTGGAACAGCAGGTTACAAAATAGCGCAGACAGTCCCGAAGAGTCAAAGGTCAAATGTTTTCTCTGATATACAACAGCTAATCCAAAACATGGGGGCAAGGATTAAAAGAGAGGGAGAGCCGGGCACTCAAGCCTGTAATCCCAGCACTTAGGGAGGCTCAGACAGGAGAATCGCGAGTTCAAAGCCAGCCTCAGCAACGGCGAGATGCTAAGCAACTCAGTGAGACCCTGTCTCTACATAAAACACAAAATAGGGCTGGGGATGTGGCTCAGTGGTTGAGTACCCCTGAGTTCCATCCCCAGTACCAAAAATAAATAGAAAATAAAAAAAAATAAAAAAGAGAGAGAGAGAAAGAGAGGGGAAAAAGGGAGAGGGAATTTCATCAAAATAGAGGAAAGATCAGTAGAGTAGATAAAAGGAATTGAGGAAGAAACAAAGAGGGACAGGAAGGGAAGAACTATAGAATTAATCTGACTGAATGTTTTAGCATTTTGTATGTATGAATGTGGCACAGTGGGTCCTAGCATTGAGTGAATCCACAGGACACTAATTAAAAAAAAAAAAAAAAGTAAACTAAATAGATTGAAGAGGGATAGGTGGAGTGGGGGGGGGAGGAGTACTAGTGAGCAGGTTGTGTTCCATGCTTTTGTGATTATGTCAAAATGTATCCTGCTGTTGTATAGAACTAAAAAGAATAAATTAAAACGAAAAAATTAGGGCAGAGATACCAGCCAGATAGATAGATGTTCATTGATCCAGTGGAAAAGATCTGTTTTTATAGGGACCTACCATCAGCAGGAAAAGTGCCTTTAGTGCCACTTGGGGCCCTCATCACCTAAATGAGCAGTCCCCCATGGAGTGGCTCTTGATGGGCTGGCCAGAAGTCTGTACACAGCTCAGCTTCTTAGAGAGACCCTATTATAAATCCTTGGCTGCAACCCGCTCAAGCAGCCCTTGGAGCTGAGGAAGGACTGACATGTGTCCCCTTGAAAGCTGTGATGTGGTGGTGCAAGAGGTTTTCTGGTTCACTGAGGCAGAGGCATTGCATCAGAGCAGAAAGCCAGGATCTGTTTAAAATTTTCTTGGGTTTGTTTCAGGATTTTTAATTGGTCCTTCAGTTTCAATCCAAATGGAATTAATTTCTTCAAAGGATAGAAATATTATGTTCTTTTAGAAAACTACAATCTCAGATGAAACTTTTCCTTCTCCCTGATGCTATTCCAAGAGTATTTTTAATACAGTCCTTATTATTTAAAAATTCATGTTATACTTTTATTGGTAGAGTTATATATCTGAGACTTGCCTCAGAAACTATGGGAGGGAGTAAATGGATGATGGACTGTAAATGATACATGATCAACCTTGAGTTGATCAGTATTGAGGATGGATGATAGACACCTATGGGTTCATTCTTCTGTGCTCTCTACTCTTCTATATACATAGAATTTCATATAATAAATTTTAATTAGTATTTAGAAGTCGGGAAGAAAAGCCTGGGTAAAATATCAAGTAAATTGATGATCCTCAGTCTAACCAAGACAGAGACAACACTAAATTAAAAAAAAAAGTGAGAGAAATCAACAATATTGCCTTTTAATGAATTCCACTGTAGCCTTCCTCAGGCATCTGTTGGATGGTCCTATAACTGAAACAGGAGCCACATTACAAAAACAGCCTGGGATCTGACTAGGCAAGGATCATCTGAAGCTTAATTTAAAAAAGGAAGTTGTCAGGCCTACTACCAAGTCCTTGGGTAGCCACATTCTTCTTGGTTTCCATACTTGTTTCTGAGCTTAAATAACCTTAATTTATAATTCTGTGTTCCCTTTATTAACTTATTAAACCTTTATTAAGCCCTGATATATGCCTGGCATCATTCTAGGCTCTGAGGATAAAGTAAATAGTGTTTCTGCCCTCTTGCAGTTTATAATCTAATCAAAACTAATAGAAGGAAGAAATAAGATAACTTCAAAGCAATCAAATGGAAATGTACAAAAAAGTGCCTGTTCTTGATTAGGCAGTCAGGAAAGGCCTGGAGGCAGAAACATGAGCAGAGACCTGGAAGCTGTGCTTGAGCTGGAAAGCCATATTTATTTGTCATGCTCCGCACCTTGATTTTAAAGTGTATGCTCCTTGTAACATATGAACTGGAGCTAGCAGGAGGCCTTTTGTTGTATTGTCTTATGTGTTTAATATCTGAAGTACTAAAACCCTGTTCCCATTTCTGATACAGAGCTGGGAGTTTGGGATTCCACTGTGCAGGGAGCTGGCATGTCAATATGAAAGCCTCTATGATTATCAGAGCCTCAGCTGGATTCGGGTGAGCTTTGGCCCTTCCCCCACCCCAACTCAATAGGAAGCACCTAGACTTTCCTGGCATAAAGTTTCAGAGTGAGCCATAAAGACCTTCGTTTAGTGCTCTGGGCAGTACAGGAGAAGAAGAGGCCATGATGATGCCCTCAAAATACTTGCAGTCTGACTGGGAAACCAGAGTACACACCAGACAAATGATGTGATCTGGACCTTCAGGGCCACTGGTGCACAGGAAAGGGAGAAGCAAGTATAGGCACTATAGGATGGGGGCTTTAAGGAGGGGATGGCAGCTCAACTTTATGAAGAAGCTTTCCCTGAAATGGTTTTATTGAAGGATGCTTCATCTAAAAACTTTATTATAAGAGCTTTCCCCACTTTAACTTATCAGTTTTGCACTTTGTCCTTGCTCCCTTCCCAAAGTACTCAAAAACAAAGTCAGATGTCCTATGGACTTTGAAAGTCTGCACCAGATTTTTCCTGGTTGCTGGTGCTGGGTTCCAAATCCTAACAGCCACTGATTTCACCAGCAAAAAAGAGGTCAGCAGTCCCCAGCTTATTCTTCCCTGCACCCTCACCCTTGTGGCTAACTCTTCTCTATTCCCTGGTCCAGGTGGGGTGTGGACATCATTCCCTCAAAGTAGCTCCTTGAAGGATTTTTGAAGGCTGCTGCTCCCTGGCAGGCTGGCTTGATTGAATTCAGGAGAATTGTCTTCCAAATCAAAGTTGGCTTGTGAAAGTAAAACCAAGGCAGCCAAGACTAAAAATCTTACCAACCTGATAATGCCATCACAAACTTTTCAAGTTTAAAATCTCCTAAATTGGAGGCAGTACTAGGGATTCTAGCAACTGACCCTTCCTCACTATCGTTAGCATCTTTAGTTAGATGATAGATGTACATGAATGTATGCAATTTGACTGATGGGAACAAATGATACTGAGAATTGTTGGTAGACAGCTACAAGCAACCCCCATCAGTTGTTAGCTAGTATAGTGAGTATCAACCAAAACTAGAAATTCTTGGGCAGAAAAAGTCCATATTAAATATGTGCCCCTCAACTGGGTGTAATGGCACATTCTTATAATCTCAACTACTCAAGAGGATCATAAATTCAAGGCCAGCCTGGTACTCCTTTTGTGGCACTTGGGATTAAACCTAGAGGCATTCCACCACTGAGTTAAACACCCAATAAGTGTTACCTTATGATTTTCCTGCCTCAAGCTCTGAGTTGCTGGAATTACAGGTATGTGCCACTTCATCCAGCTCAAAATTAAAAATATATATATTAGAGGATTGAGGATGTAACTCAGTGGTACAGCACTTGCCTAGCATGCACAGGGCCCAGGCTTAATCCTCAGTACTAAAAAAAAAAAATAGTGTGCCACTCAAGTGCAAAAAGCCCAAGTCTTCTTCGTGGGCTCGGCCCACGCCCTGGGAGGACAGTCAGAGCAGCTTCATAAGGCTACAGTAGACAGACCTGTCTCCATCCCACCATCCGATGGCAATGAAGAAGGAGGACCTCTATGGAGCAGCCCCCTGGACAGAGGTTGGCTAGAGGCTCACTGCCTTCTTATCTAGATTGGGTTACCATAATCCCTTTCCAGAAGACAGTGTCCAAATAGGCCTAGGAGACCTTACTTTGGACACCAACAGCAATCAAGCCACCCTGAAAGCAGTCACCCTTCTTCTTTACAGAAAATGGAGGCCAGCTACTATGACAACATTATGGAGCAGCAACGCCTGGAGCCTGAGTTCTTTCGGGTTGGTTTCTATGGCAGGAAGTTCCCTTTTTTCCTTCGGGTGAGTCCATTCAAGTGGTGATAAGAACTTATATGTTGTACACATAGTTCACTTAAAACTTGCATTCTCTGTTTTCCTTTTTGCCTATTCTACTGGATATTTCTTTCTAAAGAACTGACTGGTCAATAGAAGGCATTTGGCTTTATTTGACTGGACTGCCTGCCACTTTCAACTCTATTTTCATATGCTATATTATTCTGTAGCTACCAAAAAGGTCTGCCTCTTGGGATTGGTCATCAAAGATAGTGGTTTTCCCACTTGACTACACAGTAGCTCATACAGCTAGGATAGAGAACAGTTATTTTGAAAGAACATAGAGGATGGTCCACTTGGTTCCTGGGGCTTTGTGGGAACAGCCAAGTACTAGGTTTAGGCATGGAAGCCTATTCTAGGCAGCCAGTTCTCTGACTAATCCCAGTAGCCATTTCTCTCCACCATTTCCCAGAAGACTGAGCTGGAATTTAAAAAGAGTTGAAGACATGACTGAGCATAGACCTAGTGACAGCAGTTGAACAGTTGTGATGGTTTTATTTTAGTGAAGTTTAAAAAAAAAGTAGAATTTAATCTTATTTACAGGACACTGCAAGATATGAAATTCCACATAGGAAAAGAATTCACTGCTGCCTATACCCACCCCAGGGCTGCCACACCACAATGCAGTTCTCCCTTCATCTGTCCCTCTCCCTCAACTATTATTTCCCTTAGGATATAAACTGAGTGTTGTCCCCGCAGAACCTAGTACAGGGGAGGCTCCTAGGATGCATTTGTAAGATGAGTAACTACTGACTCTTGTGTGGAGATGGGGGGCTCCAGGCAAGACACAGAATGTGCTGTCATGTTTTTTACAGAACAAAGAATATGTATGCCGTGGCCACGACTACGAGAGGCTAGAGGCCTTCCAGCAAAGGATGCTCAGTGAGTTCCCGCAAGCCGTTGCCATGCAGCATCCAAACCATCCTGACGATGCCATCCTACAATGTGATGCTCAGTGTATCTTTCGACACTTGGTAGGGGGAGGAGGGCTGGGGTCCTGGGAGGTGAGACCCATCCAGTCAGCTGCCCCTCTACCATGTGAATGGCCTTTCAGTCTTACTTGGGTCATCCAGTCCTAAATCTGTGTGTGTCCTCATCACTGAACCCATACTTAAGAGGAGTAGCATGCCCTTAGTTATGCGGGGTCATCAGCAGGGCATAGAGGGGATGCTTCTCAGACTTGCTACTACCAGCACCTTAGTCTCCATTCTACCTTCTGAGGGTCCTGCCCAGGCAGCAAGTCATTGTGCAGGGTGATTGGGATCCCACCAGGGCTTTTATCACAGGGATACCATACCTGTGATATGCCCTACTCTACCTATCTGGGTGCAGTTATTGTCCCAGGTCTTTGTCAGTTTAAGTGGAACAAAGTGCTAGAGATGTAAGAAGGGGAAAAGATAGGGAGTTCCTGTGTTTCGGTAGCCCTTGGAAGTCTCACTGCAAACACTAACTGGCCCCTCAGCACCCACTGACCTGAATAGCTTCCTTGGAGACCATATGACAGTCACCATGACTGTGGAAAACTTGTTCCACAAAGACTCCAGATAGTATTTTATTGTATTTTATTGAAAAGTTGTTCTGTAATCAATACAGTTTACCTACAGTGGGTAGGCTTGAGTCCTTGCAACCTTCTCTTACTCCTGTGAGGTAGGTACTATGTTCTCCTAACCTCTTTCCCCTCTTTTTTTTTTTTTTGTGGTACTAGGGATTGAACCCAGGGGAATTTACCACTAAGCTATACCTCTAGTCCTTTTTATTTTTTATTTTGAAACAGGGTCTTGCAAAATTGTTGAGGCTAACCTCAAACTTATGATATACTCCTGTCTCAGTCTCCCAAGTAGCTGGGATTATAGATGGACCCACCACACAGGCTTTTTCTTAAAGGGGCAGCAGAGAATACTTAACTCTTGCTGTTTCACATTAGCCGAGTGCTCATGAGGTTCACTGCTAGAGCAGGGAGGGACAGGAGGCAGAAAGAAAGATTTATCTAATTGCAGTTGGGTCTAATCTGCCCCTTGAAATGATGCTGCCTCCACCACTGCTGCTATGGGACTTCTGTCCTTTGAGAATATGACAGAGGTCAGTCACTCAAGTCTATCTCTTTGACAAGTCTGGATTTTCCCTTAACTTCATGCCCAGACTTGCAGATCTATGCAGTGACACCCATTCCAGAATATGTGGATGTTTTGCAGATGGATAGGGTCCCAGATCGTGTCAAGAGCTTCTATCGTGTCAACAATGTGAGAAAGTTCCGGTACGACAGGCCTTTCCACAAAGGCCCAAAGGACAAGGAGAATGAATTCAAGGTGAACAAACTAGGAAAGCAGAGGCAGTACTTTTAGCAGGTCCAGGAAAAACCCCATTTTCTTGGTAACTCATCATTGTTGCATCCCTCAAGTAGGCAAAGAATGGCAAAGCTTGCCTTACTGCCTAAACCTGCCTGTACCCTTCCTACAGAGCCTGTGGATAGAGCGCACCACGCTGACCCTGACCCACAGCTTGCCTGGCATCTCTCGGTGGTTCGAAGTGGAGAGGAGGGAACTGGTGAGATCTGCCTCTGATGGGCCTGAGCTTAACAGTTACTTTTTCAGCCCTGGCTCTGAGGAGCTTTCTCTAAGGATTGAAGAAAGAACTTTGCCCACCTATCTGGTCTTTGCTCCCCAGGTCAATCCTGTGCTGGGAGCTTTGTGTACCTTCTCTCATCTAAACCACACATTCCTCTCAATAGCAAGTATTTTTAACTTCCCAGTTTACAAATGGGAAAACCATTCTCTGAGGTTCAGGAGGCCAGAGCTCTCTGATTTCAGAACTAGTGCTTTTCACTGCCACAATCCCATCTCTCACTAGAGGCTGTTAATTCAGGAAACCAGCAAGGGGCAATGGGGGATTGAGAGAAGATGAACAGACACACACAGAGAGAAAAAGCTGAGGCCAGGTAGAACATCACCCTCTGATGGAGGATGATGACCCAGAGCTAGTACAGCACATTTATTATATAGGATTCATCAAAAGTTTATTCATGGGAATGTTTCAGCAAAGCAGGTAATCTGAAGGATGTAGGATTGGCAAGACATTAGGATTATCTTGTTATGTGCAGAATTCTCCATCCCTGGGATTTGGTGCCTGAGCTTAAGGTCCTGACTGATATAGCCCTGTGCTTTTGCATGGAGCCTCCTCAAGCCAGCATCACCATAGCAACTGGACCATCTTGACCTGTACCTTTGCACAGGAAGTTCCCAGCATAGATGCATCCATTAGACAGTCAAAAACCATGGTTCAAGTCACTGCTCTCCCCACTTCACTACTTGCTATACTTCTAAGTACCTATAATCAAAAGATAAAACTAGAGAGTGGAGTCCCATGTTCACAGGAGCAAGGAAGGGGGAATCTGCATCACAGGTCATATATCCCTACTCTCAGGTACATGATGAGGGGTTATCATAATTCTTTGAAGGACATTGTGCTGTGTGCCCCCAGGTGGAAGTAAGCCCCCTGGAGAATGCCATCCAGGTGGTTGAGAATAAGAACCAAGAGCTTCGGGCCTTGATCAGCCAGTATCAACACAAGCAGGTGCACGGCAACATCAATCTGCTCAGCATGTGCCTGAATGGTGTCATTGATGCAGCTGTCAATGGAGGCATTGCACGCTACCAGGAGGTAAGCTAGCGCCCTACACCAAACCCACACAGGCAGCCTGGCCGAGAAGGCAGTTTTCAGGCTTCCGTTCTCAAGGTTGCAGAATCCTTAGGAATCTTTTCCAGCTAGCCCTCTGTTGGCTAAACTAACTTGAGATGGTTCTAGGATGGGTCTGTAAGCTCCTGGAAACTCTATTTCTGTGGCACTGCTCTCTGGTGGAGCCTTTTTTTTATTTTTATTCCCTGAGCTCTGACAGATGGATAATCTGTCTGATTCGGAAGATGTTAAGTAGCCTCCCAGGGGAATACCAGAGGCCAACCCTTCATGAAAAGTGAAGTGTAAGATGGCTAAGAGGCTAGCCCCCACTTCTGGGCTGACCAGTCCTACCTGTCCTAACCAAGCCATCCAGACTCCATGAGGGATTAGGGCCAGCATTCAGGCTCAGGTAACTTAGTCATCTCCAGTCCTTCTCAGGAAGAAGAAACACATCTCTGATTGCCAGAGTTTCCGACAGGCCAGGTTAAAGGTTCTGATATATGTACCTGTGAGGTGGCAGCCAGGCTGCCTTAGTCCCCCTTGGCCTCTGGGGCTCCATCTAGGTAGTAGTTCTGGGAAGACTTCCTGACCTGGCGTTTGACTTCACAGGCCTTTTTTGATAAAGATTATATCACCAAGCACCCAGGAGATGCTGAGAAGATCACCCAACTCAAGGAGCTCATGCAGGAGCAGGTATGGCTTGCAGAACTTAGAGGCCTAAAGCTGGTGGGAAGGGCTAGGCACTGTAAGGTGAGTGAAGTTCTGTTCTCAGAGGCTGCTCCCTGCTTAACAGAGAGACCTTGTTTGGCACCCTCATAGGTTCATATCCTTGGAGTCGGGCTAGCAGTTCATGAGAAGTTTGTGCACCCAGAAATGCGGCCTTTACACAAGAAGTTGATTGATCAGTTCCAGATGATGCGAGCCAGTCTCTACCATGTAAGCTGATCCCTGGCCTGTCCCTTCTGCAGTAGAACCAAGTGCCACATCCTTCAGACCTGTGACACAGCCAAAGAAATGGAGAGGGGTTGAAAGGGGATAGGAGGGAGAAGCTGTCTCTACCACAAAGGGGCAGAAGGCAGGGATGGGTGCTATATCCAGGGCAAGGATGCTCAGAATCCTCTCACTCACTTAGTCCCAAAGGAGTCAGTTTCAAGGGCAAAGAATCTTTTTCAAGGCACTGTGCTGGTGGATAGAGGTTTCCATATGCAAAGGAAAAGAGCTAACATATATGGCCTACATGTACTGATCTCTTTAGAGATGCTTTCCTTCCAAGAACCTGAAGAGTTAAGGCATGGCCTGAACCAGCCCTCTCCCCACATCTTTCTTCTCCTCTTTCCCTCCCTATCTTCATAGTGTCACTGTATTTGATGGGTATTCCATCGCCTCTCATTACACTGTCTCCTGCTAGCTTGGCTGGTTTCTGCTATTTGCAGATTTCCCCATCTAGACTAGAGCCTGGCCATGGTGGGGTGAGGTTCTCTGCCACATGGGCAGGTAGGTCACCACAGTAGAGAGCACAAAGCACTTGCACACACACATCAAGGTTTAAAGTGTGCAAACATGAAGGTATACTCTCAGGCTGCAGAAGCACATTTCAGCCCTATGTATATTTTGAAAGAAGAGGGTGGAAACCCTTCTACTTCTTCAGACCAAGCTCAGAAACATCCTCAGAGTCCCTGTCCACCATAGATTTAGAAGGAATTAAGGAAACCTACAAAATTGGCAAACAGGGACATAAGAAGGTCTGAGATTAGAAATTTCTACCAAGAAATCTACACACTTAGTAAGAATTTAATTATCCTAAAATAGAACTGTGTTGTTTTTCAATCACTTAAATCAGGACTTTGTTTCCTGTTTCCCCATAAATTGTGTCACAGTCAACTTAACTCAGGTCACTAAGAGCTGGTCATTTAGTAATCCAGTAAAACCCAGCCCTAATCCTTATATAGTGCATTCTCGCCGACTAATGCTGATAATAAATTCTTCCTGTATTTCCCAGCCCTTGTTCTATTTAATCTGTGCTTAGAAATAAATAAATAGATAAATAAATAAGCCATTAACACAATCCTATGAGCAAACCAACTTCAGCCTATTCCAGATGAGCTTCTTTTAGTGGGGTCAACCTAGGGTCTCATGGCCTCTGGTCTAGGTCTCAGTGCAGCTGGGGGCATGTTTAGTCATGAAGTCATCATTGCCCAAAAGAAGTCTGTACTGCCCATTGCAGTACACTATAAGATTATTTTTGTTTCTTTTACATTTTTTGCTACCAGCCAGCTCTTCCCCACTACCCCACATGTATTTATTTATTCTTTACTCTCTATGAACCAGCATTCATTTCTCAACAGGAGTTTCCAGGTTTGGATAAGCTAAGCCCTGCATGTTCAGGAACCAGCACCCCACGGGGAAATGTTCTGGCATCCCATAGCCCCATGAGCCCTGAGAACATGAAGATGACCCATCGTCACAGGTACGGCCTTAGGACTGGGGTAGTCTTACCAGATTTACCAGAGAGGTAAGTCTCTTATCTCTAGGTCTCTTACCTCTCTGATAAGTCAGGAAGATGAGCATCAGAGGAAAGGAGTTCCAGAGAGTGCTTTCATTCCCTCTTATACACACACACACACACACACACACACACACTCTCTCTCTCTCTCTCTCTCTCTCTCTCTCTCTCACTCACACACACACACACACACACACACACACATACACACAGCCCTGATGTAGCTCCTGCCACAGGATCTCCATTCTACACCCAGCCAGTTACTGCCCAGCTGCCCAGAAGTCAGAAGTTCTGGCCTATCTTTGCTCAACTGAGGATATTCAGAGTCTCTAAGGAAGGAAAGCCAGGTTTGGGAGAGGAGGTCAGAGAAAGGAGTTCCTCATTTAGATGTGTTTTCCAGCAAGAGCAGCAACAGGGCAGAGTACTATGTAAATGAGAAGGAACAAATAAAGAAAGGGCTTCCTGGTATTGATAGAGGAAAGCTATTGGCAAGACTGTGGCCACAGGTGTAGAAAGAAGCCCACAGGTAGTTCATAGCCATCTATTTTGATAGCTTCCCCATTCGAAGAAGACAACTCTAACCTAGAAGCAGGGATAAGCACTGACTTAGACTAACACCCCACAGCAAGGGAGAGATGGGATCTTTGACCTGATTCCATTTATCTCTCTTTAATTCTTCCTAAAAAACAACTAATGTCACCAAGTAGTCATAAACCATTTAACTGTAAATAGAGGTTATACCAGCCCACCAAAGACCCTCCCAGACCAGGGGCTCCTGAGCAGCAGAGTGGGGCTTAGGATTTTGTTCTAGGGCTCAGATTGGCTATGGAACTGCCCCAAATCAGTGGGGGCCAAGGCTGAGAATGCCCATTCCACACATCCCTCCACTGCCCCTACCACCCAGCATGTTTTCTCAGCCATGGCCTGATTCCTCCCTATTTCCCACTCTTGCTCACAGCCCCATGAACTTGATGGGCACAGGCCGCCATTCATCATCCTCTCTCTCCTCACATGCATCTAGTGAAGCAGGAAACATGGTGATGATGGGTGACAGCTCCATGGGCGACGCTCCTGAGGATCTGTACCACCACATGCAGGTACTAGAGCTATCCAAGGAGAATGGGCAGGATATGCCTAGAGGACTCACCTTTCTATTGGGGGATCTTATCTGAGGGCTGGCAACCCTGCCTAATTCTCTAACTCCTAAATTCAGAACATCTGTCTCCAGAGCTAGCAAATTGCCTTCTTTCCACATACCATTCCAACTGTCAGTTCCCAGGCCTTATTTCCCAAGCAGGAAACCAGCTTCAGTCCTGGATGCATTCACAAATCCCATGTGCAAAGATCCTCTGCCAGATTGCTCTCCTGCTTCTTATTCATGGCTAAGTCCTGCATACCATATCGGCACAAAAGTAGTACCAACCCAACAGCCCTGCTACACATGGGTGGTATGGGCAGTCCCTAGTATTAGCCATCAGCCTGCCCTCCACCAGGGCCAAGGGTGCAGCAGCAAGTAGGCCTGGTTATCTCAGGGTGTGAAAGAACCAACTCTGTGTCAGCCCTATAGTCCTGGTTATTCAGAACTCTATCATGCTGATTTTTCTCCCTTTGCAGCTCACATATCCCAACCCCAGGTACCAGGGCTCAGTTACCAACGTCTCTGTTCTGTCCTCGTCCCAGGCAAGCCCTTCTTCCTCCAGCCTGAGTTCTACTCACTCAGCACCGTCCCAGATGATTACCTCTGCCCCTTCCAGCACCCGAGGTAAGGATGGCAAGGTGCTGCTTACAGAAGGAAGAGGAGAGGGTTTCATGGACCCCACTCATCCTTCTTTTGCCAGTGACTGTGTCTGAAAGTGTTTCTGTGACTTAGAGAATGCTCATTTGTGCTTTCAGCACCAAGGAGTCAAGGGCTTCTGCCTCCAGATCTTTTTCTCTCTCTGGCTTTAGACCTTGACACTGGGTAGCCTGAATTGCAGCCCTCTCAGTAAGAGGACCTAGCCTAGAAGAAAGCTCAGTTCTTTCCCACTGAATTGTTTGCAAGAATAAAGATCAAAGTCAGGGCAAAAGTGGGTCTTTTGTCTTGAGGAGTCAAGCATGATGACAAAATATGAAGAGTTAATTTGAACACTAAAATTAACCCTAGAAAATGTTATTCTAAAATAGTAATAACCACCAAAAGAACTTTCTTCACTTGGGAAGGGCTTAATCAGAAGAGATGGCTCTGTAAAAACCTACTATCTTTGCCAAGTATTGTTTGATTTCTTATTCAATTGAATAAATATTATTTTTCACATTTTGATCCTAGTTCCTGCAGTGAAAGTTGATTCTGTCCTTTTAGAGAGAAGCATTTGCAATGGCATGGCTATCAACTATAGTATCAAATGGTCTAGTGCTTCTCAGGGTTGACTATGTAAGATAGTAACAATGGTCTGAGCCTACAAGCCTGTCATTGACTATAGCTTCCAGGCTCCAGGGAGTAGGGGTCTTTTTGTTTTTCTCATTAATATGAATATAAAGAAAAATAGCACAAACTTAAGACATGAAATGTCATTAAGGAAAGAATCTCTCCAAAACACACAAACCTATGAGACACAATATAGGAAAGATAAAGGAAACTGAAACATGTGGCATAGTAAAAAAAGATGTAGTGGCAATTGGGAAAAGCCTTAGCTAAGCAGAGGGAAGGGGAAATAAAGTTATTATAGGGCAGTTATAGACTTCCTTCTGAAGCCTCCAGTCCAACTCCCCATCCCTGTGGGAGAACAGGTCCACTGAGAGAGCCAAGCTGAATTTGGAGTACAGGGCTTTACACTTACCAGGCTTCAGTCTCATGCCTATTCCTCTACCCATGTTGCCCTCCTAACGTGGACTATGTAATCCAAACAAATTAACCAACAAATTGGTACATACTGATAATTTATCAGTATGTGAAGGCTGCAGACATAGAGAAGGAACAATGATTTGTGTTAAAAAGACACACTGGCTGGGGTTGTAGCTCAGTAGTAGAGCACTTACCTAGCTTGTGTGAGGCACTGGGTTCAGTTCTCAGCACCAAATATAAATAAAGGTCCACTGACAACTAAAGCATGTGTGTCTGTACACACACACACACACACACACACACACACACACACATTTTAAAAAAAAGAATGCGACACACCAAGCAGGTACAGTGGTGCACACCAATAATCCTAGCAGCTCAGGAGGTTGAGGCAGAATGATCCCAAGTTCAAGGCCAACTTCAGCAACTTAATGAGACCCTGCATCAAAATAAAAAATAAAAAGGACTGGAGATGTAGCTCAGTATTCGAGCACCCCTGGGTTTAATCCCCAGTACCAGGGGTTGGAGGAAGGACACACTGAAAGATGACTTTGGGAATAAAAAGGAAGGAAACCCTGAGAAGTAGCCATGAACACTGTAGTGTAATATATAGCTATTCTCCCTGAAAACAGAGTCCTGATTGTTGATAGACAGAAGACAGAAAAGGATGGATATTTTAACTCAGTTCCATTCTGACACTCCTCTGTGTTATGGTTGCTGTCAGGGACTTTACAGACCAGCTGTTATCACCTTTGTCCTTTAGCTAACTGGTTACTGATTTATTCACTCAAACTTTTACTGAGTGCTCAATGGGGAAGCAGTGTGACTTTATGTGGAATTTATATTCCACATAAGAGTGGAATATAAATTATTTTCTCCAGGCCAGGGCTGGGGCTCAGTGGTAGAATGCTCGCCTAGCATGTGAGAGGCACTGAGTTCGATCCTCAGCACCTCATAAAAATAAATAAATGAATAAAATAAAGCTATAAATTTTTTTAAAAAATTATTTTCTCCTCATTTGTAAATAACTCGTCTTTATTTCAGATTGCTTGGTTATCTGTCACTGCTTAATAAACCACACCCAAAACTTAGTGTCTTAAAATAATTTATTATCCCTCAGTCTGAGTTAACAGCTCACTGAATCAGATGTTACCCGGGGCTGGAATCATTTAAAGGCTCAAATGGGCTGGATGTCCAAGATGGTTACATGGCTACCAGTTGATCAGATGGCTGTCAGCAGGAAGCTTAGCCAGGGCTATCAACTTGAGCTCCTACATATGGACCTTTTCAAGTGGCTTAGGCTTCTCTCAGTATGGCTGCCGATTTTCCCCAGAGCCAAAACTCCAAGAGACCCAGGCAGAACCTGCAAGGATTTTTACTACCTAGGCTTGGAAATCCTAGAAAGTCTCTTTGTCACATTTCTGTTGGCCAGCAAACCACTGAAGCCAAATCAGATGCCAAGGAAGGGGGTGAGATACTGTATCATATTGTGGAGTATTTCAGGAGAGAAGGCATTGATGGTCACCATTTTTTAAGACAAACTCACAATGGCCAGGCTTCAGATTATCACACAGAGGAAAAGTGAGACAAGTCCCCTCCCTTTGTCAGATAGACATTAAGTAAAAAAGTAAGCAAAATGGTTAAATAGAATTGGGCCCAAAGTAGGGAATGATGGCAAGGGCAGAAGCAACAAGAAAGAGAAGTTACTTCTAGACCACAAAACTCTTACAACCCATGTGCTGATCCAATATCTCATCAGGCACAGTGTTAGACCCTGTAAAAAAAAAAGAAGACTGTGTATGACATCAAAGAAGACAGATGTGGTAGATGCAGTAATAGATATTCCTGGACAAAGGGAGTGATGTACTCCATTTGGGTAAATGAGGAGAAAGCTTTCATGGAGAAAGTGGTCTGAAGCAGAGTCCTTTACACTGGAGCTCCTTCCCCACTCCCATACCCATTGACCCTGCTGTGTTCCCTGTTGGTTTAGAAACCTGAAATGAATGGCCTGCAAGGCATCCTCTAAACTCTTGTAATTTAGCAGCTCCCCCTCGTGGTCAAAAGGCTGAGTGGGATTAGAAAAGGATTTTGAGTGATACTTTGAAGAACTCAGTCCCTCTGGGTCTTAGCCTCCCTGCGGTTTATCAGAGTACAACTAAAATAGTTCAGAAGTCCTATAAACATAGAAACCCTTGTATTTAAATTCCATCATGGAAATAACCATCACCCTCTCCTACAATGGGATTTGCTGCCCAGGACAGTGGGAAAGATGCAAGGCAGCAGAGCTGGAAAAGTTAGTGCTAACACAGCACTCCCTTGTTATAGCACCAGAGCTGCCACCATAACATGAATCCAAATCCAAATCCTCAAATCAAGTATTAGCCAATTACATGAATAAAATCATAACATGAATCAAATCCTTAGCAGAGCCTGAGACCTTCTGGGTCTGCATACTTATGTCCCTTCATCCTAGCCCCCACAGCATGGAACACGATATTAAGTATGCAAATGTAAAATCATGGACAGCCTTTGGAAGGCATTTCCATCTGCATGCCTGCTGTGGAACGAACATTAGATAAGAGTTTGATGCAAATGAATTGACTGGGGTTTTTTGTGGGTTTTTTTGGGGGGGGGTGTTTGTTTTGTACCTACTACATGGAAGGCAGTTCACTGTAGGCTCAGGGAACATTCTGGATTTCTTGCTGGAAAGGTACCATTAAAATTAGTGAGATTTGGAGGGTGGTTTTTTTTTTTCTTTTTTCTTTACATAGCCATCTTCTTGAGGTAGCCTATGAATACAAGTTCTAAAAGAGAACAGAAATAAAATCACAAAGTGGTAGCAAGTTCAGGCCCAATTTTTCAAAAAGTCCTACTGTACTCAGTCCTTTACTATTGAAGGACGTTTTTTTTAACTTTGGTTTTTTTTAGTTGTAGATGGTCACAATACCTTTATTTATTTTCTTATATGTGGTGCTGAGAATCCAACCCAGTGCCTCACACATGCTAGGCAAGTGCTCTACCAGTGAGCCACAACGTCAATCCCTGAAGGACATTTTTAAAAAGTAGATCTCAAAGCTAGCCCTGAGGTTCTACAAACAGGATCACTCAGACCAACTGTGGAAGAAGTTACATAAAAACTATGGTGAAAAGTATATTACTGGTATTGATTATGATTATTTCTTGCAAGTATTAAACTTCATTATGGACTAAAATGAATACAAGAGGGATTTTTCAATGACTGCTGGGGCAAGCTGGCTGAAGATGACTTTATTTTAGCTGTGTCCTGACAGTGCTAACATTGCACACTCAAAGGAAAATCCCAGAGACCCTGGGTTTTGGGGACACAGAGCCTCTAGGAGCTGCAGATTCACCTCTCAGCTAGAGCCATGAGCTATCTCAACCACCCAGCTTCTCAGGGAACAATACAAAAAGGGGTTTCACTTGAGCCAGCCAGAGGCATTGTGGTTCAGGTGACACTCCCATGATGGAAATGGCGCTCCTTAGCTTCTCATTAGATATGCTGGTAACTGGCACAATGAGCGGTGCACATTTGGAGGGCTGTCCAAATTACCCATACCCCAGGAAAGCCAGCAAGTTATTCTTTCTGCTTCTGTGGAAGGTTTTCCTGAGGACCACAGGTTGGCAAATTCTTCAACCAATACCTATAGCCTGAATTCAAGGGGACTGGGTCACACCACACATAGTGTTGTTTGGCCTCCACAATATCCCTTTGGGCCAGGGGAGGTCACTGCAGAACATTCATAGAACATGCACTTGGGAACCTGGGGTAAAGCCCCACAACTTCCAGATTAATTCTGTGTCCCCAGCCAGCCTGGCTCTAGGCTTTAGTAGAACTAACAGGAAGGTAAAGGCTAGGTTCTTGGAACCTGGAATCTAAAAGGGACAAGCCTCTGAGAAAAGGTGGCCAGTGGCTAGCTAAGAATTAGGACCACTGCTCTCAGGAGAAGGTAAGTGTGTGGGGAGATCCACTATGTCAAGTCAGAACTATGTGGCTATTATCACTATGTCAAATCAAAACTATGTGGCTATTATCTAAGTGTCTCTGTCTCTGTGTAATGGCTCCATTTGCAAGCTGACCTGTGCCCATGCCTGGGCCCCCTGAAAGAGCCCAGCATCCAGGCCACAACCACGCCTTGAGAGCAATGGGTACAAGGGGTCCCTACCCACATGCTCTAGTCCTCATCTCTTCTCACCTGCCTTTGAGCATGCCAAGGGGCTCTGTCAGTGGGTCTACCTTGGCTGGAATACCAGGTACAGCCCCCACCACCATCTAACCACCAGATTCTGCTTCATTCCTCTTGTGTTTGCTGAGCTCACCCCAACTGCAAGGGACACCTACCCTGATCTCCCAGTCCTGAGGATGTTTGACTGCAGGGCCCTTCATCTGTAGTTTGTCATCTGTGCGTGATTGTTCTCACTTGGTTACAGGCTCTCCCTCTCTGCCAGATAAGTACCGCCATTCCCGGGAAATGATGTTGCTGTTGCCCACGCACCGAGACCGCCCAAGCAGTGCCATGTATCCAGCAGCCATCCTGGAGAATGGACAGGTAGCAGACCCAAGCTACTAACTGCCTTCTACTATAAATGTGTTGGCTTGGATGCCCCTCATTACATTTTCTGGGCTTTCCACATTGTTCTGCATGCCTCCCTCATCCTTCTATAAGAAGGCTGCTGTACTCCCAGATGAAGAATGTAGTATGAATGAATTCTAGTACCAGAAATCCAGAATGCAGGTATGGGTAAAATGGCATCAGGGTTGGAACCAGTATTGCTTGTGTGGTTATCTGTACTTCTGATCAGCTTGCTGGACACCTCATCCCACCCTCCTTCCTCTGACAGGGCAATTTGTTCTTTGCATCCCATCCCAAGAAGGCCATCATGAATATGGATCTGGAGGATATCCTTCCTTCCTGTGGGTGTGCAGGGAATCCGCACAGGGGCAAGAGCCTCTTATCTATCCATCCTCACTACCTGCTGGGGCACCTGTGCATACCATTTGCCCAGCTCTCCAAATACCCTGCCTGGGGGCCTGGACCAAGAAACTGCAGCGCTTAACTCACTCCCCTGTGCAGTCTGCCCCTACCCTTTTATCCAAGTTCATAAGTCACCTCCAAGTGATTATCACCTGGCCCCAGAGTGCCAAGAGATTCTCAACATTACTTTCCCCATGCCTGATCAGCCCTATGAGGCAGAGGGAGCAGATTTGCTTGGCAGGCACCAGTCAGAACAGCAGAGCCTGTCTGACTCCAGGCTTGGGTAGTACCCTTTCTCTAACTTCAATGCTAACATGGAGCTGTGTGGGGCCTCTCCAGAAGGCAAAACCTGTAAGTCCCCTGAGGGAAGCAGGATCCTTAAATACTACCAGTGGGTCTCCCTGACCAGATAAAAGGATGCAGACAACTAAATACCCTATGTCCTTTTTCATGGGCCCTGCACAAGACAACCTGGGATGGTACCTCAAATGTCCATGGGAGTGCTCAGAACCAGACACCCCTGGACAGCATTCCCCAGGGCTGGAATGGAGTTCTCAGCACATCTCAAACAGAAGCCATCCCATTGCTTTGGTTTCCCTGTCCGATCTTGGAACGTCCTGGCTCCTGTGGTCCATGACACTGTCTCCTATGATGTAACTGGCTGTTTTCTACTGTTTTTTTTTTTTTTTCTTTTCTCCCTTCCCTCAGCCACCAAACTTCCAACGGGCCCTGTTCCAACAAGTAGTCGGAGCCTGCAAACCCTGCAGTGATCCCAATCTGTCTGTAGCGGAAAAAGGTATTGTTCCTCTTCCATGGTTCCCCCAAGTTGGTCCCAATCTTGAGTGTCTGATTTTTGTCCCTGAGTAACCAGCGGGCCAGGGCTGAGCCACACTCCAACACCCAGGTTTGTCTATCTGTCCAGAATACTAACCAATTCCTGTGGTCACTGTTTAATCCACATCTGATTTGGATCATGTCAGTTTGTATCTCTGCCTCTTTCCAAGGCCCATCCTCAGAGAGGCTCCAGCAGCCAGCTTTCCTGAGTCCAGCTTTATGGAATCTTGGGTATTGTAGGGGGAGCCTCCACTAGGTACCTTCCTAGCCAGCCCCAGAGTTTTGCAGGCCCTTTGGTCCCTGTCAACTTGGGCCTGCAGGGACCTCTCTCCTTGGAGCTCAAACAGGCTTGTGGCAAAACACACACACACACACACACACACACACACAAAACAAAAACAAAAACAAAAACCTCCCAAGAGGAATGGAAAGGAGGACATACTATGGCAAAGTGAATTTCATAAACACAAAATTCTCCAGGGGAAGCCCTGGCCAGCAGCTGCTGTGAGTCCATCTACACTGCAAGGCCATTAACCATACCATGAGACTGAGCAATCCTCCTTACAACTGAGGCCATTTAGATGGTGGCCTACATTCCACTCCTGCAAACTGATGGCATCAACCTCTGACCCCTACCACCTTGGCCTGAAGCTCCAGATACCTGAGTTAATTTCAACACAGAACAATAAACTAAGTGAGAACAGTGCCACCCAGAACCTGGCTGCATATCAGCCCTGTTCACATAGGTTCTCCTCCTCCTTCCTCCATCTGTTGGAGTTTAGGGCACACTCGGTTCCCACTTTTATTGGCCTGCCATCTCCTATTCCACTGGAACATGTCCCTCCAAAGCTGTCATCATGTTGTCATTGCACCTGTTCACCAAGTGCTGCCTACTATCCGCACTGTCATTGTTCCTCCCTTGCTCACCATGGAGGGACAAGGACCTCTGTATCCTCTTTAACTGGGTCCACAACCTGAGTACCTGGTGGGCATTGGTACCAGATGGTTGACCACAAAGTGCCTGCTGAAGATGCCTTCCTACCTCAAAGCTGCACATCCTGAAAACATGCAGCTTCTTGGATTCCTCATTCTATTACCCAAAACAAAGCGCTCTTTTTGGCCTTGAGACAAAAATGCACAATGACTTTTCATCACCTGAAATGCAGAGCAATTTCAGAACTAGTCAAGAGCCCCAACAGGTCTTCAGGGTTCAAATGAGTGTTGATAGTCAGACCAAGAAGTGAAACCAGCTGGACACAGAAGTGCTTCAGACCTCAGGCCAGATTACATCAAGGAGCTAGACATGCCCATCCTGGGTGTGGGAGGGAAAGAGTTGGCACAGAACAAAGGCTGAGCCCCAAACAAGCATGTTCACACCACAAGGTTGGCATGTAGTGGGCAGAAAATTAGACATTTGCCCAGTGGCAACACATTAGCAAGTCTCTACCTGGATCCTCCAGGGCAGGAACTGTACATACGTGTCACCATTCTCTTGTTAGTTAGGGTCCTGAGTGCCCTAAAGACTCTTGCTTGCAGATATCTTTCTTTGCCAGCAAACAACTACCATACCAGGGAAGCCTGCCTTGGCCTAGGGGCTATGCTATGGGGACCTCAGGTCAGCGCTGGACAGTTATTAAAGAAAAAGATGACAGGATACTGGGAATTTCTCCTCTTCTAAGATAAGTCATTCCATCTTAGCCCTCCTACTAGCCCCAGTGCACAACTAGCCTTTTGTTGCATGGCAGAGGTCCCTTTTCCTCACTATTAACAAACTTCAAGCTAAAGACCCAGTTTGGTGACTTCTGATTCACATGGAGTAGCTCACAGAGGCACTCTTCTGTGAACCATTTAGGCCTTGCCTGCTTTCTTCCTCCATATCCTTCCTACCCTTGAGTTTCCTTGGATCCTTGTAAGTGAACTTTTGCAGTCCAACAATTCTTCCAGGAACTAGGTGTGCATCTGAGATCATGGGCTGTTGGAATCCCTTTGGGGAAGCTCCTCAGACCCACCTCCAAGCTTCTTCCCCAAGATTTGTGGCTTTTTATGTAGATGGTGCTTTTCTTTTGGGGGGGGGGTGTCACTGGGGGTTGGACAGTGGTGCTTAGTACTAAGGACCAAGAAGTTCCTGCTGCATCTTGGCAAGAGCCTGGGCAAGACTTCTTTAGGTGGCTTAGGCTTTCTGAAGAGGCTGTCTGATGGAATCCACTTGATGCTCATCGGATTTGGAATTCTTTCCTCCCTGAAGGCAACAGCTGAGCATATGCCCGCTGTCTGATGGTTGCCACATCCCTCCTATTGAAACTGTTTAGATAATGGAATTTTACTCTGTGTTCTCCTGAAAGCCTATGTCACTCCCTAAGAAAGAAGAAGATGGACATTGCCCCCTTATCCCTGGTTACCATGGGTCCTGCCCCTCCTGGCCACATTTTCCTCAAAGGCCAGACTCCAGTTCCTTTCCTTCCAGGCTTTGTAACTGCCTAGTATCTGGAATGGAAGAACCCAAAGTCCAGGTACCTCAGGCTCACTTTAGCTACCACAGCCTTAGAAAAGAGCCAGTGACCAAGCACCTGGACTGTGAGCTACCTTTCCCTGCTACTAACAGTCCAAAAGTCTCCATCAGAGAAAGGGCATATTTCTTCTTACTGGAATTCGTTTTCTAGGACAAACTGGCTTCCTGGTTTCATATGTCCTCTCCTGCACCTGCAGAGTAGCACCCTTAGACCCTAAGGTCCAGCCATTGCTTCTCTCCCCACTCCTGCAAAGTCTTTTACCCCAGCTGTGGCTGAGGGGAAAGCCAGTATTGTGTCACTGGATTTTTCACCAGTCTGGGGCCCACTCTACTCTGCATCCATGGCATATAGGTGCCTCTAGATACCCCAAAGCATCTGTGGGCTCCATAGCCTTCCATCCTCTCAGGAAGCAGTGGGTCCAGCTGGGTCTGGGCTATGGTTCCTGAGCTTTATACTTTTCTCCAACAGGTACGTTGAACATCTCTCCTTGCCTCAAAAACCTTTTATGCATCCCAAATCCACCACTGGGCATAGGAGCAACAGGGATAGGTCAAAGTTTGAATGTCACTACAGGTCTTTTGTGGGGCTAGTTTGGGAGGCAGCTCCTACCTGCTCTAGGAGCATTTCTCTGGAAATGCTCTAGGAGCTCTGAAAGGAGGCAGTCTCTGACTTGCATCCTGATCCCTACTTTTCCTATAGGGCCTGGGCAGTAGAAGTACCCTAGCTTGACTTTGACACGGAGCTCTAGGGCCTGCACTCTCCATATTTTCTTGGTCTCTTCAGCCTAGTCTGCTCTGCTCTTCTGTTCTCTTCTGCTTTCCCTTCTGGCAAATCTCAGAGACTTCAGATGTTCACTCCTTACTGCACTTTCTCCCAGCTTGTCTCATCTTGAATACTCTTCAGACATCAGCTGTTTTGATCTTCTGAGGCAGCTTTAATCCACTTCTCTGAACCACTGTGCCTTGTTTGGCCAGTGTTTTTAGTTCCAGTTTTAGTTCCAGGGGCTGGCATGCCACTCCCATGTGTTCTCGATACACAGTGCACACCCAGAGAATCCACAGGCTGTTAGGATGGGCTTCTCCCACAGGGTGGCTGAAGGAGTAACTTCCATTCACACCATCTCTTTCCACCCTTCAGCGGTGCCAGCAGCCCCCAGCAGCTGGAGCCTGGATAGCGGAGTCCAGGAGGCCCAGCCCTTCCTGTCTGCCCACATGGGGTGCAGCCTGGCCCCCCCAGTGCCTCCCCGAAGCCTGCTGCATGGTAAGAAGACCTCCAGCGGGTCCCCCAAGTAATCCTGGTCTCAGACTCTGCTCAAATGCCAGATCAACACCTGTCCAGGCTGAGAAGATAGGCCATCCTCTGGGTTAACACAGCCAAAGAAAAAACATGCACGCCACATGAAGGATTCTGCTGGGTGCTGGGGTCAGTGAGGTTTTGGAGTCCAGCAGGTTAGCTCAGTAAGGCCATCCCAACAAGGGAGGCTGAAGACAATGGAATCAACTGTGCCAGGTGCTCCACTCACCAGCCTGTCATCACCGAGCAGCAGGCTAGAGGTGCTCCGGCCTGCAGCCTGCTGTTCTATGGGCTCTGAAGCACTCAACTTTCTTGGCTTCCTGTGTGGAATAGGTTTCTTTTATCTCAGCAGCCTGTTTTGGAGAACATCAATGTAAAGAGGTTTTTCTATCACCCTCAATGCTGAGGGGTACCCAGGGAACTCTTTCCACACCTGCCCAGTTGGCCCAGCAAGATGGTGCTGGTGTACAACCTGAGCAGGGTCCCCTGCTGAGGCTCTGGTTCTGTTCCCTTTGCAGGTCATTATTCCTTACATTTTGACGCCTTCCATCACCCTCTGGGTGACACTCCCCCGGCCCTTCCTGCCCGGACCCTGCGCAAGGTAATGTATTGAAGCAACAGTCCCATCATCTCATCTGCTATAGAATCACCTTTGGGTCTATAAGAGGAACCTGAGCCCCTCTGCTTCACTGTCCCTGAAAGCCCAGAAACTGGGGGTGGCCAGAGCTATACTTGAGCTGCAGGTGACCAGTGCATCCTGCAACAAATGCCATGAGAACAGGGAGATCAAAGGGTCTTGGAGACAACACGATAGCACGAGTGTGTGGGCAATGAGCACTGAAAAACAAGGGCTCTCTGCCAACACCACAGGCTATCAACACACTATAAACCAATAGCTAAATAAATGTCCCTCTGATATGGCAGAGAGCTGCTTAAATCAGTGACAAGAAGCATCAGGCACCAAAGCTTTATGAAAAACTCAAAAAAATAAAACTTAAATCCTGCTGTTAGTTAAACTATCACAGATCTTAGCAGAATAAATTCATCTGGTCCATGGCCCTTTCTGTCCTCCTCAAGTAGCCTAATGACCAAGCCTTTTGTCAATAAGCCAGATCGCAGACAGTAGCCTGGGTCCTGGCCCAGAAGAGACCAATGCCCAGCAGCCAGGGTAGGGCCATTTTTAAACCTTCAGAAATACAGTGACTCTGGGGCACCACTGGCTTAAGGGTTGGGGGAGGGCTGCTGCTGAAGAAAGAAGAAACTCCCAGTTGATGAGAGTTAAAAGTTCGTAAATAAGCAGACTCTTTGGTCTCCACATGGTGGGCCAGTTATCATATCTAGAGAGAGGGATTCTAACATGCCCACCCTTTCCTTCGCACAGTCTCCTCTCCACCCCATCCCAGCCTCCCCCACCAGCCCTCAATCGGGCCTGGATGGCAGCAACTCTACACTGTCTGGCAGTGCCAGCAGTGGTGTGTCCTCCTTGAGTGAAAGTAACTTTGGGCACTCCTCAGAGGCCCCACCTCGAACCGACACTATGGACTCCATGCCAAGCCAGGCCTGGAATGGCGATGAAGACCTTGAGCCACCCTACCTCCCTGTCCACTACAGCCTCTCCGAGTCTGCTGTCCTGGACTCCATCAAGGCCCAGCCATGCCGGAGCCACTCAGCCCCCGGGTGTGTCATCCCTCAGGACCCCATGGACCCTCCCGCGCTGCCACCCAAGCCCTACCACCCCAGGCTGCCAGCCCTGGAGCACGACGAGGGTGTGCTGCTGCGTGAAGAGGCTGAGAGGCCAAGAGGCCTACACCGCAAGGCCTCATTGCCTCCTGGGAGCACCAAGGAAGAACAGGCCCGCATGGCCTGGGAGCACAGCCGAGGGGAACAGTGAGGGGCAGAAAGGCAGCTGTGATACTATCTTCAGTGAACAGCTTGTCCGACCACTCCAGGTCTGAAAAGCAAGTCCCCCCCCACCCCCAGAGAGTTAGAGGGGCTTGGCACTCCGGAGAGCACCACCCCAAGTCTCCGTTCTACTGCCGTGAACTCATGTGTTGCCATGTTCAGAGGCCACAGCAGCATGAAGAGTTGTGGCTTCTCTTTTTATTTCATTTTTTATGTTTCCATTTTCTATGGGTTTTCCTTTTTTTTTTTTCTTTATGCAGTAGATGCTTTCTTCCTCCTATAGTTCCAGACCGTGTGGAGCTATATGGAGATATTGCACAGACAGAATTGCTTTGCAGCACTGCAGGGCCCAAGAGCAGGAGCCCCAGCCCTCCCTTCAGGGCAGAGATGCACAGAATGGAAATTGCACTAGGGACCTCTTCTTTTGCTGTATGGACAGAAAAGTTAATGGTTGCATTCAGGGATTGCAAGGACCACATGGACTACATGTCACAGGTGGACAAATGGGCCACAGCCATTTTGCACAAATGCTTGCCCACCTGCCCACTCATCCATCCAGGAGTGTGCAAACTGAGGGTCTGGCTAGGCCAACTTTCCAGCTCAGGCATGTGACTGGCCTACCTGCATGCCCCAAGGCACACTGCCAGGTTTTCACGGGCCAACCTTGTCTCCTACTCCACCCTGGACTTTTTTCTCCATCACTTTTATTTCTGACCATTTGCTCCCTTCCATTTGATACACCTCATGACCTGCAAAAGGCTCCGTGGTGAATGGATCTGCAAGGGTTTTCTCCTACCTTCTAGAGTCTGAGTGAAGTAACAGAGCCAGAGGGGCTACCCTAACCACCTTTCTCCTAGAGGGAGCTAGGCCCTTTCCCATGTGTTAGAGCTGGTATAAGAGTGAGGCTGGGGTGTGGCAGGGGCCAGAAATTCTCTGAGCTTTCAGAGTGGCCAGAATGCCCACCACCAGCTCCTGAATCAGGGATTTTCAGCACTACCTCTGAGCCATGGGGTTGGCTGCCCAGCCAGGCTTCCAGGCCCTGAGGACATGTGGTCAGGTTCAGCAAGCCTCTGTGTAAAAAGGGTGGAAAGGAACTTCTCCTTGTGGAAGCAAAGAACCATACAGGTATTAATTGTCATCTCCCAAGTGGCCAAGTACAGCGCCCCTGCTCCAGGCCCAAGGGGACCACCACTCAGGGTTCAGGGCAAGCAGGAAGACAGTTTCTCCAGCCTCCCCAGTCTGTTGGGCAGGCCACAGTGTTGTCTTTATAGTAAACTCTTTCAGGTCAGGGCACTGATTTTCCTTTCGGTGTATTATTTGGGGGGGATAGGGTGGGATGGGTATAGTAGTATTTTACCAGGGTGCTTCTCAGTTACTTTAGAAAAACTGTCTTGAGACAAAACTTTTTCTTTAATTTGCTTGAATCACATTATGATGGTCAAAAGATTGCCTTCTTCTTGTTGAGGCATGTTACCCCCAGTTCCTCTTTTACTGGCCTATCTGGCCTCCATGACCAGGCCCTGGGTTCTAGGTCCTCATTCATTCTCCACAGCCCCTCTTTTCAAACAGAAAAGACCATGGTCAGAGTGTTTTTCTCTTAGAAACAAGTGCCAACTTGTTTAACAGAAATACCAGCAAGTAACCTATAGAGAAAGATAGAAGACCCAGTTATCTTCATAGTGTCTGGGTGTTATCACCAGTGTGGGGCTTTTTTGATACTGTCAGGATTACTCCAGGCTGAGTGGGGCAAAAGGCTGCCCCAGGTTGGGGGTCAGTCAAGGCAGTCCACAGCTCAAAAGGGAGGCCTGAACCTAGATTCACTTGCAGCCTTCAATCTCTGGGCCATCTGGGGATCATTAGTGTTAAAGGGTCAGGGACTAGGTTTGAATTTGATTCTTAGATAAGAGGACATCTTCAGATTTTCAGGCACTTCAGAACCTCAGTCCCTGGACAAGGCGGTCATCACATAAGAACATCTACCTTCTCTACTTGATGGCACAGGATGTTGGGAGAGAAGTCTAGGTTTGTTGGCCTTGCTTTATGGAAGGTGAAACAAATTTGTGTTTTCTCTCTCCATTTTCCCTAACTGGATGAAATGGACATATTCTGAAACCCTTTTGTTGGAGAGTCAGCCAGTTTGAGGGGAAATCAGAGATGAGAGATGAAAATTCTTTGAAAAGATGTGGAACAGTGATTTTCATTCTTTCAAGCTTATTTGTAAATACCTATTTGAATGCTGTGTATTTGTACAGGAATTTGAGCAAAAAATGTATAGAGTGTGATGTCCAATTGGTTATCAGTCCTATAAATGTGTTTTTAACCTCTGGCATTCTGTGCTTATTTAAAACAAGAACACTACTAACCATTTCTTTTGTGTATTTATGTCTAAGGAAAAATGATTTAAAAATGATCTTACCTGTACCAGAAAAACAAAGTTAAAAGAAAAAAAAATTTGTACCAGTGTCCCAAGAGGTATTTGGTATTTTACTGTATATATTGTGGTAGCATGTTCTAAATCCAACAAGTAATGTGAATTTTAGATGTAAATAACTGCCAGTTTGACTTTTTCCCCTTTTCCCACTCCCTTGACTGCTGTGATGTTAATTAAAGATGAATACCTGATACTGATCCACTGAATTCACTGAATGAGAGCAGCAGAAGTGCCCTTCTCCAACCCTTGCCGCTGGGCTCCAAGCCCTTTTAGCCCCATAGACGTCTCCTTTCAGCACTAAGCCAGCCTTTCCCGCGTCCCACCTTCAAGGACAGGTAGCCAAGCCTTGGAAGCAGGGCAGCCCTGGAGGATACATCCTCTAGTGCTTGTCTGCTGACACACGGGACCCCACTCGGGAAGTAGCTCGACGGCCAAGGGCCTTGATGGCTCAGCTGGAAAGTAGGCGGGCCAGCGTGCTCAAGCACGCGTTGAGAGCTTGTGAGGAAATGCTGAGCTCTTCCAAAAGTGGGGGACAAACCTCCTAAGCCCCCTTGGCCGCCACAGTGAGGCGACACCAAAGCCTAGGGACCGAGCCGGGGTTGACTGGCTTGGAGCCCTTCCTCCAGGAGGACCTACAGTCCATCCTACCCTGGACAAGGCAGGTTCCAGCCCGCTAGGGCGGGCAGGCGGACGCCAGAGCCTCAACAGGCTCCCAGAGATTGGCTCCCTCACCCACGTGATTGTTCAAAACAAGAAGGCAGGAAAAAACCTTTGAGTCTTGCCTGCGGCTGCTCAACCCCACTTGCCCTAGAGTCTGGGCTGACCCTAGAACTCCTGACCTGCGCCACGAGTCCGGGCTCCTGTCAGGGAGATCCGCAGGGTTTCTCGGGCGGGCGTGGAGACAAGGACAAGTGGAACGCAGGACGATTTAGTATAATGCTGGGCGGCAGCCAGACCCCACTTCCGCCCGAGGCTCCCGGCAAGATAAGGCGGCTGCCCCTACCCAATATGGCGGCCCATGCAGCTTCCGAGGGGACCGCAGCCACTTCCTGTGGACCTCTGGGGTTCAATCGGAGGCCGACAACTGTCTAGGGCCAAGACGCCACCAGCCAATGGGGAAGGGCAGCGTGGAGCCGCCCGTCTGGGCTCTAAGGCGTGTGGACCAATGAGAAGGCGGCGTATGGGAGGGCACGGGGGCTGCCCGCCAATGGGAAGCTCCGGCGTGTGGCAAGTACACCAAGGCGGCGCAGAGCGGCGGGTGCGGTTCAGTCCAGGCGGCGGCGGCGGCTGAGGAGGATGTGGGCCACGCACGGGCTGGCGGTGGCGCTGGCCCTGAGCGTGCTGCCAGGCAGCCGGGCGCTGCGGCCAGGCGATTGTGAAGGTGCGGGGGGCCGGGGTCTGCACACAATGGTCAGCCTCGCGGCGGCGTTGAACCCAACAAATTATCGAGCGGGCGGGGGCGACGGAGGCTGGTCCCACCTGGGTCCACCAGAGGAAAGGCCTAGAAAATATTTCCCTGGCCTAGAAAACATTGATCCGATGAAAACAAGTGGAGACTAGCTCGTACCGAGAAATTGGCCTGAAGTCCACATCATGTCGGAGTTTTTGTCCCTTCACATTACTGTTCAGAGGTTCTCAGGAGCGTCCCTGGTCTAGGACCTCAAGGGCCGGTCCTCAGTACCGCGCTGGTCTGTTGGGGTTGCGAAACTGCACCTCGGGTTTTGGTGGTATATACGGAAATGAGCAGCATTTTGGTCATTTCTCTTAAGCTTCCAGTCTACCCATTTATGAGGTCATAATGAGCCCGTCTCAAGGACACGTGTTCACTTTCAGCTTAAACTTGATGAAAGGAGCAGAGAAGAACCGTTTGTGGGTCACCGGGGGAGATGCTTGTTTCTCACATGCTCTGGGCGTACAAAGAAACCCCAGCAACCTGGAGCAGGGTTCTGTCCACCTGTGGGCACCTGAGAAAAACAGTGATGGAAAGACCTCTAATGATACGTCTCTGTGTGTCCTGTGAAAGTGTTGAGTTTCTTCCTGTTGGAATGGGGGGAAAATTGGTGATTGCTGAGCATCTCCCTTCCCTCTCTTTTCCAGTTTGTATTTCTTTTCTGGGAAGATTTTACCAGGACCTCAAAGACAGAGATGTCACATTCTCACCAGCCACTATTGAAAAAGAACTTATAAAGTTCTGCCGTGAAGCAAGAGGCAAAGAAAATCGGTTGGTGAGTAGCTGGTGACCCTCCTCAGCTGACCCTGGCTCATGTTTATCTTCCACTTCACTGTGGGCCAGCTGTCTGAAAACTAATGTGGAACTGAAGTGCCTTCGTGTCCTTACCTAAGTGGCACATACTTTTCAGGTGTGATATTTTTATCTTAGTATTTGTTAAGCACTTACTGTGAGCGACGCACTGAGAACATCAGGGTAGAAAAATGACTGACAGTGCAGAAAATGGGTATCATGAAGGAGATAGACCAGGATCACTCAATGATGGGTGGATGCTAATTAGACTGAGCAGTGAGGAATGGTTATCATCAAAGTGGAGTAGAATCATCGCAGGCAGAGGAGACAGCCAAGCCATTGTGAGTGCTGAGGCTTGAAAGAGCATGGCATGTGTAAAGAGAGAAGTTAACAAGGTACCTGCAGAGTGGGCTAGGACTGCATCAAGGACAAGAGCCCCATGAAGCAGTGGCCTTTCTAGCTTTAATCTCTCTGGCAGTCTCTGGTTTGTTTTTCTCTATTAAAATTTTTAACCTTGGTGACTTCTGTACTCATCTGGTGGCTTTTAGCTATGAGACCCAGTGTATGTTAAGAGCCAAAATGAGGCTCTGGCAGAGAGAGATGTTAAGTGCTACCCCTGAAGGCTGTTGTCCTTTCTTGCTGTAGTGTTACTACATAGGGGCCACAGATGATGCAGCCACCAAGATCATCAACGAGGTATCCAAGCCCCTGGCCCACCACATCCCTGTGGAGAAGATATGTGAGAAGCTAAAGAAGAAGGATAGCCAAATCTGTGAACTAAAGTATGGTGAGTATGACCAGACCTTTTTCAACAAATGCTATGTGCCTTCTGTGGACTCTGCATGCATCCTCTGAGCTTAATTTTCACCTTGGAATGGAAGGTAGTGATCTAGAGCCATGGTGAGTGGGGTATATAGCATATATGGCACTCAATGGTGGGATGGGGGAGAACCTAGCATCAAAGTGGGTGGAAGTCGGAGTAGGTCCCATTGAGGAGGTGGCATGTCAACAACTTTGAAGGAGTCAGGCATTAGCGAAGAGGCCAGTTACTAGAAGAACATTCCAGGCAGAGAATGAGGAAGTATAAAGGTAGACAGTGGCATGACAGGTAGGTAGGCAATCAGTCACAGGGGCCTTGCAAATTGGTGAGGACTTTGGCTTTAGTCTGAGTGAAATTGGGCACATTAGAAGTTTTTGAGCAGAGAAAGAATGTGATCTTACTTGGGTTTAACAAGTTGGTTGGACTGCAACTTATGAAGACCTTGTAATCTTTAGCCCAAGAGTGTCAGGAGCCACAGCGTCTCTGGCTGAGCCCACCTCTGGTGGCCAAAACACAATCCCAGTCTTGAGAAAGAGTCAAGACCTCTTCCGCAAAACTTCAAACACGAGTGTTTTTATTATGCCTCAGATGTCCACGAGACTGAGTGTGCCCACTTGTCAAGAGTGCCTCATTTTCTGAATGACCCTGAAACAGGTCCATCTAGCTCCATGTCACTCCGGTCACAAGTGAGCACAGAGAGTAAAACCCTGACTCCAGGTCTGTGTTTATAAATGGAGACTAAGGGATCTATCTGCTCTGTTACCAACCTGGAGGTAGCATTCTCTAATGACTATATAAAAGGCACTTGGAATCCCAGCACTTAGGGAGGCTGAGACAGGAGAATCGCGAGTTCAAAGCCAGCCTCAGCAACAGCGAGGCGCTAAGCAACTCAGTAAGACCCTGTCTCTACATAAAACACAAAATAGGGATGAGGATGTGGCTCAGTGGTCAAGTGCCCCTGAGTTCAATCCCCAGTACCAAAAAAAAAAAAGGGCACTTGGGAGATGGGAGTGGTGTTCCTCCTCTAAAGATCATTTGGCCTCTCCATACTGCATGTCTTATAGTAGACACTGACAGTCTGAGGCAGCTTTCCTGATGAAGGGGTCAGTTCCCTCTTGGGGCAGTAGGTACTACACTTAGTTCTGCGTGTATCTGTGGATGTGTCTTCCCTGCAGCCAGTGCTGGTTGTTTTAAGGGACGGTCTGACATGCAGAGGGCGACCTATCATGGGACATTTAAGGAGTATGGCTGCTCGTACTTAGCCATTAACTCTCCCCACTCTCCACTGCAGACAAGCAAATCGACCTGAGCACAGTGGACCTGAAGAAGCTCCGAGTGAAAGAGCTGAAGAAGATCCTGGATGACTGGGGGGAGACTTGCAAAGGGTGTGCAGAGAAGTCTGATTACATCCGGAAGATAAATGAACTGATGCCTAAATACGCTCCCAAAGCAGCCAGTGCTCGGACTGATTTGTAGTCTGCCCCATCCCTGCTGCACCTGAGGGGAAAAAAACAGTTCAGCTGTAGTGTCCCAAAACAGCTTTTTTGTAATTTATTTTTTAAGTGGGCTCCTGACAGTATCAGATTGAAGTTTGGAGCTTTCCTGATGATGCTGGCTCTACAGTGCCCCCACGGGGGGATTCACTTCTTTCTATTGATGGTTTGCTCTAGGACTTCAAAGTATGTCTGGGATTTTTTTATTAAAGGAAAAAAAAAAAAAAAATTAGCCGTTCTTGGAGAGTTAAAGTGAATGCTGAAGTAAGATTTCACCCCAAAATGAAGATCCTACTATATGATGCTTTCCAGTTTGCAGTATTTCTGGGTATATCCCGGTATGTCCCTCAGCTCCTGGCAGGACACAGGGGCTGATGTGAGTGGGTTTAGCAGGACTGGAGGGTGTCAGGCACCTCAGCCTCATGTTGGCAATTTGACATCCTCAACTCCTGCCAGTAGGAAAGACTGTAGGCTGCACAGTTTCTAGGTATAGAAGTTGAGTCTGAAGTACTTGGAGGACTCTATACAAGCAGAACAGGGTGCATGGATTGTGGTTTTCCACCATGACGCCCATGTATTCAGTAATGGCATTTCTAAAGCTTCAGCTCTTTGGCCACCTATTTGCTCATCAGAATTTGTGGTCTAGGTCCAGTATCAATCCTACCCTCTGACACCTAGTTAGATTTTTGCTGGACTGGTTTATACAAATAAGCCATGAAAGGGCTGCATTTTGCCTTTGTGTACCTTAGATAACAATGGAGGTCCTTAGGGCTTGTGAGGAATCTGTTGTCTAGCTGCTCTCTGGTTAGTTATTAACATAAATTGTGACAAAGTTGAGACACTTGCTCCTCTCACCCACAGAAACCACCTGAAAAGGACTTTCCACAGCTGGTCTTTATCCTCAGATCACTTCATTTGTGTGTTTCCTAAGTTTTCTGTTGCTGATGGGCCTTCTTACAGCTTGCCCATGGAGCCCACTGCTGTCTCTTCCAAGACCTTTCCTGTTGTACCGGCTGAGCTGCTTGTGCTCTTCCTCACCCTACAGGTCTGCAGTGCTTCCACTAACTGTCCTTGGAGCATCCTTGCCCACCCCTCCACTCCCCTCCTGGAGGTGGACAGAGTACTGGCCCCTGTGAGATCAGCGTGGCAAGCAATGGTTAACTACTGGCACCATCAACCTCTGGCTTCCTTTGGCCCTGGCTCCACAGCCCTGCCCTTCCACCTTGGCTGCCCGGATGCCCATAGAAGAAGGTTGGACCCAGTGGCACCAAAGAGCCTACTCTGACTAAACTGCAGGTGCATTATCTCTTAAGTTTCTGTGCCTGGACCAGACCTAGCCAGGTCTCACTGCGTTCATAGCCTTTCTCAAGGCCTTTCCAGAACTACTACCTGAATGCAGAGAATGCTGAAGATGTGGGTTTTGGACAGGGATCAGGGATGTCAACTCTGGGCCCCAGTCAGAAGACTCCATTGCAGGGGATGGGGAAAATATACGTAAAAAAAAACGCTGGGTCAAGGTCTGGGATTCTGACACCCACGAACACTGACACTCCTGCTCCAATCATCGTTGGCTCCAGCACCCTTAGGAGAAGTGAGCCAGACCCGAAACAGCGAAACTAGACTGAGAGCACGAGGCCCAGTCTACTGGGGCCGCGGATGGCGCGACCACTTCTTTCCCCAGGCTCCCACTACAACGAGTAGCCCAGAGCTAGCCACGCGGGGGCGCCAAAGCGCGCTGTCTGGCCTGGGTCGTCCACTCGCAAGGAGATCACGTGGCACAAAACCGCGCAGCCCGATGACGCACACCCAGAGCAGCCCTCGCCCCGCCCGCCGCAGTCACGTGGTGCGTCCGGCGCAGCCTGACAACGCAACGCCCAGCCCCTCGGCGCCGCTCCCGCCCCGCCCCGCCGCCACAGCCGCGCCGAGTCCTTTTGTCCAAGATGGCGGCGCCGGGGGCGCTGCCTCCTGGGCCGCGGCTGCCGCCGCCACTGTGAAAAGCCTACGGGCCGCCCGCCCGCCGCGCCGGCGCTATGAAGCGGCAGAGCGAGCGAGACTCTAGCCCGAGCGGGCGTGGCTCGTCATCCTCGGCAAAGCGGCCGCGGGAGCGCGAACGAGAGGCGGAGGCGGGCGGGCGGCGAGCGGCGCACAAGGCCTCCGGCGGCGGCGCCAAGCACCCGGTTCCAGTGAGAGCCCGCGACAAACCCCGCGGTAGCGGCGGCGGCGGCGGCGGGGGAGGGCATCGCGACGGCCGTGGCGCCGGCGACGCTAATCACCGTGCGAGCAGCGGGCGCTCCTCAAGCTCTGGCGCCGGCGGTGGGGGACGCGGCGGCAAGGCCTCGGGGGACCCGGGCGCTTCGGGCGCGTCGCCCCGCGCGTCTCCACTGCCGCCGCCCCCACCGCCTCCCGGGGTTGAACCTGCGGGTCCCGGCTCTACGGCGGCGCCGGAGTACAAGACACTGCTCATCAGCAGCCTGAGTCCTGCGCTGCCTGCCGAGCACCTGGAGGACCGGCTCTTCCATCAGTTCAAGCGCTTCGGCGAGATCAGCCTACGCCTGTCGCACACTCCGGAGCTGGGCCGCGTGGCCTACGTGAACTTCCGGCACCCGCAGGACGCGCGCGAGGCCCGCCAGCACGCCCTGGCCCGCCAGCTGCTGCTGTACGATCGCCCGCTCAAGGTAGAGCCGGTGTACCTGCGCGGGGGCGGCGGCGGGGGTGGCGGCGGCGGCGGCGGCGGCGGGAGCAGCCGGCGAAGCAGCAGCAGCAGCGCCGCTGCCTCCACGCCACCCCCTGGGCCGCCAGCGCCCGCCGACCCTCTCGGCTACCTTCCGCTGCACGGAGGCTACCAATACAAGCAGCGCTCGCTGTCCCCTGTAGCCGCCCCACCCCTGCGGGAACCTCGAGCCCGCCACGCTGCTGCAGCCTTCGCCCTGGATGCTGCCGCCGCCGCTGCTGTGGGTCTATCCCGGGAGCGGGCCCTGGACTACTACGGACTGTACGATGACCGCGGGCGACCCTACGGCTACCCAGCAGTGTGTGAGGAGGACCTGATGCCCGAGGACGACCAGCGGGCAACTAGAAACCTCTTTATCGGGAACCTGGACCACAGCGTGTCTGAGGTGGAGCTCCGACGGGCCTTTGAGAAGTATGGCATTATTGAGGAGGTGGTCATCAAAAGGCCTGCCCGTGGTCAGGGTGGTGCTTACGCCTTCCTTAAGTTCCAGAACCTGGACATGGCCCACAGGGCTAAGGTGGCCATGTCGGGCCGGGTGATTGGCAGAAATCCCATAAAGATAGGCTATGGCAAGGCCAACCCCACTACTCGCCTGTGGGTGGGTGGCCTGGGGCCTAACACCTCACTGGCGGCTTTGGCCCGGGAGTTTGATCGCTTTGGGAGCATTCGGACCATTGATCATGTCAAAGGAGATAGCTTTGCCTACATCCAGTACGAGAGCCTGGATGCAGCCCAGGCCGCCTGTGCTAAAATGAGGGGCTTTCCATTGGGTGGTCCAGACCGCAGGCTCCGGGTGGATTTTGCCAAAGCAGAGGAAACTCGTTATCCCCAGCAGTACCAGCCCTCACCCCTCCCTGTGCATTATGAGCTTCTGACTGATGGATATACCCGGCACCGCAACCTGGATGCGGACCTAAGGGTGCGGGACAGGACCCCCCCACACCTTCTGTACTCAGACCGAGACCGGACCTTTTTGGAAGGGGACTGGACCAGCCCCAGTAAAAGTTCTGATCGCAGAAACAGCCTGGAAGGTTATAGCCGCTCAGTGCGCAGCCGTAGTGGTGAGCGCTGGGGGGGAGATGGAGACCGAGGCATACCCAAACCCTGGGAAGAGAGGCGCAAGCGGAGGAGCCTTTCCAGTGACCGTGGAAGGACAACCCACTCTCCTTATGAGGAACGGAGCAGGACCAAGGGTGGTGGGCAGCAGTCTGAGCGTGGCTCAGATCGCACCCCTGAGCGCAGCCGCAAGGAGAACCACTCTAGTGAAGGGACCAAGGAGTCAGGCAGCAACTCCCTTAGCAATAGCAGACATGGAGCCGAAGAACGGGGCCACCACCACCACCATCATGAGGCCCCAGACTCTTCCCACGGGAAGAAGACGAGAGAGAGCGACCGCAATCATCGGACCACTGAGGCCGAGACTAAACCTCTTGAAGAGCCAAAACATGAGACCAAAAAACTAAAGACTCTTTCAGAGTATGCGCAAACGCTGCAGCTAGGTTGGAATGGGCTTCTAGTGTTGAAAAACAGCTGCTTTCCAACATCTATGCACATCCTAGAGGGGGACCAAGGAGTTATCAGTGGTCTCCTCAAAGACCACTCTTCTGGGAGCAAGCTGACCCAACTGAAGATTGCCCAGCGCCTTCGGCTGGACCAGCCTAAGTTGGACGAGGTCACACGACGCATCAAACAGGGGAGCCCCAATGGCTATGCAGTGCTCCTAGCCACTCAGGCAACCCTTAGTGGGCCTGGCACTGAGGGTATGCCCACGGTGGAGCCAGGCCTACAGAGGCGGCTTCTCAGGAACCTGGTCTCCTACTTGAAACAGAAGCAGGCTGCCGGGGTGATCAGCCTGCCGGTGGGTGGGTCCAAGGGCAGAGACAGCACGGGCATGCTCTATGCCTTCCCTCCCTGCGACTTTTCACAGCAGTACCTCCAGTCAGCACTGAGGACATTGGGCAAGCTAGAAGAAGAGCACATGGTGATAGTTATAGTGAGAGACTCAGCCTAGCCCAGACCTGTCTTTTCCAGCTCCATGTTTGTGTCACAAAAGCAGTTATTTTAAAATCTGATCCCTTCTCAACCCTGCTCCCTTGGTTTGAATTCTCTGCTGGGTTATTTTGGTTTATTTGGAGGGGATCAAAGTTCTGTCCACCACTAAAACTAAGTTCTTAGATTTGGGGGGATTTTTTTTTTTTTTACAAGATGAGAAGGGATTCCTGTTACATTGACTTCTAGTGTACAAGATACTGTCTGCTGTATTCTGTATTTTTTTATTTTTTGACTAACTGTATGGAAAGTTGTCAGTAAAGCCTTTGTCAGAGGATGGATTTCTAATCCGTTCAGAGTCCTGGTTTAATCAAGTTTTTTCTTAAAAGAATGGACAACACCCAGTATGTGCCCTATGTCATGTTTGTAGCAGCACTGATCCAAAAGTCCTGCAGCATCAGTGGCTCCCAGCTCTTCATGCTGAGTTGACTGTTCTCACACTCGGTTTTAATCTTAGCTGATGACTGACAGACTTCGGTGTAGGGCCTGAATCCTATTGCATCAACCAGAGTAAAAGCCCCTGCAGAAGCTGGTGAGCCTGGGGGGTCTGGGCCAATATCTACTGTTAGTTTGGGTTGTTTTCCCTGCCTAAGTGTGTTGCCCATCAGTTTGAGCTGTGGCTGTCAAAGTCCCCAATCATAAGCCTATTCAACAGTGGGTAGTTTTTAGCAGTTGTGTGATCACGTGCATGGGGGAAGAACAGTGCAATATTGATGCCAAGGAGTCTCAGTGCCTGCAGCCTCCCTTCTACCGGGGGTCTCCAGTGTGGGAGACAGCTGCTTCCAACCTCCAGGCTCCTGTATGTATGCTGGAATGGGGAATTGGAAGCAGGATGCCGTGTGTGTGTGTGTGTGTGTGTGTGTGTGTGTTGCTGGGGATTGAACCCAGGGCTTTGTGCATGCTAGGCAAGCACTCTAGCAACTGAGCTGTATCCCCAGCCCTGCCTTGGTTATTTCTTGAAGTTTACCCAGGTGTTCATAATTTGGCGGTCTTTGATCATTCAGGGCTGGTGTTCATAAATGGGGCTAGGCCCACCCAGTCATGCCTAGAGCTTTGTGTAGTACAACCAATGCCTGGATGGAAGTACTTTTCAGTGCTACAGGAGAGTGTTATAGGTTAGAAAGATGCCCTTTATAAGTGACATAATGGTTTCTTGCTCTTATACAATTGGAGAACACAAAGTTATTTCTCTTTAAGAAAATGAGGCCACAGTTGCTGAGATGCTGGGCAGTGCCAATGCCATGCAAGCCCAGCTGGAAAGGAAAAGGATGTGGAGGCACCCTCTACCTGGGAGGGAAAGGCAGCCTGAAGGAGTTTTAGAAGTCTGCCTTTGCTTGTCTTGTTAGATAGTAAGTCCAGTGCTGGCAAACTTGAGTTCAGCAGTGTCAGGACCAGAGAAAAACTAGAGCCCATAGCAATTGTCACCATAGAACAGTGGAACTTGGATATTCCAAAGGGATCATGATCAGGGCAGAGTGGGAGCTCTGGTGAGAAATGACCCTCAAAAGTGGTTCTAGCCATGCCAACCCTCCAGGTCCAGCCCACTACCCCAGCCAGCAGGTGACAGTGGGATCGATCTGAGAGGTGCTCTGCAGGCAGAGGCTGCTCCTTGCAGGCTACATTGAGTGTCCGCAAGGACAGCTATCTTAGAGACACAGGATATTTGGAATAAATGGGAATGTGCTTAAGGAAGTACCCACTTGCTGGGCTTGGCTGGTATAAGAAAACAAGCATGTTCATAACAAAACATTAACACCAGAAAGTGTTAAATCTGTTTTTATTCTACTTGAACTGTGGCCACAGCTGGCAGGTATCTAAGCAAGTTGGTCAGGCACAGCAGGACACACCTGCACCATTCCAGGGTAGTTGGAACCCCTAGAAACAGGAGTAGGCCTTGTTGAAGGTATATTGTAGAGTTTTTCTTGCATATCTTCAACAAATGCCTGCGTCACATGACAGCTGCCCTGGTACATCTGCGCTACCTGTCTTCACCATGAGTGCTGAGGACCTAAAATACACTACCAGCTTTCCTAGGCAGAAAGGAGACATGCTAAGAAACCTGAGTGAAGACACCCCAGCCTTCACCCCTTATACACCCCTCTTCAGAGGAGGGTTCCCTCTAACCCCAAAAATAACCACTGAGTTTTGGTGAAGGGCCACACCCCACTGTGACCTTCCTCCCCTGGACCTCAACCACTTCCTTCCTTTACTTCTTAAGACAGCAGGTTGTGTGACCTCTAGGCCTTGCCAGCACTGGAGAAGATAGGTCAGGTGGTCACGACCCTGGCTGCTTCATGACATTGCCCCAATAAGAAAAGCAACTGCAGGTGTCCAGAACCTGGGGTCAGGTTCTGAGATACTGCTTAAAGGCAAAAGGCAAACTGACATCGTTGGTGGTGTGCGACTCTGCTACATGTTTCTTCCTAACAGATCATACTGTTTTCTTAGCCTCTTAGGGCACTTTCCTAAGGGTGTGTTGTTAAGTCAACCAAAACTATGCTTTCCTAGTAGAGGTGCCTTGTCTCCACCTCTGAGACCTGTGGATGCTCCCAAGAGCTCCTGGCAGGGTTTAGGGAGACTGCTTAGCCGCATTAGTGACTAGAATACCATGCTTTTACTGGATCTTGACTGGTCACCTGTTCTCTTCTGGTATGTTCAGTACCAGCAGTAAAACTATCCTCCTGGTGTTAGCTCTCCATTTAAAGCTGAGGTAGGAAGCCAATGAAGAGGTGAAACATCTGCTCTCAGGAGGACCAAGGGGTACCCGCACAGTGCAGAACTACTTCCATGTGTATGACAAAAACTGTATTTTGCTTTTGAGCCTGGCTGTGTTTCACATGTCCCTAGATAGTTTTAACCAACTTGTGTTGCTTAATTTTTAACCAAATGTGTCTCTTCTCTTTAGCTATATGATACCTAAATTTTAAAAAACCAACAAGGTGTTATTTGAGCAAAATTAAAGGGAGAGACTAGTCTTCTATTTCTTGTTGAAAGGAAAGCAGGGTGGGGTGAGCAAAAAGAAGCCACTGGTACTTTCTTCAGTGATTACAGTTTAGGCATAGGCCAACTGTAGACACCCCTCAAGTATCTGCAAACACAGCCTAACCAACTGACCCTCAACCACCAGGACTGTATAGCTAACTGCTCAAGCCTCCCATGATGGTCCCTTTCAGGAGAGTGATGACAGTCACGAACACAACAATGATGATGGCCAAAACACTCTCCATAGCTTTGTCGGCTCACTCCTCCGAAACTTGCCAGGAACCGTCTTTCCAACCCCACTGAATCCCTTCTCAGAGCTGCCTTCTTGATCTAGAACACGGTGATAAACAGATGTGTCCAGAGCGGATGATGCTGAGCTCCTCCCTCTGCCCCTGCACATCACCCTACAGGAAGAGATCTTCCCAAGAGCTACAGGCTAGGGCCAGACACTGCCTGAGCTACTGTTGTCCAGGAGAGAACATGTTCCCAGCACCCTGTTCTGTCTTAGAAGGCATATTCCATATGACCTGGCGAGAGTTTCAAGTAAAGGAACACCTCACTTTAGGTAAAAGAGAATAGGGAAAGGCCATAAACAAAGACAGACTTGTAGTTTATTTTGTATTTTTTTAAATAAATACACTTTACATTAAAGAAAAAGGCCTTTGATTTGTAATTTCCATACTGGGGAGAAAGGGAAGAAAAAAAATTTTTTGAAAAACTGAATCACAAAGAAAAATAGAGGGAGTGAACTTACATCCTAAGTTCCCTCGACTCTACAAAACCAATATCCACAATGACCATGCTGCCCGCAAACCATGAAGGTAGGTAAATTTAGGCATTTACTCAGCAAATAAGCAGCGCCTTCCTTCCTACCTCTGGCATGAAGGAAAAACAAATTAACCTGACAGCATATGAGGCAACAAAACAGGTTAAAAAATCATATATTATATTTATAATAAAATATTCTTAATCCTTATCAATTTAAGAAACCACGATTTTCCTTTTCATTTAAATACGTATGTAAAAATGCCTCTGTATTGTTCTTTAAACATCATTTTCTTCCAAAGAAAATGAAGTGCAGGGACAAGAGACCTGGTGGATATAAGTTCATACCCTCAGTTATAAATGCCTGTGTTTTTTTTTTTTGTTATTTTTTAAGTTTTATAAAAAACTATTTCTTGTTCTTTAAAGAACATTATACAAAGAAAATATATTGTGAAATAACCCCAGAGACATGTTTTTGTTTTTGTTTTTTTTCCCTTGAGGAAAGATATGTCCATCTTAGGAGAAGTGGGGGAAGCAGAATAGGGCCTAATCCCTGTTGCCTTTTTTGTGGTTGTTATTTTAGAATGACCTTCAGATTCCAGTGAGACTCTAAACCATAATCTTCTGAATGCAGGGCATGCAGGTCCTTGACAAACAGCCCTGGTGAGAAAGGGAAGGGAAGGTATTCTGAATTCATCTGACTCAGTTTCTCGCCTGCCAAGCATCTCTTCCAAGTGGTGATGGCTCCTCACTCATTCAAAGATAAGATGATGTCATCTTCTAAATCAGAGTTGTCAGAGCTGTCAGCTAAAAAGAAAGAAAAGGGAGACTAGATTATGCATTAGGATTATAGGAAGCACCTGCAGCCACATACATTTATGCCTGAGCAGCGTTAATTACCAGTTTCCAGAAAGAAGAAAACACATCAATTAACTCCTTGGAACCAGCTCTGGAGAACACACCTGTTGCTGGCAACAATGATGAGCCCTGGGACCTTTTTGCTCTCAGCTTTCAAAGGGCCTAGACTTCTTGAAGGCTCTGCTTTCTGCCTGGGAAGCCCCAGAGGAACAGGATAAGTGCCCCCTGAAGACTCCTCCGATGGCACTTGGACTAGAAAGGGCAGGGCTGAGGACAGTGCTGTTATGGTCCTGGGGCCTCTGGTATCCTTACAGGGATGGGCACAGGCCTGTCTGGCCCTGAGACCACTAAAAAAGCAAGCTGAGTCCAGAGATTTTTCTTTTCTTAACCTCCTTAGTCACTCCTTTCTCCAGTCCTCAGAAAACCACACAAAGGCAGAGAGAGTGGTCCTAGGACTCATTCCTCAATCATTTCTGAACATAATCTAAGGGAACAAACTCCAGAAAAGTACAGACCAGTCATAGCAGAGAAGGAACGATCTACCCAGAAATGAGGCAGGAGGCAAGCAGGGAGCAGCTGTTAAGCCCTGAAAGGTGGTACTATCTCTGAAGAGAAGTCTCTGCTCGACCTTCTGCCTTCTCAAGCAGGAATTGAACACATTAACACTTCTGGAAAGATCCACCTAGGAGTGAAACTAGGTGGTATCAAAAAGGACCTACAAAGTAAGATAGATACACCATGTCTGTCAGATAAAATTAGAGAAATGTAGTACTTAGCTCATAAGGATTCTAATGTTTGCTAAGTGAAGGAAAAGGAGAGGCTTAGTGCCTACTTTGATTATTCAACACAAGCAACTATGAAACAATTTTAACATTCCTAGGAAACTGACCCTGAGCCTGAGGGCTGCAAGTGTCCTGTCCACCTGCAAGCTATGCTCGATGTTGCATGTGGAAGAAGGGCTTCTGGCAAGTTGCAAAGAATTTCTTATCAACCTTTCCCAGGTGCCTGAATCAACTCTTGGGCGAGCTGAGAAAAAACAATACATGTTCACAAATCTTCCTTCATTCACTACAAGCTCCTTTGGGGTGGGGTGGGGCGGGGCAGGGATGGGGGGCCCTGAAGCAAGCAAAGTAAAACCAAGAATCGCATGGTAATGATATAAGAAAGTCCCCAAAATAAAGATGGCTAGAAAAACCAGTGTTTGTGGATCCAACTGACACAAATGTGACATAACTGGTGAGGAGTGGGAAAACACAATGAGGTTAAAGGATACCAGACACACTTGAACAAACCACGTCTCAGCAGCTTCTTGGCTGTAGAAACTCCATGAGGAAGGGCAGGGGTTCCCCACACAAAGTCAAGCACAGCACTGTGTCCTGGCCCACACCAGACTTGCCAGGTGCCCATGGCAGATCTCTGAAGAATCCTCCTGTTGGTTCACTCCATGACACAACTATGCCAGACCCACCTGCCTGAGATCACCTGACCATAAGCTGTGTAGCTATTATTAAGAGTTAAGGGGATCTGCAGCTATAGCTCAGTGGTAGAGCGCTTGCCTAACATGTGTGAGGCACTGGATTCAATTCTCAGGACCACATAAAAATAAAGGTCCATCATCTAAAATAATAATAATAAAAACAAAGAGTTAAAGGTCTCTGATTAGCACAGATATTGATCAATGCCCCTACCCAGTAGCTATGTAAGCCCCTAGACTAATACATTTAAGTGGCAACTTGCTATTGGGTCCCCTCTCGCCCTGTGGGAGTTCTGTCTCTTTAGTAAATAAATCCAACTCTGCTCAAAAAGGGGATGAGGAGGTCCTCAGAGGCCACAAATGTGGTTCAATGGTAGTACACTCGCCTAGGATACAGGAAGCCAAAGGCTCCATTCCCAGCACTGCTAAGAACAGCTAAATGCAGCTTCATGAAGATCACAGCACAAGCCTCTTTAAGCAAATAGCTCAGCATCTCAGAGCCTTCTATGTTTGAAAATGGACTCCTCACCTGGTAGTCAGGTGGCTGGACTCCTTTCTTTACTTTCCAGTCTTTTCCCATCCTCCAAGTGTTGAAGTGACCTAATCCCAGACCCTGTCTGGAACCTGCCACTCTGAAAGGCCTTAAAGGCAAAGGTAGTCCAATTATTATCAATCCCTGCAGTGTTTAAGCTGTTGATACAGGCATCTGGGGGAATGGGAGAAGCAGGTGCTAACAAGTAGAGACACAAAGACTCTTAAGATGCTTCTGTTCCTAGGCTATGGTTGTGCATCTGGAATCACTGGATTCCTGAAGAATCCAGGGTCTATACAACGTTACCAGGGGATCCATGATGTGTTTTCTATTTCTATGGCTTTCACCATATCCTAAAAGGGTTACATAAACTCAAAAAGGTTAAAAGCTACCCTGCCCTAGAAGATTAGTATGAAGTAAAATACTAACAAACCAAGGGCACTGACATGCTCTGCTACTCACAGCTATTGTGGATTTCCTACTAAACAGAGAAAGAGCAATGGAGTGCAGCCTACAGATACCGTCTGTATCTCTGCCTCAATTCTAGAAGCTGAACTGAAATGTCAAGATGTCATCTATTCTATCATAAACATTCACACCAGCTAGGTGTGGTGGCACAAGCCTGTCATCCTGGCAGCTTGGGAGACTGAAGCAGGAGGATCACGAGTTCAAAAGTGAGGCATTAAGCAACTCAGTGAGACCCTGTCTCTAAATAAAACACAAAATAGGGCTGGGGATGTGGCTCGGTGGTCGAGTGCCTGGTACCACCCTGGTACCACCCCCCCAGGGGAAACAAACAAACAATTCACACCTAAGGTAAATTAACAATATTCTCATAGATTAGAGTTTTCCAGATTATCTTTGGCTAGAGAGGAGGAACTGCCTAAACAGCTAAGGGAGAAAGTAATTTTACCAAATACAAATTGAGGCTTTATATTCAAATTAAGAATGATAAGGGAGGGGCTGGGATTGTAGCTCAGTGGTAGAGCGCATGAGCGTGAGGCCCTGGGTTCAATCCTCAGCACCACTTACAAAGCAATAAAATAAAGACGTTGTGTCCATCTACAACTACAAAAAAAATTAAAAAAAAAAAAAAAGAATGATAAGGGAGATAAAACCAGACAAACTCAGGAACTGGTAAGATGACTGGGCTGGCTCAAGGATCAAGGAAACCATGTGCTTGCTGGCAGAACCAGGAAGAGAGCAACATGCATTAACTTCATGTGGTCATTGCTGGCCCACAGAATTCCCCCTTTCAGGGAGAGGCTTTTAAACTAGAACTATTCTTTCCATACTCAATGGTTAAAAAAATTATATCATGCCCAAAATATATCACTCTAATGCAGACAAGTGAGGAAAAAACATGTTTAGATATTTTAGAAGAAAGCTGTTCCCAGCCCTGCGGACCTGCACAATTCCACTACTGCTCCAGGCTCTGTTAAGTGCTCCTAACCCAGATGATCCATTAGTAAATGATGCAGTGGAGCAGCAGAAGAGCAACAAAGCCCAAGCCCTAGAAAGAGCTAAAGCATGGACCAGGCTACATGCCATGAGTAGTACTTAAATCAATCTCATCATCAAGTGCGTGTCACTTTTGCTCTGCCAAGGCTTCTTCCTTTCTTTCCTTTGCACTTAATGAACACAGTCTTAGAAACATTACAGAATAGCCTAGACATCATAGGTCCTTCGATGAATAAATGCCCATTAGTAAATCTTTCTTGTCCTGATTCACTGTCGTCAAGCATGAGCAGAAACTTAAGTATCGTCTGGATTGCTAAAAACGTTTAATAGCAGCAGCTCTCTGCTTTTATTCATTTCCTCCATCATGGTTTAAGGATACAGCACTGTGAATAAAGGCAGTTGTCAGGGTTAGAGTGCGAGTGTAGGTGTTTTTCTACATTTTGTTTATTCATTTGCAGAACTGGAGATTGAAACCAGGGACTCATGCATCCTAGGCAAGTGCTCCACCACTGAGCTGTATCTCCATCCCACCCCCCTTTTTTTTTTTTAAATATTGTGATAGGGTCTTGCTAAGTTGCCCAGGTTGGCCTCAAACTTGCAATCCTCCTGCCTTGGCCTCCCAAGCAACTGGGACTACACGTGTGCACCACTATGCCTGGTTTTTTATTTTTGATGGGTAATTTTAATTTTATGGGCTCTCTGCCCTGCTTTTTCAGCATTTTTAAAATGCAGATAACCAATTCTTCAGATTATGCACTCTAACCAAGTCTAAATTTAAGGCATTTTTTTTTTGGTTGTTGCTGTTTCCAGTACTACAGATTAAATCCAGGGGCATTCTACCACTAAGTGCCATGGCACCCACCTAACTCTATTTGGACACCATGAATGAACAAATTTGACTGAACCAAAATGGAAACACTAAACAAACATCACAGGGGTTTAGCTCAGTGGTAAAGCACTTGCCTGCATTCTCAAGGCCCTGGGTTCAATCCCCAGCACTGCAGGGGCCCATCACAGTCCTAACAACATTATGACTTCACTGTCAAGTACACATTCCCTCCTTCAAAATTAGCTTGTGACCCTTCTGTATGGCTTATCTGAAAACTTGTATAAATCTTAAGTTTGGGTATTTTTTGCTATTCTTTTTCAAAAAAGAACAGGAAACAAACTTATATTGGGGGCACCACCATTAGCAATTCTGTTGGCTGCCACCTGCCTTATTACTACTTATAATTGAAGGAAGATATAACTTATCCCCCATATCTCACTACTCACATATGACAAAAAGGTTTGGTAAAAACTGCCCTATGCTGTAATCCCAGCAGCTTGGGAGGCTGAGGCAGGATGATAAGCAAATTCAAAGCCAGCCTCAGCACAAGCAAGGTGCTAAGCAACTTAGTGAGACCCTGTCTCTAAATAAAATACAAAACAGGGCTGGAGATGTGGCTCGGTGGTTAAGTGAATTCAATCCCTGGTACCAAAAAGAAAAAGAAAAAACTTTCCTGAGTCTCTTTAAGTATCAAAAATGGAAGTTGATAAACACCAATCATAAAAACCAAGTACCTCTAATGCAGAAGGTTGGCATTTGTCAGGCTTGTCCATCACAATGTAATTTTCTGTAACAATGTAAATGTTCCATATCTGTGCTGTTCAACATAGCAGCCACATGTGTCTACTAAGCATTTGAAATGCAGACTTGAAAATAAATGAATTTTTAACTTGAGACATTTAAATAGCCACATGTGATTAGTGGCTATCATTAATAGATAAATACCTACGGTGACTGCTAGAATACTGGTTATGTCCATTACATGAAAAATAGCTGGATCTCCAGGGATTACTCCCCAGTCAGGCAGGGCAGCACTACAAATAACCAGGACCATAACTAGCACAGGTCTGTCAACAGTGACACATCTCACGATGATGAGTATATTATCCTGAGACATGCAAGAACACAGCAGGCAAAGCATACAGAATTTTAAAACTATCAGCTGCTTGTTCAAAATTCATTAGCAAAGGCAGGAACTTTGACTTCAGGCACCTGTCCTAATGGAAAGTTACTAGAAAAACTCTATCTTATTTTTCAGTATTTAGAATGAAAGGGGAGAAAGGAACTGAACAAAATAGATGCCAAAGAGAAGCATTGTCCACTGGCCTTCAGGAGGTATTAACCAAAAGCAAGCAGGAAAGGGCTCCTCCACAAGACGCCTTAATTTCTTCATAACTTTAGAAAGGAACAACCTTCATGAAGAGCTGCAGCCAACTCCATCCAGCCCTGGCCCTCTTAAGAGAGCCACACTTGGACCTTTCATTCTAAGGTTAATCCTCTAAACCAGGAGCTGACAACTATATGTCCACCACCTATTTTTGTTAAAATTTTAAAAAAAATTTTTTTTTAAGAACACAGCTACTATCATCCATGACAGCATTCTCACTATAACAGCACAGCTAAGTAGCTGCAATGGACACCATATGGCCCACAGAACAGAAAATATTCACTGCATCTTTACAGAAAAATTTGTTGATCTCTGCTTAAAAGGTAAGAGTTCACAAACATTTGGTGTGGATACAGTCTGACTGAAGAATAGAATGAGTGATGCCACAGTGCTTTTCTTCAAGAGATCGGAGTAGTGAATCAGCAGTTACGGGGCACAGAACTTGGGTACAGCTCCCCTTTGGGTTGTGTTCGCACAAGAGAAGGGACTTTGCCCTGGGTGCCAAGGCTCAGCCCAAACTCTGCCCTATACTTACTGTCACCCAGGATCAGTTCCACTTCCTCATCTGCATCAGAGTCTTCATCCTCCCCGTCCTCTCCTTCCTCTAGAAGATTTGCTAGCTCCTCATCAGAGGGAGAGAAGTCATTGTCCCCATCCTCTCCTGCATTCTCATTGTTGTCATCCTCCTCCAATTCTGCCTCCAGCAACTGGTCAGTGTCAAGTTCATCTAAATCATCAGTGTCATCATCATCTTCATCATCATCCTCTTCCTCTTGTTCTTCCTCTTCCTGATTTAAAAAGAAAAAAAAGCATGAGGTCATTAGGACAAATACAGAGGTTTGACCCATGTGGGCCACATGGTAATTCTTGCCCAAAGGGACAGAGAAGGAAACTATCAGCAGAGCAGGTAGTAAACTAGGTTAGCACAGGCTTTGTGGGCCAGCCAGACTCATCAGTGATGGCTGAGACAAGCATACACATGTCCCCCCAAGAAACTCAAAGCACCCCTCAAACAAGGATTATTGGTCACTCCAAAAAGGCATTCTGGTCAAACAGCCCTTATTCAAGGAAAGAGATGACCTGCTTCAAGACATCTCTCTCATTAGTATTCTAAGAGCCCAAAGGGACTCTTCTTTCTTTTACACCAACCAAAGCAAATAAACTGAGTTGAAGCACTGGAAAAAGCTTGTACCTGGAATCTAAAAAGCAACGTTTTAACAAAATGGAGGAAGAAAACATCTGTTTAGTCACCAGCTTCTAAGCCCTTTAAGTCAGTACCTCAGTACCCTTGCTCTTCTAATACAGAATGTAGGTGAGCCCTTAAAAATGCTACTGCACACCTTTGATCAAAACGTTCCAACAAAACAGGTTTACAAGACAGCAGAGACATTCACATTTCCTGTTACAAGCAGTGAGGGGAATGCTACATAAACCATCCATCCCTCCATTATCTGCCCCCCTCATTTTTTATTGGTACATTATAGTTGTACATAATAATGGGATTTGTTGCTACATATTTGTACGTGCACACAATATAGCAATAACAATTTGGCCAATATTAACATCTTTCCATTCTTATGACAACTTCCCAAAGGCAAGAAAACTACCAGATAACCAACAAAACACTTTCTCTAGGTACTCTGAGTTTTGAAAGTCTTCTACAGATTTCAGCTTTGCATTAGAACCCAGATTGTTTCCCCTCAAATGTAAGAGGACACAGACACTTTTGTGTCTACTTTGAAAAGGATGACAGACATTGCCAAGCAAAGGTTACCATCAATGCTAAGCCTTACCAATAACAAAAGGAGTCTAATTCCTACAGTAATAAAATATAAAATTCATTTTTAACAAATAGGCCTAATGAAAAATAATTATTTTAATGGTATAAACACCTAATCACTTAAAAAATGTAATGCTCGTCACTTAAAAAACAAACCTTTTGTTGCCTAGCATGCACAAGGCCTTGGGTTCAATAACCAAGCATCCCAAATTAAAAATAAAGGAGGCCCACCCAGCTACTAGTATTTACCAGCTGTAATATAAACTAGGCTCAGGGAGCATAGTAGCTCTGCTTCCAGACCCCTGATAATTCTGGAGCCAACTTTAGACACTTTTGATATGCTATTTGATGCAGTGATTTACTTTTCAACAATTTATGACAGTACATGGGAAAAACTGATACCTTTCCCAATAATCCTAATACTAAAAGTATACATCTATACAGATTTTGTGTGTGCATCAGTGAGAGAGAAAGAGGAGGAGGGAGAAAGAAATATATACAAGTCATGGCCTGAGACCACTATTCCACAGCTTTGGACACACAGCACCTGAGGGAAAATAACCCAAAGTACCTAACCAGATTACAATTTTGGTCTATTTTTTTCCACTTCAGAATATTTGCATGACCTTGACCAAAGTTTGTTCTAATCCATTCACAAAGAACCTCAGTTAAAAATAAGAAGAGAGCATCTAGAACCCTGTGTCTCTTACCCCTTTGTGGAACAGAATAATTATATTTAAATTTTGTGACAGTGCAACATTTTTAATCTTTTCTTTTTCTTTTGAGGTGTTGGGGATTGAACCCAGAACCTCACATGCTAGGCAAGCGCCCTACCACTGAGCTACATCCCCAGCCCAAGAGAGCCCAAGATTTTTTCTGTGTGCTAGGACTTGAACCCAGAGCTTTGCAAATGCTAAGCACACACTCTACCACTAACCCATCAAGATAGAACAACCTTTAAATGTCCACAGTTGAGTGGCTATGTTAAACTGCTCAAATAGATACCAGCTGTTTTGATTTCTAAAACATCAAGCTTATCTGACCCAGAAGTACTTGGGGGGAAAAAAAGTTTCCATATCAAAAGCAATGCTGGAAAAATAGGTCAAGCAGGGTCTAAGCTTTGAACTAGATGCCAGTCCAAATTCTACCAGCATCCCATAAATCAAATTGTTTATCTTATAAATGTACACATATTCATCCTGGAAGGATGACATCATGGTCCTTATATAAGAAGACATCATATGTAACATGACAGGAGAGATGAAATGAGCAGGAAAGAGAGAGCTACCTGAATCTCAAGTACAGCACATCACTTCATTTTGTCTACTTTGTCTTTGTTGTTGTTTTGGTACCAGGGATTGAACCCAGAGGTGCTTAACCACTGAGCCATATCCCCAGTCCTTTTAATTTTTTATTTTGAGACAAGGTCTTGCCAAGTTGCTTAGGGCCTAAATTGCTAAGGCTGGCTTTGAAAATTGCAATCCTCCTGCCTCAGCTTTCCAAGTCACTGGGATTATAGTCATTCACCACCACATCCAGTTAGATAATATTCTGAATCTAGAAATACTCGTTTTTATTTTTTTCCTTAACCTAGTTCACTATAACGTCTTTTAAGGTTTACAAACAGAATTGGCGGATCTGACAGCCAAGCCATTTTAAATTATACTATACTAATAAACTTCCCAACAGAAAGAATTCCAAAACTCTTCTCTTTGATTCCATTTTAAGTTAATTTCATGTTTACCCAAAGCCCCCAAACCAGGCATGCAGACAACCAACCCACCCACCCACCCACTTTCTGTACAAAGAGCAGGTTGGCAAGCAGAGGCTCCCTCATCTGGCTGCTGGTCTTAAACCTAACTTCAAATCTGATCTGAGAGGAAGCAAGACTCCTACCCCTATGCTCTAGGCCTCAACCACTGTGGGAACCTGTTACTACAGATGTACTTTTGGCATCCCTACCCCACTCATATCCACCTTTACACTTCTCTCCACTGCTGTCTTATTTTCTATTTCAAGTTCAGCTCCCCCAAACCTAATAATTTCTCCATCTACTTCAAATTCCTTCCTGTAGACTATTGAAAAGGGTGAGTGAGGAACCCTATTCCTGGGCTCCATGTACTTAGCTATCACTGGGGCTCACTAAATTGCTCACTCTCTCTCTCTTACATATGATAGCCCAGCTTCTGCCCACACCTTCACAGCAGCAGCTGGTGGTGTGTGCTCTGGAGTGAGGAGGCCTCCACTGAACATAAACTCAATTAGCATGATGATAAATTTAGGTCAATTTACTGACCTTACAAGGTTGCTGTTAGGATTTCAATTTTTTTTTTAAATGTACGTGTATATAAGTTCTTTGGAAAATGTCTGGCACATACACAGTTTTCAATAACTGTTTGTTGTTCTGATTAGACACAGAAACTACCTTAAGAAAAATATAAAGGCCTGAATGGCCAACCATGAGGAGGCCCTGCAGTGAATAAAGTAACCCATCTTGGCCTACAAACTGTACCGCTGGCATGATCCTTACTTGGTCTTTTCCAGATCTCTTCCTATACACACAGTTCTTCCAACTTTATTTCTGCCTTCACATATCTCCTTATTTTTAAACTGTGAAGACAGTTCTACCCATCTGTACCACCAAAACTTAAAATCCCACAATTCTACAACTGAACTTAAACCACACCCAACCCAGCACCTTTTCCACTTTTCTGTTGCCAAGTCAAAAACTCAAACATACTTCCACTCCTCCCACTTCTCCAGCTTCACTTCCAGTGAACTTTTGTTTCTCACAAATCCAAGGTCTCCAGCACTCACTCCAAGTCACTCCCAACTGTACTCAATTGTTTGCTATCACTCTGCCTACCAGCCTCCAGTCTCTCAATTCTGTGGTTTAATTCCTTCCCTGATCAAAACCTCCCAAGGGCTCTGGTTCACATCCCATGACACAACTTCAAGAGAAGCAATGACCATACTGAACATCTATCAAATACCACCCTCTCTGATCTCAATCTTTTATTAAATGAGGTATTTGATTAAATCAGGTGACCATGGGAATCACTTGAGAAAACTTTTTCTAAAACACACATCCCTAATCCCCTTTATTTTCCAAATAAAGCTCATGCCTCCATATAGACTATAAAGCACTCTCCTAATTAAAACCCACTGTATGCTTATAATCCCAACTACTTGGGAGGCTGAGGCAGGAGGATCACAAGTTTGCAGTCAGCCTGGGAAATTCAGTAAGACCCTAAATAAAAATGGCTAGGGGGGCTGGAGTCGTGGCTCAGTGGTAGAGCGCTTGCCTTGCACGCGTGAAGCACTGGGTTCGATCCTCAGCACCACATACAAAATACATACATAAATAAAATAAAGGTTGTTTAAAAAAAAAAAAAAAAAAAAAAAAAAATGGCTAGGGATATAACTCAGTAGCAGAGCACTTTTCTAGCATGTCCAAGGACCTGGGTTCAATCCCCAGTACTACAAAAAAAAAAAGAACCCACTGCCGCGACGACAGTAGAGGTAACTTGAAGTTCTAAAGTTCTACTTCTCTGTAATAATGCACCTTGTCCACAGAATCCCCAGAACCCAAAAGTAAATCCAGGCATTCCCACTGGCCTTCTCTGCTAAATCACTCTCTTGTTCTTAAGGACTTAGCAGAATTAATTTTCGCAAATTTAGAACAGGATTTGTTTCTAGATCATTCAAAATCTTCTAGAATATTTTTTCAAGAGAAATAGTTTTCAGTGTACATATTTCCTTCCAAAATATATTCAATCCCTTAGAAAAAACAAACTTCTGGTTATACTCTAAGAACAGTTCATCTAAAACCAGGGTAGCTTTTAAAAATGTAATTCAAACCTGATCCTGTCTTGACACTTACATCACATTTTATTGACTTTAAACTCCTTTTTAACAGTTACTACTGTTATTAACCACCTTAAAAAGCTACAGGTTCATTTCAGAGACATAATTCACTTGTGTTTTTCTCTCCTCACTGGTAGAATCCCGGGGGGGAAAAAAAAAGAACCCTTCAGGAGTCATCACATCTAGCTCCAGCCAGGGGTGCAGTAAGTGTAGAATAGGTAGACTCTTACCATCCGCTTCTAGGCAGTGGAAAACACACAGTGTGTCCCAGATTCCAAATGGAGTGGAAAAAAGAGAGCATTATTCCCTTGTTGAATTTCTTTATAAATGTAAGATTAACTATAATTAGCTGAAATGTACTGACTTTTCAAAATCTAGGAATAATGATCAATTACTACTCTTTGATTTTATAATTTCCCCAAAAGCCAACATCAAAGTTGACTGAACTGATCTTCAAAACGCAGTTACCAAGCTTCCAATGAATAATATAAGCCCTGAAAGGTCACTGGCTTATCTGGTTTCATCAAATGCCTGCAAGAAGGCAGAAAGCAGCCTCAGATATCAGGCATGCACAGACAAGTACATTTTTATTCATCGTATAGTTCATCCCTTCCTTTTAACTTCCCAACATTTAAACAAAAGGGTATGTATGGTATGTAAATTATCTGAATAAAGCCCTTTAAGTAACAATGATTTTATGTTGGTACTTGATGCTGGACCATTTCTGCAGATTGCACCTGACCACTAATGCTTTTGAGTTTATTTTGCTAAGGTCAAAAGGCAAATTCAAAGGTGTTGGTCACAGGTGCCTGCATCCCTAAGTGATGTATGTCAACCCTGAAACTGAGAAGACCATAAAGCAAGTATCTAGACTAGGACAAAACTTTGAATTGCAAATGAATCATGAAAATGAAGTCTCTAGTTTTAAAATCAGGTGAAACCTATAAGGAAAGTGAGTTAAAAAAAATAATGATAATTCAAGCTGACTCAAAGAGGCAATAGGGAGAAATCTGAAGGAGATAGTTAATACAGCAAAACATCACTACAAGATTCTAGAAGGAATTCAGACCAACAGGAGGTTACAAATAAGACTTAGTTATGATATTTTATCCCACTCAAAACATCTCTAAATCAAAAATCAAAACACCAAGGGGAAAAGCAGTACTGTTAAGGACATCCTCCAAACATTAAATGTCCTAGATGACTTATAAGGATTATGTAGTCAGTATGCAGTGAAACTTGCCTACAGCCAGCGCAATCTGGAAGCAATGCTAACTTACCCAAAGCATACACATACACTGACACCTAGTCCCTCCAGAGCTAGAAAGAGTTCAGGCTCTTATACAGACTGGGCCGCAGAGCCACTTACCAGGGCCCTCTTGCGCCTGCACCTCTTGATCTTGGTTGCCCATACCAAGACAGCCTCTATTTTTCCATTAGAGCCAAAGACTCAGAAGTCCTTACCAACAACAACCTATCCTCTTCCTAGTATCTTCCTCCCTTTATCACTAAAAAGCAATGTTAAGCAGAACCACAGAACCAAGAAGACTTTTCCCTAACCCAAGTTCTGTGGAAAGGGTAGGGTGAGAGGAAGGGCTTAAGTCATTCCTTTACAGTGGAGTCTCTTACTTTCACAGCCAGCCACCTATCTCTAGTGCCTTTGCCTCTATGGCTACTCCATGACTGCAAGAAGATGAAGACAATACAGAGACTAGTCCTCCAGCTTCCCAAGTGCCTAAGGCAATCCTAGCTTCCCTTGGAGCTTAAGATAGATGTCAGGCCTCACATGAACCCATTTAACTTAACGAAGTAAACCTGCTGCTTCAGATTTACAGGTCACCTTGTAACATCCAAGAAGCCTGAGAAAGAACTGATATCCAGTAATAATGAATGAACCCAAGGAACAAGCCACCTTGTACCACTGTAATATACAGACAAATGGCTTGACAACTGCACCCTCTATACTCAATGATAATACATCTTATTTTATGACAGCTAAAGTAAAAAAATGTCATGTGTGGAGTAGGGTGTCTAAAGTTGCAATCTGAAGCAAGAATAAAAGAACAGACACTGATAGGAAAGGCAGCCAGGCACGGTGGCGCACGCCTGTAATCTCAGCACTTTGGGAGGCTGAGACAGGAGAACTGCAAGTTCAAAGCCAGCCTCAGCAGAAGTGAGGTGCTAAGCAATTCAGTGATACCCTGTCTTTAAGTAAAAACTACAAAAATAGGGCTGGGGATGTGGCTCATGGTCGAGTGCCCCCGAGTTCAATCCCCAGTGCCAAAATAAAGAAAGAAACCAAAGGCAACCACACAAAATGTGGAAGATCTAATTCCACTTGCAAGCTCTGTTATGAAGAATAACTAGCAACATGTACGGATTAAAAGTCCAGCTATTAACATTCATGTCACAGGGCTGGAAATGGTGCTCCATGGTAGAGCATTTGCCTCACATGTACCAGGCCTTGGGTTTGATGCCCAGCACTGCAAAGGAAGGGGGAAAAAACACAAAACAATGTCATAAATAAATCAGAAAATTTCCTATATCCATCTGAAGACCTCATCCCGTATCTCATAATTCATGTGAGCTTTAAACAAACTGCTAGCTCCTCTGACCCATGAAACCTAGACTCCTATAAGGCCATGAAGCTGGAAAGCATTAAAGAAAAACCCTTCTACTTTAGGAAATTCCTAGTAGCATTTGGTGAAGTGGTTTTAAACTCTGGAGCCTATTTGTGTGTGTGTGTGTGTGTGTGTGTGTGTGTTTTTAAACATTTATTTTTTAGTTGTAGGTGGACAGAATATCTTTATTTTATTTTTATGTGGTGCTGAGGATCGAACCCAGTGCCTCACGCATGCCAGGCGAGCACGCTACCACTGCGCCATAACCCCAGCCCCCCTATTTGTGTTTTAGTGGTGCTTTAGAAACTATGGTATTAATGCTGTCATTTTAAGTACAGTACTTTACAAAATAATATTCCCAACAATAATCATGACAATCCTCACTATGTGGGAGGACAGAGGGAAGTTAGAACTGGGAAACTGCCCATCCCTGAGAGAGCAAAGAAAGAGACTTTGAGTCAAGCAGCAGCCAGGCCCTGAACAAAGTTCTGCTCTGATCCCTTGGTGATTACCAGCTCCTCACCAACATCCATACTCAGAGGGGTCAGGGGACCGAGGCATAAGACTACTTTCCTCATTCTGCTGAGAAATCTACACCCAGGGATTATGAATCAATTCTGAGCATGCTTGGTCACAGTTGGAACACACCACCAGAATCAGCAGAAACAGCACACACAGGGAAATTCAGGTAAGTATCTATTATAGCTTTTTTTGTCTATGTGTATTTGATCCAGGTATACTGTATCACCTTTGATGAACAGGTGACACTATATTCAAAAGAAGAATTTGATGTAAAGAGCAAGTGATATACTCACAACCTGTAGAGCCCAACAGTGAAAGTCACACCTAAATCTCAAATCAGCAAAACAAAATGGCCTTGCTTGTTAGTCATTACTAAGTTCTATTACAGAAAATCATGGGTTCTTAGTCCACAGCCTTAGGCTTTCACCCAAAAAATAGTCACAAAATTATTTTTTCAAAAGTTTTTTGCTTTTAAAAATTTCCTTTAAAATTTGAAGTACATGCTGTTTTGGAAGGATCCTAACAACAAAGCCCTAACCTCTGAGCATGACTTACCAAAACGAAGAGAGGGATGAGGGCAAAAGCTATATCAATACAAATGGAGGAAAGTACACTTCCTCATATTCTATGGCATTCCTCTCCTCACCCAGGTCACCTATGTGTCCTTAAAGAGGACACAAAGCAGCAAGACTAAGTAATACCACAGAGGGAGGGAAAACAATGAACTCAAGATCTGGAAAAAGAGACATTTTACTGGCTTTAATATCTGCCACAAGAGAAAGTCAAATGTTAGTCATTCAATTCAATATTATTAATACTCACTCTGCAATAAATTATACTCAGAAGATTAGAGAAAAGAATTAGGCCTGGAAACCGTACTTTAAAGAGAACATGGTGTAAACCCAGCAGACAGAAAACAAACTGCTGAAATTCAGAGATAACTGAGAAACTCTTCAAAACTGATACTGATACCACAAAGGGAAATACCTACCATTAAGTGAACACAAATTAAAAGCCCTTGTGAAAAGGAAAAAGCTAAGACTGTGAGACATCATACTATTTATTTCATGTATGTTTTATTTTTCAAAAGCATCAATCTCTTCTCATTACTCTGAACACTATACCATAAAACTGAGAAAACAAAAATCAAAACTTCATAAAGGTTAACCAATTTCTATAATCCATCTCTAGCAATGACGTTTCTGTTTTGTACTGACATCAGTAATTATGGAGGTTATTTATCTTGAAGCCGGAACAGGGACTGATTTGGAGGATGGAACATGGAAATCTCTGAAACAACACTTAGTGATTGCTAAGCTGCAAATTAACTTACAAGTGGAAATCAAGATCATCAGGTACTGGGCTAAAGTCTTATAATTTTACTTTCTTCTAAGTTTCAGACATATAACAGGTCTTCCAAATGTGGCAAACGGGGGCAAAAGCTGATCTCAAAAAAAGCCTCTAGTAAAAAGTAGAAGAGCACAATCTCTATGAAGCACTATTTAGATGTCTTTTGACATCTCACAGAACACTGACCTGGTCCTCCTCTTCATCCTCATCCTCTGCCAGACGCTGCCTGCCCACTTCATACAGTCTGCATACTGTGTCCATGTTCAGAGCATCCATGCTGCCTTGATTCTAGAATAAAACACCCAGTCCACAAGAAGTAGTGAGTGTTCAGAAGGTTCATGTCCACACAACAGCTCTGACTGGTGCCCATGACCTTGACCCTGCAACTATCAATGTTTCTAATACCTAAAATCCTTGAGTTGGCTCTAAAAATGTTGCATCTAGGACACACAGAGAAACAGCGTAAGAAGATTTGAACAATCAGGGCATAAGTATATAAGAGACCACCATCCTGGGAACAAACCTGTCTTGTTCTGGCAAGACTCCTCTGAGAAAGGGATGGCAGTGTAAGTCCAGAGGACAGGACTCTCTACATTGTCTTATACTGAGATTTTCTTATTATTTCTCTTATACTATATATGTCCCAAACCCTATTAATTGAGTAGGCTATCAATAATCTACCATCAAAAATGTTACCGACTTTAGAACACATCTGATATCAGACAAAATCCCTGTAATATAACTTAAAAATGATCCTACATAAGAAAAACAGTAGAATCTCTGCAAGCTCCCTTTACCTCAATGACAGCAAGATAGCAGTCTTTGGTGTCTGTACACAGGTCAAAGATATTCCGCTTCACATCAATGGTTGCTGAAAAATAGAATGTGACAAGACTCAGGACTGGACTACTGCTGTGACCTTAAAATCTGCTTTTCCTCAAAGTTAAGATGATTATTCATAAATATTTTCAAAACTCCTGATATTCTGTGAAAAATTAGTCTTCCTAGAAAGCGGAGGATCTTTAAAAAGTAACATTAAGACATAAAGAAAGAACAGGGAGCTGGGTGCAATGGTACATGACTGTAATCCCAACAACTTGGGAAGCTGAGGCAGGAGTATTGCAAGTTCAAAGCCAGCCTCAGCAACTCGGCAAGGCTCTAAGCAACTCAGTGAGACCCTGTCTCAAAATCTTAAAATATTTTTAAAAAGGGCTGGAGATATGGCTCAATGTTTAAGCACCCTTGGGTTTAATCCCTGGTACTGAAAATGAAAAAGAAAGAACAAACAAATGAACAGGGAATAGTGGCACATGCCTATAATCCCAGTGACTCGAAGGACTGAGACAGGATCACATATTCAAGGCTAGCCTGGGCAACTTAGAGAGACCCTGTCTCAAAATAAAAATAAAAAATGGCTGGAGATGTAGCTAAGAGGTAGAGCACCTGGGGTTATGATTGCCAGTACCTCAAAAAGGAAAAAAAAAGAAAGATTAAAACAATGATCAATACCTGCCCCTTCATGCTTACCTATAGGTTTGTAGTCAGTTGCATTAAATGTGCGGAAGGATGACCCAAAAGGGCTTTTCATTCTCTCTTCCATTAAGTCATCTTCATCATCTGCCTGCAACATAGCTAGTTGGGGACAGGGAGAGTAATAAAATATTAAAGAATCAGAAACACTCCCTATTCACCAGTGCAGAAAATTTTAATGGACAACAAGATTTCAGTGAGTTTCCCTATATTTAATTAGTTCCTCTCAAAGTGTCCTCCTTGCATATCCACCCTATTGTGGCAAAAATATCCTCAACTTCTCATCTAGCTCCCAGCTGAAGTATTACAGCTGAAGGCTTACCACATCAACAATAAATGAAAAAATTTTTTAAGTCACAATGATTATGTGTGGAAATCACAGCATAAAATTTCTAGACAAGATTTGTTGTCTTCAAAGTTAGTTGCCTTTCATTCTAAATCAACATTATTTTTACCTTCTGTTTTGTTACCACTACACGAACCTTCTCATCTACATTAGAACTTTAAAGTGCTTCTCACAAAAGCAGTATTTCCAAAAAAGGAAGTATCCAATTAAGTGAGTAGGAAGAAAGAGAATGAAGGAAAAAGCTTATTACCTCCATACATCACTGTCCCTGTGTGGTTGAACACCACACGACACTGATCCAGAGCAGGAACAGTGTGTAAAAGATGGAAAGTTCGAAGGTCCCACTTGGAGAGGAGTAGTCAAGGAAAACTAGTTCACACAAAAATTCTTATGTAATCTCATGGAAATTCTGAAACATCACTTTTGTTCCCCACTTGTTAGGTACTAATTATACTTTAAAAGTCATTGATATTACTGAATGATGTCCCCAGTATACTCTTCTATGTAAATGCAACATGAACTCCCTCCTTCCTACAGTAGCACTTTATATTCCTCTCATGTCTAGCAATTGATTTCTATAGAGCAAAAGTAAAATCCTTCCAAAGATAAATAAAAATCAATCTGATGATAGCCAGGAATCTAGTCACTCTTCCTAAAACACAGAAAACATACTAAAGTCATCAGTAATTCTCAATATCAACAACAGTCCACTGAAATTCACTAACACTTCAAACCAAAGGAGAGGCACTACATTATTACCAATGTGGATACTTTAACCAGGTACTGCTAGAAAGATAAAGAACTTCTACTTAACAACCTAGATAACAAATGGAAAATAAGACATGAGTACAAAGGATACAATCTCAGTATTAATGATGACCTCCAGCCCATTTGGATGGAAAACGCCACTGATGTTCATGTTGAACTTGTCAAACTTGTGAATGGCCTGTGCAGAACGGACATCCCAGAGGACGCCATCATTTAAGACAAGATCATCTGTAGGATTAAAGGTGGCACAATTCCTCTTGTAGTTGTTGGCAAGATCTGGGTTAAACAGAGTCAACAGCTTGTTGCCAGTCTGAATATCATAAATCTTTAGAGAAGAAGGGGTGGGAAGAGAAAAATCAGACCAATGCATCCGCAGACAAATTTAAAGAGAAATTGTATAAAATGCCTCTCCTATGCTTTCCAAGCTTACCCCACCCCCACCCTGACAAATTACGAAGGCCCTATACTGTAAAATGAATGGAAAGTAAGATGATCACACCCATTCAAGCAAAGTTTAAGTGCTTTCGTTCACAGTCAAGTCTTAAAAAAGCCCTTTCTCACTAGTAAGAAAATGAGAAGTGAAACTGTAGTAAGGACTTAAGAAAAAGGAACAAAATTTTCCGTCCCTTTTCAAGAAACAGAAAACATTCACATTAAAACAAATTCTCAGCCGGGCGCATGCCTGTAATCCCAGTGGTTGAGTGCCCCGGAGCTCAATCCCTGGTAACCTCCACCCCCCAAAAAAAACCACAGAAATTCTTGGGCTGGGGCTGTAGCTACAGAGCACTTGCCAAGCATATGTGAGGCACTGGGTTCAATTCTCAACACCACATACAAATAAATAAAATAAAGGTCCATCAACAACTAAAAAAAAACAAACAAATTCTCCACATCAATCGATGATTACCCACAGGATACTTACTCTTTAAGTGTTATTTTCTGAAGAAAGACATCAATGAAATACCCTTTTTTCCATAAAATCTCGCAATGCAAACATTTCAGCCCCACCATATTAATAGTTTTCAAAGTCTACAATGTGCAACCCATGCAGAAGCCAGATTTTTCCCATCAACTTACAGACACACTATAGTACTTCAAATCTTTTTTTTTTTAATCCTCCTTTGATACAGAAACAAATAAGGAGACACCACAAGGAAACAATTACACAAATTCATATCATAGGACAAGACAACTAGCCTGGTCTCTTCAAAAATCAATGTCATGAAAATTGGAGAAATGATTCTTGGCTTTAAAACATTAGTAAGACATAACAATCAAATGCAATATGTGAATCTTGGCTGGATCCTGGTTCAAAAAAAAACAAACAAACATACATTTGAAACCAAATACATCAAGAACAATTGGGAAGTTGAGTATGGACTGGATATCAGATAATATTTAGGAATCATAATAATTTTCTTAAATTTGGTAAGTGATTATATGATAAAGTATCTATTGTTAGGAGATACACACTATAATACTGAAGGATAAAATGCCATGATGATGTTTGCAACTTTCAAAATGATTCAGAACAACATGTACCCATATGGCAGAAAATACGGCAGAATATTAAAATTGATGAATCTAGGTAAATATATATAGTATTCTTTAATTTTTCTATATGTTTCAATATTTTCAAATAAGAAGTTGGGAGAAATCATCCCTAAATTTACCATCATATATCCTCCTCAAGGTGTGAGCCTACTTTCTCTACTTTGGTTTTCAGCAAAAAAACACTTCAAAAAAATTATCTGCACTCAACTATGTCCATTTCTCTCCTGTTTTTTCATGAACCCACTCTAATCAGGTTTTGTCCCACCAGAATACAGAACTATTTCTTGACAAGGTTAACAACCTCTACATTGTTAAATCAAAGTCTTCTTTCAGATCTCATCTGCAACTCCTTAACAGTTTCTGACTCACTGATCAATACTTTCTCAAAATTATCTTCCGCTGGTTTCTAGGGTACCTGTCTTCTGAATTTCCTTCTGCCTCACTGGCCATTCTCTCTAGTCCTCCTTCCCAAGTTCATCTTCATTTGCCAACTTTTATATACCAAACAACCAGGGCTCTGTCCTCACACTCTTTCTCTTCTCTAGCCCCTCGATTTCATCCAGGTTCACAGCTCTAAATATTATCACCATGTGTATATGACCCATTTATACCTCCCACCCCAGACCTTTCTCCTGAACTCTCAAACTGTAGATATAGTCCACTCTCCATTTCCTATTGAATGTCTAATGAATTTCAAACTTCATGTGTCCAAAATCCCAGGGTCACGGCCTATCATTTCTCATGGTCTCCACCATGCCTACATGTGCCCAGCCGCATTGCTCTTCTCACATATAGGCTAGTACAACATCCTCCGTCCTACCTGGAAGATCTGCTATTGCCTCTCTCACAAAAACCAGAGTCACTATAGAAATTTTACATCCAATCATATATCCTCTGATCACCCTCCAGTATCTTCATCTTACTCAGAGGAAAAGCCAAAGGTCCTAACTACAAAATATGGGGCCCTCAGCACTTAACACTCTCTCTCCTCTCCCTCCCCACAAGCAAGAGCTTTTCCCTTCCATTCCCTCTGCCTTAAAACACTCTTCCTTCAGGGCTCTGCTTAAACAATACCCAATCAGTGATGTTGGCTATCCTAGATAAAATAGAAATTCCCCACACCACCAATAAGCATTTCCTCTTACCTTGCTTTCTTTTTTCCTGTAATACCACCTAATTATACCATATATTTGCTTATTTACTGTCTCCCCAGTCAGGCTCCATAAAGGCACAGACCTTATTTCAACAAAAACTTAGTAAAAACTCAACAATTTATCTGCTGGCCTATAATATCTTTCTCAAATTGCACATTCAGCCCTTTAATATTTTTCCCATATAGCTTAAAACTACTTTATTACACTTTTAGATTCTAACTGGAAGGAAAATTGTTGAGTAATTTCTAGTGGCCCACAGAAAGTCCTCATATCCGATCCAGATGATTTAGGTAAGAGCAAATGGGTAAAATCAGCTTAAAGCAATGAATGCTTAAGTACTCACATGGGCAATGTCTCCTTTTGTGCCTATGACTCGATCCTGAGAGTGCTTACTGAACTCAACATAGTGATCTTCTGTGAAGGAATGCCTATAGACAGACAAACATACTGAAGTGACAGACCTTACAGATTTATGCTTTCAACCAACTGAAAATAAATCAGCCCCTTGCACAACCATACTCACCTGAAAATACTTGGCTCCCAAAGAGAAAACAACTGTACACACTTGAATTAAAAAGAAAATTCCCTCCATTAGAACACCCACGAGGGCCCCAAATAATTAACAGGAATTCCTTGATTACAGAAATGGCTAAGAGGGTACATGTGAGTGTAGCTCAATGGTAGAATGCCAGCCTAGCACTCTATAAGAAATACCCCAGAGCCGGGCGCAGTGGCGCAAGCCTGTAATCCCAGCACTTTGGGAGGCTGAGACAGGAGAATCGCGAGTTCAAAGGCAACCTCAGCAAGGGCGAGGTGCTAAGCAACTCAGTGAGACCCTGTCTCTACATAAAACACGAAATAGGGCTGGGAATGTGACTCAGTAGTCGAGTACCTCCGAGTTCAATCTCCAGTACCAAAAAAAAACAAAAAACCCCCAGCAAACAGTGCAATTGTATCCTATGAGAATATTGGAAAAAAAAACCAGAAATGTGTCACTATGGGTTTTTCAAGGGTCTCCTGCATAATTGGAATGTAAATACTTCATAATAATATCTAGAAAATGAGAAAGATAAAATCTTACTTAACACGAGCCTCCACTTTTCCCAAAAGGCTCCTAGTCTAAACCAGATGAAGGGGGATACAAATTAACCAATGAAAACACAAAACAGAGACACTAGGCTGCAAAAGTAAATACATACTTCATATCAAATACCGATTTCATTCCCCAAAGTGCAGACAAAGGCTGGCTCCAGGTAGCAGATGTCAGCAACAAGGACCCATCCTGAAAGAACGAGGAGACCCAAGGTGGGTAAACATGTGTTCACACATATGCAGATGTCTGACATTAGCATTTTAAAATACGGTACTTAAAAAAAGTTAATAAACTCTCCAGAACCAAGAGGTGCTCAGAAGCCAGTAGGATGATTTAAATATAAGTACCTGTAGTATCCTAGAAAATAATTATGAGAATAGTAAATCCTCCTAAACTAGTTTTTAAAAAAAATTTTAAATAGCTCCAAGGGAGGGGCATGTGTTGGAAAGATGTCAATGATGATTCCTCTTTTCTTAATACCTGGCCATATTCCTCTGAAATATGAGTCATCTTCAACTAGAATTTCCACCTGATTCAGAAAGAAAGCCCTTGGAAGGCGAGCCTCCTTTTTTCCACTTCATCAACCTGTCTCAGAATGATTGAGATAGCATCTAGGGAAGAAACGCTTACCCTGGAGGGTTCAAGGTGTGTGATGGCTGAGTTGTGACAGTTATAGCTGGCCTCCTCCTGTCCACTAAATACATTGTACAGCTTCAGCTGCCCTGTGCAGGTACCAAGCATTAGGAACCGCTCCCGTGCTGAGAATGCACAGCAGGTGAAACCACTCTCATCTTCATTGGCTTCCCGAAACACTGAAATAGGGCGAAATCTAAGCAAAAAATAAAAAACTGAGAATCAGAGACAAAAGATGATATATACAGAAACTCTGAAAAAGTAAATTTGCTAGAAGGAATAAAGAAAAAAGTTACATTTCAAAAAGTGATCTCTGGGGCTGAGGTTGTGGCTCAGTGGCACAGCGCTTGCCTCGCATATGTGAGGCACTGGGTTCAATCCTCAGCACCACATAAAAACAAGTAAACAAAATAAAGACACTGTCTCAACGTATAACTAAAAAATATTTTTTAAAAAAAGTGATCTCTTCTGAAATATCAGTGACCTTCATGGTTCATTTTCATTTTAAATGACAGAAAAGGACCTCCACTTACAAATTAAACAAAAATTCCCATGTTTAAAGCTATGATCACACCACCTTCATGTAAGATTTGTAAAGGATAAGAAAGGAAGGCAATTTGGACAAGCACAAAGACAAATCTGAAAGCCTGATTAGGGATGGGATGTTGTATGGGCTCTAAAAAACAAACTGCTTTTGATGACAGCACAGATCAATATATTGCCATCATCACACAAGGAATCCATGGCCAACAAAAGGTGGTACATGTACATCATCCGTGCATTACACAAAATGACAAACTTGTAGTTCAGGCCAACAAATGGCTTTCTCAATTAATCACTGTGCTGATACTGCCCAAACACTTTAAGTAGAAGAATCAATTTCCACAGAGGAGCCTCTCCTTACCTGCTAAAGATAAGGTGCCTATCAAAGCATCCGCCATCTACCCCTCCATATTTTGGAAATGATGCCCTGCGGTTTAGCCTTGAGGTAAAGTTTATTGGCGCTTGCCGCCTCTGTTTTGGCTCAGGACATTGGTGAGGAGTAAAGAGAGAGAAAGGTGGACAGGTGGCAACTGGGTTCTTGCAGCGAGCATGTTGCTCTCTAAGATATTCTGTGATGATACTGTCCAGCGTAGGTGGGGAAGGAAGATGTCTGTCCAACTGCTTTTTTATGGCTGGGCTCTGGCTGTAGGCACCATGGTCCGACTTCTGCCGCAACACTCTGATTTTCCTGCCATTACAGGGTGATGGCCTCTCTCTGATAAAACTGATCCTACCAATCAAAGGGGAGTTGCCTGCATAAGATGGACCAGGCAGAGCTAATGAACCCTGGGGGGGCCGTGTCTGAGGATGGGCAATAGAGGCAGAAGGAGCAGAAGCACCCACAGCAGCATGGCTACCCAATCGAGTTGCAATGCCATTGGCAATACGAGGGGTTCGAGGAAGAGAGACAGGAGAAGCAGCAGCAGTTACTGGGGTGAAGGCAGAAGAATGGGAGGCAGCAGTCATGGGCAGGTCAGCCTCTTTTGTCAGCACAGTTGCTGTCTCTCCAAGCCCTTTAGAAATGAGATGGTTTCGTATCAACAGAAGCAGCTCTTTCTCAGGGAAGGAGATCCTTGACTGGGCAACAACATCTGCTTTTTGCAGCCGTGCCAGAGAGACATCAGTGCCAATGAGAAGTGGCTTTCCTGACACCCGTTCAATGAGCTCAGCAGCATACTTGCAGAATTTGACATGGTCACTACGCTTGTCCTGTAGCACAGGCTCCTTCATCAACTGCTGAATCTGGCAGCTGCTGAAAAGAGGAAGTTTGCTGATGATCTGCCGGACAGTGCTACTGCGAGACAGGCCCACCAGAGCCTTGCAAGCCAGGGCTCGAATCTGGTCTGCATCTGTGATGGGCATCTTGATGGACAGTAAAGACAAAAGCACCTTGATGCCATTGTTGGACTGAACCACATTCCACATCTTGGCCAGGGTGTGCTCACTGCTCTTGGGCGTCTGAGGCAACTTTCTGCGAGGAGTTCCAGAGATAAATTTGCCAATACTAGATATTCGGTTATCCGGGCCACACACACAATTGATGATAATCTGAAGCGCTGACTTCTGAATCTCAGCATCATGGATAAAGAACTCACCCTCAGCCACTCCCAAAATAATGCTGATACCTACGAGAAGGAAAAAATATATATTATTTGTCACAAAACTAATGGTAAACACGTCAGTGGTTGTTCCAGAATCAAAATTTGGAGTTTAATTATTGGTTTAATTTAAAAAAAAAACTATTTTTTGAAAAGTGCAAAAAATTGTCTGTATAAAATATAATGTTATACTTTAATGTTTTTTGGTTTTGTTTTTGTGATACCAGGTATTGAACCCAAGGGCACTCTACCACTGAGCTACATCCTCACCCTTTTTTTCTTCTTTTTCAAATTTCCCCACCCCTTTAAATTTTTTGAGGATGTCATTGAATGGCCAAGGCCAGCCTCAAGATTGCAATCCTCCTGCTTGAGCCTTCTAAATTGCCGGGATTATAGGTATGCCACCATGCCCAGTTTGTTATAATGTAACTTTATAATGTAATACCTCACATGTAGTTATTAAATAAGGAAATGTCAGTATTATGTGTAAGTCATCAAGGCTCATGTGCAATTTTTCCTAGGTAAGGGGAACAAAATAGTAGAAATAAATTAAAACCAGCTACAGGAAAGGAAAAAGCCCCTCAGTTCAGCTGCTACCAGGGCAGCAGAAAACTTTTCCACTACATATTAAGAAAATCAGCCAGGGACAGACACAGTGACATTATGCCTGTAATCTCAGCAACTCGGAGGCTGAAGCAGGAGGATCACAAGTTCGAGGCCAGCATCAGAAACTCAGTGAGACTCAGTTTCAAAATTAAAAATTAAAAAAGGGCTGGGGATATAGCTCAGCAATAAGCACCACTGGGTTCAATCCCCAGTACCACAAAAAACAAAGAATAAATAAATAAAAACAAAGAATAAATAAATAAATAAAAACAAGTGCCTGAACCTTAGGCTTTCTCCCCAGAGTGGTGGTACAATATCTACTTTTGGCAGTCTTGCCAGGGACACATCATTAAAGAAAGAAAAAAAAAAAAGAAAGAAAGAAATTTAAAAACAAGTTCCCCCTCGCCCCAGAGTGGTGTACTCCAGGAACCACAGTCAGTAACATTATCTCTCTTGCTCACCTCAGCAGTACCCTTTGAAACCTGCTCTTAAGGAGCTGGGGTTGTAGTTCAGTGATAGAACACTTGCCTAGCACGTATCAATCCACAGCACCACATAAAGATAAATAAAACAAAGGTATTAAAAAAAAAAAAAAAAGCCTGCTGGTTTTTTTTTTAATGTTTATTTTTTAGTTGTAGGTGACAGAATATCTTTATTTTTTTTTTTTAATGTGGTGCTGAGGATCGAACCCAGTGCCTTATGTGTGCTAGGCGAGCACGCTACCACTGCGCCATAATCCCAGCCCCAAAAGCCTGCTCTTAACAAAGAGTATCTTCAAATAAAAGCTATTTTCCTTCTGTGTGTATGTGTGTGTCTGTGTGTGTGTGTGTGTGGTTGCCAACCATTTTGAGTTGTCCATCTATCACTGAGTATTTTTAGTGTTCAGGTTACAAAACTGGACAGAAAACAGTCTTTTACTACTGGCCACAACCCATTACACCATAAACCTTATTTCTGGTGCAAGACTCTGCAGGTAAGGTGTTCAGAAATGCACACTTACCATTGTAGTAGTAATGCCTGAACTACTCGCAAACCCTGAATTTATTACTACTCCCTTCTGTGAAACTGTACGGTGCTATTTACAAGAGAAAAACAAGAAACCCTCCTCTACTAATATTCTGTTCTAATATTCCAAAATTAGGTAAGGAACCACAACCAGCATAACAGATTTGGGTAAAAAATTCACACAAACCAAAAACAAAAATGGCAACCTACCTACAGTGGAGATGGTAGAGCCAGCTTCATCCAATACATCCACTGATTCTGCCAACTGGAGCTGGATTTTTGGCACCACAGTAAGAATAGCCAGGACATCCAAAGCAAAGCGCACAGTGTCATTCCTGGACAGAAAGAATAATTAGTCAAAGGGAAACTACAATATAGCCACAAGAAACTATGTGAGTTTTTTTAAAGAGAGAAAAAAACAACATATCACAACCACCACTGTGGACTCTATCACTAGCATCCAAAGAATATGTCACCGTGGCATTACCTTCAAAAGAGACAAAGATGGATTTGTTTTACCTATCAAAGTCCTACAATTAAGCAGGGCGCGGTGGCGTAAGCCTGTAATCCCAGCACTTAGGGAGGCTGAGACAGGAGAATCGCGAGTTCAAAGCCAGCCTCAGCAATGGTGAGGTGCTAAGCAACTCAGTGAGACCCTGTCTCTACCTAAAACACAAAATAGGGCTGGGGATGTGGCTCAGCGGTCAAGTGCCCCCGAGTTCAATCTCCAGTACCAAAAAAAAAAAAAAAGGTCCTACAATTAAAACAAAGAATTAGCCAGGCATGGTGGTGCATGACTATAATTCCAGCTACTCAGGAGGCAGAACAATTCCAAGTTTGAGGACACCCAAAGCAACCAAACAAAAGTTAAAGAGTTGGGAATACGGTTCAGGTATCAAGTAGAGCACTTGAGGCCCTGGGTTCGATCCTCAGAACCAAAGAATTATCATCATCATCATCCTTGATGCTGGTGAAGATACACAGGACACACTAGAAGCAATCTGGAAATATGAAACATAATTCTTAAAATATATTCATAACCATTTAGCCCAGGAATTGCACCTTCAGCAATCTGTACTAAGAAAACAACCTAAGTACAAAAAAGTATTTATGTACAGGCTAAGTATCCCTTATCCAAAATGACTGAGACCAGAAGTGCTTCAGATTTCAGTGTTTTATGAATTCTGGAATATTGGCACAGACATTACCAGTTAAGCATCCTTAATCCAAAAATCCAAACTCTAGCACACTGCAAAATTCAAAAACATGATAAACTACCATGCAGTTAATGACAACCATTTTCAAAGCACTCTAAACGACAAGGAAGGGGCTGGGGTTATGGCGCAGTGGTAGCGTGCTTGCCTGGCATGCGTGAGGCACTGGGTTCGATCCTCAGCACCACATCAAAATAAAATAAAGATATTCTCTCCACCTACAACTAAAAAATAAATGTTTAAAATAAAAAAGGACAAGGAAAAGGGCTCGAAATACACATTAATGAAACATAAAATAATGTAAGATACAAAATTAAAAATCCGACAGCAGGGCTGGGATTGTAGCTCAGCGGTGGAGCACTTGCCTCGCATGAGTAAGGCCCTGGGTTCGATCCTCAGCACCACATACAAAGCAATAAAATAAAGACACTGCGTACATCTACAACTAAAAAAAAATTTAAAAAAAAAAATCCGACAGCACCAAGCTCCCCTATGCTGATAGAAGAAATGGTTAAAAATGGTTAAGGTCGTTTTACAGTGTTCGGCAATACCCAACTAAGGTGAAAATGTAGACATCCCACAATCCAGGTTCTATACTATCCTCAAGATTCGAAAAGGAAGTTCATGGTACTATCCATTTACTAAATGACACTAAATGCAAATGAAAACAAACTGTTATTTAGGAATACAGCAATTTAAATAAATATTAACGTATAAATTTCACAAAAATAAGAGTTTGCAATTGCAAAAGGTGCATATAGGAAAACATTCATATAATTTAAAAACACATAGCTGGGCACGGTGGCACGTGCCTGTAATCCCAGCACTTTGGGAGGCTGAGGAAAGAGGATCGTGAGTTCAAAGCCAGCCTCAGCAGCAGGGAGGTGCTAAGCAACTCGGTGAGACCCTGTCTCTACATAAAACACAAAATAAGGCTGGGGATGTGGCTCAGTGGTCGAGTACCTCTGAGTTCAATCTCCGGTACCAAAAAAATTAAAAATAAATAAAATAAATAAAAACACAAAGCAGTATTATTATTTGTGGACATGCAGACATGTATAGTATAAAGAATGTGAATTCAGAAAATTGATCACTCTGGGGAGGCAGAAAAAAAAGAAACAGGATAAAGCAAATGCAACATGCCAATTTTGGCTGAAGATGCTAAGTACACAACAGTTGTTACATGACTCTCCTTTTTGTTTGAAATACTTCACAGAAAAAGATGAATGCAACCAAATATAATAATCTTAATTATGGAGGTGTGTATATATATGTATTAAAATTAATTTTCTTTTCATAAGGTTTTGTATATTGTAAAGTCAAAGAAAGCATTTATTAACTTTTTTTTTTGGTACCAGGGATTGAACTGGGGGCACTTAACCACTGAGCCTCATCCCCAGACCTTTTTATATTTTATTTTAGAGACAGGGTCTCACTGAGTTGCTTAGGGCCACGTTAAGTTGCTGAGGCTGGCTCTCAACTTGCGATGCTCCTGCCTCAGCCTTCTGAGCCACTGGGATTACAGGTGTGCACCACCACACCTGGCCTATTATTTTTTAAAACTAAACTTTTCAGCTAGAATTGTAACTCAGGATAGAGCACTTACCTAGCAAGCACAAGGCCCCAAGTCCAATCTCTAGTGCCACAAATAAGAAAATAAATAAGCCTTTCTTTCTGCAGTACTAAGGATCAAACCCAGGGCATGCGCTAGGCAAGTGCTCTACTACCCAACTATACTCTCAGCCCCTGATAAGCTTTTTACATCAGTGACATATATTTTCTCTAATACAAATATGAATTTAGCAGTCAAAACAATGTATATTAATACCCTTCCTATCTTTCCATCATCTTTTATGGGGGGAGTGACGGGGGTATTAGGGATTGAACCCAGGGGCACTTCATCACTGAGCCACATCCCCAGCCCTTATTTATTTGTGGTTTTGGGTTTTTTTTTTTTTTTTTTTGAGTACCAGGGATTGAACTCAGGGGCACTCGATCACTGAGCCACATCCTCAGCCCTACTTTCTATTTTATTTAGAGACAGGGTCTCATTGAGTTGCTTAGCGCCTCGACGTTGCTAAGGCTGGCTTTGAACTTGCAATTCTCCTGTCTCAGCCTCTTCAGCCACTGGGATTGCTGGGATTACAGGTGTGTGCCACTGGGCCCGGCCCTTTTTATTTTTTACTTTTGAGACAGGATCTCATTAAGTTGCTCAGGGTCTCACTTTGTCTCAAATTTGTGATCATCCTGCCTCAGCCCCCCAGGCACTAGAATTACAGGTGTGCAACCACCATGCTCCGCAAGCTTTCATTATCTTTTAAGCAATTCTCCAAGTAAATATATTAACATACATACTTCCAATACTATAAAACAGCAGTTCTCAGGGATCGTGGTATAGCTCAATGATACAGCATTTGCCTCACATGCTCAAGGTCCTGGGTTTGATCACCAGCACTGCTTTAAACACACAAACACACACACACCAGACAGTGGTTCCCAAACTGCAGATAGGTGAATCCTAGGAGTATCCAAGACCCGAAAAGGGTCTTTAGACCTTCTTCTAAAAGAAGGTCCAAAGGTCCCATTAAGTCAAGCTATGTTCATAATAATGTTAAGGTGTTATTTTCCTTTCTCACTCTCATTCTCAAAAGCAGATGTGAAATATTAAGTCAGAATTCTTTTTTAAAACTTTGCTAAAATCATCGTTTTATTTTAGAAATTTTTCATAAAAAATGCTAAAATTCAATGGGTTCACATAAAAGCAAATTTATAAATAGTTTTACATTTTGTTTTAATATCTCAAACAGTAGACACTGATAGACCTAACACAAAGACAAAAGCTCTTCAGAGTTCCTTATTATTTTTTTCAATATATTTTTTTAGTTGTATGTGAACACAATAGCTTTATTTGCGTATTTTTATGTGGTGCTAAGGATCGAACCCAGTGCCTCACACTTGTGAGGCAAGTGTTCTACCACTGAGCTACAATCCTAGCCCTCCTTATTATTTTTAATATGATAAAAGGGTTCCATAGGCCAGGGGAGAACAGCTACTCCAAAAGTACCTCACTAGATTTAGTATATTGGAATTTTGCAAACAAGTTATATTTCCCCTAATAAGCCCCACTTGTCTTTAAAGCAATGGGTAGGCAGTGAAAAGGAGGTCAAGAAATGTGATTTATAAAAATCTTTACTATTCTCTTCAAACTCCCATCTTTTCCAAATTATAGTTTTATTTTTACATCCTTCTCAGAACAGAACCACCCAACCTCCTGATTATATCAGCTGCCCTCTTCTGAGATTCACCCTTCTCTGCTGCCTGCCTTTTATTTCACAGAATTGTGAAAATCATTATAGTATGTTGAATCCAAAGAGCAAAAAGACAATTGTATGCGAAAGTAAGATAAACAACACATAATTGTTGAGTTAAAGATATTTAAAGTTTAAGTACCAAAAAATAAGGACTCCATCTTCAAGAGAGGACTTCAAACCCAGCTCTACAGTTAAGATATGTAAATTATGTAACTTCTCTGAGAGCATAGATGTTGATCCTTGTCTACTATGTAATGTTTACAATCACCAAGACCATTTATAGGAATAAGCACCCTGTAAATTAAAAATCAGATTTTTGTGTTTTGTCATTTCTCAAATTCAAGTCTAAAATCTCAGTTCAATTCAATAAATGTTTGTTAAGTATACACCATGTGCAAACCAAACCACTATCAATTTTAGCAAAAGCAAAAAGCAGGATGGAGCTTCATTTGAAACCTTTCTGTGGTCCCACCTTGCATAATAGGTCTTCCAATTGCAGGCAATAGAAATAAGCTGTAACAAGAGTTGCACACAAGAAAGTTTGAGGAAGACTTCAGCTGGTTCCCAATATAGCTGAGCTGGACCATATTCTATCAAAAACTCCATCATTTCCACAATCTGTTCATGAGTATATGAACACGCCTATAAGGAGAGATATATGTTATTTTTATATATACTCTATCATCTGCCTGCCATCTTCTGAAGCACAGTTCAGTGGCCAACAGATTTTGATAATAGCTTTCCAATACCACAATCCTTGAGTCAATAGCCAATATGTGAAACAATGATTACATAATGTTTTTAACTACAGACTCAGATTTTGCCCAATAAAATAACAAAATATGTTACTTTGTACATATGTTTCATAGCTTAAGAAGAGAAATAAGCTGGGTGTGGTGTACATGCCTGTAATGCCAGTGACTCAAGAAACTAAGGCAAGAAGATCACAAGTTCAAAGCCAGCCTCAAGAACTTAGCAAAATCCTCAGCATCTTAGCAAGATCCCATCTCAAAATAAAAAAGATTCGGGATGTAGCTGAATGGCAAAGGGCCCCTGGGTTCGATTCCCAGTACCAAAAAAAAAAAAAAAAAAGAGGAAGAAGCAACAGGTAATTGATACCTTTGCAATCTGCTGATTTTTAAAACATGCAAATTCTGACCGACCTTGGTCCCAAGATATATCAAATAAATTCCAAAATGATAGAAAGGTGGAGATATAGACATACTCTTTCCAAACTTAATTCTCCACAGGAGGCAAGATGTCTAATACTCTGCATAAAAGAAAACTCTTTAAAGGGCTGGGGCTATACAGCAGTATAACACTCGTCCAGCTGTTCAAACCCTGGGTTCAATCCCCAGTACCAAAAAAAAACCAAAAAACAAAAACTAGTAAACAAAACTTATGAGTTTTTTTTAACACACATTCAAGTTCATCCTTTCGTGTCCCAGAAAAGTAATGACTTAGCAACTGGGAGCAAAATAAATCCTTGAAATTCACCACCACTTTTCGTTTGTTCTGCTTCCATACAGGGAAAGTAAAATTCAACAATGTATTATCTTACTATCTTACTGATGAGTTTCAGGCTGGTGATGCTACAGTGTGTGTAAACAAGACTACATCCTTGGACTGGGGTGTAACTCAGTTTTCCTAATATGCACAAGATCCTGGATTCAATCCCCCACACCACAAAAACAGAATACATCCATCTTCTTACCTTGTATGGGGGTTGAGGGTGAACAAGAATGCCACCCTCAGTCCTCTGAAGTGACTGTTTCACTTGTTCCAATTTAATGGCCAGGTGAGCTTCAAAATACTTGCGCAAGGCCATGCAGGTATGTTTCCCAGTTTGACGGCTAGCAAATATTTCATCATCACTCAGAAGTGCACCCTGATCTTCCAAATTTAGAATCTCCAAAGTACTGATCTATTAATAATCATAAAAAATTGGGGCAGGAGAAGGGGAAAAAACAGTCAAGAAATGTAAAATGAAAAATATTTTGGTAGACTTTTATATTCTAAAAGATTAACTAACAGGGGCTGGGGTTGTGGCTCAGTGGTAGAGCTTGCCTAGCATGTGTGAGGCCCTGGGTTCGATCCTCAGCACCACATATAAATAAATAAATAGATAGATAGATAGATAGATAGATAGATAGATAGATAAATAAATAAATAAATAAAGGTTCACTGACAACTAAAAAATTATTAAAAAAAAGAAAAGATTAACAAACATCAAAGTGTATCTATGTATACAACAGGCTATAGCCATATAAAAGCCAAACATTAAACCCACATCAAAAAATTATGTAGCTTTTAATTATGTTAAAAGACATATAGGGATAAAGCTCTTCTTAAAAAAAAAGATCAAGACTGACATAAGATTACTGCATCCAAAGCCAGTCTACATACAATGGCAGAGAGTCCTCCAACTACTAAAGAGAAATGGAATGGGTCTAGGGGTGTTGTTCATGGCAGAGCCTATGTGAGGCCCTGAGTTCAATCTCCAGCACCCACCTTCTAGCATGCTTGAGGCTCTGGATTCAATCATCAGTACCACAAAAGAGAGAGAAAAGAATTTACACAAAGAATGATAACAAAACTCCTCCAATCAGAAGCTTTCTCTCTTCAACTGGATACTATTAAAAAGCAGCCAAAAAGGGCAGGACCCCTGAACTCCTGCCAAGAAAAGGTAATAAAACCTTACCAAGTTCACCAGACGACGAAGACCATCATAGCGGTCAAAGAGTTCCAACACAGCCCGGAATGAAAAGCATATTGAGAAAAACATGGTAGCATGGCAGCATCCTGAGGCATGAGAACACTCCATTAACCACAGGGTATAGTTCACCACATCAGACAAAACATTGTGGGGATGCATGCAAACCTGAAAAAAATAAAATAAAATAATAATAATAGGTTTTTTAAAAAACTGTGGGCAAAGGACTCTTTGAAAAGGATGAAAAATTCATCAGTATAGACAGATAACTTTGCAGAAAATAATGATCATTCCCAGTTATCATTCTTAGTTTAAGTTACAATGCAATTTTAGAACACATCCTTTCCAAACCTGAAAATTACCTAAACTTAGATATTCTAATTTAACTTATACTTATTGAGTACTGAACAAATGTAATCATGTAATGCTCGCATGGCTCTGTTACATAGGTACTGTACCTCCACTTAACAGATGAGAAAGAGGCTCAGAGAAATTATCACCTTCCCTGAGGTGACAAAAGTAGATGAGCCTATGAAGTCTACAAGTTTAGTATCCATTGACTCAGTCATTAATTTATTTATATGTATTTTGATGTATGCTGTGAGTTAAGACAAAGAATTTCCCATGTTTTTTACCTTTCTCTATATCTTAACCATAATTAATTTTGTATACATACACAGATTAGTTTACTGTTCTCAAAAGACAACATATCCTTGCATAATTTTGAACTTAAGGGGAGAATTTTTTTTTGGCAATACTGCAGACCAAACCCAAGACTTCACACAGAGCTACATCCCCAATTCTTTTTTTTTTTTTTTATTTTGAGACAAAGTCTTGCCAATTGCCCAGGTTGTCCTCAAACTTGCAATCCTTCTGCATTGGCCTCCCAAGTAGCTCAGATTATAGACTTGTTTGACAACAAGCCAGCTGATTATCTGAATAAGCAAAGAGCTCAATAAAAAAAAAAATTGCCAATTTTGCCTTACCAGAAAAGATATGCCACACAGAGTATTAGAAAAACGTTCCAGGCACAGAAATGATAAGACTTTTCCTAAGGGGGAACCATCTCTTTTCAACCACTTATACATTTTATTTTTAAAAAAATTTAAAAGAGTATTAAAATGAAAAACAGTAGAACCAAACATGAAACAACTACAGCCCTGAGAAGAGCTGGGATGATTTTACTATCTCCATCACAAATTATTTGTTAATAAACACAAAATATTATCTATCATTTTTGCAATATACTGACTCAGGCATAAAGGTAAACTATAACTCCACTGAGGGACATCTGAAAAGTGCATTGTTAAAATTAGTAACAATTAATTTTAATACCACAGAAATGGCAAAAAAATAAACAAAGCTCCTAGAACTGCAACCCATCCTGCATTTTCCAGTGGAGTCAGAAATTTTCAGAACCTTTCCTAAACAACTTTACATTTTTAAAAGACTGTGAAAAGTGGACATTCATATTCCTTGCAATCTTTCATTAAAATTTAGTCCTTCAACTATTCATTTTTTCTCATTCAAAAGTTATTCTATGATTGTGCTTCTTTATTTAGTACTGGAGATTGAACCCAGGAGTGCTCCACTACTGAGTCATATCCTCAGCCCTTTTTTATTTTGTATTTTGAGACAGTGCCTCTCTTAGCTGGTGAGCTTGGTCTCAAACTTTCCATCCTCCTATCTCAGTACCTCCCAGTTGGCTTGTATTATAGTAGTGTGACACCATGCCTGGCTCAATGTGCTCTTTTAAACAGACTATCCCCACCCAATCCCTTTCTCATACACCTGAATGGACTTACTCTTTCCATAGCATCTTGGTTATAGGACAGGTAATACAAACACATGGACACACCAGTTGCAGCCATAGAAGGACGAGGAATTTCCAGTAATTTCTGTACTCCACCATGAGCAACAAATTCTGTGGCAAATTTGTTATGGAGCAGGAGAGATGCCAGATGCTAAACAACAAAGACAAATGTTACCATGGAACAATCTAAAGAGTCACAAAAATCTATGAACATCGTAAGATAAAGTGCTAAATATAAGACTCCTCTAGACAACCACTTTCTCACCAAAAAAAAAAGCCAATATTAACAGAAATGAACAAACGAAAAAAAATCTAAGATTTCAAGACATTACTCTCTGTCCTCCTAATACCAAAGTTTTTTGGTTTTTATTAAAGGGTTTTTGTCTGTTTGTTTTGTGCTGGAGATTGAACCCAAGTCCTTCCAAAACCACTGAGCAACATCCCCAGTCCACTAAAATGTTTTTGTAAAATTAAAAACAATAAGCCAGGTATGGTGGTACACTCCAGTTATCCCAACAACTAAAGAGGCTGAGACCAGCCTCAGCATTTTAGCAAGACCCACAGCAACTTAGTGAGAACCTGTCTCAAAATAAAAAATAAAAAGAGCTGAGGATATATAGCTTAGTGGTAAAGTACCCCTGTACTCAATTCCCAGTACCAAAAAAAGAAAAAAGAAAAAGTGTTGCTAAATAATGATATACTCTTATAGTCATTTTATTAGTACATATCTTCCCTAAAGGACTTTTGCTAACCCTCCCCTTTTAATTATGGTATTGTGTTCTATTTTGATTCAGTATTGACTCAATAAAGTCCTGAACTTGGCTTCTTTTAAACTGATCCTCAATACATCCCCAAAGAATGATCTTAAGCATCAAAACCGGTAATTTTTACAACTAACCAGAACGGATTTTAAATAGAACTGTAAAAGCTTTTTATATTTTAAGTTTTCTTCATTTGCTATTCAATTCCCAGTAGCCTCTCTGGGCAAACCAGTTTAAGGGCTGGGCAGTACAACGCAAATAGTAGGCTGCTTGATAACTGAACCCAAGGTAAAGTGAACAGTTCTGAGGAGAGCTAGAGCTCCCCCTCCTGTTTCCCATGCCAGGTTATCTCTTCCAGGAACAGACAACACAAATTCGAAACGACATGATTTAATATTTGTACAGACTTTGCCAAGGTCAGTGGCAAAAACAACAGGTAAGCCCTCTTCTCAGAAGTTCTCTCAACACCTAGACTCAGACTAATCCTTACATATAATTTGAATCCCTCCCCTTGTTATTCTTTTTTTTTTTTAATCTCTGTCACACAAGCTTCTACCATGCTTCTACCCAATTCTTCCTTCAAGAAGCAGTTAAACCACTTGGAGGACCCTCTACTATTTAGGCCACGTTAGTGTTTTTTTCATAATGTCATTCCCATATAGTAGCAATTCCACTGCCACAATAGGTAAGTTGAAGAAACAGAATAAGCAGAATAAGGAGGCACGATGTTTAACAAAAACCTTAAATCTATTTGGTTCATGACAATAAATCTATAATTCAGCTCACTTCACTCACCATGGGCAAAGATTCTGGTGGTTTCCTTTCCTTATACCAAATGTCTGTCTATACAAAGTCAAATTACTCCTCAATTGTTGTTTTAAACCATTTTGTTCCTACTAGCTTAGACATTTCTCTATTATACCACAAAGTCCTCCTTTTGAACAAAATAGTACACCCATATTTCTACAGTTTAATTTTTCTATAAGAAGGATCTCTTGAGATTTTTTTTCCTTGTTCATCCATATTTCATTTTCATTTATACCTTATGTGACTTTGCATAGAAATAGTTCAATAATGACACCCATTATAATTCCCCACACAAAAACCCAGAGAAATAGCAACTGCCTCAATCCCGTCTTACACTGCATCCTATTCAGGAACAGATGTTACATCTGAAAGCAATACCTCTGGGTCACTGGAGACAATTTGACCTCCAATTTCAACCCACAGCTCAAAGTACAACCATGAATTTAACACAATTTGCACATACATAGTGCATCCTACACTAGTCCAATTATATTAGTCCTCCTCCAAACTCAAAATTTCTGGGGAATGAAAGGCAAATTTCCTCATTTCAATTCTATTTCAGTATATTCTGGATCTGGACTGCAGTAGTTACTGATCACATGTGTCTAAGTAAAAATAAATAAAATTTAAAATTCAATGCCCAAAAAGCATTAGCTACATTTCAAGATCTCAAAAGTGTGGCTAGTACCCACTGTACCTACTCTATTAAGCAGCATAAATACAAAAAGTTTCTACCAATAAAATGCTCAATGCCCTAGTATTTTAAGAACTTTACCTTGAGTGCCTCAAATGTAAGCAAGACATCATTAGTCTGTTTCAAGTCAATATAGAACATCATCAACTCCCGTGATCCAAGCTGCATGAATATGGGAAGTAACTGAAATGAAGACCAAAAATAAATCTTAAATTTTGGCTTTATTTTTCACACATTCCCTATTCCATTCTGTGAATAAAGAAGAAATGAGGCATCTCTTCCCCTACTTCCTCATCAAGAATAAATATATTACCACAGTTTGAAAAAAAAAAATATTACCAGAAGTGACTTACACAGGACCTTACCAGTTTGGGACAAAGATTCTTCTGTAGTAGTTAAGAAACATATAAATGTATAAAGTGCTACTAAATAACCCAGAAATAGATAGTCCCAAAGTGTGAATGGTACACTTCCCAATAAGCTTACCTCCTGGTATTCTCCTAGAGGGGTCAAATATTGGAGAATGAGTCGCTGCTCAATAGCAGGAGTCATAGGATATAGGGTATAATTGGTGCCAATCACCCAGGGGGACATTTCTGACCAGCTGCTATTAGATAGCTCAACAAACATGCGATCTGGATCAGAAGATGAGAAACCCAACTTTTGCTTGGCTTTCCTAAAGCTTTCTCTGTCACCCTGTTTTGCTGACTTGTTTTTCTTCAATCCTCCTTCCTCAGGTTTGGTTGCTGAGTTTACTCTACTACTGGTCTTATGGCCTGAATCAAGATGAAAGGAGATCTCCATGTCTCCAGAAGCTTCTTCCTGTTCTCCATCCACTACATCTACTGCCATGTCACCATAGTCCATATCCACAGCTTCCTCATCCAGAGGCAAAAGGGGCTCAGAAGACAGCTTCCGTGGGCTAGGACGCTTGTTTTCTTGCCGCAAAGCCACTTCCTGAAGCTGGAGCTCCCTCAGTCTTCGAAGAACTATTGCCACCTATCAACAAATACAGCATAAAGGGGTTGTCTTCTCTACTTAAAATGATTCTTAACAAATAATTCTTATTTCCACTTAAAAAGAACTGTATACTCATACAGTCAGTCCAATGCCTGGTAATAACAAAAAATTTGATAAATATGTTGATTTGATTTCTGTAACTTGATAAAATTATACTACAGCTAAAAGCTTCATTCCCCATTCTTTCCAAAAGAACCCAAACCAGAAGATTTGCACCTAAAAGGCATTTATAACTGATTTGGTATGAATCAAGGTAGGCTGAACCATCCAACCAGAAGAGACAGAAACTTTTTTTTCAGCATTGGGAATTATTTCTAGGGCCTCATACATGACACCACTGTATTACACTCTCAGCCCCTCTTATTTTTTTTTGAGACCAGATCTCACTAAATTGCCAAGGCTAGCCTTGAACTTGCAATCTTCCTGCCTCACCTCCCAAGAAACTAGGATTATAGGCTTGCACTACCACATCTGGCTTAGTCATGAATCTTTTTTTAATTTTGGGCACCAGGGATTGAATTCAGGGGTACTCGACCACTGAGCCACATCTCCAGCCCTATATTGTGTTTTATGTAGAGACAGGGTATCACTGAGTTGCTTAATGCCTCACTTTTGCTGAGGCTGGCTTTGAACTTGTGATTCTCCTGCCTCAGCCTCCCAAAGTGCTGGGATTACAGGCGTGTGCCACTGTGCCTGGCTGTCATAGATCTTTTAAAAAGCCTTTGAGAGTCAAACATGGAAGTTTCTCAAACACTTCCATTAGATACTGTCATCTATATGGTAGATAAGTATATTATCTAAACTGTATATAATGACATAATTTTTTTTTTTGGTACCAGGGATTGAACCCAGGGGCACTTTACTACTGAATCACATCCCCATCCCTTTTTTTAAATTTTGGGACAGGGTCTCACTAAGTTGCTGAGGGCCTCATTAAGGTACTGAGGCTGACTTTGAATTTGTGATCCTCCTACCTCATTCTCCTAACAGGTGTGTGCCACCACACCTGGCCATAATTGATTTTTCAAATTAACCTATTTTTAAAAACTTTTTCTTTTAATTACTTACTTTGGGGGCCAACCCTAAGAAGCAGTATTATACTTAGTCTTAAAAAGAAAGGAGGAAGAGTCAGACATGGTTGCACACATCTATAATCCCAGTGACTCAGAGGGCTGAGGCAGGAAGATTCCAAGTTTCAGGCCAGCCTCACCAACTTAGCGAGACCCTGTCTCAAAATAAAAAGGGCTTAGAATTTAGCTCAGTGGTAAAGTGCCCTGGGTTCAATACCCAGTACCAAAACTCAACAAAAAGACTGTCTCAAAATAAAACATTAAAGGGGGTGGGGGGAGGCTGGGGATACAGCTCAGTGGTAAAGAACCTCTGGGTTCAATCATCAGGATCAAAAAACAAAAAACACAAAAAAAGTTGATGTAACTGTGCTCCAGTACAAGGTAATATATAATCAACTATTCAGATTCAGAAAACAAGAATAAATTTGGGAATACTCTCTCATAGCATACCACAATTCATTCTAAGATGGTCCTTACCAGCTGTGAATTTTCATCCCTATAGTTGGCAGCAATATCTTGATTTTCCATAGCACCTCCTAATAGTCCAGTAGAATATGTCCTCAAAGGCTGATCAGCCTCTCGGGCCCATTTGAAAAGATTCTCAACGATTCCTTCCTACAATCAAGGACAACCAAATAAAACGATTCAGAAAAGGACTACTTTTGCAGATAAAAATATAAGCAAAAATTTCAGTCTTATGACAAAAAAAAAGTTAAAATATTTCCATATTGTTAGCAAGAATAAAACATGAAACCAGGCAAAGTGGTACACACCAGCAGTTCTAACTACTCGGGAGGCTAAGACAAGAGTTCAAGACCAAGTGTGGAAAACACAGTTAAGACCCTGTCACCAAACAAAGCAAAAAATGAAAGTAAGCCAGGCATTATGGCACATGCCTGTAATCCCAGCTACTCAGGAGGCTGAGGCAGAAAGCTCATAATTCAAAATCAACCTGGGCAACTTAGTGAACCTATCTTAAAAAAACAACAGGGCCAGGCACAGTGGCCCAAGTCTGTAATCCCAGCAGCTAGGGAGGCTAAGGCAGGAGAAATGCAAGTTCAAAGCCAGCCTCATAAAAGCGAGGCTCTAAGCAACTCAGTGAGACCCTAACTCTACATAGAATACAAAATAGGGCTAGGGATATGGCTCAGCGGTGAAGTGACCCTGAGTTCAATCCTCAGTACCAAAAAAAAAAAAAAAAAAAACCAGAGCTAGGGATACAACTCAGTACTTGCCTAACATGTGGTAGGCCCTAGGTTCAATCCCTAGCACAAGAAAAAGAAAAAAGAAAAAAATTAATCTTCCAAAATGATCACCAACTAAAAGATCTAGAAAGAGACACACACACACACACACACACACACACACTTTTCTTTGGTGGTGGTACTGGGAATTGAACCCAGAAAACTCCACCACTGAGTTACATTTCCCAGTCCTTTAAAATTCTGGGATTGGGGTCTTACTAAATTGCCAAAGTTGGCCTTGAATTTACCATCCTCCTCCTGTCTCAGCCTCTCAAATTGCTGGGATTACAGGTATGCTCCTGTCATGCTGGACTCTGACTAAATTTCTAATAGCTTTAAAAATAAAGCAAGCAGCCAAGCACAGAGGTACACATCTGTAATTACAGTTACTTGAGATGCTGAGGCAGGTGGATCACAAGTTCAAGGGCAGTCTGGGCAACTTAGGAGGCCCTAAGCTAAGCCCAAGCAACTTGGCAAGACCCTACCTCAAAATAAAAATAAAAAGGGCTGTAGCTGTAGCTCAGTGCTAGAGTGCCCCTGGGCTCACTCCACAGTACCAAAAATAAATAAATAGGGGCTGGGATTGTGGCGCAATGGTAGTGTGCTTGCCTAGCACGCGTGAGGCACTGGGTTCGATCCTCAGCACCACATAAAAATAAAGATATTCTGTCCACCTACAGCTAAAAAAATAAATATTTTTAAATAAATAAATAAATAAAGCAAGTAAGCACTGGGAGCTTAGATCAGGTTCCATCCCCAGCACCAAACAAGATAAAATTATAAAGCAGACTATGAGGCACATCCAATTCCACAGCAAATTTTTAAAGCTGAAAGACAAGACATTTGTATTATTTTTAAAAACATAGCAATCAAGCTGGGCATGGTGGTGCACACCTATAATCATAGCAAATCAGGAGACTGAGTCACAAGTTCAAGATCAGCCTGGAGAACTTAGCAAGACCCTCTCTCAGAATTAAAAATAAAAAGGGACAGGGATGTACATCAGTCATGGAGCACTCCTGGGTTAAATACCCAGTACCACAAACGGACACACACACACAAAGTACCCATGCACAATGACACACCCCTGTAATGCCAGCAACACAGAAGACTGAGGCAGGAGGATTAAGTTCAAGGACAGCCTCAGCATTTTAGTCAGATTCTCTCTCTAAATAAGTATAAAACGGGCTCAAGATAGGACTCAGTGGTAGAGTGCCCCTGGGTTCAAACTCCAATAATGCAAAAAGTAAGTAAATAAAACAATAGAAACAAATACTATTTTTTGACAGTTGAAATGTACAGTCACTATGAAATTAACATTTTCTTGTCTTAACAGCACTTATTTTTACTTGAAATTACCAATTTATCATGTCTGCCTGTCCTCAAATGCATACATGACGAATATAATAAGCTCCTAAATTGCTGACAAAATATTCTAGTACCTTGCACAAAAACCTGTCTTCAGTTATTAACTGAATGAACATTAAATATTACCAAGAACAGGATAAACTTCCTTGAAAAACAAGAGTTACCAAAGAGTAAGAATTTAGATAAAATCCCAAATCTATTTTAAAAACAAAATCTTTAAAAGATTTTTAAAACTACCATAGCACCCAGGCAGCAAGTACTACAAATAACTATATAAATTTTTCTTTTGCTTATCTGGATTTCTTAAATTTCTATAACATACATTGCTATTTGAATAAGAAAGACAAGTCCAACAGATCATCATTCAGTTAAAAAACAAAACAATGACTTTTCTTTTTAGCAAGTACCTTTTCTTGAAAAACAACAGCAGTTTCCAGCCCTGGCATGATGTCCAGTAGCAGTCTGCAAGCCGCAGTGTTTAATGGGGGCTCTCGGCTTGTCATCACATATGCATTTACCAGCTATAAAGAAAAAAAGGAATACTTTTTTCCAAAACTCAACCCAAATTATGGAAAATTATTGAAAATTCTTAATATATTCCCATCACTTTCTTAAAAGACATAAAAGAATACCATACCCAACAACTGTTAATTAAGTCTTGAATTATTATAAATAGTTATGGCCAGGGAGATTAGTGCATGCCTATAATCTCAGCAACAACTCTAGAAGCTAAGGCAAGAGGATAACAAGTTCGAGACCTGTTTCAGCTACTTAGGGAGATCTTGTCTCAAAAATAAAGAATAACCTATGTATGTATATGTCAAAATACATTCCACTGTCATGTATAACTAAAAAGAATAAATAAAAAATGTTTAAAAAATAAAGAATAGTCAGGTGTGGTGGCACATGCTATAATCCCAGCAGCTTGGGCAGCTGAGGCAGAAGGATCACAAGTTCAAAGTCAGCCTTTCAGCAACTTAGCCAGGCCCTGTGTCAAAATAAAACATAAAAAGGGCTGGGGATGTGACTCTGTGGTCAAGTACCCCTGGGTTCAATCCCTGTACCAAATAATAAAAATAAAAAATAAAAAAGGCTGGGTATATAGCTCAGTGGTAACATACTGCTTGGTTCAATCCCTGGTATAAAACAAAACATACTGAAGTTATGATTTTGCTTAGCCAAGATTGTATAGTGTCTTCTACAGCTTAAAAAGTCAAATTACCCCTCACAAAAACAAATCAGCAACCACAGAAATTAAGGCTCAAAGGACATTGAAAAGAAACACCTCCTCACACTTATATATACTTCTTCCATCACTATATTAGGGATTGTACCCCAGGGACACTTTATCAATAGGCTACATCCTTAGCCCATTTTATTTCTGAGACAGGGTCTAAGTTGCTGAGCTGGCCTTCAACTTGTTAGCCTCCTGCTTCAGCCTCACGAGTGAGATTATAGGCATGTGCCATGGCACCTGGCACCAAACAAACAAACAGCATATACACTTCTTCAAAGTATAAAACAGGGCAAGATAAGCCCCAGATTCTTGACAATAGTTAATGAAAAACTTGAATATTATACTAAATTATATGTACATATGTACCAATAAAACTTTTCTTTTGACACATCTAAGTTTTATTGAATCTCTACTATTAAGTAAGTAATAGTTACCATTACTATTTTCTGTGCTGAGTACATAACAGTAAATAATTATTGACAGTCTGATCAACAAAGGCTTAGAGGGGCTGGGGTTGTGGCTCAGTGGCAGAGCACTTGCCTAGCATGTGTGAGGCACTGGCTTCAATTCTCAGCACCATATATAACTAAAGGTACACTGACAGCTAAAAAATAAAAATAAATAAATAAATAAATAAATAAAAATTTTAAAAGGCTTACAATCCAACAGAGGTGACAGGAAAACATAATTATCTGAGTACAGGATGCTACATGCCTCCAAGCCAAGCTACTTAGGTAGATGAGGCAGAAGGATCGCAAGTTCAAGGCCAGCTTGGGTAACTCAGCAAGACTCTGTCTCAAAATAAAAAAAAATTTAAAAGGCTAAGGGTTGGAGCTGGGGGTATAGCTCAATGGTAGAGTGCTTGCCTAGCACATGTGAGGCACTGGGTTCGATCCTTACCACCCTATAAAAATAAATAAAATAAAGATATTATATCCATCTATAACTTTAAAAAAAATTTTTTTTAAAGGCTAGGAAATAAAAATAAAAAGTTCTGGAGATTGTTTGCCTAGTATGCATGAGGTCCTGGATTCAATCCACACTACTACAAGGAAAAAAAAAAAGCTTAAGGATGCTACAGAAGCCCCTTAGGAAGCCATACAACCCATGCAAAGGACTCAGAGGAAGGTTTAGAAAGGAAAGGTTCAAAGTTAGAAATCAGAACAAAAAAGACAAGTAGGAAGTAACTGAGAAAAGGAGGGCCAAAGCCAAAGGTCAAGAAATGAAGCTGGAGAGAACAAAGGCCAAAGACAAGTTTGGTTTTTAATACCAAACTAAGGAATTTAAAATTTTATCCTGAGGGCAATGAGACGCTATTAAAGGATTTTAAACATAGGATGACCAGTTTGTGTATTTTAGAAAGACTTCCGGGCTATAAGACAAAGAATGGATCAAAGGAGGACAAAACAAGAAAACAATTAAAGGCTATTATAGTAGCCCAGGGAGAAGTGATAGTGGCTAAACTAAGATCTGGCAACAAGGGCAGAAGGTAATGAAAAAATCTGTCACTTTTAAGGGGGAAGGAACAATACAACCTAATATACTCATGAACAAAGGAACTTGAAGGACTAAAGGATACCTGGACAGATAAGGACATCATTACTGAGCAACAGAACAAGAGAAACAGATTATGGTGCAAATAGAGTTGCAGATTCAGTGTCTGTGGGACATATCCAGGTCTGGAATGTCTGGAAGGCAGCTGAAAGTAATATGAAGCTGAGAAGGCACTGGTGACTCCCTTAATTTAGGAGTCAATACTAATACAGATGATAAGCACCTTCATACTTAATCTCACTCAAGGATTACAAAAATGTTCTGAGGTAAGTATTATCATCTCCATTTTACAGTAAGGCTTAGAGAAAATAAAGCTCGAAAAGCAGAGCACTTGCCTAAGACGAAAGTCACTTGCCCAAAGACGAAACTAAGTAAACAGTGGGGCTAGACTTAAACTCAAGGCCCATGCTCTCAAGCATCATGCCATTCCACCTCCAAACAAACCTAACAGCCACAATTCGTTGAGCTATTACTAAATTCAGAAGCTGTGAAATATACACTTTTTTAATTTATTCTTCACAACAGCCCTGAATTAGATAATGCACCTTCCACACATCCAACACACAAAACACTGTTTTAATGCAGAATCATACCATGTATACCATCCTTATTTTTCCATGCAAAAGCCCAAAAGAACTCCTATAGTCACAATTTCAAAATCATCTTGCCCAAGAATGAGTATAGATGCAACTTGGGAGCCATCACCAATATCTGAATGAACAAAGTACACACCAAAGAGAAAATAATTTGGAAACAACCAGGCAAGAAAAAAACCCTGGTTACTCTTATTTCAACTGAATGAATACCAAATAAAAATCTACCCACTCTTCTCCCAACTTTGCCAAGGCCTTCAGTGAAAGCAAATTATTTACAAAAATAAATTAATAAAGGTACAGCATCTCCTTATGATAATCTCTGGAGAAAAGTAAGAAGCAAACCTACTGCATTCATGAAATCATCATTCTTGAAGAGTATTCTCAGCAAGTGGCCCAGCATACATTCTGGATCAGCTCGACCTACCAAAAGAAGAAGGGAGGAACAAAGGAATGAGTAAGTCATCCCAGTCAAGTAACTCAGACCTCTGGAATGGTACCTAGGTTGTTGTAAGTACTAGTAAAAAATGCTGCAAAAACAAAGAAACACAAGATTCTTTTTCTGAATTAGATTTCATAAGAAACATTCTATAAATTTAAAAGTGACAATATAAAAATTTGAGACACTGCTCTAACCTTCCCATTTCCCACTATATTGCCTACATGACAACACTGAATTAAATAATGGAACACTGGATCCACACTAGCATCACCAAGGGTATACAAGATTTACAAAAGAATCATAAAGCAGCCTAAGAGGAAAAAAAAGAAAAAACACCTGACTCCACAGCCACAGCAAGGTAGGAAGCACATTTCTTTTGAGGGATGACAGGCTCCAAGTTAATCTCTCCTTCAACTATTCTGACAACAGCTGCAGAGATACATCCTCAAACCTGTAAGAACACCCCAGGTAGGAATAAAGGAAGTAAATCCTACTAAGTAATCACCTACGCCAAAGAGACACTAACCTTGACCATCTCAACTTCCTACATCCTAAAGAAAGGAGGCAAAGGAACTAGGAGTTGCTACTCAATGCACAGGCTAAAGGTAAATGAATGAGCTAATGACTGGAAGGATTATTGGTTAATTTTGGAAACAGATACCTTCTGTTTCCTTTCAGAGCACTGAAGTGGCAAATTTATCAAAGGATACATAAAAAATGAAGAAAAGATGTGAGCTGCTGATATTATATTTTGTTTTGGGGTTTTATTTGATTGTTTGGTTTGAATTGGTTTGGTTTGGTTTGGTTTGGTACGGTACTTAGGAATGAACCCAGAGGTGCTTTATCACTGAGTTACATCCCCAGTCCTCTTGATTTTTTGAGACAGGATATTGCTAAATTGCTAAGGCTAGCCTGGAACTTGCCATACTCTTGCCTCAGCCTCCAGAGTTGCTGGAATTATAGGTGTGCTCCATCATGGCCAGCCTGATATGAAGTTTTTACTAACCTATAATCAGTACCTCAAAGAAATTCACAAAAAGTTACAAGAATGGAATCATAAAAAACAAATGAGAGCCAGGCGCGGTGGCTCACGCTTGTAATCCCAGCACTTAGGGAGGCTGAGACAGGAGGATCGCAAGTTCAAAGCCAGCCTCAGCAACAGCGAGGTGCTAAGCAACTCAGTGAAACCCTGTCTCTACATAAAACACAAAATGGGGCTGGGGATGTGGCTCAGTGGTTAAGTGCTCCTGAGTTCAATCCCCAGTACCAAAAAAAAAAAAAACAAGTGAGGACTTTACCTAATTCCTACTGTTTATAAATTAAGAAACCAAAATCCTTATTTTTATTTTTAAAAAATTATGCCAAGGGCTGGGATTGTAGCTCAGTGGTAGAACGCTTGCCTCGCATGCGTGAGGCCCTGGGTTCGATCCTCAGCACCACATACAAAGCAATAAAATAAAAATACATTGTGTCCATCTACAACTAAAAAATATTTTTAAAAAATTAAAAAAAAATTATGCCAATGTCAAACATTAAGAGGTGCAAAGGAAAAACTGACTTTTACTTTTCTACTGGGGAAAAAAAAAAGTATATTTTAATATTTATTTTTTAGTTGTAGGTGGACAGAATACCTTTACTTTTTTTATGTGGTGTTGAGGATTGAACCCAGTGCCTCACACATGCTAAGCAAGCACTCTACCACTGAGCCATAACCCCAGCCCAAAAGCATATCATTTTTTATCCTTCCTTTCTTCTTCATTACTACTTCATCCTCTCCTAAGTTAAGCATGATCATCTCTTTCTTTTGATAATCCCATGTTTTAACTTAATTTCTGATTTTACATTCACATTGGTATTTTCTTCATGCTCTATTGCCTTACTGAAGATTTGGGAAACTGTCCAGGAAAATCTAGGACAAAAGCAGCATATAACATCACATAAACAACTAAACACTCAATTTGAAATGCCTAGCTAACATTTGCAGACAAAAGCATAAGAAACAAATAAACCCTGAAACATCCAGATGGATACATAATATTCTTATTTTTATGGCTCCTATTTATTTATGCTATCTCACCACACACAAAACTTCAGACCCTCTCCACAAAGGACTGCTTCTAACTAGAGTTTATATGCAGTGTGACACCATTCATGACTTAAGCTTTGCCTGCTAGTAATCTACCTTAGAAAAAAAATAAAATGGCAAAATCTCAAGTCCCATACAATTCTGTATTTTAGCAAATTCCATGCCAAAGTAAGTCTGTCATGATTCTAAGTCAGCCCCAACAACAACAACAACAAAAATTTAACACAAGAGGCATACTTTAGCTGTCAAGACACTAAAGCAGACATGTAGAAGTTTACTTATAGTGCTAGGCATTTAGCTCAATAGTAGAGCCCTTGCCTAGCATATCTAACGCCCTAGGTTCAATCCCCAACACCACCCACCAAAAAAAAAAAAAAAAAAACCCCAGAGAGAGAGACAGACAGAAGTACTAATCTGTTTGTTGTTTATTCAGTTCTAAATACCAACATTCTAACTAAAAGCAACACATGAATACATTTTCAACTGTTATTTCCCTACGATAATTATCATTAGAAAGATGAAGGCACAGAAGAAAATCTCTTTTTGGTTTAAAAAAATAAATCCGGCTAGAGTTGTGGCTCAGTGGTAGAGCACTTGCCTAGCATGTATGAGGCACTGGGTTCAATTCTCAGCAACACATATAAATAAATAATAAAATAAAGGTCCATCAACATCTAAAAAGTATTTTTTAAAATAAATTAATAAATAAACCAGAAGGGGGAAATATTTTTCTCTTAAGTTTTTGTAAGTATACCAACTAAGTTAACTAAGGTATACTTAATTTAGCTCCTTTAAATTAGTTATGTTCTATTTGATCTATAAATATCACAAATATTTCCATTTTTTCCAGGTATTTATTTTTCCTCATTGCCCTCACATGGAGAAACGTTATAATAAATAATAAACATGTAATAAATAAAAGGTCTTAGAACTTAACACAGAAAATGCTATTTCAGTTGAAAAATACTATTAATAACTTTCTTTTGTAAGGAAAAAAGACCCAAGCTTAAGAAAACATCTTACCAGGATGTCGATCATCAAATGGGTCTGGATCTCCCTTACGATATTCTTCAGTTTCTTTTTCAATCAATTCAGACATCCTAGCAAAGGGAGGAAAGGATCAATTCTAAACATACAATAAAATGTACCACCACCTACAATTAATTCAATAATTGAGGTATAAAATAAAAGGAAAAATTAGAAAACAGTATTTTTCTGATGAGCATATAAATCTAAACAATCATCTCATAAAACATTTTCTACCCCTGTAGTAATTCTTCTCTGAATACTCCTTGCCTCAACATTAAAAAAAAAAAAAAGAAAGAAAGCACCACCATCAATCACCTTGGGAGACAAAAAAAACCTATAAGCCATCATTAAAATCTTCCTTTTCTCCTCATCCTACACAATAATTCTTGTTAGCTCCACCTACAAGATACCTCCTGCTCCAATCAGTTCTCTAAATTTTGACCGCTCCTATCCTTACCCAGACCATCAACATTAACTACCTGAATTACTTCCAACATCCTTTTTACTGATCTTGCTTCCTGCTTTCATGCTTAATCTTACACAATTCATTCTCTAACTTCCAATGACTTACCACAATATCTTGAATTAAGCCCCAAATCCTACCTTGGCCTCTGCCAAGTAACTGTTCATCTGATGATTTCACTCACTACAGATTAGCTTTTTTTTTTAAAATATTGTTTCCTGCATGGTTTGTTTCCTCAGTCATAATCCACAAGACTCTGAGAAGTTATAGGAATATGCAGGCACAGACACAAAGCCTTGATTCATCTCCAAAATTGTACAAAGGGATTGTACATTACGGGGCAGAGTCCTACGCTCCCCCATACCACCAGGACAGAGCCGGAGGAGAGAGACCTCTCAGGGTATCCATGTGAGGCAGATTAGTTTTGCCTGTTCTAGAATTTGCACAAATGAAATCACATATTCTCTTATTATGTGTGGCTTCTTTTACTAGCATGTTTTGAGAGTCATCCATGTTGTTAGATATATCAAATTCTTTTTTTTTTTTTTTTTTGGTGCATATTCTCTTTGCTACGAAGGGCCATTACACAAATTATAATTAGAATTATGTATTTTAAGATCTACCAGTATTCTCGCCAGGCACGATGGTACATGCATATAATCCCAGCAGCTCGAGAAGCTGAGGCAGGACGATCATGAGTTCAAAGCCAACCTCAGCAACAGCGAGGTGCTAAGCAACTCAGTGAAACCTTGTCTCTAAAATACAAAATAGGGCTGGGGGCGCTGTGGCTGTGGCTCAGTGGTAGAGCGCTTGCCTAGCATGTGTGAGGCACTGGATTCAATTCTCAGCACCATATATAAATAAATAAAATAAACATCCATTGACAACTAAAAAAATATTAAAAAAAAAAAAAATAGGGCTGGGGATGTGGCTCAGTGGTCAAGTACCCCTGAGTTCAATCTCCAGTACCAAACTTATTAAATAAATAAACAAATAAATAAACAGGTCTGGGGATATGGCTCACTGGTTAAACACCCCTGGGTTCAATCCTCTGTACCAAAAATAAATAAATAAATAGAACTAAGCCAGGTGTAATGGTGTACACCTATAATCCCAGAGACTCAGGAGGCTGAGGCAGGAGAATTAATAGTTCAAGGCAGGAGGATTAATAGTTCTCAGCAATTTATTGAGACCTTGTCTAAAATTTAAAATTTTGAGTGGTAAAGTGTTCCCAGGTTCAATCCCTTCTACCAAAAAAAATTAGAACTACTTGTCAATTATGAAAACTGGGAATTTAAAAGAAGTAAGATAATTAGTTTAGGATGGACTATTAATTGAATTGGAGCAAGAGGAAGCTCTCTGGAGTGGTACTAAAGGTTTTATAACTTGATAAGGGTGATGGTTTTGAGACAAAAGAATCCATCAAGCAGAGTGTAGTATGTAAATTACACATCAAAAATTTTTCAAAAATTTAGATTTAAGTTTATATAGCTTAATTGAAAGCTCAAAGCCAGTTCCTTTCAATATAATCAAGAAAAAAGTCTAGGGGCTGGGGTTGTGGCTCAGCGGTAGAGCGCTTGCCCCGCATGCGTGAGGCCCTGGGTTCGATTCTCAGCACCACATACAAAGCAATAAAATAAAGACATTGTGCCCATCTACAACTAAAAAAATATTAAAAAAAAAAAAAAGTCTAACAAAAGGTCAATTAAAGTTACAAACTGGGCTACAGATGTAACTAATGGTAGAGTACTAGTTACCCAATTTGCACAAGGTCCTGAGTTCATCCCTAGCACAATAAAAAAGAAAAAAAAATGTAGTTATCAATGATATTTTTAGTGACAAATAAGATGAGGTTCAGTGTCTCTTAACAGCTGATACACAAAAGGTCCTCAAATATTTGATTTAATGAACTGTCTCATTTAAGTTTTTTCTATTCTTATAACCTCCACAATGTTTATGAACCACACTACCTCATTAAGTATTTCATTATACACTATTTTGTATTACTCTGCATTACTTCTTCTCTGTTAGGCTTATGTCGCTTTCCAGATGGTTATTTCCTTAAGAACAGTGGCTTTGCACTGCTGAACAGCACAGTAAAAAGGCTATGGATCCAATATGTTAATGAATGTGAAATAACCTTGAAAATGAAAGATTACATTTGTGGAGTTTTGTTTTTTTTATAGTACTGGAAATTGAACCCAGCAGCTCCTACCACCAAGCCCATCTCTAACCCTTTTTATTTTGATATAGGGTCTCACTAAACTGCACAGACAGGCCTCTTACTCAAAATCCACCTGCCGTAGTAGTCTCTCACATTGTTGGGATTACAGGTATGCACCACCACACCCAGCAACATTAAATTTTTTCTTTTTGGTACTGGAGATTGAAATCAGGGGCACTCAACCACTTAGCCACATCCCCAGCCCTATTTTGTGTTTTATTTAGAGACAGGGTCTCACTGAGTTGCTTAGCGCCTCGCCGTTGCTGAGGCTGGCTTTGAACTTGTGATTCTCCTGTCTCAGCCTCCCTAAGTGCTGGGATTACAGGCTTGTGCCACCGCGCCCAGCTCATTAAATTTTTTTTTTAAATATTTTTTTAGCTGTAGATGGACACAATGTCTTTATTTTATTGCTTTGTATGTGGTGCTGAGGATCAAACCCAGGGCCTCACGCATGCAAGGCAAGCGCTCTACCGCTGAGCTACAGTCCCAGGCCCTCATTAAATATTTTTAATATAAGTATTTGATAAGTATTTCTTGAACCCAAACCTAACATTATCATATCTACTAATGACTCACCTTTCACAGTAACATTACTAAACATGTTAAGCTGGGCGTGGTGGCAAACGCCTATAATTCTGGGGGGGGGGTGACACACGACACCTAAGGCAGGAGGATCACAAGTTCAAAGTCAGCCTTAGCAATTTAGCAAGGTCCTAAGCAACTCAGCGAGACCCTATCTCTAAATAAAAAAATACAAAAAAGGGGATAGGATGTGACTCAGTGGTTAAGCACTCCTGGGTTCAACCCCCGGTACCAAAAATAATAATAATAATAATACATATTAACTGCACAATATTCAGATTCTCTACTTTGCTGTAGCTGCATTTCAAATATCTTCTCTTAGCAACTTGGGAGGCTGATGCAAGAAGATCACAAGCTCAAGGCCAGCCTCAGCAATTTAGCAAGGCCTATCTCAAAATAAAAAGGTCCAGGGATATAGCTCAGTCATAAGTGCCCATGGGTTCAATTCCCAGTACCAAAAAAAACACTTTCTTTAGTAGTCTTAGTAGTCTTAGTACGGAAAAAAAAAACACCTGTACTTTCACATATTCCCCATGTATTCAGAGCAGTTGGAAACAAAGCATTTATCTGTTTTTAAACTTGCATAAGATTTTAGTTCTTTCTTCATAAACATTATCACTGCATAAAAGAAGTTTTTCACAGTATGACATCAAAGATTAAATGTTAAAGATACCTATATTCCAGTGACATTCTCCTTAGAAAACCCATGAGCATTCCTCCCCAATATTTTTCATTTTTTTTTCCTCCTTAAGACAATCATTAAGCCAGATGCAGTCATGCATGCCTATAATCCCAGCTACTCAGGAGGCTAAGGTAGAAAGATGGTAAATTCAAGGCCAGTCTCAGCAATTCAGGGAGACTTTGTCTCAAAATAAACAAGGATTGGAGATGTAGTTCAGAGATAAAACATCCAGGGGTTCACATAGTTACTATGTACCAGGTACATCTGGGGCTTCATGGTACACGCCTATAATCCCAGCCACTCAGGAGGTTCAGACAGGAGGATCACCAAGTTCAAGGCCAGCTAGGGCAACTTAGCAAGATCCTGTCTCAAAATAAAAAATAAAAAGGGCTGGAGATGTAGCTCAGTGGTAGAGCACCCCTAGCTTCAATCCTCAGTATCACCAAAAAAGGAAAAAAAAAAGAAGACATAATTCAGGGGCTGCTGGGGGTGTAGCTCCATGGTAGAATGCATGAACAACTGCCTAGCATGCACAAGGCTGTGGGTTCAATACGCAGCACCAGCAAAAAAAAAAAAAAGACACAATTTAATCCTTTTTCCTCCAAGCTACTTTTAAGAAGCTTGAGATTTAGTGAAAAGACATGTTTTAAAAATTATAGTGCAGGGCTGTGGTTGTGGCTCAGTGGTGAAAAATTTGCCTAGCACATGTGAGGCACTGGGTTCGATCCTCAGCACCACATAAAAATAAATAAATAATCACGAGTCCAAAGCCAGCCTCAGCAAGGGCAAGGCACTAAGCAACTCAGTGAGACCCTGTCTATATAAAACAAAAAATGGGGCTAGGGATGTGGCTCAGTGGTCAAGTGCCCCTGAGTTCGATCTCCAGTACCAAATAAATAAATAAAGGTACTGTGTCCATCTACAACTAAAAATTATTTTTAAAAAATACAGTGCAATGTGGTAAGTGTTATAATGGGGGGAAATTGTAATATATATGTGAACAGTAGTATTTTTAAAAAAACAATAAATAAAGGGGGTGACCAAACCCACCTATGAAGTCAAAGTCAGGGAAGCTTTTATAGATATAATTTGTGAACCATTGTTCAAAGGACTGGAGCTCGTCAAGCCGACATGACAAGGAAAGATATTTCAGGCCAAAGAAACATCAAGTGTGGAGGCATACAGAGATTAGAAAACATAGCTACTCCTTAACAGAAGACCAATGAGGCAGAATAAAGAGGTCTGAAAAATCCACCTCTTATTCTGCAGGAACAAAGCAGCCATGGAAGAATGAAGAACAGAGGCATTACAATCAGATTTATGTATGAAAAAGATGAGTTTTCCAGCAAAGGGGAGCATCTATTAGAAAAGGATAAACTAAAAAGACACTCTAATGGGTCAGTGAAGACATGATCAATACCTGTGGATAGGAGTGAAAAGGAAAAAACAGAAATCCCCAGGGCTTGGTGACTGTGACTGTGTTGGGAAAGGAATACATTAGAGATGATGGCTCTTAGGGTTTTAGTTTATAACCATTTAGTTTAAAACCAAGGCAGGCAGAACAAAGGATTAAGTTGTGGATGAAGAAGGAGTTACAGATGAAGGCAAAAAGCTCTGTTTTAGACATGGTATGTTTCAGGTATCTGTAGGAAAGCCAGGTAATATATCTATACCAAGGATATGAGCGCGATCTAACTGTGACATGTCACCCCAATGATCACCAGGGTTGATTTGGCTCATCTGGCTAGCAAGGTGGGTATGCCTGTCCTATCTCCCTGCTCTGTGTGCATCCCTCCATAAACTGCACATTTGTTTATAGAGGATAACATTCCCCAATAGAGGAGAATCATTCTTTAGTCAAGAATATACAAGTAGCTGTGCTCCCCTGCTAAAACCTTCAAAAAAGCTCTCAAGATCTATAACAGAAAACTTAAAAAATTACCTGAAATTAAAAAGAAAACAAGAGGGATCTGAAAGTAGAAATACAAACCGGAAAGGGAACACAGAGTAACGGTTGAAATAATGAACAGGGATGAAAGTAGGTAGAATGGTTAAGAAGAGAGAAGAGAACCACAAACAAAACCCCGGGGTTAAGAGAGACACAAGAACCTGCAAAGAAGAATGAAGACAGGGCCCTGAAATGAAAGATAACAAATTTAGAAGCAAAGAGAAGCCAGGTGTAGTGGTACATGCCTGTAACCCCAGCAACCTGAGAAGCTGAAGCAGGAGAGTCTCAAGTTCAAGACCCATCTAGGCAATGCAAGACTCTCAGGAACTTAGATCCTGTCTCAAAAAATAAAAAAGGCTGGATATGTTGCTTAGTGGTAAAGCCCCCCCTGAATTCAATCCCCAGTACTAAAATAAATAATTAATAAAAAGAAAAAGAATTAGAACTCAGTCACGGTAAAAATATTCCTATACCTTTCCCTATATCAATTTTTCCTTTTTCTTAAAGTGTAGGTTTTTTTGTGTGTATGAAAAGAAAACTAGCATATGAGTCATGTATGAAAAACCACCTTAATTATTCATACCTGGTAAGGATAGGTACCATGTCCTGCCCACTGCCATGTTCCTTTTCCCACTGCTCCAGCAGGGTAGTGAGCTCGGCTTTTGAGTCCACATGTACCGCTACTGTAGTCATGACTTGGCCTAAGGAAGCCAAAACAACAACAGCAACAACAACAATAAATGAGCACAGGCAAATAAACCAGACATACTTCCCACAAAAGGAAAAGGGTAGAAAATAGATGAGCAAGCAAGGGAAATAATTAAAAAGCAAAGGAAATTTAACACATGGACCCTTCAGATAATTACATGTGGTACAGTGGGATACCCTGAATCCACATCAAGTCGTCATGAAAAGAAAAAGTCCTTTCACCTCCCTCAACCTGTTTCCTCACCTGTCAAATGAGGCAGGTTGATCAAAATGGTGATTCTTAACCTTTCTAAAACCCCCTTAGAGAATCAGACAAAGCTACAGTCTCTTTCTCTCTTGAAAAGTACATGCAGAGAGACAACAAATGTAGCTCTGTGCCTGCTATGCACAAGGCCCTGGGTTCAAACTCCACCACCAAAAAAAAAAAAATATATACACACACACACACACACACACACACACACACACACACACACACACACATATATATATATATATACCTAGTACATACAGCCCATGCAATAATCCCAGGTCTAGATCACTGAGGTCCAAATCTTTTGCTCGTTAGTCTTCGGGGGGGGAAGTTCTATAAAAGATAAACAATACATCCCTGTTAATTCTGAAAAGGCCAAAAAGTGAAGTAGTAATCATACACTGATCCACTTTATCACCAACACAAAAGTTGGAAAAGAATGCAATAAATCCATTGTCCAAAGGTGGGCAGGGTTGCTCAGGTCTATAGCCCTAGCTACACAAAAGGCTGAGACAGACCCCTATAGACTAGGAATCTGAGACCAGCCTAAGCAACATTAACAAGACCTCATAGTAAAAACTAAATAAGCCAGGTGCAGTGGTGCACACCTGTAATCCCAGTGACTCAGGAAGCTGAGGTAGGAAGATTACAAGTTCCAGGCCAGCCTGGGCAACTTAGCTAGATCTTGCCTCCAAATAAAAACAAAAAGGGGCCAGGGACAGTGGTACATGCCTGTAACCCCAGCAGCTCAGAAGGCTGAGGCAGGATTGTGAGTTCAAAGCCAGCCTCAATAAAAACGAGGCATTAAGCAACTCAGTTGCGACCCTGTCCCTAAATAAAATACAAAATAGGGCTGGTAATGTGGCTCAGTATTTGAGTGCTCCTGAGTTCAATCTCCAGTACCCCAAAAAAGAAAATAAAAATAAAAACAAAAAGGGCAGGGAATATAGCTCAATGGTAAAGTGCCCCTGGATTCAATCACCCGTACCAAAAATAAAAATAAAATAAATAAGTAAACCTATTTGTCCTTTCAGTCTCCTAAACTCCCTCACATCTGACTTCCTGGAAGGAGAAAAAGAGGCTGGAAAACAGGTAGTTATTGGGCTGAGTGAGAAGCAAAAGAATGCTGAAGGACAGGGACCTGCATGGGTTTAGGAGGAGTCAGATAAGACACCCAAAAGGAAAAGGTTTATAAGGAGCTCCAAAAGGGATAAATGAGACCCAAAATGTTTAGATGGTTCATAGAATCAATTTCTTTGCCAAAGCAGCCTTCAGGATCAAACATCAGATCCTGCCATGAAAAGTATATATTTTTACCAACCATTCTATAAAAATAGTTTCACACCAGAATGGGATTACTCGCTGATCTAGGCTTGTTAACTCTTCTAAAGATACCTACCATAAGACCAAAGAAATACATAACAGAAAAATACCACCAATTCTCTAAAGTACAAATACTTATTTTAGAGGCAATTCCAATAGCCAATAGTGATTCCTGTCACCCGAGCTACTCATTAACTCCAAAGGAAAACATACTAGCAAACTAAATACAGAACAAATTAAGAACAAAAGAGAACTTCAACAACATAGTAAGGAACATTATGAAACATTAAGATTACACACAATGAGGGCTGGGGATATAGCTCAGTTGGTAGAGTGCTTGCCTAGCATGCACAAGGCCCTGATTCCCAGCACCACCAAAATACACACACACACACACACACACACAAAATGACCAATCAGGATTACTCCCAGATTCCAAGAGTGGTTCAACATATGAAAATTGATCAATGTGACATACTACAATAACAAAGTGAAGCTGGGGAAAAAAAACAAACCATGATCATCATTACTAATGCACAAAAAGTATCTGACAAAACCTAACCCTTTTGTGATAAGAACAATCAACTAGCCTGGCAGAGGGGGTGGATGCCTATAATCCTAACAACTGAGGAAGCTGAGGCAGGAGATCACAAGTTTGAGACCAGCCTAGGCAACTTAGCGAGACCCTGTCTCAAAATAAAGTTCTTAAAAATGGGCTGGGTATCTAACTCAGTGGTACAGAGCCTCTGGTTTCAATTTCCAGTACCAACAACAACAACAAAAAAAGGTGGCCGCCAGGTATGGTGGCACAAACCTGTAATCCCAGCAAATCAGGAGGCTAAAAGCAAAAGGGTCATAAATTCAAGGCCAACCTCAACAACTTAGTGAAGCCCTAAGCACTGTAGCAAGACTGTCTCAAAATAAAAAATAAAAAGGGTTGAGGACTTAACTCAGTGATAAAGCACCCGTGTTCAATCCCAGTACCAAAATAAGTAAATAAAATAAAATCAGAAGTAAGACAAGTATGCCTACTTTTGTCCCTTCTACTGAACACTGTACTGGAATTCTCACCAGAACAATGAAGGAAAAATAAAGCCATCCAAGTTGGAAAGGAAAAAGTAAAATGGTCTTTATTTGTAGATAATATAATCCTATATACAAAAAATCCTAAAGTAGCCACATAAAACTGTTAGAACTAAAAAGCAAATTCAGCAAAGTTGCAGGATACAAGAACAACACAAAAAACCAGGCGTGGTGGCACACATCTGTAATCCCAGCAGCTCAGGAGGCTGAGAAAAGAGGATCACGAGTTCAAAAGTAGCCTCAGCAAAAGCAAGGCACTAAGCAACTCAGTGAGATCCTATCTCTAAATAAAATACAAAATAAAGCTTGGGATGTGGTTCAGTAGTCAAATGCCTCTGAGTTCAACCCCCAGTATCCAAAAAGAAAAAAGAAAAAAAAAAGAATACCCTCAAAATAAATTGCATTATCCAGGTGCAGTGGCGCAGGCCTATAATCTCAGAGACTTGGGAGGCTGAAGCAGGAGTACTGCAAAGTTCAAAGATACTTAGCGAGGTCCTGTCTCAAAATAAAAAATAAAAAGGGCTGGGGATATGGCTCAGTGCTTAAGTGCCCCTGGGCACTTTCTGATACCAGGGTTCAATCCCTGGTATCAAAAAATGAATAAATAAATAAATAAGCATGGGCAAATGAGGCTGGCAATGTATTTCAGCAGCAGAGCCATGAGTTTAGCAGGAAAGAGGCCCTCAGTTTAATCCCCAGCACCATAAAAAAGAAAACACAATGAAAATACCACTTCACATCTTCTAGAATGGCTATAATCAAAACACAGGAAACCATAAACACCAGCAAAAAAGTGAAGAGAGGGGAAGACACATTTCTGAGAGGAATACAAAACAGTACCTCAACTATGGAAGTTTGAGAGTCCCTACAAAAGCTTTTTTTTTAAACAAACATGGAATTACTTTATGACCCACAATTTCCCTATTACATATATACCCAAAGAATTCAAAACAAAGCCAGGTGTGGTGGCACATGCCTGTAACCCCTGCACTTGGGGAGGCTGAGACAGGTGAATCGTGAATTCAAAGCCAGCCTCAGCAATGGCAAGGCGCGAAGCAACTCAGTGAGACTCTTGTCTCTACCTAAAACACAAAATAGGGCTGGGGATGTGGCTCAGTGGTCGAGTGCCCCTGAGTTCAATCTCTAGTACCAAAAAAAAAAAAAAAGAATTCAAAACAAATAGTTGTACACAAAAGTTCACCGCAACTTTATTCAAAATAACCAAAGAATGAAAACAACCCAACTGTCCATGATCAGATAAATGGATAAAGTGTGGTATAGCCATACAATGGACTATTCAGTCATAGAAAGGAAATACTGATACATGTTACAGATGTGGATAAACCTTGAAAATAACATGTTAAGTGAAAAAAGCATACAAATGGTCACATTATCATCATGACTGCATTACATGAAATATCAAGAATAGGTAAATCAGCCAAGTGCAGAGGCCCACGCCTGTAATCCCAGCAGCTCAGGAAGATGAGGCAGGAGGATTGCCAGCTCAAAGACAGACTCTGCAAAAGCAAAGAGCTGAGCAACTCAGTGAGAACTTGTCTCTAAATAAAATACAAAATAGGGCTGGGGATGTGACTCTGTGGTTGAGTGACCCCAAGTTCAAGTGACCCTGGGTACTCCCCCCCCCAAAATAATAAGCAAATCAACATAATACAGAAAGCTAACTAGTGACTTCCAGAGACAAGAAGAAAAGGCAAAGGAGAATAATAGCTAAATGGGTATGAAGTTTCCTTTGCAGGTGATAAAAACTGGCTTGAAACTAGGAAGAGGTGATGACTGCACTACACTGTCAACGTACAAGATGCCACCAAATTATACATTTTAAAATTAGTGGTAAACCAGGGGTGGTGGTGTATACCTATACTCCCAGCAACTCAGGAGGCTGAGGCAGGAGGATCCCAAATTCAAGGCCACCCTTGATAATTTAGCAAGGCCTTAAGCAACTCAGTGAGACCCTATCTCAAAATAAGAAATAAAAAGAGCTGGGAGCCGGGCGCAGTGGCTCAAGCCTGTAATCCCAGCACTTAGGGAGGCTGAGACAGGAGAATCACCAGTTCAAAGCCAGCCGCAGCAATGGTGAGGCGCTAAGCAACTCAGTGAGACCCTGTCTCTACATAAAACACAAAATAGGGCTGAGGATGTGGCTCAGTGGTCAAGTACCCCTGAGCTCAATCCCCAGTACCAAAAAAAAAAGAGCTGGGGATGTGGCTCAGGGGTAAAGTGCCCTGAAGTTCAACTCCAAGTACCAAAAAATATATAAAATGAAAATCAAATGGTTAGTGGTCAATTTCATCATGCAAATTTCCATACATACATATGTTTGCTTGTTTACTCATTTTCCATACTGGGATTGAACCCAGGATGGTTTACTGTTGAGTGACATCCCCAGCCCTTTTTATTTTTGAGACAGGGTCTCACTAAGTAATCCAGGCCAGTCTGAAACTTGCAATCCTCCTGCCTCAGCCTCACAAATCACTGGGATTACAGGCATGAGCCACCTGGCTTCTTATTTATGTTCAAATGATGACACAAAATAAATATACTCCACACATACACAGAATATATGACAAAATAACAACTGTTGAAACTGAAAAGATAACCAGTTTGTTTCATTATTCTTTCAACATTTTTATTTTAAAAAGCTTAAAAATCTTCCTAATAAAAAGGTAGAGGCAGGCAATGTGGCATGTCTATAATCTCAGCTCCTGGGTAGGTGGAGGCAGGAGGATAGCAAGTTTAAGGCTACATAGGGAGATCTTGTCACAAAAATAATAAAGATAAAAGTTGGAGGGGCTTGAGATATAGCCCAGTGTGAGTATACATGAGCACAACACCCTGGGTTCAAACACAAAAAGGAAATTAGAAAAAATTGAGAAACATTTTCTTCCCTATTTAGAGCAACTACCAAAATAAACTGCCAAGTAAGAAAAAGTGCTTTTGTTTGTGAATAACATACTACATACTATAAACTAAAAAGGGTATCCCCCTGGAATAAAACATCCCTGAGAGAACACACAGGACATGAATATATTATATTACGGCAGGTAACTAACTAAGATAAAAGTAGGGGAGAGACTTTTCACTTTTCTCCTCTTTTTTGGTACTAGGGATTTAACCCAGGGGCACTTTACCACTGAGCTCCATCCCCAGCCCTTTTTATTTTTTAAATTAAAAAGGGTCTCAATGAGTTGCTGAGAGCCTGGCTAAATTGCTAAGACTGGACTTGAATTTGAGATACTACTGTCTCAGCCTCTCAAGTCACCGGGATTACAAACATGTGCCACCACACATGGCTGTCACCTCTACCATCTTTCTATTTTAAAACCTTTTGTAACTTTTTAATTGAACATAGAATGTCTTCTTTTCTAATCCACTATACTGAATGTCCTATTCAGCATAAGCTATCCCAAAGTCTAAAATAAAGTCAATTTTTAAAACTGATTCCAGTTGGGCGCAGTGGGGCATGCCTGTAATCCCAGCACTTTGGGAGGCCGAGAACCACAAGTTCAAAGCCAGCCTCAGCAACAGCGAGGTGCTAAGAAACTCAGTGAGACCCTGTCTCTAAATAAAACAAAATAGGGCTGGGGATGTGGTTCAGTGGTCAAGTACCCCTGAGTTCAAGCCCCAGTACCAAAAAAAAACAAAAACCTGATTCTGGAGCTGGGGTTGTGGCTCAGTGGTAGAGCACTTACCTAGCATATGTGAAACACTGGGTTCGATCCTCAACATCACATAAAAATAAATAAAAGTATTATGTTCATCTACAACTAAAAGAAATATTTTTTTAAAAAAACTGTGAGACTAGAGTTATTGCTCAGTGATAAGAGTGCTGGCCCAACATGCAAGAGACCCTGGGTTTGATCCCCAGTGGTGGCAGGGTGGGAAGGTCTGATCCTAAGTCCAAAAAAAAATCTAGCTGGGCGCTGTGGCACACACCTGTAATCCCAGTACTTTGGGAGGCTGAGATAGGAGAATAGTGAGTTCAAAGCCAGCTTCGGCAACAGCGAGGCGCTAAGCAACTCAGTAAGACCCCATCTCTACATAAAACACAAAATAGGGCTAGAGATATGGCTCATTGGTCAACCACCCCTGAGTTCAGAGTTCAATCCCCGATACCAAAAAACAAAAATCCTTTAGGAAGGTTACAATCTTAAAACAAGTATCTATAAGCACTCTTCCTTATTAAAACCACTGTAACCCAGTGGTAGAGCATGTGCCTAGCATGACAAAGGTCCTGAGTTCAAAATCCAGTACCTTTATTTGTTTATTTTTTTGGTACCAGGGATTTTAACCAGGGGAACCTAACCAATGAGCCACATCCCCAGCCTTTTCTTATATTTTTATTTTGAGACAGGGCCTCCATAAGTTGCTCAGGGTCATTGCTGAGGCTGGCTTTGAACCTGCTATCCTCCTATCTCAGCCTCTCAAGCTGCTGGAATTACAGGCAGGCAACACTGTGCACAGCTCCAGTATCTTTAAAAAGAAAAGAAAAAGGCGGATGTGCATGCCTGTGATCTCAGCCACTCCAGAGGCTGAGGCTGGAGGATCATAAGTTAGAGGCCAGCCTCAGCAACTTAAGGGAACCCTGTGTCAAAATAAAAATTAAAAAGGGCTAGGAATATAGTTCAATGTTAGAGCACCTTGGGTTCAGTTTCCAATGCCACAAAAAGGGGGGAACAAAAGAGGAAAAATCTAAGTATACAGTTTCACATAAAAACTTAATCACTGTGACATATGAGATCATGTGCAACTTCCTTATTGTCCATGACCATCTCCTCTACAAAAACAACACAATTGGTAGTAAGCCAATTCAAATCACTTCAATTAAACACATGGTTCATTCTATCAGATTCCTCCTCTATTAAATTTAACAACTGCACAACGACGGTAGAACAGTAAAACACTGTGCTCAGCAAAACTACCCGAAAGATGCTAAATACAAAAACATTTCCCTACGTTTCCCAAATTCTACTATCTTAACATCCAAAAGCACACCACCACTCGAAAATGGGCAATGAAAACTCGCTACGATACAAAACCCAAATCCTTCAGAAAAACACTAAATCAATTCCTAAAGTCTTAATAAACATACTTACACAAACCTTAAAGGTGAACTCCAGTAAACCGTAAAGAAAAAATTCTGGATGACGCTAACCAATGAACCTCTCTATTAACAAAGCGTTCAGAACAAGAAGATGCTAGTATAAACTAATTAAAATGTGGACGAATTATAAGGGTTCACTGAAAAGACACAGGTAGTAAGAAAAATCGAGAGCAATTTGTGACTCAAAAAGTACTACTGTGTACACTCCAAAACTACTATTTCAACGATACCAAGGCAATAAGAGGAAGAGAGAAACTGTTTCCGAAGAGAAGAGCAAGTTAAGAAAACTTCTCAGACATCACAACTGAAAACAACTACAACCCCTGGAAATAGAATCCCAGGAAGCTTGGCGGGCAATCAGATGTTTGACTCCACCACGCAAGACCCGCAAACCTCTCTCTACACTCCCGCCTCCGACGGCGGTGGGAGGAGTTACTGGAGAGCTCCACCCCCTCGCCGGGTCCAAGAGCTGGGCGGGTGCAGGGGGAGGTGGCACGAGGCCGAGGGAGGGAAGAGCCCGCCCAGGTGACTGGAGCTGGAGGCGGAGACACAGTTCGGGAAGGGGGCCGCCGTACGGCAAGGAAGATGGAACCCCCCAGACCGTACGGAACCAAGACGCGAGAATTGGCAGAAAAGAGGTGACAAGGGAAATGAAAGGCGCCCGCCGCCTCCAGGTAGGGGCGGGTACACCCCTGCCCCCCACTCCGGGCGGAAGAGTTACTCTCGGGAAGCTTCTTTAGGGGACTGGAGAAAGAACTGGAGGCCCCGCCCCCAGGCCAGGAATCCAGAGGAAAAGTCCTGTCAGGCCCCGGGCCCAGCCACTCCCGCGGCCCGGCCCGCCCCCTCCTCGCCGGCGGCCCAAGCAGGTGCCACCCCTCCCCCAGCCGGGCGCCCACTCTCCCGCTCCGCCGGCTGCGCGCCGCCTCCTCGCGCCCCTCCCGAAGAGTTATCTCCCTCCTTTTTCCACTCACCTTCCCTGGCGGCTCCGCCGCTTTCCCCCTGACCCCGCCAGCGGACACGGTTCACACACACTGCCTCAGGTCCCGCACTCACTCACCCTCACTCACACACACAGCGCGACCACGGCTTTAGAGCGGCCCACATATTATGCGTCACTCGCGTGCTACGTGCCCCGCGCGCGACTGCGCGCGCGCCGAGTTGGCGCGAGGATAGCGAGCAGAGGGCGGGAGTAGAACGCTCCGACTGCGGGGGTGGGGGGGTGGGGCGGAAATCGAAGCGCCCCGGGGATGCCTGGGAAATGAAGTTCCGCGGGGACGCCAATATCGATTGGAGCATGTCGGAACTTGTAGTTTTCTATATTGAAGCCAAACTGCCTGTACTCACTGGCTGCTTGGGAAGACGGAAGCTAAAAGTAAGGGACTTGATTCTTCTACAATCGAACTATAACTGCTTGGTACTTTTTCAGTGGTTTATTCTGCCCTATGTGTCAGCGGAGAGCTTCTGTGTTATTCTATTTTCCACGTCATTTCTCGAATATACCAGGATCAAAGAAAATATTTCCCACAAGCATTTATTACACGGAAGTATCTGGTTTTTGCCTTTCTGTTCAAGACATAGCCTGTAGGAATCAATAAATATTTATTACCACACACATTATTTATGTGGCAGAGAAATGAAAAATCAAAAGCCCACAGATGACTGGGTGTGCTGGTGCACACCTAACAGCCTCTCTAGCAGCTGAGGCAGGAGAATCCCCAAGTTCCTGGCCAGCCTCAGCAACTTAGCGAGACCCTGTCTCAAAATAAGAAATAAAAAGGGCTGGAGATGTAGCTCAGTGGTAGAGTGCCCCCGGGCTCAATCCCCAGTATGGGGGGGGAGGAGTGGGGAGTGGAGATGAGCTTGTAGCTCAGGGCTAGAGCACCCCTGGGCTCAATTCTCAGTACCAAAAAAAAAAAAAAAAAGATGAAGGCAGGTAGGACTGACCTCCAAGGTCACCTAATTTAATTTCTTCATTTTACAGTTGGGAAAAGTAAGGCTCAGAGAGTAAATATCTTAACTGATACAGCCAATGAGCAGCAGAATCAGAAGAGTCCTGACTTTGATATAGGAATCTTTTGTGGGGACATGGAAAATAAACATTAAGTCCACAATTGTGCAGAATCTCAATAAGACCCCACAGTTCATCTTAGAGTCTGAGCAAGAGCAAGTTTCTGTACATTCCCATGGTTTGCTACCATGCTTAAATTCCATAGTTAGTAATAAACCTGGATATTGGGTCCATTCCTGACAGATCTGTTTCCTCTTTTCAGATAGATCTTCCTCCCTCATGTAAATGTTTAACTTGGAACAGCAGCTGCTCAAGGCACAGATTCTAGAATGTGTGCTGGCCACACCACAGACATGTCACCTTTCTGCAGCCCCTGCCACTACACACAGCTCTTTTCTTCTGTGCTTCTGGAACTTTGCCTATAGCAGCAATGGCCGGTACCATTTACTTTGACTTTACAGCAAGCTTCGCTCTAAGGCAGGTATTTTAGTCATACTCTTTCACTACCACCCATAGGGTAGGTATGGTTAACAGATTTTATAGATGAGAAATCTAAATCCAGACAGTTGAATCAGTGTCCAGAGGCTGGGCTCAAACTGCTTATGCCTTTCCTCCAATGCTCCAGACAACATTCCTGCCATATACATCCTTGGGCCATGAACCCAAAATGCATAGAAATGGAGTTCTCAAACTTAGATGTCTTCCCTCTGTCTGTGGTCTAGCCATCCCAGGGTGACTACCTGAAGTTCTGAAAGAGTCCTTGTGGTAACCCAAAGTGTAACTCACCAGAGCTCCTGGCACTGCTTCAGCTTGTCACCAGATGGCACTGCTCTCCTTTAGAAACCCAGCCTGGGCTCCTGGGTTGGTGAAGAGAGCCAGGGCATCAAGGAGAGAATTTGAAGAAGCCAGGACCTAGGAGACTAGGGAAGTAAAGTAGGAGACATACAAGGCCTGTACAGCAGCAGCTCCCTCAAGAATCTCCACCTCTTACACCGAGCGTGCGATGGCACACGCTGTAATCCCAGCCACTGGGGAGGCTGAGACAGGAGGATCTTTTGAGTTCAAAGCCAGCCTCAGCAACAACAAAGCACTAAGCAACTCAGTGAGACCCTGTCTCTAAGCCGGGCGTGGTGGCTCAAGCCTGTAATCCCAGCACTTAGGGAGGCTGAGACAGGAGAATCGCGAGTTCAAAGCCAACCTCTGCAACAGCGAGGTGCTAAGCAACTCAGTGAGGCCCTATCTCTACATAAAACACAAGAGAAGAAAAATCAATGGGTGTAGAAAGGAGTGGGTATGTACTATATGTATGTGCACCAAAAAACTCACATCTACATGTCAGGAATTCCTAGAAATCAAGAAATGGGAAGAAGAAAAATGGTCAAAAGATATGTTCAAGCACTCAACAGAAATGAAAATGGTCCTAAGCATAGAGAAAAGGGCTCAACATCTTAAGTAATCAGAGAAATACAAACGAAACTCACAATCAGAAGTTCCTTACTCCCTACCCCTAACTGTTGGAAAAGAGCATCAGCTGGGCATAGTGGCCTGTAATCCCACTGGCTTGGGAGGCTGAGACAGGAGGATTGCAAGTTCAAAGCCAGCTTCAGCAACAGTGAGGCACTAAGCAACTCAGTGAGACCCTGTCTCTACATAAAACACAAAATAGGGCTGGGGATGTGGCTCAGTGGTCGAGTGCCCCTGATTTCAATCCCCAGTACCAAAGAAAAAAAAAAAAGAGAGAGAGAGACCCTGTCTCTAAATAAAATACAAAATCCACCCTTTAACTATTGCAGCCCTCTACCCCTGTCAACACCCCACAACCACGCAGTTGCACACTTGCAGGCACCCCCAGAACCCTATCCTGAGATAGGGAAAGGGCAGCACCCCAGTTTTCCTACACACATTCCAGGAGTGCTCACTGGCACATTTCAAAGGATAGGTATTACCCACACATGCCAGATACATAGACATGCACACTTGTGTGTTAGGCACCAGTCCTTATAGCAAACACTTTCATACCTATGCATACATAAACACAAAGCTGCAGATAATCCAGGCCCATACCAAGCTTGGTTTTGGCACATTCAGTTCTGAATCATCAGAATGAGATTTCTTGGCCTTTTTGGCAGAATATCTCTGGACTCTGTCTTGCCTTGCTCCCTTCCTGTCCCACCCTCCTTATGGTATATGCCTGAGAAAGAAGCCCCCATCTGAAAAGGGGAGAATTCATGCTCACAGGGCTCCCCAGCAACAGAAAAAGGGTAATGGGGTTCCAGACCTAGCCCCAGGACCAGGATTACAATCTTAAGCATGCTCTACTTGTTCCTATCCCAAGCATGTCCACTCCCTGGGTTAGAAAATCCACAGCACCAGATCCTCTGAACTTCAAGCTGCGCCTCCCTTCTCCCTCTCTTCCTCTCCCCACCTTTCTATGACCCTTTCTTTCCTGGTGCCTCTTTCTAGGCTCACCTGACCCTGGTCCCACTCCAACAACTCCATGCTTTCTCCTGCATTTACCAGGACTGGGAGGTGAGGCCACTGTCCCACATTCACTTGTGCTCTCCTGTTAACTGGACAAGATATTGCAAGTGTCCAGGTGTGTCAAGGGAGCCACCAATAATAGAATCAGGGCTACCAGGTTTGGGGCCCCTAGCCTCGACAGAAAATCAAAACCATTCACCAGGTACCCTTCCCTGCCTGGGGACCTCACCAGTCCTCCAGAAAAATTAGTAGAGGTAACACTATCCCATTCCCCAAGAGATATGGAAAGTGACCACTCCTATCAGTTACATCCATGTCTACCACACTCATGTTAGAGAGAAAGCAACTGAGGCTCTAAAAAGACAACAGTTTAAGCTGGGCACAGTAGTGCTTGCCTGTAATTCCAGAGGCAGGAGGCTGAGGCAGGAGGATCACAAGTTCAAGGCTAGCTTCAGCAACTTAGCAAGGCCCTAAGCAACTTAGTGAGGCCCTGGATGAAAATAAAAAACGCCTGGGGATGTTGATCAGTGGTAAAGCACCTCTGGGTTCAATCCCAAGTACCAAAAAAAAAAAAAAGACAACAGTTTAAACCCCACCTCATCCAGTTGATGCAGCAGCTACAGTTTCTAGAAGTCAGCTTCCATCTCCTGCTCCCAAAAAGGGGCCAGAGATTCAAGTGAGAAATGAGGCAGTGATCTCAATTTCTCATCTCTACCCAGTTCCCGTGTGCCAGGTTCCCAGCCAAAGAGAGAGCCCCATGCAATATTTAGTACACTTAAAATAAAATAAATTATTGTTTATCTGAAATTAAATTTTATCTGAATCTATGTTTTATCTGGCAACCCTACCTCAGAGCCACTGCTCAGCCACAGACCCCAAGGACTCCCCTCCTGTGGCCCCCAGGGCCTCACTTTAATCATCTGCAAAATGGTAAGAAGCAAATCAGAACAGCTGCTTCCCAATGAGTCTCATTAAAGATTAGCCAGGTCTAAGCAGACAAACTCTTTATCCAAAAACATGATCTGAATGCTATCAGGCTCAAATTTCTGGTATCTGCCTTTCTCTAACTCCCTTGCTGCTGATTAGGGATGAGAAAATACTGTCGTTTTCTCTATTGGAGTATGGGGAAATGGATAGCCCAGTGGTCGAGTCCAGCTTTGGAGACAAAAGAACCTGGGTTCTGTTACTGGTATTCCCATTTAAAAACTGTGAACCTTGGTTGTTTCTTCACTTCTCTTGAGCTTCAATTTCCCTAGCTGGAAAATGAGGATAACATCTCTTTTCCAGCACTGTTATGAGAATTAAATGTAAAGAGTTTAGCATGCCCTGACACACAGTGCTAGGTAAGTGACAGCTATTCCTACTTTGATTGTTCTTTGTCTCTGACTGTACCCATTGGAGTTCTTTAGGACTACCTCAGCCCTGGATGGATTCTCTTTGTACCCATTACTGCCTTCTGGAGAAGTCAGGTTCTCTGCATTTTTAAATTTATTTTATTTATTTTTTGTGGTACTGAGGATTGAACCCAGGGGCACTCTACCACTGAGCTACAGCACTGCCTCTTGCCATTTTTTTTTTTAAATTTTGAAATAGAGTCTTGCTAAGATACCAAAACTGGTCTGGACTTGTGATCCTCCTGCCTCAGCCTCTGAGTTGCTGAGATTATAAGCATATGTCACCAAGTCCAGCATGGCTCTCTGCATTTAAGTGAGAAACAAGCTCTATGCCAGAAAAATTCTAGAGCAAATTTTCAGGAACACTGGGAAGTAATGGAATAGCCAATTTTGACCACCCATCCAACTTCCTGTAGAGAACCTAAAAGTGAATAGGCCAGAGAGTGGAAGCAGGAAAATCTTCTCTAAGCCTCCTTACTCTTGAAAGGGCTACAGCTAATTAAGAGTGAAGGGTAATTAAAGTAAAAGAGTCTCCTGAATGTGATATAAAACATGGCACTCCTCCCAATCCAGCCTCTCTACTCTGCCTTCCTGCTGGAAGGAAGCCCACATTTGGAATCCTTGCACAGAATGCTCTTACCTTTCCTGGTTCTCTGGCTGAATAGTGATGTCATAATCAAAGTAGAGGCCAAAGGGAGTTTTTCAGAGATGGTATGCCCTAGAACACCCTCACAATGGACAAACCCAACACAAAGCAAAGGCTGTAGCATGAAGAGAGTCAAATTCTCCCTTCCAGATTTTCCCTGGGCCTGTCTGATCCCCTAGTAAGGGAGGCAGTTATCATCCTAATTTCTGGGGATCTGCCCTTCCCAGAGACCATACTCCAGGTACTGTTTAAAGGTTGGGGACTAGGGGCAGGGAAATCTAGAAGCAAGCATTCCCAACTTCTTTTGCCTCAGATTCATGAGGAAACAATAGTGAAGTTGACATTGGGAAGCAGTCTATACTGGCCTTGTCTTCAAATTCTGATAAGCCCCTGGATTTTTGGCAATATTTATATATAGCTGTAAGACCTTTCTATGCAATTCAGGAATCTCTGGTTGCACATACTCTGGGAACTAACTGTTGGGGCTGAACCTGATGAAGATTCAATTCCCACTCTATCAGTTCTCTTCATTTAAATGGACCTAGAGAAGAATGACTTTGTCTAATGGCAGGAAGTTGTTTGAACCCCAGTTTGAAGGTTGGGAATCCACCACCACCATCACCTGCAATAATCACCTCCTGCCCCTCCAGAAACCTGGCTGCCATAGGCCTGGACCTATGAGATATATCTGGCAACATAGTTTGGAATGTCCAGCTAGGCCTAGAAGCCAAAGTCATTAAAGAAAGGCATTTCTAGTTATAGAGGGTATCCTGGGCACTTACCGCGGGGCAGCTCTTCTTCATTCCCTTACAGGTGGGGGTGTCTCTATGGAAAGTTACATGATGTTCCTGGGGAGAGCCTCGTCTGCCCAGCTCCTGATTCACCAGGATCAGTCTTGTCACAAGATGCATTTTTGTGAAGTCACAAAGCTGATTGCCAGAGGACAACCAGGGACAACTGGGCAGGACTTGGGAGGAAGGATTTCAAAAGCAGCCTGGTCCTATACCCTTTGTGTCTTATGCTGACAAGAATGCAACACATGGCATATATCACTGGCCCTACACTCAAGAATCCTCAATCTGTGGTCTGAGTGAACATGCCCATTTGCCTCCCTTAAAGAGAAGGTCACTATTCTAGGAAGTGGTAGGGTAGCCTCAAACCCAGGATCCATGTACCCTAGTCCAGGGCCCTACATTTTCCTGAAATTAAAAACAGAGCTGGGGACTGGGGTTGTGGCTCAGTGGTAGAGTGCCTGCCTAGCACGTGTGAGACCCTGGATTTGATCCTCAGCACCACATTTAAAATGAATAAATAAATAAAAGTATTGTGTCCATTTACACATAAAAGTTAAAAACAAAACAAAGCAAACAAACAAAAAAAACCAGCTGAGATGGGCTGGGATTGTGGCTCAATGGTAGAGTGCTTGCCTAGCATGCATAAGGCACTGGATTCAATCCCTAGAACCACATAAAAAACTAAATAAAATAAAGGTACTGTGTACAACTTAAAAAAAAAAAAACAGAGCTAGGAGCAGTGGCACATGCATATAATCTCAGCTACTCAGGAGCCTGAGCCAGGAGGATCACAAGTTTGACTGAAGCTAGACTGAGGAGTTTAGGGTGACCCTGTCTCAAAAAGTAGGGGGTGCTTGGGCTGGAGTTGTGGCTCAGTGGCAAAGCCCTTGCCTAGCATGTGTGAAATACTGAGTTCGATTCTCAGCACTGCATATAAATAAATGAATAAAAAAAAAGTTCATCAACATCTAAAAAATATTTTTTAAAAAAAGTAGGGGGCTGGGGCTGTAGCTCAGTGTAGCATGCATGAAGCTCTGGGTATAATTCAGTTCCTCCCATCCACCAAAAAGGAACAGGCTGGAATTTTTTTTTTTTAATTATTTTGCAGAACTAGGGATTCAACCCAGGACCTCAGGCATGCTATGCAAGTACTCTACCACTGGACTACATCCCTGGCCCCATTTTGGTTTTGAGACAGGGTCTCTCACTAAGTTACCCAAGCTGGCCTCAAACTTGTGATCATTCTGCTTCAGCTTTCTAAGTCACTGGGAATACAGGCAGGCACCACCGCACTCAGCTTAATTCTTCATTTTTAAAATGAGGGTAACAATGTTGGCATTGAGGGTGGTTGCAAGTGCAACAGGAAACATCAGCTTACAAGAAGGGTTCCAGAGACTAAGCTGCTAGCCATAGCAGCAGTAGCCTGGACTCCTATCTAACCTCCTTGTTTGTCATACAAAGATCTCAAAGTCAAAAAGAGAGTGATTTTTTGGGCCATACAGCCAACCAGAACCCAAATCTCCCTTCACCTAAACAGCTTCACATTCCAGCAACCTTTATAAAACTCCCCCCACCCCTGAAAATATTGGAGATTGAACCCAAAGTCTATGGCATGCTAGGCAAGCATTTTCCTCTAAGCTACATCCCCAGCCCTGACCCTTTATATTTTATTTTGATTGATTGATTGATTGATTGATTGATTTTTGGTACTGAGGATTGAACTTAGGGGCACTTGACCACTGAGCCACATCCCCAGCCCTATTTTGTATTTTATGTAGAGACAGGGTCTCACTGAGTTGCTTAGCACCTCACCATTATTGAAGCTGGCTTTGAACTCACAATTTTCCTGTCTCAGCCTCCCAAAGTGCTGGGATTACAGGCATGCGCCACTGCGCCCAGCTCCTTTTTATTTTATTTTCAGGCAGGGTCTTGCTATATTGCCCAGGCTGGCCTTGAACTTGCAACCATCCTTTCTCAGCCTCCTGAATAGCTAGGATTACAGGTGTGCTCCATTGTGCCTGGCTCCCAGCGGCCTTTCTGTGTTGAGCTTTACTTTGCCTGATCCAAAAAAATTGCTGAAAGTAGCAACAGCTAAGGCAGGAGGATTGCAAGTTCCAGATTAGCCTTGTGAACTTAGTGAGACCCTGTCTTAAGATTAAAAAATAAAAAGGCTGCCAGGTGTGGTGGCACACTCCTGTAATCTCAGCAGCTTGGGAGGCTGAAGCAGGAGAATAGCAAGTTCAAAGCCAGCCTCAGCCTTAGCGAGACCCTGCCTCAAAATAAAAAATAAAAATGGAGGGCTGGGATTGTAGCTTAGCGGTAGAGTGCTTGCCTCGCATGCGTGAGGCCCTGGGTTCCATCCTCAGCACCACATACAAAGCAATAAAATAAAGACATTGTGTCCATCTACAACTAAAAAATAAAAATAATAAAAAATAAAAATGGAGCCGGGCGCTGTGGCACAGGCCTGTAATCCCAGCACTTTGGGAGACTGAGACAGGAGAATTGCCAGTTCAAAGCCAGCCTCAGCAACAGTGAGGTGCTAAGCAACTCAGTGAGACCCTGTCTCTAAATAAAACACAAAATAGGGCTGGGAATGTTGTTCAGTGGTCGAGTACCCCTGAGTTCAATCCCTGGTACCAAATAAATAAATAAATAGATAAAAATGGGCTGGGGATGTGGCTCAGTGTTTGAATGTCCCTGGGTTCAATCCCAGTACCCCCAAATAAATTAATTAAAAAGGCTAGGGTTCTATCCTAGTCCCCTGGGTTCCATCCCCAGTACCACAATTATATAATAAATTAATTGAAATAAAAGAAGCCAGTGAGTGTTTTAAAAATCTTGTTCTTTTGGGGGGTGCGTACCAGGGTTGGAACCCAAGGGTGCTTTGCTACCAAGTTAAATTCTCAGCTTTTATTTTTTTAGTTGTCAGCGGACCTTTATTTTATTTATTTACGGGTGGTGCTGAGAATCGAACCCGGTGCCTCACACATACTAGGCAAGCACTCTGCCACTGAGCCACAACCCCAGCCCATCAACCTTTTTTGTTTTTTATTTTGAGACAAAATCTCACTAAATTGCCCAGATTGTCCTTGAACTTCTAATCCTTTTGGCTCAGCCTTCTGAGTTGCCCGGATCACAGGTGTGTGCCACCACATTTGGCTTAAAAATATCTTTCAAAGATATTATTGGTGCCTGATTGACCCTTGAAGCAGAGGGTGTATTCAGCTAATCTGGTCACTTGGCCCCAATAGGCTGTTTGTCCCAAGTCCCCTTTGATATTTCTGATAAGATTCATTATCCCAGTACCAAGAGTGTGGCCATGCTACAGCTGAGGATTACATAAGAAAATGCCATTCTGGGACCAGGACCTGAGGCTAGGAAGTGGGAAGACAGAAAAGAGAGATGCTCAGTTTTTCATATAAGCCTTTTTTTTCCTACTCTAACTTTCAAGTTACTAAGCACAATATTTTGATAAAAATAAAATTGCATTGGAAAATAAAAGTATACATGTCGTAATATATTTGTCAAAACTCAGTGCAACACCAAGAGTTAACTCCAATATGGACTATGGACTTTAGGTGATAGAGCTTTGTCAGTGTTACATCAATTGTAACAAATGTGAGGGATATAGCTCAGTAAATAGAGCACTTACCTAGTATCCTCAAGGCCTGGGTTTGATCCCTCACACCATAAAGAAAAAACAAAATTTTAAAGATGATACAAATGTACCACTCTGGTACAGGATATTAATAGTGAGGAGACCTTGCTTGTGTGGAGGCAAGGAGTATATGTGGGAACTCTGCATTTTCTGATCAATTTTGTTGTGTACTTAACTCTTTTTGCAGGTGGGTGGTACTGGGGATTAAACCTAGGAGTGTTTTACACTGAGCCACATCCCCAGCCCTTTTTAAAAAAAAAAAAATTTAAGGGGGGAGGGGGCATGGAGACAGCAAGGGTGGTGGAATATGATGGTCATAATAACCCTAACTTTATGTATGACTGCATATATGTTGTGATTCTGTACAACTTACAACTAGAGAATTGATATGTTATCCTCTATCTATGTACAATGAATCAATTTACACTGTTAACATGTAAGCCTAAATAAAACAAAACAAAACAAAAAAAAAGAAATACATACACACCTGAAAAAAAAATTTTGTAGTTGTAGATGGACAACATGCCTTTATTTTGTTGTTTATTTTGATGTGGTGCTGAGGATCGAGCCCAGTGCCTCACACATGCTAGGCAAGCACTCTGCCCTTGAGCTACAACCCCAGCACCCCTAGCCCTTTTTTAATGTTTTATTTTAAGATAGGTTCTCACTAAGTTGCTTAGGGCCTAGGTTTGTTGAGGCTGGCTTCAAACTTGCAAACCTCCTGCCCCAGCCTCCCAAGTCACTAGGATTACAGACATGTGCTACCTGGCTAATTTTGCTGTGTATTTAAAAACTACTATGAAAATTAGTATATCTAGAGAGAAAGGAAAGAAGAAAGGAAGGGAGGGAGGGAGGGACAAATGTGGAGAATGGTACCTGCCTCATAGGTTTGCTAGGATCATATGAGCTAAAGAGATACAGAACTTAGCCCAGAGTTCACTTGATTCTTTTTTTTTTTTTTTTTTTTAAGGAAAAAGGTCTTGCCATGTTGCCCAAGCTGGCCTTGAACTCCTGAGTTCAAGTGACACTCCTGAAAAGGAAATGGCAGGAACAGGCCTCTGCTGCTATTTGTCTCAGCCTGCTAAAGCTTCAGAGGCTTTATCTCTAGCTCAGACACACAGCTTAACTGGTGTTATTGGAAGCCAGGCCTCTGACAACAATTACCGATCTCTAATGTGGCCAGAATTCTGAACTCAGCTCAGACACCTGACAGTCATTGAGCACTTACTTTGTGCCAGGACCTATCTTCACCCTTCAAAATGTTCTCTTTGGTTAAGAATATAGCTCAGTGGCAGAGCACTTACCTAGCATGTGTGAGGCCCAGGATTTGATCTCCAGTACCATAAAAAAAAGTATTGTCTCAATAATCCTATAAGGTATGCATCATGATCCAGTTAACAGATGAGTAAGCTGAGGCTCCAAAAAGTTCAATAACACATCCAAGGCTACTTAGCTACAAGGACAGTCCTGATAGAGCTCCTCTTCATTCCAAGAAAAGAGGCATATAGAGTAAGCATTCAGCCAGTAACCAGGGAAATGCTTGGCCTGTGGCACCCCGCCCTTACCCACCCCTTCAGTAGCCTAAAGAAGATGCTACCTCAAAGGACAGCATTTGATTCCTAAAGGGGCTAAGGCAGCCTGGTGCCCCCTTGAGTTGTTGGGACACTGGCCCTGGGGAGGGATGAGGAAGCATCCTCGCCTCTTCCTTAGGCACTTGGGATTAGGGATGCTGGAGCAGGGGACCTGGTTCCCCACAAACTTCAGCAGGTTTTTCTTCCATTCCTCTGATCTGCCCCCTACTACTCCAACCAGTCACACTTTATTTTTCATTTTTATTTTTTTTAGTTGTAGATGGACACAATGCCTTTATTTTGTTTATTTATTGTTTATGTAGTGCTAAGGATTGAACTCAGTGCCTCACACATGCTAGGTAAGTGCTCTACCACTGAGCCACAACCCCAGTCACATTTTTTATTTTTTCAGCTTTCTCGCTTGGTTTTCTTTCCATATTGTATAAGTTTTGAGTTACGTGGTCAACCTAAGGCCTTTACCTATCTTCCCTCCTCAGCCTCATGCCTCCCTTTGTGAACCCCTTATCTGCCTCCTTCTTCACAGGTGAGAAGGAGATGAGAAGAAAGAGGAACTAGCTTGGAGACCCAGACTTTTGATGTGGTGGCCGAGCACAATCTGGGAAGACCGTCACCTGTAGGTGGTGAGGGTGAAAGACAGGTTACAAAGTAGGAAAGAAAAATGGATGGAGGGAACAATGGGAAGAACTCAAAATAAAATTTTTCTCACCTCCCTAAGAAATATGGATGCATCTCTCTCTGCTGGTTGCTCATTTGTTCATTCTTTCCTTTACTCATTGAGTTTCATGTTCTGGGCAAGGAAAATTCTTACAACTTCTTTTTTTTTTGGTACCAGGGATTGAACTCAGGGGTACTCCACCACTGAGCCACATCCTCAGCCCTATTTTGTGTTTTAGAGACAGGGGCTCATTGAGTCGCTTACCACCTTGCCTTTGCTGAGGCTGGCTTTGAACTTGTGATTCTCCTGTCTCAGCCTCCCAAAGTTCTGGGATTATAGGCATGCGCCACCGTGCCCAGCTGATTTTCTTTTTCATTCCTTTGATTTCATGAAATCTATCCCCATATTTCTTTTTCCTTTTTCCTCTCTCTGTATATGAGAGGAAACATAAGCCTTAACCTTCTAAGTTTGACTTATTTCACTTAACAGAACATATGTCACTTAACATCCATTTTTCTGAAAATTACATTATTTCATTTTTCTTTATGGCTAAATGAAACTCCATTGTGTGTATATACCAAATTTTCTTTATCCATTCATCAGTTGATGGACACCTAGGCTGTTTCTGTAGTTTGGCTATTGTGAATTGTACTAGTATAAACATAGGTATGCATGTAGCAATGCTGTAGATGATTTCAATTCTTCAGGATAAATACCAGGAAGTGGTATAGCTGAGTCATATGGTAGTTCTATGCCTAGTCTTTTGAGAAACCTCCATACAGATTTCCATAGTGGTCATACTGATTTGCAATTCCACTAACAGTGTAAAAGTGCTTCTTTTCTAAACATCCTCTCCAAAATTTATTATTTGTATTCTCAATGACTGTCATTCTTACATCCTCTCCAACATTTATTATTATTTGTATTCTCAATGACTGTCATTTTGATTGGTGTGAGATAAAATCTCAGTATAGTTTTGATTTAATTGCTAATGATTTTGAACATTTTTTCATATATTTGTTGGTCATTTGTATTTCTTATGAGAATTGTATGTTTAATTCATTTGCCCATTTATATTTGGGTTATTTGATTTTTTGGTGTTAAGTTTTTTGAGTTCTTTATATATTCTACTCATTAATCTTCTATCAGAAGAGTAGCTAGCAAAGATTTTTCTCCCATCCTGTAGGCTCTTTCTTCACATTCCTAATTGTTTCCCTTGCAGTGCAGAAGATTTTTAATTTGATGCCGTCCCATTTATTAACTCTTGGCATTATTTCCTGAGCTTTAGGGGTCCTATTGAGAAAATCTTGTCTGTGCCTATATGCTGGAGAGTTGACACTATATTTTCTTCTAAGAGTTGCATATTTTCTGATCTAATTCTTTTTTTTTAAACTTTTTTTAGACATTGATAGGCCATTATTTTTTATGCATTTATTTATATGTGGTGCTGAGAATCGAACCCAGTGCCTCACACATGCTAGGCAAGCGCTCTGCCACTGAGCCACAACCCCAGCCCCTGATCTAATTTTTAAGTCTTTGATCCATTCTGAGTTTATTTTTGTGCAGGGTAAACAATAGTGGTCTAAGTTTATTCTTCTACATATAGAAACCAATTGTCCCAGCACCATTTGTTTAAAAGCCTGTCTTTTCTCCAATGTATATTTTTGGCATCAAGGATCAGTTGACTACAGATGTGTAGGATTGTCTCTGTGTCTTCTATTCTGTACCGTTGGTCTATGTATCTGTTTTTATACCAGTACTATGCTGTTTTTGTTACTATAGCTCTGTAGTATAATTTGAAGTCACATATTGTGATGCCTCCAACATTGTTTTTTTAGCTTAAGATTGCTTTGGTTCTTCTCAGTCTTTTGTTTTTCCAAATGAATTTTAGGACTGTTTTTTTTCTAGTTCTGTGAAGAATATCACCAGTATTTTGTTGGGGATTGCACTGAATCTGTATAATACTTTTGATTGTATGACCATTTTAACAATATTAATTCTGCCTATCCATAAACATTGGAAGTCTTTCCATCTCTGAGGTTGTCTTCAATTTATTTCTTAATGTTCTGTAGTTTTCATTGTAGAGGTCTTTCTTTTCTTTTCTTTTCTTTTTTAGTGTGTGTGGAGGAAATAGAGATTGAACTCAAGGGCACTCAACCACTGAGCCACATCCCAGCCCTATTTTGTATTTTATTCAGAGACAGGATCTCACTGAGTTGCTTAGTACCTTGCTTTTATTAAGCCTGGCTTTGAACTCATAATCCTCCTGCCTCAGCTTTCTGAGCTACTGAGATTACAGGCACATGCCATTGTGCTGTTAATATAGTCAGTAGACTTCTATCCCTGCCTACATCTGTCTAGAGTCAACAGCCAGGACCAGGAAGATCATCCCCCAGATCCTTGCAGTCCCAGTTACACCAGAGGTGAGGTATTGGTAATCTTGCTACAAGATTATAGGATAGAAACTGTAATACCTCGGATTGGCACTGCCAGAGAGAAAGACACATAAACAACATGAAAAAACAAGGGAAGAAAATGCCCCAAACAAAACAAGATGCTACAACAATAGAACCCATTGACAGCACAGTAGATAAAATGTCAGAGAAGGAGTTCAGAATGTACATAATTAAACTGATCCATGAAGCACAGAATAATATAAGAGAGCAAATACAGGCAACAATTGATCACTCTAACAAAGAGGTAAGAGAGAAATACAGGGAGCAAAAGATTACTTCAAGAAAGAGATAGAGATTTTGAAAAAGAACCAAGCAGAAATCCTCAAAATGAATGAAATAATAAACCAAATAAAAAATTCAATAGAAAGCATCACCAACAGACTAGAGAACTTGGAAGACAGAACCTCAGACAATGAAGACAAAATATGTAATCTTGAAAATAAAGTTGACCACACAATGAAGATGGTAAGAAACCATGAACAGAACATCCAGGAATTATGGGATAACATGAAAAGACCAAATCTAAGAATTATTGGGATAGAGGAAGGCACAGAGATACAAACCAAAGGAATGCACAATCTCTTCAATGAAATAATATCAGAAAATTTCCCAAACATGAAGAATAAATTGGAAAATCAAATACAAGAGACTTACAGGACACCAAATGTACAAAACTACAACAGATCTACACCAAGACACATTATAATGAAAATGCGTAACATACACAATAAGGATAGAATTTTAAAAGCTGCAAGAGAGAAGAAGTAGATGACATACAGGGGGAAACCAATTTGGATTTCAGCAGATTTCTCAACCCAGACCCTGAAAGCCAGATCCTGGAACATCATATACCAAGCTCTGAAAGAAAATGGATGTCAACCAAGAATTTTCTATCTAGTAAAATTAAGCTTCAGATTTGATGATGAAATAAAAGCCTTCCATGATAAACAAAAGTTAAAAGAATTTGCAGCAAGAAAGACTGCACTAGAGAGCATTCTTGGCAAAATATTCCATGAGGAGGAAGTGAAAAACAACAATGAAAATCGGCAAAAGGAGGAACTACACTAAAGGAAAAGCCAATCAAAAGAGAAACCAAGTCAGGATAAAAACCAAAAATAAACTAAAATGAATGAGAATTCAAGCCATATTTCAATAATAACTCTAAATATTAATGACCTAAACTAATCAATTAAAAGACATAGACTGGCAGATTGAATTAAAAATGACTCAAATTGTGGAATTCACACGGATGTTGGCTCAGGGCTATGCCTACAATGGAGAAAAGGACTGTGTTAGGAACATCAGCTGAAGATAAAAATTGGTTATTGTGCTATCCAATGAATTTCTTATCCTTATTTCTCTATAGCTGTATAAGTAAGGCAATTATTTTTATTTCTTCTTTCAAAATTTTTTCTTTGTTTTTAGTTTTCTCTAATTTGGATATGAGATGACTAGGTATTACTTTATTTATTCACAGATTTATATTTGGTACTTATCCTACTAGATATTCTCTCAAAATCTGTGCTTTTTATCTCATTTTAGTTTTTGAAAAATTTTCAGATAGTTTTACTTCAAATATTTTTTCTGCTCTATTTTTCTTTCTTCTTTTTGTATTCTAATTATGCATGCTTTATTCTTTGTTATTGTCCCACAGTTTGGGGGTTGCTTTTATTTCCTTTGTATTTTTTTTGGAAAATATTTAATTAATTTATCATCAAGATCATGGTTTCATTCTTTAGCTATAATTTAATTGATGACATCAGAAGACATTCTTCCTTTCTATTTCAACATGTTTGATTTCTAGAATTTTGTTTTGATTCTTAAAGTTTCCATTTTCCCTGACATAGTTCATAAGTTTTTGCGTGCTGGATACTTTTTTCCCATTAGAATAATTAACATATTAATCATAATTACTTTAGTTTTTTAACTTGACAATTCAAGTTAAAATTCAAGAATTTTGTATCTAGTAAAATGATATGATGATATGATATGTTTGAGTCTGATTTTTATCTTCAGACTACATTTTAGCATGTCTTCTGGCCTGTCTTGTAATTTTTTGTTGCAAGCCAGACATATTTTATTAAATGACAACAAATGAGGTAAGTAGGCCACTGATAGGAATATTTATTTTATCTGGTGAAGACTTGTCTGGTGTTTAATGCTTGCTTGCAGCTAAAGGTACCAGAGGCTATACGTTTTCATCCTGTGTTTTTTTTTCTCACTGTTTGAGTTTCCTTAAACACTACTTCAGGGAGAAAGAATCTGTGTATTGTAACTCTTTCAGCTTAATTGATTGTTATTATACCAGATCCTTGCTGTTGTGCAGGTCAAATATGGGACAAAGGAGTTTTTTCTAATCTTATCAAATCTTTAATTGGGTATGTCTAAGGACTACAACTTTCACAAGTGTTTCATCAACATGTACTCTCCCCCCACTGGCACCCTTACTCCCATCTCTAACTGCAATATTCCCAATATTTTTCTTTGAAACTTTGTTCTCAATTGACTTTTTAAAATTCACAACCTAATCCTATCAGAGACATGAGGTCTTTTTGGAATCTTCAGCAAGAACTGGTAGGGTATCTGGAAGGAAAACTGGAACTGCGAGGGTTTCCCTAAGTCTACAGGACCCCAAGATTTCCTTAATCTCAATCTCCGTAGCCTGTCTCCAACCATTCTTCAAGATTATATATACCAGTTGATAGCTCTAGCAGTACATTGTTGGGTTCAAGAAATGTTATTTGATTTTCAGACATTTTTGTTACTGTAAGGATAAAATTGTTGACTTTTGATTGCTTAACGTATCAGAGATGAAACGTGAAGTCAGTTTCTTAATTTTAAAACAATGTTTAAAGACTTGTTTAATTTTATTCATTCTTTCCATTTCTATACTCCTTTTTCCTTCTCTGAATTTCTTTCTATTTTATCATCCATTTTATTTGAGAACTGCTTTTGTTGAATACAGAAAACCAATGTGATTAATTCCTTTTTTTTTTTTTTGGTATCGGGGATTGAACTCAGGGGTACTCGACCACTGAGCCACATCCTCAGCCCTATTTTTGTGTTTTATGTAGAGATAGGGTCTCACTGAGTTGCTTAGCACCTCGCCATTGCTGAGGCTGGCTTTGAACTGGCAATTCTCCTGTCTCAGCCTCGCAAAGTGCTGGGATTATAGGCGTGTGCCACCACACCCGGCACCAATGTGATTAATTCTATTTCATGTTTTTAATCTTATTCCTACATCTTCTGTAGAGTATTTTAAATTTCTTTATATAGAATGATTTATATAATTTTTACATATTAAGTAGTTTTATATATTGAATAGTTTATAGTTTATCAGATCTACATTGTACTGTTTCTACTCGTTCTTAAACAATATACATAGATTCTATTGGATAATTAAAAATTAATAAATTTTTAAATATTATAAAAAATAGATTTCAGATGTACAGTTTATCACAGAGTGTTAGAATACATGTTACAAACATTAAGGTAAATTGTAAAGGTAGTAGTAGTTTCTGTATAGCATTTTTTTCAATAGTTCTAAAAACAGCTTTATTTAAAGAGGTATAATTGATATACAGAAAAGTGCAATATTTGTTGTGTATAATTTAGTGAGTTGGGACATATACAAACAGCAATAATACACAGTCAAGGTCACAGACATATCCAACATCTCCCAAAGTTTCCTTGTGTTCATTTTTTGTTTTTTAATGGTAAAAACACTTAACATGAGATCTATGTTCTTAATAAATGTTAATGTACAAAATATGTGTTGCTTTTTTTTTAGCTATAGGGACTATGCTGTACCTCAAATCTCCAGAATCAAATAATCCTGTGTAATGTAAACTTTACACCCATGAAACAACAGCCTCCCCACTTCCCCTACCACTACCCCTTGGCAGCCACCACTATATTCCATGCTTCTGAGTTACTAAATAGATTTTTAAAACAAATAAGTTGGCCTTTTTCCAGAGTCAGGCTCCAATCCATATAATTGAATTCACCTGACCTCAAAGAGATATGTTTTTTCTTGTACACTTCTCAGTTTTGAATGTTTAACTTCAGTAGACCAGGAGTATACTCTCCTAACTTTTGAGGTCAGGGAGGAACTACACAACCAACATCTTTGGTAAAAAGCTTTTGAGTAAATCATTGTATTTGTTGTTTGAGGTTTTGAGTTTTTATTTATTTGGTTGTTGTTGTTATTATTATTATTATTTTGGTTCGGGGGATTGAACTCAGGGGCACTTGACCACAGAGCCACATCCCCAGCCCTATTTTGTGTTTTATGTAGAGACAGGGTCTCACTGAGTTGCTTAGTGCCTCACTGTTGCTGGGGCTGGCTTTGAACTCGTGATTCTCCTGTCTCAGCCTCCCTAAGTGCTGAGATTACAGGCTTGCACCACCGTACCTGGCTAGATTGTGATATTTATACACAACAGGACATTAGGTAGCAAAAATAAAATATGAAAACTTGTCATTTGCAACAATACAAGTAGACCCTGAGGACATATTAATGTGAACTGACAAAACTATCCTATGTACATATATGGACATACCACAGTGATTTTCACCTTTATATATATCTATAATGCACTAATTAGTTAGGTCTTTTTTAAATCCATTCATTCACTTTGTCTACTAATTGGGAATTTAATCCATTTACCTTCATGGTAATTACCAAAAGCTACAGTCTTACCACAGCCACATAATAACTTGGTTTCCAATTATAATAAATTC